>OY856399.1:4408969-5043969 GCA_963693495.1 Malacosoma neustria | reverse complement strand
GCTTGACATGTTGCATGTTTAAGTATGAGTATAAACTATTCAGATAGGCCACCCCCTGGTGGTATTTGCACCATGCACTCACATATCTGCAATAAATACGTACATGTATTGTGACATTACGCAGCGCAATCTTTTTTTTTATTCCTGTAGGACACCAGGCTGACGACCCACTTAGAATTTAGCAGTTACCGTCCCATGAATAAATATGAATGTTTGCAACACCAGTGGCATCGCGAATACGCTGCTGTTCTCATAAGGGTACAGGAACTTGGGTCACTAATGCCGCAACACAACACAAAGTTATTATGGCGGCATACTTAAGACCAAAGGTGGTCGCCATTCAGACGGACTTAGGGCCTAGGGTGGGTTGTTTTGTCGCCTTTTACGACAGGCCGACCCAGGCCGCAGAGGTCAGTATTCTTTCCCGCCCCTACACTGTTGAATACTTATCCATACGTCCAGTGGTACGTCAATAGTCGTATTCGCGTGCACAGTACTGCGCGTGTACATGTGTGATTTCAACACGCTTATCACAGGCGAATGGTTCATCATCATCATCCCAGCGTTATGTCCCGGTTGCCACCTAAATTATCGTTTCGGTGCCCGGGGTCCGCTTTCCGACGTTTTCTGCTCCACTTCGCGCGTTCTTCAACATCCCTGGTAGTGAGCACATTGGCACGCATATCACCCTTTACGACGTCAAGCCAGCACTTTTTGGGTCTACCCCTCCTGCCGGGGCCCAGCGGAGGCGGCATGGCCAGACATTTATTTCCCACATAAGCATCCGGTTGCCGTAAAACATGTCCATACACAGGCGAATGGTTATATCGCACTTTCTGACTGGATAGCGATAAGAGTGCGATATACGAGGTTGTATGCGCCGGGCGTTGAGCTTACACCGGTCTTCTTTCCCCTCCTACACCCCGCTTCCGCTTTACGCAACCGCTCCCTGCTTCTACGCCCCGCTTACAATATTATCCATCCCTTACCAACACACCCCCTATGAAAGGGACGGATACCATGCCGCTGGCAAGGAGCGCGGCCCGGCTCTCGCGGCGGTGATCCCCCCGCGGCACAGTCCACTTCCAGCCGCGCGTATAGGCAACCGCTGCCCCCCCCTCCCCCGGCCTTGACCAAATTCAAAAAGGGGGAGCAAGATCCCGTAGTGGCGGGTGAGTAATCCTATAATTTCCCGCTTAACCAGAGGTCGTGTATGCAAAGTCCATACCTGGCTAAAAGTCCATCAGTATAATCATCGCTGTCAAGTGGAGTATTTCCGCGGACATGTTGCAAGAGCCCGGTAACGTGTTCTTGTAGGAAGTTCCTGGAGAAGAGATTGTTATAAGCATAGCGAAGATGTTGTTCATCGGAAATCTTAACCCTGCCAGCTATATTTATTTTCATTTTATTTTTATATGCAAACATTGTTCTGCCATATAAATTTTATATGTGATAGAGCTCCAAACCCGTCTAGATGGCAATTACTATTGGTCAATAAATATGCCGCCATAATAACCTTGTGTTGTGTTCCGGCATTATTGACCTAGGTTCCTGTACCCCTATGGGACAGAAGTGTGTTCGCGGTGCTCGTTACGTCGCAAACATCCATAGGCGACGATAACTGCTTACTATTAAGTGAGCCATCAGCCTGGCTGCTGTACCCCAGCAATAAAAAATAAAATAAAAAGTAGCCTATGTCCTTCTCCAAGGTATATACCGAAATTCATCAAAATTTATTCAGCAGTTTAGGCGTGAAAACGTAACAGGCAGTTACCTTCAAATTTATAATATTAGTATGGATAAATATCAATGTTTATCCGTGCAGGGGCGGAGAAAGAATACTAACCTCTGCGGCCGGGGTCAAGCTGTCGTAAAAGGCGACAAAACAATCCATCCTAGCTACGTGGTAGGGCTTCAAGTCCGTTTGGATGGCGACCACCTTTGGTGTTAAGTATGCCGCCATAATAACCTTGTGTTGTGTTCCTGCATTAGTGACCCAAGTTCCTGTACCCTTAGGACAGCAGCGTGTTCGCGATGCCATTGGCGTTGCAAATATCCATAGGCGATAGAGCGCCATCTAGTCCTAAAGTAAGCAGCAGAGCGCTTGTGTGGTGGATAATAGACAACTGAAACGCTTTTTTTACTGCTGTGGGACTAGACAATAAGCTAAATAAACATAATAGTAAGCTGTTACTATCACCTATAATATGTTTGCAACGCTAGAAGCACCGCTTACACAGGAATACTGTAACCTAAGATTACTTATGCCGGAACAAAACACAAGGTTATTATGGCGACATACTTAGTACCCAGGGGTGGTTGCCGTCCAGACTAGGCCTTCGAGCCCTCCGATGTAACTTGAATTATTTCGTCGCCTTATGCAACAGGCTCCCCCCCGCGGATTCAATATTCCTTCCAATTCGGTGTACGGGGTCCGCTCTCCCACTTTTTATTCTACACTCATATAACCCACCCTGCCGGGACTTGGTGTAGGCGGCCAGACTTTTGTTCCCCACGTCAGAAGTCGGTTGAGGCAAAATGTGACCATAGCAACAGAGGACGTTCCTCGAGTTTGTCCACAATATCACGGACATGAAGGCTGCCGCGGATGCGGGATAATATACTAACTCCATCCCTAATATACAATTTTTCTTAATTTTACAAGAATTGAAACCGCGAACTCATATATCAACATATGTATATGTTGTTCATATATGCAATATAAAAAATACATAGATTTATAGCATACCTAGTTTCATCATACAGCTTCCCAGCGAGGGGCTCTGGCTGAGCAACGCATAATGCGTATACATCTGAGAAACGGTTATTCCATACGGAACGATCTACTGCCTGTAGAGCAACCACTCCTGCAACCTGTTAAACAAAAATATTGTACAGTATAACACTAACAAACTTATAACCAACTTTATATTAATTATAACTAAAGATAGAAAATTAAAACAAACAAAGAATTTGTTCGGACCCCTGTTGGCGACACAAAACCTTTCCCCATCACCGTCGGGGTGCACCAAGGATCCATCCTTAGTCCATTTCTGTTCAGCGTGGTATTAGATGTAGTTAGACAGCATCACACACATGAGCAGCCCCCGTGGCTGCTCATGTATGCTGATGATATCGCGCTGGCAGATTCGGACAAGGGAAGGCTGGTGCGACGCGTGAAGGCGTGGAAGGAGTCGCTTGAGAACGGTGGTCTGAAGCTGTGGCGAAGAAAATGTGGCGAAGACCGAGTACTTGGCCTGTAACTCCACAGATCCCACACCCGTACGCATAGACGGCTACACGGTCGAGCGCACGGACCATGTGAAATACCTGGGATCTGTGTTTCATGCATCTGGTGACATCGATTGCGACGTCAAGCAACGCATTGCTGCCGCGTGGGCCAAATGGCGTGAGGTAACTGGTGTCATTTGTGACCCCAAGATGCCGGTAAAGTTGAAAGGACAGGTCTATAAAACTGACACAAGCAAGAACTGCGTGTCACGGAGATGAATATGCTGCGGTGGATGTGTGGAGTGACGGGGAAGGACCACGTTAGGAAATCCCGCATTCGCGGCAGTCTTCATGCCCGTGACATTGCAGATAAATTGCAGGAGTGTCGACTCCGTTGGTACGGCCATGTTTTATGGCAACCGGATGCTTACGTGGGAAACAAATGTCTGGCCATGCCGCCTCCGCCGGGCCCCGGCAGGAGGACCCAAAAAGTGCTGGCTTGACGTCGTAAAGGGTGATATGCGTGCCAATGGGCTCACTACCAGGGATGCTGAAGACCGTGCGAAGTGGAGTAGAAAAAGTCGGAAAGCGAACCCCGGGCACCGAAACGGAAGTTTGGGTTGCAACCGGGATGATGATGAATGAGTATGTCACAAATAGCATATGAATTATAAGAAATCTAATAATGTTCGCGGTTGTTGGATGGATCGGCGGGCGCGCAGCCATTCGCTATGGCACTCGGTAAACGCGTGCTGCGGCGAGCGATGCCGAGTGAGCTGCGCTGAACAGCAGTGTGTGGCACTCGCGTCCCCTAAGACGAGCACCAATTTTTTCGCTACTTATCTATATCTATAAAAATGAATGTTTGTCTGAATGTCCTTTATAGAATCGTAAACAGCTATGCATTTGATCATGTCATGATCTTCAGCAAAGCGTTGTGTATGGCCCCACAAAGGTTTCTGGTATGACCAATCTTTGACAGATGGCGCCACTATCATTCCAATGAATTTCATTTATTGCCGTGACAGTTGAACGTAAGAATTTATGTAAATTGTGAAATTAAAATCCATGTTTTAATATTATGGATGTATCGAAAAAGTTTTGCATCTTTGCATAAAAACTCTTTCCTTTATATTACGAACATATTTATCATAGCCAGCTTGATTCGATAATAAAATATTAGTGAAGACATACTGTTGCCACGTATCCCAATGACCCCGACAGATATGCCATTCGAATTCAAACGTTTTCAGTTCCCGGTGCGACTCGCTTTCGCATAACTATCAACAAAGCATAAGGACAATCGTTGCAAGTCTGTGGATTAAATTTGGAGAATCTATGCTTCTCACATGGGCAGCTCTACTGCTCTATGTGGCCTGCTCACGCATCGGAAAACCTTCTGATTTATTCGTTTCCTTTAGGCACCAGATGGAAAAACAAGAAATGTTGTCTATCCTACAGCACTTCAATAAATACCGAATTGAAATGAAACGCTGCAATGTCACAATTTTTTCGACATGAACCTAATTAATAAAATGACTCGAAATAAATTCAATATTTGTGTAATGTCTTTCCTTCAAATTTATTTTAGTAAGTAGCGTAGCAACGCGCGCAGGGTAATATATTAGCTGACCCGGCAAACAGTGTTCTGCCATATAAATAAAAAAATTATATTTTGGATAGTATTTCCGTAAAATCTGTTCTTAGTGAGTGTCTACATTGCGAATTGAGTAACTATGCTAAATTTTAGGTCAATTGGATTTGTAGTTTCAGAGGTCTCGTGGTGTGTGGTATTTCACTAATCTACCAATTAAGGATAAGGGCAGATAGAACTTCTTTGCCACTTAAAATAAAATAGATCCATATAAAAATTGTTTACTGGGGTGACTCACCGTTTCTTTCAAATTTGCCCATGTCTCCTGGAAGTCCACAACCCTAGGCTTTAGGGACATCATTGGTGAATATTCTCTTTATCCTGGAAATATAAATTAAGATGGTAATTTTTTTTTCTTATTAAACAACAGGTTAAATTAATTATTAATTAACTTACAAGCTCTGTAAGGTACAAAAGTGTTTGCATTAATAAAATCTTTCCTACAATAATGCAGCCTATATTATGTACCAGGCAAAATAAATAGTGAAAACATTCCAGCTAAACTTTTTTTGTCTCGGGAAAAAACCTCTCCCGACGGGTTCCTGGATATGTGGGACTCCGGGAAAGATGTTTGACCATCCGACTACCCACTAAAAAACCCCGCTGTTCTCCTATCGCCTACGCCCGGGCCCACGGATATATGGCCTACCGATCTCGTGGCCCCTTTGTCTTAAGGCGAGCCCCTTCTAAATTGTTGGCGCCAGGGGTCAGGATTTCGTCCCCCGACGCTCTTCTGAATCAACAGTTGAGGGGGGCCGCAGAACAACACGCGGCCCTCTCCCTCGCGGCAATAGTGCGGGCGGCGGATTCTCCCCCTAGGGGCAGCCCCCCGCGGCCGCTTTTTACGGCAGCCGGAGGTCACTACTTACCCTCCGGCGCCGCCGGCGTGGCCTGCGTTGGCGGGAGGGAAGTGTGGTGGTCGACTCCCGCTCCGCCGCCTCCTTTGCGGATATGACTGCCTCACAGAAGGAGGCGAAAGCCGTCTATCCAGGATCGCCCCCAGCAAAAACTAAACTTAGACATCTTCTTCCTGCCCTTTTTAACCGATGAATAAAAAGGAGGTTCTCAATTCCACGTATATATTTATTTTTTCTTTTTTTTTTAGCTATGACCAAGCATAACTTTTTACAGAGTAGTCAGATTTTAAAAACTCTTTTTTTATTGAATAGGGTATACCCCAAAGTTGGTCCCATATAAGTTTGGGGAAAAAATTCCAACCCTAATAGTATGAAAACACAGAATGATTGATTGTTCACTGATTATATCTATGACCAGGCATAACTTTTGACAGAAGTGATTTATTTAAGCATGTAGTAATTAATAGATTATAGCCACAAAAAATTATAAAATAAAAACTTCAAAAACATTAAACTGCCAAAAAAACTGGAAAGCAAAAAATAATAAACCTTTTTTTATTAACCTTAATAACGAAGTTCTTAAAATAATGTAAGTATCCAACTTCCTGTTCCCTTATGGGACAGCAGCGTATTCACGATGCCACTTGTGTTGTACACACCCATAGGCGATGGTAACTGCTAAATTCTAAGCGGGCCGTCAGACTGTCTGCTGTCCAAGAGAAAAAAAAGGCTATTCCCACCATGTTTGTCCAAGACAGAATATCAAGTTACACATACCAGCGAATTTGGTAAACAGGTTTCCTTACTGTTTTCCTTCATTGTCACTGACAATCTAATATATAAAATTCTCGTGTCACAGTTTTCGTTGCCATACTCCTCCGAAACGGCATGACCGATTTTGATGAAATTTTTTGTGCTTATCCGGTATCTATGAGAATCGGCCAACATCTATTTTTCATCCCCCTAAATGTTAAGGGTGACCCACCCCCAAATTTTTTTTTAATTTTTGACATTTTATTATTTATATGGCAGAACAATGTTTGCCGGGTCAGCTAGTATACTATAAATATATGTGAGATTGAAACTCATGACTTTTAAGTTTTAGGTATGCTATCACTCAGCTTATAAACATTTAGTCTATTCTGATTGTTATGTCCGTAAATATTTCATCAAATTGAAGTTTCAAACTCATTTATAAATAACTAGCCGATCACACTCCCTCCTCTGGGCAATTAACAAGCAAAATTAAATCAAAACAAAATGAGAAAGGGTAAAAAAATCCTCATTAAGAAGTATCCTATGTTACTTCTAATACCTCCAAGAATTTGTGTACAAAGTTTCATGATGATCGGTTAAGGAGTTTTCACTTGAAAGTGTAACCAACAAACTTACTTTAACATTTATAATATTAGTATGATTCTCAAAATAGACGCCAAGTTCCTAGTTTGAGAATCAAGGATAACTCATACTTTTGGACTCAATTATAAACAGAAGCATATTTAGTTATTTCTTTGTACTATTTGTTCATATAGGTCGTATCATGATACATTATGCAAGAATCATAATAAAGCACCCAAAAGTATGTCCTCTAAAAGAACCTCTCCGTGCAGGGGCGGAGTAAGAATATTACCCCTGCAGCGGGGTCAACCTGTCATAAGGTGACAAAATAACTTTGTCATTCGCATTCCCGTCCTTATTCCCATAATGTCATCACGTCATAACATCCCATGTCATCTATTAGACAATGTTTACACATTTGTTCTAGAGATACTTAATTTTTCCACTCATAAATGAGTTTTTGTAATTAACCTAGCATGCTAAACGCAAAATCAATAAAGATAGATCAATGATTTGGATAAACTAATCTTTATGATTGGATTTCACTTTTTTAAGTAATTAATAAAAGGAAGAATTTGTTCAGTTTTTAAATCGTTGAGTAATTTCTAGTTATATTATTATTTTTTTAATTATTATTGTCATTAAAAATACTAAAATCTTTTATAACCTGTGTATATCTTTAATTTTCGATGGCACTATCGATAGTATCCGACCACTATAAAATTATACATAATTTCCTCCATGCAGTGGCGGAGTAAAAATACTAACCCCTGTGGCCAGGGTCGGCCTGTTGTAAAAGGCGACAAAACAACCCTAGCTACGTGGTAGGGTCACAAGCCCGTCTGGATGGCAACCATCCCTGGTCTTAAGTATGCCACCATATTAACCTTGTGTTGTGTTCCAGCATTAGTGACCCAGGTTCATGTACCCCTATGGGACAACTATGTTCGCAGTGCCCCTAGCATCACAAACATCCATAGGCGTCGGTAACTGCTTACTGTTAAGCAATCCGTCAGCCTACCTGCTGTTCCTTAGCAATTAAAAAAATTACAAAAATTTCACCAATAAAAATGCAGAAATCTATAATACTAGAACGTAATTTTATATAGTATTTGAAAATATTTACGAATTGTGACGTCGTAAATAAGGTAAAGTTAAACGTTAGGTAAATAGAAAATTGGCAAATTGACAAGGTAGGAACAAAGCTATCCCGATTAACATACCATTACAAAGCACAAATAAAAATAATACAAGCAAGTCCAAGAACTTGTGGCTATGAATACTTACGGTAATGTCAATACAAAACAATAATCAATCACGGTCTTAGAGTGTAATAAACTGATTTATATTAAAATATCGACGTTTTCCATTACTACACAATAAAATTATTTTGCTACCGTCAAGAATAATGACATTGATGACACTAATCTACCGTTTCATGACATTGATTTTAGGAATGGCTGACATTGACATAATGGAACTAGTTTATAATTCTACAGTAAAGTAGGCAACCGATTAAATAATACAGCCATGAATAGTCTTTAGTGATTAATACATTACACTTTGCAATTTCAGTTTTAGTAAAATAGATTTATTGTTAAAAAGAAGATTTACATACTAATTGTCAAATCTATATATTATTCTTTTAGTGTTCAACATCCCCATTATCTGAAAAACAAAAGAACACAGTAGACAACTCAAAATCTATGAATATTTATTTTAAAAAATTCTCTTTTCATTTCTCAAGCACATCGTACCATGGAAGTAATAAGTATTACGTACAACAGGAATGAGCTCTATCTGTGCATCTTGCAGCTAAAATAAAGAAAATAAACCTTATGTTAAGGTCGTAAGTCTTGTTGCGCGCAAAATAAAAATGAACAGTGTTGCCGTTTTGTAAATGGAAAAAATGCTAGATTTTGGCGGAGATAATGCTAAAAATGTGCTAGATCAAATTTTAATATGCTAATAAAAATGCCAAATGCCAAGTCTTGTTTAAATGAATTAAAAACGAAAATAATTGCAAGTAGGTAGTGTAATTAAAAACGCAGTGTAATTTTTAAATATATCTAATCATGAAGATAAATCAAATAATATTTGTAGATCATCAATATCATCATTGTCGTGAGCTTTTGCTTATGATGTTGAAAGGCCAACTTGAAAATCAATAGTCATTGGCATCACAATTGACTCTTTACCTAACCCCTTTAATCTTTTGCAGAGAGTAAATATCTTACAGGGGTGTGAACAATAAGTCAATCAAATAAAAAATTTGCCATCATTAAGTACTTAAAATTCGAAAGATACAAAAATTTCAGAAAATATGCAATATGCTAAAGCTAATTTTTTCATGCCAACAGGTTTAAAAATATTCCAAATTTAGTATTAAAAATGCCAAATCGGCAACACTGAATATGAAGCCGAGTGAGAGGGCTACCACTGTACCCTGTGTCCCGTTCTAACAGTGACTTAGAGTTGCCAGAGTTAAGTTGATTTCAATCCTTTCGCTGTTTGTAGAAAAATATGCGATTGATGTAATGTAATGAAGTAAAAACATTTACTTCTAAAATGTTTCTAAATATAAATAATAATTTATTACCGACATGTTAAGCAATATTATTTGTTGCTACGTGTATTTACTACCTTACTTACACTGCTACCTTAAACAAAAATTTTGCGATTGGCGTATAGGTTTGCTTTTATTTGTGTAAAATACGGACACCGCACCTGACAACCCCACATGAAATCGCCGACTCGGACGTTAATGGCGGAGTGTTTTTGATTTCGTGATATTTTTGAATAATTTTAGTTAAAATGGGGAGAATTTGTGTTGTGGAGGCTTGCCGAAGCGAGTATTATCCTGATAGTGGTTTATTTTTTTACAGTTTTAAACATAATTTGTTAGTGAAGAATTAGGGTAACCATGCATGACTATCCAATCCTAGTTCAAAAACAAATAACTTAAATACCTATGCATTTTTTATTCCTTTATCTATTAAAATAACTTTGTTTCAATTTCAGATTTTGAGAGCATCGACGTAAGATATGTCGGTACTGGGATTTATTGTGAATATTACTAGTTTCGAAAATTTGGCTATGGATTTATTATGAGTCTGATGAGTTCAAATATTTCTTAACCTATAAATGTTCCCAGGACCATCTAAAGATGTACTTTTCTTGCGTGAGAGCTCGCGGCGGAGTAGATGATAACCCCAGTGCAATGCAATTTAGATATATGTTGCAAAAGTTATTGTACAAAAATAGTATTATGTCCAGCAATACCAATTGCACCACTGATGATTATGAATTGACTCCTGTACTCGAATTTAGGAACAAAAAGAGGGCTATTGTGGAAGAATGTAATAAAGATCAGGCGACATCAATAGATGATTTGTTGGATCTCGTAGATAACTCTTGTGTTTCAGATTATAGACTGAACATTATTTATTATATTGCTGGATATATCGTGAATGGGATGATTGACAAAATTTCTTGTTCAAATTGTCGTGTGGTGTTATTGGATCACAAGACCATAGATTAGATCACAACTACTGTGTCGACATATCACAATTTTCTGCATTTACTGCTTTTATTGATCGAGGAAAACTTAAGCTTGTTTCCAGATTTATATTTGAAATTCTGAAGTACACTGAAAAACTGTTTATTACATTATCAAATCAATCACTAAAAACGTACACAAAAATAAAATTATCATGTATGTTGTCCAAGAATTTTATAGCAAACATGTGTATGTAACATTGTTAGATCCACCACATCCTCCTCAATCTATATTTGAAGATTCACATGATTTTCAATTGGTGAAGGCGTTAGCGAATTCATATCTCAATTTACGTTTAAATCATAACGCAAAATTAGGATCAATGAATCATATAAGGAATAAGCTGGGTTTTCGGCAGAAACTTCACAAGACTGTTTTATTTAGCAATGTCTGATTTAGAATTAAACATAAATGTAAACTAAACTGTTTTTTTCTTACCTAATTAATTAAATATACCACAATAGGTAGCTATCGTAATTTTATCTCAGTCCAGCTGCATGTCGTGTCCCACAAGGACCAGTAGCTAAGTACCTACCTACCTATATGACGCGAGTGTGAAAAGCAAGCAAAAACAGGAAATGTATAGTGCCGCAAAGGGCAAGTTTTTCATTAGCATCTTCGATTAAAATCCATCTGAAGCAATGATCTGCTGACGTCAGATCACAAATCATTTTTTATAATTATTGTCCTTAAATCATATTTCAATATGGTCACCATCGCCAGAGGGATAAGAGGTACAGTTACTGCGCTCTCACTCTGCTTCAATTTTGCGACAACAGCTCATTCCTTACTTATTACTTCCATGCATCGTACAGGTATCGGATTCATAAATTAAAACATTTAATTACACAAATTTATTAAAAAAAAATTAATGGTATAAAATTACAAATAATAAACTTTTGGGGCGCAAGCAGATGCGCCGTAAGCACATGGCGATGCGGCAGCGCAGCAAGTCGCGGGGAGAGAGGAAAGTGTTGGAACAGCTGCAGCATATGATACAGCTGGAGCACAAGGTAAGGGAGGTGCACACGCTAATTGAGGATAGGATAAGGCAGGTGCACACGCTAATTGAGGATAGGATAAGGCAGGTGCACACGCTAATTGCGGATAGGATAAGGCAGGTGCACACGCTAATTGAGGATAGGATAAGGCAGGTGCACAGGCTAATTGAGGATAGGATAAGGCAGGTGCACACGCTAATGGAGCACAAGGTACCGCTGCTTCTAATAAAGGTCCAGCCGCTGACAGAGCGGAGGTTAAAACAGTGGGTAACGCAGTTTCTAATAATGGAGGTAAAGTAGCGGCTATTGACGCTGAAAGGGTAGTGGCTAATGCCGGAGCTAGGGCTGGAAGTAATGGACCGATGGCTGCTAAAGCTGCTGGTACCGATGGGTCCAGACATGACGGAGGTGGGGCTGGGAGTACCAATGGCGCAGCTGGAGCGCTGCTAAGGCATATTGCTGCTGTTAGGATTGGTGAGACATGCTGAAAATAAAACATTTTATTGGTTAAAAATACATTGACACACATCCTGTTGTTTATGGTACATGTCTGTGAAATATGGTAAAATTTCGAGGTTTAAACGACCACTACTATTTTATGACTTACCTGTAATATTAGGCACAGAAGAAATTGTGATGTAGATACTTTCATTTTTCTTTTCAAAGTGGCGGCGTGCGTGACATTTCGCCCTTTATTGGTATTTTATCGCTGATATTTACGAAAATATGGTAACACTTTCTGAAGAAAGTTTTAGGGGTCAACATTTTGTATAGTCCTTTTCAAATTATAATTTAAATATGAAAAATGATTCGTGCCATTATAAATGTGAAAGTAACTCTGTTTCGTTTTCACGCCTAAACCGCTTAACCAAGTTTGATGAATACCGAAATTCATAGATATGTTGGACCCAAAGCGCGGTACTCCAGCGGGCTACTCCGCCAGGAGGTAGTAGTAAGATTATTTGGTCTTCTCAACCTCCCATAAACAAGGGATAAATGACCTTGATTTTTTTTTCGGTAACAAACATACGGAACACTTATTTTTCAAATATATTTTGCATGTAACTTATCGCCGTATAATATTGAGTAATACATTGGTTAATCGAAAATAGATTTATTATGACACAATGGACGTAATTTTTTTATGAAATAGAGACATTACACTCACACACGATGCTATCTAATTTGCTAGGTGATAGGGTCCCAAACTAGTTTGGATATCAAACACCCTTGGTCTCCACACATGCCGCCGCATTAACCTTGTTCCGAGATTAGTACCGTAAGTTTCAATTCCCTTACGCAGGCAGCATGTTAGCAATGCCCCTGGCGTCACACTTCCGTAGGCGACGGTAACTTCTTACTATTAAGTGGACCGCATGTCTGTTCCACAGCATTTAAAAAAAATGTGTATAACTCACAGTCCTCCACCGCGTGTTTATTCGCGATACACTCAAAGACTACTGAACAGATTTTAACCAATAGCAAGTCATTTGGAAGGCTTTAGGTATGGAACTTGTCAAGGTTTTGTGTAGATTTGTTGAAATAATTACCTAAGCGTCGTGTATCGTGTAATTGAGTGACGTTGTAATTATTAAAGCGCTAATCCCACCTTAGAAAACCAATAATTCTCAACACCCAGGATGTGGATAACGGAGAATCTATTGTGATTCCAGGTCTTTTCATATACTCCTACGTGAAGTTATTGCGTCTCTGTGTGCACATGCGCACGCGCATCTTCCTCACCACCCCTCAACAAAATGGTGGCTCTTCTGGTTCATGTTTGCAACATAATTTCATAATATCGAATAATAAAACAATCATTAATAATTATTTATTCAAAACCTTTGGTTACAGAATTTAAAAACATTCTAAATTCTTAACACGTATTAACGAATCGTATTAACCCATACATTTTTGTAAACAAACAAAAATGATGTATAACACGCTACGTACCCATAACCAAATTACTTAATATTTATAAAAGATATATTCAGATTTGATTGAATTATAATAATTATAATGGTCAACGGTAAACAGGTAAACGTGTTATTGGCGATCCATCTTGACAGAAGGTTTCCACTTCATAAAAAACATGAATATTAAAATTGACCCAATTTCAAATGAAGTTTTTAGTATATGGCTCCAATGCTTTTGACACTGATTTTTCCCAAAGTAAGAGATGTCAAGTAATGAAATAGCGAAACTGCTTTAATAAGATTTAGCCAGCGAGTCCTACAGTTTTCACCGTACTTGGCCGTTTCCAACGTCAAGATGGGCCGTCTAAAACACTCGAAATTATTCTTTGAATTTATGTTCTATTCATTTTTAAAATTGTAATTTCAATTTACGAATTATTTTCACTACATTCCTAAAGAAATATAGCATATTTACTCAAAAACAAACTGATTTTTAAACCTATATAAACCTCTTGTAATAGCGAGTAATTAGCTATATTTTCCACCCGGGCAAACACAAAACAGGTTGCTAGTATACAAAATATTTAAAAAACTAATCTAAACTCTAAGATATGCATTTCACTACAAAACTAAAAAAAATACTACATAATACCACAGTTTGTGCGAGGTCCAAATACCGTTATTAAGTTTTATTTTAAGCAATAACGATATCGAAACTATTAATTTTCAAATGTTCATTTCGTGACAACGCCCTCTAAAAGAAACTGTCAACAACAGAGCATTTTATAAACTGAAATTATTTTATGTATTCTACGTTTTCACTAATGCAACTAACAGGTTAACAGCTGACCTGATAGCAAGTGTCCACGGTAACCTATGAATGATTGCAACACCAGATTTTTTTTAAATCTAAAATAACCATTATACCCCCATTATAAAAATAAACATATTA
This sequence comes from Malacosoma neustria, assembly GCA_963693495.1. NCBI lineage: Eukaryota > Metazoa > Arthropoda > Insecta > Lepidoptera > Lasiocampidae > Malacosoma > Malacosoma neustria. The sequence goes on along the minus strand of OY856399.1, from coordinate 5,029,461 downwards.
ATAACGGTATTATTATTCTGACTAGAATTTGTGACTATTCTAATTTGAGGTCTAACTTATTAGTAACTCAGATCATTATAATTATTCACTATTGAGTGCAATTTTACTACTGATTTTCTGAAAGGCAGGGCAAGATCTTCAAATGGAATAACAACGAATTGTTTGGGGGTAGACAGTTTTTATTGACATATTGTAAACAGTATACACGTAAGGGTGTCCTACTTTTGATTATAATAAACTACCCACAATACGAAAATAAATATAATTATTAAAAAATCATCATAATAATAATGAGAGTCGATGGAAACAGGAGAAGTGGTAGACCAAAGAAGAGATGGATGTATTACATATCGCGAAAAATGGTGTGAATGTCAAGACGGTTAACAGAGGACAGTGGAAGGAGAGAACATGTGCCGACCCCATATATGGGGTCGGTGATATAAACAAAAATGAATGTTGCTAAGCGCAAACCTCGAGAATGGCTCAAACCAATTCGGCAAATTTGTGACAACCTGTGACAAGGACGGGAGGAGGGGCTGAAAATTCCTAAAATTCGTGTGACGTAATTTATGGATGGCCCCTTAGAGAAGGACATATGCTATTTTTTGTCGCGAAAATGAAACTTGAATGGAGGTCACTTGAATAGGGGTGAACGTAATTAAATTATATTAATATATATATATATATATATATATATATATATATATATATATATATATATATATATATATATATATATATATATATATATATATATATATATATATATATATATATATATTTGTTTGTTTTAATATAAAATAGACATTATATAATTCCTTGATCGCGATTTTAAAATAAAGGTTGATTTATTTTACATTTGTTTTCATTTAAGTTTTCTAATTTTGTCTAAAAATAATTGTCAACAGAATTCCAATCAGAATGACATGAAACTGTGGCATTGTGTACAGTTTGAGACATTTTTTAAATATATAATCAATGATACACTCATAAAAACTCGTTTAAATGAGTTACTTTTATTGCCAAACATAGACACGGTTTTACGTGGTAGAGTTCTCCATAACTTTAAAACTACGGCGAGAGATACGGAGAATCGTCTGTGTTTATTAAGATGGCACCAAAATCACATCAGTGTACATTTTAAAGAGAAGCGCCATACTTCAATTCGTCATCTACAGCTACATTCACATCACTGTAGCTGCACTAGCGCCGCACTCTGACGGATTTTTGAACTATAACTTACAGCGTACAACTGTACACTTTTTCAATTTTCCCCCAAATAAGATGAATTCCCATGACCTCTGCAGTCCATATTTAAAAAAAATACATGTATAACTAGTCTGTTTTTTGGTAGAAAGCATTTATTTAAACTTCTTACTCCAAACGATATTGTTTTTTAGTTTTTATGTATTTTGCTTAATTTTCATTATTAGGCATTGGAAATTGGTTTTCCATATATTCGCTACTAGACGCGCATAATATAGTATTCACATATATACGGTCCTTCGAGTCGGATTTAAACCAGCGACAAACATATCTACCGGTATATAAGGTCTTCAACTTTACAAAATTTGAGTTTTGAATTTGAAGCAACGCCATCTATTGTAATTATTCACATAAACGAAATCTTTATACAATATAAATTATTTTAAACACAACAATATTGAACAAAAAATCACTTAGATGAAGGCTTAATAGTTTTGGTAACACATATTTAATAATTCAAATGTTAATTTTAAGTTTACTTAGAAGCTAATTTGGCCTATTTATTGCACTAAGTCTATTTAATATATACTGGGAAAATTCAGCGCTATCTACTCCCAAATTAAGTAGCACTTGTCTTAAGGGGCGTCCATAAATTACGTGAGGTGTTTTTTTAAATTTTCTGTCCCTGGACAGGGGGGGACCCCTGGTGAGATGTCGCGAGATTTTATTCAACCCCCTCCCCCAATCTCACGTGAGTGTTTTCAAAATGTGGGTTTCTTACGTAAACGCGTTGGATTGTTATTGTAAAAAGAAAAGAAAAATATGCTTCGTACTTTTATTTACGACTAGTTAAGAGTAGTAATCAATATTGCTGAGAGTTTAATTATAAGTGTAATAAAAATTTTCTTTCGAACGAATTAGTGAATGATCTTAATCGTATTACGCGATTACGCTCAAGATTAAATCTTAAGCATGTACAATCTGGATTAAATGGACCAAAATAGTACAATTTTTTTTGTTTCAATCAGAAAAAAAATTGCGTGATATTTGCCGAGACCCCCCCCCCTCTCTCCAACGTAAGATTAGATGAGATTTGACTCGACCCACTCCCCCCCTTAAACACCTCACGTAATTTATGGACGCCCCCTTATGGATACTGCAGATAAATATACTAGATAATATACTTTTCTTTTGTGACCTCCGTCAGCGTACCGAAGTGCGTTAGAGGGGGACGTTTAAGAATTAATTAACGCAATTTGGGGGAAGGAGGTCTTGTAAAATATTACGATACGTTACAAGGACGGAAGGGGGATTCGAACAACGCGTTACATAGCATTGTTTCTTTATTTCTGTAAAAAAGTAGTTTTTTTTATTGCTGTAGGATAGCAGACAGGCTGACGGCCCGCTTAGGATTTAGCAGTTACCGTCACCTATGGGTGTTAGCAACGCCAGTGGCATCGCGAACACTGCTGTCCCATAAGGGTACAGGAACTTGGGTCACTAATGCCGGAACACAACACAACGGGCTTGAGGCCCTACCACGTAGCTAGGGTGGGTTGTTTTATCGCCTTTTACGACAGGCCGACCCCGGTCGCAGAGGTTAGTATTCTTTCTCCACCCCTGTACGTATAGGTATTAAAACAATACTAAAGGTATTTTTCTGCGTGCAGGAGCAGATATAACAACCTAGCTACGTGGTAGGACCATAAGCCCACGGCAACTCTGGTCTGGATGGCAACTTGGCAACCACTCTTTGTCTTAAGACCAACATACTTAAGTATGACGTCATAATAACCTTGTGTTGTGTACCGGCATTAGTGACCCTCCTGTATTCCTATGAGACAGCACCGTGTTCGTGGTGCCCCTAGCGCCGGTAACATCTATAGGCGACTGTAACTGCTTACAATTAAGTGGGCCGTCAGCCTGTCTACTGCTGCTCAGCAATAAAAAAAAAAAGCAACATTCCGGTAATTTGAAATATTTACTCGGGTGTTATGTAAATTTTGGGAGGGAGGCTACAGTAAATGTTACGATGCGTTATATGGCGGGTTCGAAAATCTTCAAAAATTGCGTTACGTACTTAATACTCAAATGGCCCCAAAGCCGGTGCGCCAAAGGTCGTTAAAACTAAATCTAGACAATGGCTCAATATGACACAAATTTTTCATTCTTTAGTATGTTATTCATTTTAATATATCTAAGAAACGTAAACTTTTTACAACGTTTAAAAAAACAGCTTTTTTTCGATTTGTAACAATAAACTGTTATCAAAACTATTTATAAACTAACAAGTTTTTATTGCATTAAAATATTTAATTTTTATAACTTTATTATAATTATAATATACTTGAAGCAAGATTATACACAAAATAATCATGAAAGTATAAAAATCGATGATACACATACATAAACATAAATATATATGTGTGTGTGAGTGCGTATGTGCATGAAATTATTAAAACAACAATAGTACCAGTCTATTTTTGTCAATAACATAGAGAAATTATATTAAAAAAGTTTTAATCAAAGTATAGATTCAATTTGGACATACAAATGTAGATTGACGTTTTTAGATTTAAACCGAAAAAAAAATTATTCATACAATCAAGATTTACTTAGAGGCAGAAATACAATAATAATAATTATTGCTCTGATTCATCGCACATAACAGCGTCATCTGGTCCCAAAGCAACAGGACTCGTACCCGTGACCCCCGTAAACATTTGCTACGCCACGCAGATCGTCAATGCAAGAGACACAGCAAATGGTTCAGGTCCATATGATGTTATCTCTGAGGTACCAGGAGACTTGGTGTTAGGAGGGGAAATTAATAACGCCTTCAAAAGGGCATTTACGGAAATAATACCGGCACAGTAATGGAAAATTTGGATGGAATCACTTTTTTGGCACAATCAATTAATAAAATTATTTACGCAATCAATTCTTACTTTTTTTTTTACGAAAACTATTAATTCGTGGATGGAACTCAGCCGCAACACAGTTGCGTTTTGGGAATATGGTAGAAATGTAGCTGCTGCAGGTGGTCCACCGGAACCAACAAAATGTTGAGTGTTCTATGAGAAAAATAGTCTCAGAACCTATGATCTGACATTTTACTCGAGTAGTTTATGGGTCAATTATACGCGTCGTGCTTACAATGTCCTGCGTGTTCAGTACAACAATGCATTTAGAGTGCTTATGGGGTTGCCACGCCATTGCAGTGCATCGGCCATGTTTGTAAATGCACAGGGTTGATGGTTTTAAGGCATTAATCAGGAAAAAAGCGGCCTCAATGCTACTGCGATTGCGTGGCAGCGCCAACAGCATTCTTAAAATGATTTCAGCCCGCTACGATTGTGCTATTCAGAAGCATTGGATAGCTATTGTAACGGGGGAAATATAGTGTTGATTAATTTAGAATCGCCTACTAACAATTCTAACTTACTGTTAAGAATTTTATTATATAACTAACCCACTAATAACTTATGGATAAAAAAAAATGTCTGAACTAAATTATTATTATTATTAGAGTGAGATAGAGAATTTTTTACTCGGTATACTTCAATTTGTCACCTACAGCTACATTCATAGCACTGGTGCAGCACTGGCCGGTATTTGACCTGTAATTTACAGCGTACAGCTGGTCACTTTCAACTTCTTTCTTCTCTCTCCTCCTAACCTACCATCTACATCTACCCTCCATAGTGGATTTTACCTATACATAAGTTTGTCTCCCGGCCCTTACAGAGTATAATACCCTATTAACCTGGAGGCCATCCCATTTGTCTACCTCCGAGAACATGTAGATGCAAATGGTATACCGACTGAGCCCCATCTCTACCGTTATTCACTACCAACCTCCATCCAGAAGGTGCTCGTTCGCTGCCTAGTGTTCTCGCTACCAGCATCAAATGGCCTAAGAGCTGGAAATAAAAAAATAATATGGTTTAACACATCATTAACATTCTCTTTTAGATTGAGTACAATTATAGTATTATACTAGCTGATACCCGCGACTTCGTCCGCGTTGCTTTCGTCATGAAGCAGAGGTAGAAGAGACTTCCCCTTTCCTACGCATGCGCGCTACACCGCTTGCCCCACTTCTCCACGGCAAGAAAACACATATCACTGAGCATGTAGTACTTATAAAAATCGTTGTTTCTTAAAACTTTAATAACTTTATATTAAATGAAGATATCTCAATAATTTTTTTTTAGATAAGGACCAAGTGTCTAGTAAATAAAACTTAGAAAATATAATTGAAATCTATCCAGTAGTATTGCCGTGATTCACGCACAAGTTTGTTGTTTCCTAGAGTAATGACCCAAAATTGATCCTGTGAATAAAGCTCTGATGACCGGGGTTTCTAGTGGGTATGCCACTGCGACTACTCTAGCTGTGTAGTTAACGAAATCCGTACCCGTAGGAACAGGGTTGAGAACGCGGCATTGATGAGGTAGAGCTTTTCTTTATTGTCGGAACAGCAGATGAGCTGACGTAAGTAAGCAGATACCTTCAACTATGAATGTTTATGATTAGGGACATACTGCTGTCCGCGTAGGGCAACTGGAACCTGACTCACTTACGGCCGAAACACAACAAAAGGTTATTATAATGGACAATCTTTAGGACCATGAGTAGTTGATGTATAGACAGGCTTGAAACCCTTGTCACCTAGCTATCGACGATCTGATTTTCCAAAAATATCTCGAAATATTCTGAAAAATTTGAGTAATTTTTATATTGATTTTAAGCCATTTTCCCGAAATACAGGAGCTCAGATTCTGAAAGAGCTAAAAACTTTACATCCTAATATGTGAATGATTTTTGTAAATGCTGATAACATAAAAATCCATGCAGGGGCGGAGAAAGAATACTAACCTCTGTGACCGGGGTCGGCCTGTCATAAAAGGCGACAATACAACCCATCCTAGCTATGTGGTAGGGCTACAAGCCCGTCTGGATGGCGGCCACCTTTGGTCTTAAGTATGCCGCCATAATAACCTTGTGTTGTGTTCCAGCATTCGTATAATTCTATTTTTCTCCTCTATGCATGGTAATCAGCATCTCTGGCATATGCTTACAGAATACAGGAAGAGGATGTATAATTAAGAATAAAAACAAGAAATAACTTGATAAATTCATTAGTAACTCAATGAATCATAATGAAGGAATGCTAAAACCAAACAATTCAAGATAAGGCCCATATGATAAGTGATTATCATAAAGATAATTATGAGTTATGCTAAAATCATAAAACTCATTAATGTTTTCATTATGTTGTGATATTAATTATTCTAGATATAGCAAGCAGGAAAACTATCCCCTTCAGAAGAATGGAGGTTATTGGGGTAGTTTGCTAAAAACCAAATATACACATAGTTTTTTTCTAATCATAAACTTGAAAACTTAATGTAAACTTAACATGCACAAGTTATTTAATTCAAGTGTTTTACAATTGACTCACTTTATCTTTACCACGCAGGGGCGAAATGAGAATACTAAACTCTGGCCAGGAACAGTCTGTCGTAAGAGGCGACAAAACAAGCCTAGCTACGTAGTAGGGCTCCAAGCCCGTCTGGATGGCAACCATCCTTGTTCTATAAGTATGCCACCATAATAACCTAGTGTTGTGTTATTTATTACCCAGATTCCTGTACCTCTATGAGACAGAACCTTGTTCAATGTGCCCCTAGCATCACAAACATCCATAGGTGAAGATAACTATTTACTAAAAAGTGGGATGCCAGCCTATCTGCTATTCCTCTGCAATTAAAAAAAAATAAACCTCACCGCCAAATTAGACATAGCCTAAATTTAAGAGACATAATAATATATGGCATAACCTATATCTTTAAATATATATATATATATATATATATATATATATATATATATATATACTTGGAATCTCGGAATCGGCTCCAACAATTTTCATGAAATTTAGTTTAAGGGGGGTTTCGGGGGCGATAAATCGATTTAACTAGGAATCATTTCTAGAAAATGTCAAAAGGAGGCGTTTGAGTAGTCCCAATTTAAACTGAAAAATGACTGCCTGACATATCGGCGAATAATAATACTATTTTTTTTAAATTGCTTTAACGACACAATAACACTAAAGCTATTTCAGCAGATGGCATTGTTAAGTAACACGAAATCAATGAGTGTTTGCTTTGAGGTTAGACTAAGAAAACCAATTGTTAGTTTCCAAAAAACACAATTTATAAAAAAATAAAAAATTAGGAGCAAGTCATCCAGATATTAATATTTAAATAACACTTTGTAATGATCACAATACATATATATTTATAAATTTTCTATTTAATTCATCATAACAATCAATTTGATGATGATCAAGTTCAAAGAAACTGGCAGCACCTTTTGGAGAAGACGCAGCTCTGAATGGCACACTGGCATGAGCTGGAGGAGGCCTTTGCCAATAGGCACTCCAAAATTAGAGATTTAATCTAAATAATTGAGGAAAGCATGAATCCAGAATAAGACATTTTATCCATGCAGGGACAGAGTAAGAATACTAATAAAGGTCTATCTGTCGTAAAAGGCGACAAACAACCCACCCCAGCTATGTAATAGGGCGCCAAGCCCGTCTGAATGGCCACCATCCTTGTTATTAAGTATGCCGTCATAATAACCTTGTGTTCCGGCATTAGTGACCCAACTTCCTGTACCCTTATGCGACAGCAGCATATTCCGGTGTTCCTAGTGTTGTAAACATATAACTGCAGGTAACTGCTTACTATTGAGTGGACCTTCGGCCTGTCTGCTGTTCCTCAGCAATAAAAAAAATATGCTTCCTAACTAGGCATAGCCTGTATTTTGGAGACATAATAATGAGGGTTCCCAAAAATATTGTTATAGTGGGTTTTGTAAACACACCTCATATTTAATTTAAGTATAATACTAGCTGTGCCCAAGTGGAATAGTGACTATAAGCAGCATTTTTTTGGATATATGAGGTCAACTTAAATTGGAAATTCATCCTACTAAGTCCAGCCTAAGCTGAACCCTATTTCATATGATTGTTGATATAAATCTGAGGTTAACTTAAATTGGATTATAAAATTTCTGAAACTTATCATTTTTAACAAAAACTTTTTTTTTTCTAAAATAAAAATAGCCTAAGTTACTCCTTGGTATCAATGTCAAAATCGGTGCAGCCATTTCAGAGATTAGCCGGAACAAACAGACAAAAATGTTGTTTTGGTATATGTACCAATAACAGTTAATAATAATTGCTTGTTGCTGGATCACATAGCTATATCTCATAGCTGAGCTTGTGCCTCGCCCTAGATGTAATGGACAGTATACTCGCACTTATACATGCAGGGGAGGAGAAAGAATACCGACCTCTGCGGCCGGAGTCGGTATGTCGTAGAAGGTGACAAAACAACACCACCATGGCTATATGGTACCACCTTTGGTCTTAAGCATGACGCCATAATAATTTTATGTTGTGTTCCGGCATTAGTGACCCAAGTTCCTGTACCCTTATGGGACAGCAGCATGTTTGCGATGCCACTTACATAGTAAACACCCATAGGCGACGGTAACTGCTAAATTCTAAGCGGGCCGTCAGCCTGTCTGCTATCTTACAGCAATAAAAAAGTGAAGGAGTTGAGGTATTACACCATTACATGTAATCCATTGACAAAACAACAATCAAGAACAAGAGTGATGAGAATAACAGTATATGGGAATGAGCAGCCATTTGTGGCCACAGAGCCCAAATAAAGAAGTCTAGATTATTACTTTTCAGCCATTCAATGGTACCTCACAAATATCCATCCATCCAAAATTTCACATTTCAATTATTAGATTTAAATGTTTACCGCTATTTCTCTATTAAAGAAAACAACTTAATTTAGAAGTGTAATACTAACCTCGATGTCACCCGGAACCGCATCCTGTAGTCTAGGAATTCGCCGTTTAGGAATCACAAGGAAATGAACAGGAGCCTGCGGAGATATATCATTGAATGCCAAGCATAATTCATCTTCGTAAATAATATCAGCTTTGATTTCTTTGGATATAATCTTGTCAAATATGGTTGGCCCCGGTGAAGCTACGCTCTGAGCTTGCGCACGGCGCACTTCGTCGCTATACGGTCTCCTCACAGCTATGGCAGATCCTCTGGATAAATCATAAATATTTGTAGGGTAATTCTTCTTTATACGAAATTTTAAGGCACGTTGAAACACTTTGTTAAACATTTTTAATAAATACACTTCTCATTTTTCTCGCAGTTTATCTCTTTAATTTTTTGACAATTTGTTTTGAGGTTTTGATTTTGATTTTTGACTAATTTAACTTTTAAACTAGGCTTGTTAAAAAAGTATCGATATTTGAATTCAATATATTGATATTTTTAGCCGTTATATTTCGATTCGGTTAATGAAACGAAATATCCAATATCGAAAATTGTATCAAGAACGATATATTTATTGAAGTGAAAACTTCTTTAGCATCGTTGTAATCTGAAACTCGATGAAACGGAAAAGTCACAGTAAAAAGAAACACCTTTATACATCTTTAAATATATGTCTTTATAATATAACGTAAAGAGAATTAGATAAAAAGTATGTTTGCATTGCGTGTATGTGTATCTGCGGCCGTCCGTCATTCATCAACCGTTACGACACTTTCACTCGTGAGTTCTTTTATGTATTGTGTTCTAGCACTTAAATACTTGACTCTACGGCTTCCTCCTGTATCTTCAGAGAGAGTGGCTTCTGCTGTTAATTTGGCTGTTCCTAACAAGAGAAGACGGAGAAGAGAAACGCCTTCCAGCGGAGCATGTAAAGAGCAGAGTTGTTTTTACTTTCGCTACCGGACAAATACTGGTTTGTCTAATACAATAAAATATTAGTTAGAAGATAGTTTTTATAGTTTTTGATATATTTGTAATTATTACCTAATAAAAAGGAATACTGATAAAAATACCTCCGTGAATAAATCTTAATAAAAACTGAGATACATTTAGTAAAAAAATTATTATTAATATTACATATTAAACTAAATACACTGTTATTTTAAAAACGCAAATTCTTTAGAAAATTACCGGAATATCGATATTTATTCTCTCGATATAATGACGTCGATATTAATATTTTAATAAACATCGATATATCAGTATTTTTTTCACTTCTGACTTCCCTATTTGAAACTTTGAACATTGTAGTTGTCAAACTATGATTTTGCGGAATTTGGTGTTTACATCATAATATTTACAATATTACTAAAATAATTATATTCTTGTAAATTATTATAGGACATGCATAGATATATCATCTTGTGATCATTTTGTAACTCCTATCTTTTCAAGTGACAAATTGTCGAATAAGGAGTTCAGAAGCACCACTTTGTTTTTCCTTTCCAAGGAGTTCCTTTTAGGGGTATAGAACAAAATTTATTAATATTGAATTAATGTTTGGATACTTCTTTGCAGTCATGTATTAGAACATTCGTTAATTTGTCTCAAATAAATTTATGTATGTTTGTTTGTTCATCCGATCCAGGTAATTTCATCATGGACCTGCAGTGGTTCTGAAGCTTCGAAGTAAACGATTTGGAAACGCTTGGAATACAACTCTTAGAAGAATAGAGACCCGAGTTTCCTCGTCAATTTAATAGCTGACTCTCACGTAATCTGAATAATGGTATAAAAAAGGAGTTTTCGTTTGTGACACATCAACCATCTTCTATGAAAAATTTTGGGAAAAATATTGCAATAAAAAGTATATTCGTAAAAATATTTATTTTATATCTTATAATAATGTCACACATTGAATACAAATTTTACAATTACAAGAATCTATTATCAAAATAAATATTGAATTACCCAGATTCCTACCTATACCTATTGGTATTCCGAAACCATTGAATTAAATACGAACGTATTGTAAACATATTAAACATTATAATATCATTTTGAAATCTTTATTTACCCAAATGCACTAAAAACGCACTAGTCTGACTTGGCCAGTTAAATGTACTTATTTGATTTAATTAAATTTATAAGCTACCACTAAAATAAATAGTATTTACATTAAAAATTTGATGAATTTAACGGAGAAAATATTATACGAACTATTAAAAAGATATTTAAGTTAACACAATCTAATATTTTAATAAGTTTTTTTTTTTATTAGTTCCTCGAAAACAAATATTTTATCCGTTAATTTGTTGGCTATCTAATTTCAATATAAAATTTTGTAAATGGTTTGGAATGGAATACAAAAAGAAATATTTAAATTTTAGCTACCGGGCAAAAAAACTGAAAAAGATTACAATTTGACAACATGTTTAGTTCAAAAAACAACCGTACGTCGATCTAGTATGTCCTAGTCTGAGTGAACGTGTATTTCAAATTTATAGATAAAACAAAACCTCTGCCTATATTTGGAAAAAATAAATAAACAAATATTTGTATAAAACAGCTGAATAGATATAGTAATTTTCAACTTTGTTCTAAACAATATATTTAGCAATTTTTTATCCGTGCAGAGGCGGAAAAAGAATACTGAATACTGTATGTTATTTTAAAATACAATGAAAAACAATCAATCCTTGTAAATATATGAGCTATCTTTTCCAGGAGTACGTCAACTATCACATTCGGCTTGATGTGCAAATGGTTGTATCGCACTCTAACTAAATAATAATGAAAATGTTTATTATTGAAAAATATTGTACATGTAACTTGATTTTATGCAATTTGTGAAACTGCTGCTAGATTTATAGCCGCAATTTTACAGAGAAATAAAACTATAACAATTTTTGTGTACTAAAAACTTCTTTTTTAGATCCATGATAAAACGTAAGACATTTCAATCATTTTAACGACATATATTGATCAAGATATATGTCGTTAAAATGGTTGACACAAGCAAGAGCTGCGTCTCACGGAGATGAATATGCTGCGGTGGATGTGTGGAGTGACTCGAAAGGACCGCGTTAGGAACTCCCGCATTCGCGGCAGTCTTCATGTCCGTGATATTGCGGATAAATTACAAGAGTGTCGGCTCCGTTGGTACGGCCACGTTTTACGGCAACCGAATGCTTACGTGGGAAACAAATGTCTGGCCATGCTACCTCCACCGGGCCTCGGCAGGAGGGGTAGACCCAAAATGTGCTGGCTTGACGTCGTAAAGAGTGATATGCGTGCTAATGGGCTCACTACCAGGGATGCTGAAGACCGTGCGAAGTGGAGAAGAAATAGTCGGAAAGCGGACCCCGGGCACCAAAGCGAGAGTTTGGGCTGCAACCGGGATTTAACGCAAAGATGATGATGATTGATCAAAATATAACAAAAAATTCCTTTGAATTGTTTGTTTTAGTGCGTTTATAGAACTAAATGGTATTAACTAGCTTATATGAATTTATTCGTCAATAACTCAAGTATTATTAGCAGTACCTACATTTAAAACGGCATAATACGATTATAGGCTGCTCTAAACAAAGTTACGAGTAATCTTAAAGTACTAAAGACTGTGTTTCGTACTAACGGGCTCCGTAAACTAAATCTGCAGAGTAGAATCACTACGAAGATTATGACGCTGTAATGCACGTAGAACATTCTGGAACGAAATTATTGTATTAATATATATTACAGTAAATAGAGCATATTTTTTGAATAATCGATCAATAATTTCCAATGATGAGTCTCACTCTAAAACTCATGTAAAAAAATAAACATTTATTTAAAGCTATCATAAAATACTAACATATAACTTCATAATTATATGTATAATTATATGTATAAAGATATAAATTTGTGATAGACCTAAGTTGGCTCCCTCTCAACGATTTTTTGATTGTAGACAATTAATGCTGGCCTTCCAATGGTGCCACAGAGTGAAGTCACCAACGTGTTTATTAAGTTGGATTTATATTTGTCTGACGTATCGTGTCGTAACGCGTTCTGTCGTCTGTTCTAAATGTATGAAACCATATGCTTCTGACGCGTCACGACACGACACGTCAGACAAATATAAATCCAACTTAATATAACTATAATTTCTTTGCAGGGTACAAATTGTAACATTTCATACATGCGATATAAAAACAAAATATAACTAAATAAAAAATAAAATATGAAAACCGAAAATGAAATTTAAATATTCATGTTAATATGGAAAATAGAATTACTAGAAATGGTCTAATTAAAAGCAAAAATTAAAATAAAGTTTGCCACTATAAATAAAATCGTATGTGAAATGGCAGATAGCACCTATGATCTCAGTATTTTTTCCAAGATACCTATATCAGTACCTGATAATTCCGTTATAATAAGCTTATTAGGTACTACAGCAGACAGGCTGACGACTCAGTCAACAGTAAGCTGTTACCATCGCCTATGGATGTCTGCAACGCTAGGGGCACCGTGAAAACGCTGTTGTCCCATAGGGATACAGGAACCTGTATGTTACAATACATGGGAGCTAAATGATATCACTCTTGGAATCTCACCAAGAATACCTAGGTCCCAATCTCATTATAGCATGAATTACTTTGGTGAGATAAGGAAACGTTGTGGTATAAAGAAGATGTAATGACAAAAATTGAGAAAGGTATGCTGAGATGGTTTGGCCATGTCGAGAGAATGAATCAAGAACGATTGACGAAAAAAGTGTATAAGGCGAGTGTGAATGGAAGTGTTGGAAGGGGTAGACCTAGGCGGACGTTTCGAGACCAAATCAGGGACGTCTTGAAAAAAGGCCAGGTCAAGAGTACCCTAAACCGAAGGGCATGTATGAAGGGAATAATGAAAGTGGACGAAGCGAAACAAGTATGTAAGGATCGTAGCAAGTGAAAAGAAGTGGTCTTTGCCTACCCCTACGGGAAAGAGACGTGATTATATGTATGTATGTATGTATTACTTTGGTAGTTTTTCTTCACCAAATGTAAATATTTATTATATATTGATTGCCACATAGTGGCCGTGAAAAACATTGCAAGGAAATACAAGATCACCAGTATGTGTAATACGACAATCAACTTCAGAGAAGTGTGGCGAGTATACTTTCATTCCCTGTTGGAATGGTCCCGAGTCCAGTTGTGTGTCATTATAGCCCGTTATTTATTAAGATCAACATTAGATTAACTGTGCAAGAGACGCATGCCTTTGTAAAAATACAACCAGTTATCTTTTAGTAGGGCTCCTAGTGGGACAACAATTGGCTGACACGTAGTTTTTTTGTTGCTGAGGAACAGCAGACAGGCTGGCAGCCTACTTAATAGTAGACAGTTACCGCCACCTATGGATGTGTGCGATGCTAGGGGCACCGCAAACACGCTACTGGCCCATAAGGATACAAGAACCTGGGTCACTAATACCGGAACACAGCACAAGGTTATTTTGGCGGTATACTTATAGAACAAAGGTGGTTGATATCTAGGCATATTTGGGGCCCTACAACGTAGCTAGGGTTATTTTGTCACCTTTTACGACAGGCTGACCCTGGGCGTAGAGGTTAGTATTCTTACTCCGCCCCTGCACAAAGTTTTTACCGCCAATCACCAATAAAAAATATCTGTATCAGCAGTGAGATGTTCAAGGGTTCAGAAAACAATCAGTTCAAAACACTGCAGTTAGAACAATTGCATTGACACTTTGACATAAATATACACGAACATCGAAGGTAGTATTATACATTTGTGTTTAATAATATTTACTTGCGAAGATGTCGTCTTGCTTCATCGAGATCCTGATCCTTTTCTTTTAGTAAATACTTTCTTACACCCTTCAGGAAATTTTTATGATGTTCTGGCCAACTGAAACACAAAAAATGTAGATACATTATTTTTAAATGTCTGTTCTTATCTATAGGTACATAGCTGATAAATGTCTATTGCTTTTTCATAACACTAGTTTATGTTCCTGTTAGTTCTTTAAAGTTTCTAACAGGTATATTGTTTGTATCGATTTATGAAAATAATTATCAAGTACACAAATTGTCGTGTGACAAGTTTAAGTTCCGTATGATGGTTTCTATTTGTAGTGTTCATAGCTTTTAGTTTATATTACTTTTAATTTTTAAAGCATTGAAAATAAATCCGTAAGCAATATACTTCAGTTATAAATTATAATAATACTTACACGATTGTTTGAGGATCCAAATTATAGATGGCGTTATCCTCTGGTGTTAGCTTTAAATGCAATTGTTGTACATTATCAGTCTTGAACTTCCATTCCCTTAGCGAGAAAAATAATAAGACGTCGCTCATTGCTTGTAATCTCTGACTTACAGTGATGAGACTCTGGCTGAAATATTAATAAGTATGTCAGATAATATCTATATTATATTATATATGCATCACATACAGCATACAATTTCATAATCTTATTATAATAATTTATGTTTAAAGCATAATATGTAAACGATAATTATCCTAAAATGAAATTACCAAATAATTACCATATTTTTTATTTATTCGAGGAAATGTCTTTTCAAAATGTGATTTGCTAAAAATATTATTATAATTATTATAAAAACTAATTTTCATATTTTAAAAACTACAATACGATTTCGAACAATTATATTGTAGTTTTCTTAATTATTCGCTTATATCTTGAATATTTTAAAACCATGTTTGTTGGTTGGTAGCTTATAATCTACCATTTTAGTAGTAATATATAAACTGGCAATAATATGAAACTATTTTTTTTTCTATGGCAGTGAATAAAATAAAAAATAAGTATTGGCGGGAAAACGACAATGATAGCCCTTTTTGTTTTTATTATTTTATTCGTGTTACTTTGAGAGTTATTGAGTAATAATGGTGGATTATTACATGTTAAGTATTCGGTTATGTACATGGGCATAGGCAAGTGAAGCAAAGTGGTGAAAAGTGCATTTTCGTTTCAATCTCTGCTCAAGTTATAGTAAATAATAATAATCATTTATTTCAGATATTTTATCCATATGTTATTAGTGGGTTAGTTATATAATAAAATTCTTAACACTAAGTTAGAATTGTTAGTAATTCTAAATTAATCAACACTACATTTTCCCCGTTACAATAGCCATCCAGTAAAGCATCCACCGGTTTTACTGGAACACTGGAGCTATAGTCTAGTCACGAATGAACTGGACAACTGGACTTCATGACGTGACAACAGCTTGAATTGCGTAGTTGTGACTAGTATGATGGAATAATTAGCATTCGTATTCATCTTTAGCATGCGAATGTTTATTTAGCATTTAGCAAATGAAATGTAGTTGCGAAATTTTGCGAAATGAAAAATGAATTCATTGCTTCATAGTGATGAATAATAATTCGCATACACATTCATGTTTGGCATGCGAATGTTTATTTAGCAAATGATATGTAGTTGCGAAATTTTGCGAAATGAAAAATGAATTGACGGCCTCGGTGGCGTTACGGATAACGCACTTCGGTACGCTCGCGGAAGTCACGGGTTCGATTCCCGTCTCGCGTCTGGGTGTTTATGTATAATATGTATTTATTTACAAAAAAAAGTATATAAGTAGTATATCAGTTGTCTAGTACCCATAACACAAGTGCTATGCTACTTAGTTTGGGACTAGATGGCGATGTGTGAATTGTCACAAAAAATATTCTTATATATTATTATTATTGCTTCATAAGTTATCATAAGTTAATAATATCATGCTGTACGATGCATTGGTAACGAGCGCTCTCTTTCGCACTCACGGGAAGTCGGGAATACTAAATCTATTTGTTTCATATGAACCTACCTTCTTACTCGTTACTCGTTAGCAATATAGCAGCTAATGCGAATAATGAGGTTATCCAAGACAATTACTATCTTATTGTCTATGATTTTCTTAAATTTAGGGGCGTTTATCGAATGAATTGTGAATATGTAAGTTATTATTGTTTAACAATATTATGTGGTACGTGCGGTGCGTGGCGCGCGACATATTAATTATTATAATTATCCGTACAGGGGCGGAGAAAGAATACTAACCTCTGTGGCCGGGGTCGGCCTGTCGTATAAGGCGACAAAACAACCGAACCTAGCTACGTGGTAGGGCCTCAAGCCCGTCTGGATGGCGACCACCTTTGGTCTTAAGTATGCCGCCATAATAACCTTTTGTTGTGTTCCGGCATTAGTGACCCAAGTTCCTGTACCCATATGGGATAGCAGCGTGTTTGCGATGCCACTGCTGGCGTTGCAAACACCTATATGCGACGGTAACTGCTAAATTCTAAGCGGGCTGTTAGCCTGTCTGCTGTCCTACGCAATAAAAAAAATATTGTGTCGAAGCATCGAACTTTATTAGTGATAGTGAGTTTAGTTTACGTAAATACGTACGTATTCGATACAATAATTACATTCGTTCGTCGTAAGCTTATTAAATTATATTAACAAAATTTTAGAATTATTAATGTTCATATTAGCAAATAGCAATTCGCATGCTAATGAAATTATGTAATGCAAATTCGCATTAATTACCATCACTAGATATTGAACTTTTCTAGAACTTAACTTGACACTGGCAAGTTCGCAAGCCGCGACATGCCAAGAAAAGACAAAAAAAATTATTAAAAATTATATTTCTTATTAATATTTATTGGACAAGGACATATTAATACTTAAAATTAAAATAATAATAACAAAGTATTTAACTCACCGATTTTTTATTCCGAAAATTCGTGTAGCATATTCAGCGATGTGCAAAGGTACAATTTGTGTCAGTATTTGTAAAGCCTTTAAAGCATACCTAAAATAAATATTGTTGCATTATGTCATTTTGAAGTTAATTTTTAAAAATGTTGCGCTTTAACAGCCGGTTTTAAAAAACCTTCGGTTCTGTCCAGGAAGCACCAAAATTCCGTGCGAATTTTATGTATTTTTTCATTTATATTTTAATTTGATGGAAACGCTTTTTACCCTGCCCACCACTAACCTCAATCGGTAGGAATGGTGTACAAATATAATGCCATACATCTGCATTCAGTGCACCCATACCATATCGTCGGTAAAATGATCCCTACTCTACCACTGTCTCCACTTGACAAGGGGATCCATGTTGCTGGTAGGTCCACAAAAACCACCTGTTTCTCTACTCTCTCTCTCATGGTAAATATTTTACCATGTGGCGCATGCACACCCTCGTATCTGCCACCCACTGCTGTTCGGCGGAGCTCACTGGGCATCGTTCGCCACAGCACTCGTTTGCCGATTATCAAAACGAAAGGCTGCGCTTATCCAACCGACAACCGCGAATGCTATTAGCTTTGTTGTAATTCTTATTCTATTTGTGACGTATGCATCTGTCTATACCAAGGATGAGCAACACGCGGCTCGCGGGCCGCCTGCGGCCCGTTAAACATATTTATGCGGCCCATCAAGCATTTCTAAAATTGAATTTATTTTATCGACTTTCTCCCATCAATATATTGATATAAAATTAATTATAATAGAATGGGAGTACATACACAACCGCAATAATTTTATGGCGAGTTACTTGTCGACGACGTTTTTAAACATGCAATACGAACGCGCCGCGTCTGCGCGATTTTTTTATGACGAGATACACACTTGTCGGTGTCTTGTTCAAACATTGCAATACGGACTGCATTACGATTCCAAATGCTCGAAGCTGAGAAGACGACGGTTTCCATGAAAATGTTTTCCTCGCCATTTAATAGCGACGTGGATACAGTTCCTGAAGACTTTCATATGGAAGTGATTGTCATGCAGAATAATACCGATTTAAAAAATGTATTTTTCTCAGTAAACATCGAAAATTTTTATAAATTTTATGTGAGCCCTGAAAAATTTCCGCTTTTGTAGAAAAATGCAAAGCAAATGATGTCTTTGTTCGGAAGTACGTATGTTTGCGAACAATTATTTTCAACCATGAAATTAATCAAAAATGACCACCGATCAAGACTGATGGACCATTAGAAAGCTGCGTACGTGTAGCTACCTCATCCATTCCGGCTGATATTCATCAGCTTGTATCAAAAAAACAATGCCGAATTTCTCATTAAAAATTTCAAGTAAATTCGTTTTTGTGTTCTTTTCTTGTTTGTTTTTATCTTGCATTAAAATTTGTATATGAAATCTTTACTTTTTTTTAATTTTATATTTTTTTATTCTAATATTTATTATAAATAAAGTTTCGTAAATTATTAATAAGAGTTAATAAATGTGCGGCACGCCAAAAAAAAATTTAAATTAAAATTGGCCCATTGATTAAAAAGGTTGCTCACCCCTGGTCTATACGTTTATTTACTTTTCGTTCGTTTACTATTCTTATACCTGACAAAATACACGGACACATAGCACGCCTGCAAGATCAAAGGTGGACAAAAAGAGTGACAGAATGGAGGGGGCCAGTAGGGAAAAGAAAGATAGGGAGACCTTCCATCAGATGGGAGGACGAAATCAAACGTATAGCGGGTCCAAACTGGACACAAACAGCACAATCAAGAGAAAACTGGCTCAAGTTGGAGGAGGCCTTTACCTGCAGAGGGGTTCTTACAGAATAACTTTATTAATATATATGTATACTTTAACAATGATAATAACGTATCTCAAATTATTTATATTAAGCTAAAACTACTAATCATTAAATATTAAACTAAAAAAAATTTTAATACTAACAAAACTGATTAACTTATGAACTAGAAATTTCTGTAAGAAATAAAAGGCTTTTTTATTTTTATTTATTTATACCTGACAAAATAGAGCGTTTGTCAGTACCAACTTTGTTGTTCGTTCTGTGTTTGTTCTATGTTAAAAAATCAAAGGAATTAAAACTAAAATTTAATTATATAATGTGCACAACCCTGCAATAGCGCAATTTTACGCAACCAAGAGACGAGGACGCACGGGGAGTAAGCAAAATGCTACTATGAAAAAAATTTTTTTACCACATGCTTAACTTACTTATTTTCCACGGTATACCCCGATGGATACCAAAAGGTATTGTCCAGAGGATGTGCCCTCAAATGTAATCTTAGAGAGCTCTCAAAATTTAACCACGTGGTCGGATTTTGGTAGGTGCTGCAGTTGTATACCTTCGCCTCCAAGGGCCTGAAAATTAAATAAACACAATATTTTGACTACTGATACAGCGCCATCTAGTCGAAAAGAAAACAGTAGAGCTATGGGATACTAGACAACTAATATACAGGTGTCTCGAGAAAATATTTATATTTTGTGTGGGAAAAAATGAAAAATATGTTATACTAGCTGACCCGGCAAATGTTTCTCTGCCATATAAATAAATAAAAAAATATAATTTAATTAGGTTCACCTCTATTTCACCCCATTCAAATTTCATTTTCGAGACAAAAATAGCATATGTCCTTCTCTAAGGGGCCATCCATAAATTACGTCACACGAATTTTAGGAATTTATAGCTCCTCCTCCCGTCCTTGTCACAGGTTGTCACATTTTTAAAATCCCCTCTCCCTGATATGACTTTAGGATTTTAGGTTTTTCCATTCAATTTTTCCAATTTTTTTCTCCATAAAAACCTTCCTCAGAGTTCAAGGAATAAATCAAAAAGAAATTACTCGAACTGATCCAGCCATCTTCGAGTTTTACGCTTAGCAACATATTTTGCGATTCATTTTTATTTATTTAGGATAAGAAAGAAAGAAATAATGTTTATTTAGAGCACAAAATAAGTAAATAAAAACATATTAAATAAAATCTCATTACAGATATAAGTGCCCTAAAAGGTCTTCTGCTCAGCATAGTTGGTTATAAGAAACCAACGCTGGTCTTTCGCAGAGGCCTTCAAGAATGACATGACTCATTGAGAAATGGAATATTTTATTGCTGCAGTTCACAACAAATGAACAATACACATTATATAACTACAAAAACATACAATTTGTTATTCATAGACAACATATGCCCATTTACAGTAAATATACCGTATACCTGAACACCTCACATAACCTCATCTTTAGGGTTTGTGACAGCTTGCCGGCTCTACTACGCCTGCGCGACGTATGTCATGCTTTGTCAACGGTTATTATTTCAGAGTAATTTAATTCGCGAACTGTGAAGTCGTGCTCTTAATTCCTTTTTGTTATTTTTGTATTGTTATATAATGAATGAATGAATGAATATACTTTATTGCACAACACACAAAAAAAAATATACAATTTAAGACAAAACAAACAAAAGATTGTACAAACGGCGGCCTTATCGCTGGAAGCGATTTCTTCCAGGCAACCTTAGGATGGATTAGAGTTTGAGAGGGCTGAAAGTGGGGTAGTGTTGCATATTCATTCAAAACGAATACATAAATACATACGATAAATACATACATACATACATAAATACAGTGCATAAATCATATATAAAAGTAAATATATACATACATAAATACAGTGCATAAATAATATATAAAAGCAAATATATACATACATAAATACAGTGCATAAATAATATATAATCCGGGGAGTAATTTAAACAGCCTGTCAGTTCTATTACATAGAAACAACGACAAAAAGCAGGCAAAGGAAAACAACATACATGAACGCTTACAAATAATTATCCAGATAGTATTCCCTTACAAGTCTTTTAAAGATCGGGAGTGATTTAGATATATATAATTATGTATTTTATGTACATAAATGTATATAGATAACATCTTAGCCTATTTCATCCCTCGACAAGTCATGCTTCATCCACTTCCACGGGTTTATTAGTTTATCAAAATACGTGCGGAGTAAGAATACTGAAGTAAAGGCGTTAAAACAACTGGCTAGGTATGGCCTTTAAGTATTAAGTTATATTAACCTTTTGTTGTGTTCCAGCATTAATCTACCGGCTTAACCGTTTCGACGTTTGTCCACTCATGAAGTTTCGTATTAATTAGTAAATATCCGGATGACCGAGCTTTGCTCGGTATTTTTTTTTTATAAATTGTGTTTTTTGGAAATTAACAATTGATTTTCTTAGTCTAACCTCAAAGCAAACACTCATTGACTTTTTGTTACTTAACAACGCCATCTGCTGGAATAGCTTTAGTGTTGTGTAGTTAAAGCAGTTTAAAAAAATAGTATTATTATTCGCCGATAGATGTCAGGAAGAGTCACATTTTTGTTATTTTTCTTCCAATAAAAAAAAAGCTAATAAAATGACATTTTCTAGAAATGATTCCTAGCTAGATCGATTTATCGCCCCCGAAACCCCCCGTTTACTAAATTTCATGAAAATTGTTGGAGCCGATTCCGAGATTCCAATTATATAAGTATATATATACAAGAATTGCTCGTTTAAAGATATAGGATTACATTTGAAGGAGCAAATTGCTGTTCCTTATTGTCAATAGCGAAGTGCGGTTATTAACAATAAAGAACAGCAATTTGCTCCTTCAAATGTAATTACATGTGGTGGACAAACGTCAAAACGGTCATCATAGCGTGTCATTAGTATAGTGAATAGTGAGCCAGGTTCCTAGACGGCAACGTGTTCGCGGTCACATCACAAACATTCTTTAAATTATTTAATTATTAATATAATGATAATTATTATATATTAGTACTTATGTTAAAAATACTGGCTCACTGAGATACAGTATTCACTAGTTCAGGGGCCAGTGTGATTTTCTCTAGTCAAATTAGTTGTTGTACATGAACTGCTGTGCTATGTATCTTTTATTTTTAAAATTTGTATTTCATGTATAAATAAATAAATTCATAGACGATTGTAACTGCTTACTATTTGTCAGTCGGCCTGTCTGCTGTTAAATAGACGTGTATTCATTTAGTTGAATGCTAAAATTTGTAATGACAGCTAGGGTTGTTTTGACGCCTTTTAAGACAGGCCATCCGGTCGCAGGGGTCATATTTCGCCTATGCACGGAGACAAATGTTATAACCGTTAAAATTTTACACTATAACTGCTGTGGCGGCCCTCAACGACATTTCCGCTAGTGCGTTTCTATGCTTCGATTTTTTAAAGCTTTGCGAAATAATTGTGTATACATTTTTTTGTACTGTTAGAATGACCTTAAACCTAATTCCTTTCTTTAATTCCCGTCAAATAGGAAATGAGAAATAAACCAAGGGAAGCGACAGGTCAGCGACAGATATAGTTTTCACCGTGCGCACCAACCGTAAGATCCACGGTGGGCTATTTTTTATTGCTGAGGAACAGCAGAAAGGCTAACGGTCCACTTAATAGTAAGCAGTTACCGTCGCCAATGGGTGTTTGCAACGCCAGTGGTATCGCGAACACGCTGCTGTCCTATAAGGTACAGGAACATGAGTCACTAATGCCGGAACACAACACAAGGTTATTATGGCGGCATACTTAAGACCAAAGGTGATCGCCATCCAGACGGGCTTGGGGCCCTACCACGTAGCTAGGGCTGTTTTGTCGCCTTTTACGACAGACCGATGCCGGCCGCAGAAGTTAGTATTCTTACTCCGAAGGTGTTAGGACTCACCTGTCCATAGCAGTCTCCCATGCGACGGCTATCAGCGTATCGATAGCCATATCGACCGGCAGCATATCCGCAATGGCGGTCTCCTTGCAGCAGAACACATGGAGCAGGCCCTTACCAGCCGCGGCGACCACCCCGCTGGGTCCGTTCAGGTTCTCTATCCATCCAGGGTATGGATTCTTCAAAGCAGATACGACTGCAAAGCATAATTTCTAGTATAATAAACTCTTGCAGATTATTTGTAGAATGTCAAGAAGAAATTGCCGTTTCCAAAACAAAAGGCTGGTTAAAGAAGAAACGATGAAAGCAACTCCCCAGATATTTTTTAATTATCTTAATATAAAGATATAAATTACGTGTCACGTTGTTTGTCCGCTATGGACTCCTAAAGTGCTGAACCGATTTTAATAAAATTTTGCACACTGTGTGCAGTTTTATCCAACTTGAAAGATAGGATAGTTTATATCTCAATTTATCATCGCAGTATTATTTTATTGCGAAAGATTTGTTTATTATCTGACAAAGAGTCATAATTATCTGTTAGTTCGATAAGATTCTAACAGATGGCGGTATAAGGTTATTAGTTGACTGGATTGGGTAAGTATCCAATAGATGTTGCCATTTTTTTACAATTTGTATGGCAGAACAACGTCTGCCAGGTCAGCTAATCTATACAAATAAATAAAATTGAAGGGTCCGTTGGTAATATTAAAATAACCGCTTTTTACTAAGTGCATTCGGACGTATATACGGTACATATACCAAAACAACATTTTTAAAATTTTTGTCTGTCTGTTTGTTCCGGCTAATCTCTGAAATGGCTGCACCGATTTTGATGGGACTTTCACTGGCATATCTGCCAGTGACAAGACAGATGTAACAAGGAGTAACGTAGGCTATTTTAATTTTAGAAAAAAAATAGTTTTTCTTAAAAATTATAAGTTTCGAAAATTTTATGTTCCAATTTAAGTTGACCTCAGATTTATATCAACAATCATATGAAATAAGGTTCAGCTTAAGCTGGACTTAGTAGGTTGAATTTCCAATTTAAGTTGACCTCATATATCCAAAAAATGCTGCCCAGTCACTATTCCACGCGGACGTAGTCGCGGGCACAGCTAGTTGCTTTTTAAATCTACATATGAGTTGCGTAAAAATTAAAAAATGAATTAACAATTGAAAAATATAACAATCTATACAAATAAATAAAGTTGGAGGGTCTGTTTGTAATATTAAAATAACCGCTTTTTACTAAGTGCATTCGACGGTACATATACCAAAACAACATTTTGTACAATTTTTGTCTGTCTGTTTATTCCGGCTAATCTCTGAAATGGCTGCACCGATTTTGACGGGACTTTCACTGGCAGATAGCTGATGTATCAAGGAGTAACTTAGGCTATTTTGATAAAAAAAATAGTTTTTGTTAAAAATTATAAGTTTCGAAAATTTGTATTCGAATTTAAGTTGACCTCAGATTTATATCATCAATCATATGAAATAGGGTTTAGCTTAGGCTGGACTTTGTAGGTTCGAACGTACGTATTCCGGAGGCGCATGGCGTAACAGTTGCATTCGATAATACTACTGACTGTTTGCATATTTCATTTATATTTTAGGGTTTATAGGGTTTGTAATCCAAAATAAACCATAAGATATATCCAAAAAATTCTGCCCAAAGTCACTATTCCACGCGGATGGAGTCGCGGGCACAGCTAGTATTAAAATATAATTTACAGTGAACCGAATTCTCATCCGTTGTTGGAGATTTAATTGTACTGATATCGTTTGAACGCATTGCTCCTAAATATTGAACAGGTATTTTGTTTATTTATATTTTATTCACTCCTATTTCACCCCCTTCAAGTTTCCTTTTCCCAACAAAAAGTAGCCTGTCCTTCTCCAAGGTCCAGACTATTTATATACCGAAATTGGTATATAGGCTTGGACGTGAAAACGGATGAAGACAGAATTACTTTCACACATTTATATTAAAGTATGGATAGTATGGATAAATTTATATAGATTTCTTCATTTAATAAAAATACTTGCCTATAGTAGGCCTGAAGATGGCGACGGGATACCCCCTGTTCCCATGTTCCTCCACAGCATTCTCTGCTAAGGCTTTCGTGAATGTGTAAGTGTTTGGTTTGGGAGAAATATATCTGAAAGCAGACACTAATCATAATGGTATTTTGTATGGCTGCAGCAAACAGGCTGACGGCCCACTTTTTTTTTATTGCTGTAGGACAGCAGACAGGCTGACGGCCCGCTTAGGATTTAGCAGTTATCGTCGCCTATAGGTGTATGCAACACCAGTGGCATCGCGAACACGCTGCTGTCCCATAGGGGTACAAGAACTTGGGTCACTAGTGCCGGAACACAACACAAGGTTATTATGGCGGCATACTTAAGACCAAAGGTGGTCGCCATCCAGACGGGCTTGAGGCCCTACCACGTAGCTGTAATAATACTTAGCAGCTACCGTCGCCTATAGATGTTTGCGAGCACCGCTAACACGCTGCCGTCACTCATGCCGGAACACGGCACAGTTATTGCAGCAAATTTATAAACCAGCGATAATTGCCATCCAGACAGGTTTAGAGCCGTACGACGAGCCGACCTTGGACGCAAGGGTCAGTATTATTACTCCAGCCCCGCACGGAGAGATATTCTCGCAGAGCCATATCTGCTTTTACCTAAAACTTTTGGAGTAAACGAGAAAAGAACACGTCTTGGCAAAACATGGGGATGACGCCTGTAAGATGGGAAGTTTAAAAACAACTGGTAGGAAAGACTGGCAAATTTTGGTTTTCCAAAATCCTGAACGTAGTCCTCTTGGCCTAATACTGAATTTCAATAGGATATAGATCATTATATTAGTTGATATCGACTCTTATTCAGATGGATTCTATATTACACATACCCTGGACCTAATATTTATTTTATGGAACTCTCGTTTCGACCCAGCTTCCGGTGTCTATGCAAACAGCAGCGTGTTCGTGGTGCCACTACCGTCGCAAATATTCATAGGTGTCGGTAAGTGCTTACTTAAAAAATTTAAAGCCATCATATCTCAAGATATAGCTAGCAACACAGCCTCAGTCCAAATAACGACACCAAGTGTATTATTACTCGTTTTTCCGTAATGTCTCATCTATCCTCGTAGAGGTGTCATAGACTGATTCCGTCACATCGTCTTCGCATTGGCTTTCAGCGGTCTCTTGCATTTCTCTCCAGTATTACTACACTACTCATAAATCCCGCAATACGGTGCCTACTGTATCATGCCCAAGCATCGCTGCCAGCTCCTATCTAAACTTCCAGGCGGTGTAACTTCCCTTTTATCCTAATTTTAATACGTGGTAGGTTTTGATAGATGGTAGGGCTCCAAGCTCCTGGATAGCGAACACTTCAGGTCTGTAAGTATAGCTCCATAATAACCTTGTGTTATGTTCCGGCATTAGTGACCCAGGTTCCAGTACCTATGCGGACAACGGCGTGTTAGCGGTGCCCCTGGCGTCGCAAACATCCATAAGTAACGGTAACTGCTCACTATTAAGTGGGGCATCAGCCTGTCTGCTGTTGTCAGCATGAAAAGAAAACGTAATGTAACTCCCGCATACGTCTACAAAAACGTCTCCACATCCTTTATTCAACATGACGGCATCTAATAGATGACCATCTTAGATTTACGTCGTTGAAGGATATTTGATTAAGATGCCGAAAATCGCATGAAGATGAAGGAAATCAAATGTTGTATACAGAAGCAGATGTTTGGAAGATGGGTTATTGCAAAAGATTGGAGGTCTATGGAAGAATGAATACTTACTGCCCAACAATTGTATTCATGAGTTCCTCGGGAACTGAATCAGCAACAGCTAGGACCTGATGGAGAGGCATTGGAGGTGGGTATACCCTCTCTTCAACTACTGATAGCTCTGCATTGCTGTATGCCGTGGACACGTGGATGAAGGCCTGGAATGGATTGAAATCTATAATATTGAAGTGATAATTTCTTATGGAAGGGTAAACCGCTTCGTTACGTAACGCGTTACGGCGCCAGTCTATCTGGCGTCCCTTTCTCACGCATACGGCAGCGGTAGGCAGGCTCCTCCTCTCTCACTGTTATCCACAGCGCTAGATCTATTCGAATTGCGAGTTTATTACAATGAAATACAGTTGAGTTTTTTTTCTTTATAAAGAATCTACATCAGGGAATAATTTAATTTAATATAATCTTGAAACAGTTTTCGGAAAAAATAGACTTCATTATCATATTAATATACATAAAATTTAAGTAATAATCTAAGCTTTTCTCAAGTTAAACAATTTCAATATTAAATAGTCCAGTTTTTGAAGGTTTGCCTCCAACGCCTTTGGCATTGATTTTGCCAATATCCGAGTAGAATATAAAAGTGATAAGTTTAATGGCGAAAAAACAGGGGGGGGGAGAGTCAAACGCGGTGATCGGTTCGGAAGGTAGCTATCTGTAATCCTGAGCACAGTACAAATAAATAGATAACCTTTTCTCTGTGCAGGGGCGAAGTACGAATACATACCCTTGCGACTGAGGCGGGCCTGTCTTTAAAGACGACAGAACAACCCTACCTAGGTGACAGGGGCCGCAGCCCAGCAACCATTTGGTTGACTATCCAGAGGAACTACAACCACCCTTGGTCTAGATAGGCTGATGACCCATTTTATAGCCAGCGGGTTAGCGAACACGGTACTATACGTTTACTGGAACCTAGTTCTATAATGCCGGAACATAGCACAAGGCTATTATGGCTGTATATCAGGGGTGGTTGCCATCCAGACGGGCTTGGAGCTCTACTACCTAGATACGGTTGTTTTGTCGCCTTGTGCGACAGGCCACCCTCAGGCGCCAGGATTAGTTACTTTGCCTCTACACGAATAGAAATTGGCAATATGCTATCATACAATGCCTTGTACAAACAAGTGATGATGCGAATTCAATACTACGTACCTCCATATTTGGAAGTTTGTCACATATCTCCAGCAGCCTGATCACGGACCTGACGTTCTGGTCTACGGCTTTGTTGAAGGCCTCGTTGAATTTCAACGTAGCAGCTGAGTGGAATACTATGGAGACCTGGAAAAAATCCGATTTGGATAGACCAAACTGATAAACGTATTAATATTTCTATGATCTTCATATGAAAATAGACGTTTGAATTAGTAGGGGTGCGATTCCTAGCCTTTAATATAATGTTGTTGCTACAGAACAAAGAAGGTGATTATAGCTCCTACATATAGATACTACCTCCACAAGGTCAAATCAAACCGAAGGACCCAAAGATGCAAGCTACTCACCTCTCTTAGCAATGCCTCCGACTCGATACTGATTCCAAGGTTTGGCTTTGTCGTGTCACCAGGAATCATGTATAGCTTGTCCAACTGTGCGGGACACTTCGTCCGGATCACATCGAAGACCTAAAAACATTATTTTTAATAAGACGGATTTCAGATACTTGTCTATTTTAACCGTTGCTGATATTGTACGGGTTATAAAGTGTATTTATAACTAGTTCTTCCTTTTTATTATTTATACAAAAAGAAATGAGCCAAGTATTTTTTTTTAATTTTATCGGAGAATATTAAATTTATGTTTTTAGAGGCACGGGTCAACACATTCTGTACCATCCGGAGACAGCGTATAGCAAATTTCATGTCCAGGGTTGAACGCCAGTAATGGCTTTTAGGCCAGTAATGGCCTAATATCTGGGTTCGCTGGCCAAATGTTAATTACAAAGATACAAGAAAACTATTTTTTTTTCTAAAATAAAAATAGCCTAAGTTACTCCTTGTTATATCAGCTATCTGCCAGTGAAGGTCCCGTCAAAATCGGTTCAGCCATTTCAGAGATTAGCCGGAACAAACAGACAGACAGACAGACAAAAATTGTAAAAAATGTTGTTTTGATATATGTACCGTGTGGTCAATTAAACACTCACACTCATTTATACCTTTTATTTATCACTGTGGAAGAACACTCGGGAGTATCAAAAAATATAAACATCTTATACAAATGACTAAAGCACACCGATAGAATTAAACTGTCATCTTGATTTCAATCACAAATCAAGTTGATGGTACTAAGTAAAATGTGGGTAGTATAATATTAAATCACAAACACTACAACTGTTCAATATAACTTCAGAAATGCTAACGACATCTATCGGAAAATTGTGAACTAAAATTCTTATTTCTATTATTAATTAAACACCGTGTATACGTCCGAATGCACTTAGTAAAAAGCGGTTATTTTAATATTACAAACAGACCCTCTAATTTTATTTATTTGTATAGATG
Source organism: Malacosoma neustria (assembly GCA_963693495.1). Taxonomy (NCBI): domain Eukaryota; kingdom Metazoa; phylum Arthropoda; class Insecta; order Lepidoptera; family Lasiocampidae; genus Malacosoma; species Malacosoma neustria. The sequence goes on along the minus strand of OY856399.1, from coordinate 4,999,486 downwards.
AAGATATCGTAATAATTCTTTAAATAAGGGCTAAGTGATTCTATAATCGGTTTGTTTTTGACCGTTATCGGTCATACAATTTTCCGATACCATTTTTATAATACTATTTCTCCTTATCCTCAAATTAGACTTCAATTCTGGCGATTACCTCTTCATCAGTGCTAAATAAAGCCATCTATGTGTCAGCATACGAACTTTTTAGCCCACCTAATAAATATATATGTACGGAACTTGCCTGTGATTGTTTTAGCTGAAGCAATCTCTTCTCAGGCGATACATCTTTCTTCTGCCTCATCAGGAGATACAGGCGTTCGATATCCGGACAGGTTGAAAGGAGACGCTCAACTAAGACCTGAAATTCATGCGTTTTGTGACCTACAGTCGATCTTGTGATCCCCCCCCCCCCCACATAATACTTGAGGTTTTTGACTCGTTTTACGATGCGGTATATATAACGAAGTTAACTGTCTCCATATACCGAAAACAACATGCATTGATAACACAATGCCGTGCAGGTACTGGGTCACTTATATCAACAACAAAAGTTTATAGAGGCATATTTAGAAGCTAGAGTTGTTTTGTTGCCTTTTACGACAGGCTGCAAGGGCCAGTAACCATACGCAGCCCCTTTTTTGAGCGGTGGAAATGCATGACGCACACCCCGCCGCCCGTACCCAGGCGTAGTGTGGGACTCCCCGTGCAATGCGCCCATACGTCCCCTTCTCTAAGCTGGGGGATGCACGGCGCTGGTATACCCATTATTTTTTTTAATGCTGTAGGTCAGCAGACAGGCTGACTGCCGCTTAGAATTTAGCAGTTACCTTCGCCTATGGGTGTTTGCAACGCCAGTGGCATCGCAAACACGCTGCTGTCCCTTAAGGGTAAAGAAACTTGGGTCACTAATGCCGGAACAGAACACATGTTTATTATGGCGGCATACTTAAGACCAAAGGTGGTCGCCGTCCAGACGGGCTTGAGGCCCTACCTACCTACGCCGGCCGCAGAGTCAGTATTCTTTCTCCGCCCCTGCACGGATAAGAACTAAAACCACCCCGGTGTTATTTCAAACGCCTTTAGTGCCGAAGTCGCGGAACGCGATGGATTAGTCAGGCCGCGACCACAACTGGCACCGGCCCGCCTTCGCGGGCCTCTTCAAAGCTGGTGGGGTTGACGAGCCCGGCATCTTCTTTTTCACGCAGGGGTGAGCTAAGCGCGCGGAACACCCACGCGAACGTATCTCTCGGCCATGTGTGTGCAGGCTGCGACCGTGCACTACGGCGGCCGGAGGTCTGTCCCCAGCCGACGACGACTGGCCCCACGTGAGCGGGAAGAGAATCTAGCACGCTCTCTCTCCCTCCGCCGTCTACTTCGCAAACATGACTGGCTCGCAGAAGGAGACGACGGCGTCCCATCCAGCTTGGCTCCTGACCATCGCTAGGATGATGGCCGGGAGCGAGAGGTTAAGACCAATAGTGGCGACGAGGTTTCAGCGCTCCAATGTCCATGCGGGGCACACTTGGAGGGTGTGGAGCGCCGTGTCCTCATCGCTGGCATCACAGTTGTGGCACTCTGTCGTTGCTCCTTTTGAGCGATGTGACACAGGTACTGCCCGAAGCAGCTGTGCCCCTAGAGCACCTGTGTCACGTGAAACGACAGAGTGCCGTGACGCCTGTCAATCGCAGGGCCGGCCACAGCGCTGCGATCGTGATTGGCCCGCACTAAGTTGCGCAAGTCTCCTTCCAAACTGCCGTGAGATCTTTCCGGAGCTCCGATGTAGGGCGAAAATCCCGGGCAATGGCCTCCTGAAGCCTCCTTTCCATACGAAACGTGGGCCAATTATGATTCTTGTAAAGGTTGGCACTGAAAAACAACAGCTGTGTTTTCCCAACTCGGCTTAATGTTGAGGGCAAGCCTCATTGGAGAAGCGTATACATTCATATTTTATTTTAAAAATGTGTAATAATAATAAATAAATATTTTGTAACAATTCACACAGCGTCATCTAGTCCCAAACTAAGTAGCGCTTGTGTTATGGGCCCTAGACAACTGATATACTACTTATATACATTTTTTTTTTGTAAATAAATACATATTATACATAAACACCCAGACGCGAGACGGGAATCGAACCCGTGACCTCCGCGAGCGTACCGACGTGCGTTATCCGTTACGCCACCGAGGTCGTCATGTCGAAGATCTTTGTTCTTCTTTAGTTATAATGCTGTAGGACAGCAGACAGGACAGACACGGATAAAAAGCACAACAACCGTTTATAATAATGTGTCTCCATTACCTTTCCCATAAATCCGGTGGCGCCTGTTATGAAGACGGACCGTCCCGCGTAGAATTGAGGAATTAAAGGTGCCCGAGGAAACGGGGAAGCTGGACGCGGTACCATGGTTGTCTCTGAAAAAAATAAAGCCTTGAGAATTAAAAAAAACTGAATACTTGAGAAAATAAATACAATACGGGCCTACGCAGACCAGGACGGCATGGCAAGGGATTTAATTTTTTACTAATGGACATTTAAACGTATCGATATAGAAATCTATACATGTATACAAATAAATAAAATTGGAGGGTCTGTTTGTAATATTAAAATAACCGCTTTTTACTAAGTGTATTCGGATGTACACACGGTACATATACCAAAACAACATTTTTTACAATTTTTGTCTGTCTGTCTGTCTGTTTGTTCCGGCTAATCTCTGAAACGGCTGGACCGATTTTGACGGGACTTTCACTGGCAGATAGCTGATGTAACAAGAAGTAACTTAGGCTATTTTTATTTTAGAAAAAAAAAATGATTTTAGTTAAAAGTGATCAGTTTCGGATTTTATGTTCCAATTTAAGTTGACCTCAGATTTATATCATCAATCATATAAAATAGGGTTCAGCTTAGGCTGGACTTTGTAGCTTCGAACGCAGTTTGTACCTTATATTTCATTTAGAGTTTTTAAGGTTTGTAATCCAAAATAAACCATAAGATATATACCCAGCGACTACTGGCTGTTCGTCACACAAGACAGCAGTCCAGCAGACATCAGACAAGGATGTTCCCGGGAAAGAGATTTAGCACCAACGAGGCAGTCATTGCCGAAACTGAGGCCTATTTTGCTGAGCAAAGATCAAGCGTTCTATAAACATGGTATCTAGAAGTTAGAGAAGCGTTGGGCCGATTGCATCGCCTTAGATGGTAATTATATCGATGAATGAAAACGAATTTAGAAAAAAATAAAATTTTATGTTTTTCTTAATTAGTCCGGAAACTTTATGATCAATGTGTTACATAATTGATCATAAAAATACGCTAAGCATTATTTACAAACGTGTACTGATGTATTTACTAACAAATACAGCTTTCAATATTTGTTTAGGAATAATAGCCACGATTCTAAAGGTGGAAACAGACTGACAACTCAGCCATTTACGCTATTTTTGTTTGAAAAGTGTTCATCAAAATGCATTAAGGTGGCGCCATAATCAGTGTAAATTTTAGAGGAAAGCATCAAAAGTTATTAGAGTGGGATGGATAATTTTTAACTCAGCATACTTCAACTCGTCATCTACAGCTAGATTAGCATACCCTTCATATATAGCTGGGTACGTACACTGGAGTTGAAGTAGTGCTGCGCTCTAGCGGGCTTATGAACTATAATTTACAGCGTACAGCTGGACATTTTTTAAATATCTCTCCCATATAAGATAATCCCCAACCCTCTATAATTGTATGATAATATTTAAAAAAGTTGTCACGGAGATGAATATGCTGCGGTGGATGTGTGGAGTGACGCGGAAAGACCGCGTTAGGAACTCCCGCATTCGCGGCAGTCTTCATGTCCGTGACATTGCGGATAAATTACAAGAGAAATTACAATTATCCGTTAGTACGGCCACGTTTTACGACAACCGGATGCTTACGTGGGAAACAAATGTCTGGCCATGCCGCCTCCGCCGGACCCGGCAGGAGGGGTAGACCCAAAAAGTGCTGGCTTGACGTCGTAAAGGGTGATATGCGTGCCAATAGGCTCACTGCCAGGGACGCTGAAGACCGTGAGAAGTGGAGAAGAAAAAGTCGGAAAGCGGACCCCGGGCGCCGAAGCGAGAGTTTGGGCTGCAACCGGGATTCAACGCAAAGATGATGATGATTTAAAAAACGTGTATTTTACTTATGTACGCACGTAAGAAGTACCCCATTTCTTTGGGGTAACAGAATAAAAATAAATAATTGTATATAATTTCTTTTTCCTCCTCTGATATAAACCACTTGTAGATTTATAAATATTTGAGAAACTACTGTGAATATAGTTACAAGTTTCACAGAAACTTGACGAGACACTTATATACAGCTAACTTCATTCATATCGTTGTGCGCGCGCATCTTAAAAATTTTACTCTCATAATTTTTACGAAACGCGCCAAATGTATGTATAACTTCAAAAACTCAGGTTAGCACCGCTTGACATCGTGACCGTAAGTCGATTACCACCTTTACAATCCGTTAAGTAACAACTCTTATTTAATTTGTATGCTCACCAAACATGTGCCCTTTATGTATTTTGCACTTCGCAAAGAATGCTAAGCGAGTATATTGCGGTTAAATAAAATGGTGATAAACATACCTCTAGGGACACTAAAGGGAACAAGGATAATATTAATTTTCTCCCTACAGGAGCGGAGTAATAATGCAGACTAGTCGCCGGGGGCGACCTGTTGTAAATGGCGACAAAACAACCCAAACCAGATGGTAAAATTCTAAGCTCATCTGTATGGAAAACACCCGTGGTCTCTTAATATCTATACATATCTATACAAATAAATAAAATTGGAGGCTCTTTTTGTGATGTTAAAATAACCGCTTTTTACTAAGTGCATTCGGACGTATATACGGTACATATACCAAAACAACATTTTTTTCAATTTTTGTCTGTCTGTCTGTTTGTTCCGGCTAATCTCTGAAATGGCTGCACCGATTTTGACGGGACTTTCACTGGCAGATAGCTGATGTAATAAGGAGTAACTTAGGTTATTTTTATTTTAGAAAAAAAAAATAGTTTTTGTTAAAAATGATAAGTTTCGGAAATTTTATATTCCAATTTAAGTTGACCTCAGATTTATATCATCAATCATATGAAAAAGGGTTTAGCTTAGGCTGGACTTTGTAGGTTTGCACGTACGTATTCCGGAGGCGCATGGCGTAACAATTGCATTCGATAATACTGACTGTTTGCATATTTCATTTTTTAGGGTTTATAGGGTTTGTAATCCAAAATAAGCCATAAGATATATGCAAAAAATTCTGCCCAAAGTCACTAATCCACGCGGACGGAGTCGCGGGCACAGCTAATGCGTATATAAATAGCCTTGTGTTGTAGGAGGAGGGGTAGACCAAAGAAAAGATGGATTGCGTAAAAGATGATATTTACAGGGGTGGAGAAAGAATACTAACCTCTGCGGCCGGGGTCGCCCTGTCGAAAAAGGCGACAAAACAACCCACTCTAGCTACTGATGGCAACCACTTTTGGTCTTACGACTGGTCTGGCGACAAACTGCTAAAGGGTAACTGCTAAACTCTAAAAACGACGACTAATAGAGGAGAGTAGAGAGAACATGTGCCGCCCACATAGTCTGGTATAAGGGCCGGGTGAACAAAAATCATGTGTTCCGGTATAAATAACCCAGGTTCTAGTTTCCCTACCCGGCTGCTTCATGGTGCCCATGACATCGCATACATCCATAGACAACAGTAACTGCTTACTATTAATTAAGCCTGTCTGCTGTTCATCAGCAATAAAAAAAAATTCTACATTAATTACTATTTAGTTTTCAGAAATATTGGTTTCATGTTCAAAAATAATTTCTTCGCCGCTCTTTATCGAATTCTCTCATATGACACCGCGGTCAAAGCTAGTCATATAATGTACAGTAATAATTCACTGGATACCATATCTCGCACCTTTGTTAGAAAACAAATATTGATTTCATGCTATATAAAAATTAGATTATTGTTATAACGTGGTTCTATTTTGTCAAATTTTTAAAAAAGCATACAGTTATTTATAAATACCGTAGAATCCGTTTATTATGACTCTGTTTATATTGACCAAACGCTAAATATGAAGTCAGCAAGATTTAGTTTTTTAGTGACATGTCGCTTATTATGACTAATTTTTAATAAATTATGTATGGTTGTATGCTATAGTGACAGTATTAGAGACTACCATGGTTACTGTACAATGGAATCCGTTTATAATGACATCGAAGGGAATGACAAAAGCGTCATACTAAGTGGACGTCATACAAAGCATTTTGAAGAAAATAAACAACCTCTTGTTTTTGTTACTTATATGTGTGTGTATTTTAATACAGAGAAATTCAGTTTATTAAATCAAAGTATATAACAATTGTACGTAAGAAGTGTATTATTATTTTATTTATTTTTGTTTTATTTGTTTTATTGTATGTATCTATACTCTAAATCGAATATATATAATATATATAAGGTATGTATATGTATGTGTGTATGTATAATTTGTGTATATGTGTGTGTGTGTTTATAATAAATCCTCTAAAGGTTGTCTGGAAGAAATCGCTCACAGCGATAAGACCGCCGATTGTACTTTATTTGTCTGTATTTTCTTGTTGTAAAGTTGATCTTAATGCGTGCAGTAAAGTATATTATTGTATTGTAATAATAGTCTCTAATACTGTTAATATGTGCAACGCACGCGCCGAACGTCGCCGGGCATCACGTGACCCTCTAGAACAGTGCCCGACGGTGATTGGAATCAGGTCGGTCACTACAACCATATATAATTTATTAAAAAATGGTCATAATAAGCGACATGTCACTACAAGCGAAGTTATTATATCCAGCTTTGTTGTAAAGAATTTTATATGAAAACCAAACTTTGCGTGTAATTTCATTCATATAAAGCGGTTGGTCATTATAGGCGGAGACATAAAACAGACTCTAATGTAAAATATAGTTCTATGTCTTGTTCATTTTAAAAATTTGTACCGGCGATTGTTGTTTTAATATTGATAAATAACCAGTGTTTAATCGTTTTTATAAATCACAAGAAAAAATGAGATTTAAATTGATACTTTTTTTTTTTAAATAAATTTTTGATGTTGAATTTTAACTTATTTTGAAAAAGCTAAAAAATATGATAACTCAACAATGGACATAATGCATATAGGGGCTATAATTATTACAAATAGTCACCCCTATCACCTCCTTTAAAAAAATAAAATTAAAAAATAATACTGGAAAAGAGCGTAATATCATTTTAGCAAGTTTCATAAATTTTTGTTACATCACAAAATTATTATGCGAACCAAAATATTCATTTTTAAACCATTGATTTTAGTAAAATTTTGACAGAATAAAAATTTCTTAGAATCGATCATAGAATATTTATCTTCAATTTTTTTCAGAATTTTTCGAGAATTTTTTGTAAAATTGGATGAACTTTTTCACTAAACTCGAGTTGCCGAGAAAATGCTTTTAGGTTTTTGCCGCCATGTTTTATGGTACCAAATGTACCAAAAAAATTCAATGATTACATACATAAACATACTTTAACTATCGGGATTACCCTTGATCCCGTGTGTATGAACTCTTGTAACGTTGCAAAAATTCCCAAAAAATTATACATATCTAATTTTTCACGTTTTCAATGTTTAGATATGGAATATTTTTTTTTCTTTATAACTTAAATTTTTGTATGCTGATAACATAAAAAAGCGTAGGAAGCGTTAAAAAATATTGAAATAATAACAGACGTAGCTCCAAATTTTTTTCTTTTAATCGTGAAGAGAGCCTTGCGTTTTTAGGTGTGTATTTTAATTTTAATTTATATATTTTTAATTTCCCAAGTATTCAGTTCTTAAAAATTATGTATATTATGGGCAGCAGCACTGTCAGCGCGGAGAGCTGCTATCGACAGCCCGTAAATACGGGCTTTTGCCGATAATTTGCTGGGCATTTACCCAGCGTAGCGATTATCGGCAAAATCTCTCATGCCTTCGGAGTGGCCTACGTACAGGCCATTATACGCCGAAGACGAGTATAAATATATTATTAATCTATCATATATAATCCGTACGAACATTATAAATGTGAAAATAACTCTGTCTGTTACGTTTTCACGCCTTAACCGCTGAAAAAATTTGATGAATTTCGGTACAGAGACAGAATGGACATAAGAGAAGGAAATAGGCTTTTTGTCGCAAAAATGTTCTTATTTTTTTTGGAAGAACAGCTTTTGCTTGATCAGCTAGTATACTCGTATACTAGCTGGAATACATAGTAGCTTAAGACCTGCTCAACCTCGGCCATAACGACTGTCGAGAGCTATCGCAGGATCAAGAGGCATGGCGTGATCCGGTGTCGGAGACCAAGACTCACTTTGGATCGTTACGTCACCGTAGTTAGTTGTCTACGCGGCATTTTAGTCTGTGCTTTCAACCTGTCCATTCCCCAGGTTGGATGATAATATTTATATGATCTAAATACCTATGTTGCTTCAGTATGTTTGTAAAAAAAACACTGCATAGTCGTTCATAAAAAATAAATTATAACGATTAAAATTTACGATTAATAGACTTCAACGCGTTACAATAATTTTCTTAGAACACATTATCTAAATTGTCACAGTTTAGTTTTAATTCGAAATTTAAATTCAAATTATGAAATTTTAATACTAAAATTCTAAGTTATAATTTTTTATTTATCGTTAAAAATGTAAACATTATATGCTATACTAGCTGTGCCCGCGACTCCGTCCGCGTAGAATAGTGACTTTGGGCAGAATTTTTTGGATTTATCTTATGGTTTATTTTGGATTACAAACCCTATAAACACTAAAATATAAATGAAATATGCAAACAGTCAGTATTATCGAATGCAACTGTTACACCATGCGCCTCCGGAATACGTACGTTCGAACCTACAAAGTCCAGCCTAAGCTAAACTAGAGTTCATATGATTGATGACATAAATCTGAGGTTAACTTAATTTGGAAATTCAACCTACAATGTCCAGCCTAAGCTGAACCCTATTTCATATGATCGATGATATAAATCTGAGGTCAACTTAAATTGAAATATAAAATTTCCGAAACTTATCATTTTTAACAAAAACAATATTTTTTCTAAAATAAAAATAGCCTAAGTTACTTCTTGATACATCAGCTATCTGCCAGTAAAAGTCACGTCAAAATCGGTGCAGCCATTTCAGAGATTAGCCGGAACAAACAGACAGACAAAAATTGTAAAAATGTTGTTTTGGTATATGTATCGTGTATACGTCCGAATGCACTTAGTAAAAAGTGGTTATTTTAATATTACAAACAGACCCTCCAATTTTATTTATTTGTATAGATATAATACAAATTTATTGTCATTTTGAAAGTGTGGATAGAAAAGCTTTTACATGCGGAGCAGGGAAGTGTGAGATTCCTCGTGTAATAGACTGCGCTGGTATATATACTGAAATGACCCCAGTGTTTCTTCGTTCGCCTTGAAAACTCAGTCCAAACTTTCCATCATCATCCCAGCGTTATGTCCCGGTTGCAACCCAAACTTTGGTTTCGGCGCCCGGGTCCGCTTTCCGACTTTTTCTACTCCACTTCGCACAATCTACAGCATCCCTCTTAGTGAGCCCATTGGCACGCATATCACTCCTTGCGACGTCAAGCCAGCACTTTTTGGGTCTACCCCTCCTGCCGGGGCCCGGCGGAGGCGGCATGGCTAGACATTTGTTTACCACGTAAGCATCCGGTTGCCGTAAAACGTGGCAGTAAACTCAGTCCAAATTTTATTACAATCTAAGTCTTAACACTTGATGAAGCTTAACGGATTTTAACTATTAAAGAGGTTTCTGTTTTCTGCCTTTTCTGTAATTTTATAATCTTAAGCATTATATTATTGATTACAAGGGAGGAACCTGGCCCCCGAGATACAGTGTAAACTAGTTCAGGGGCCAGGAGAATTAAACTAGATATGTATATGTATAATCATTGTAATTAAAACAACAGGACTAAATTGAGGTGTCTCAAGATCGAAGCTGTCACCGCTCTTTCCTTCCCGTTGCCCCGAAGCCAGTAATTAATGTCACGGCCGACGCCATATTTGAAAATCAATTGACTCTTGAATTCATAACGGTTCAACTGTCGATTAATTTAACCAAGGTGTCCATATTGTTTATATTTTTTTATTAAGACATATATACCAATCCACCTATGTTTTAATTAAATATATATCACCAGCCTAAGCTTGCCTGGAAGAAATTGCTCTAAGCGATAAGGCCGCCCATTGTTCAGTAGTTTGTAAGTTTATTTTATGTTCTTGTATATATTTTTTTATTGCTGTAGGACAGCAGACAGGCTGACGGCCCGCTTGGAGTTTAGCATTTACCGTCGCCTATGGGTGTTTGCAACGCCAGTGGCACCCCAAACACGCTGCTGTCCCATAAGGGTACAGTAACCTGGGTCACTAATGCCGGAACACAACACAAAGTTATTATGGTGACATACTTATAAACCAAGGATTGTTGGCATGACGGGCTTGGCGCCCGACGACGTAGATGTGGTTGCTTTGTCGCCTTTCAAGACAGGCCGACCCTGGGCTCAGAGGTTAATATTTTTACATGAGAAAATATCCTGACAAATAAATAGTTATTAAAAAACCCGTTGACAATAGCTAAAACGTAATGGAAAATAAAAAAAGATGTTTCGTCGTTAGAGTTATAACACAATATGAAACACGTGAAGAGCATTGAAATAGACAAGTTCTCGGAAATATAAATAATAATATTGCCATTTTGTCAATATTTATTGAGTGTAAACATTATTACAATTGTGTTTTAAAGCTTTTATGTAACCGCCGGGAAATGACATCATCTACCCTGTTGTGTCTATAAGTTTGTTTATTGTCTAAACTATGTACATACAAAGGTTTTACAGTATATTATTTCAACACTTCAACAGTTTACCTTACAATATTCATTTCATTTAAGTTGTCGCGTCAAACGTTGTTCTGCCATATAAATAAAAAAATATCACCGGGTGAGGGCGGAGTAAAAATACTAACCCCTGCAGCAGGGGTCGGCCTGGTGTAAACGAGTAGGGCCCCAATCCCGCCTGGATGGCACCCTTGATCTATGTATATATGCGGACAGCAGTGTGTTCGCAGTGCTCCTAGCGTCCTCCTAGCAACCTCCCTAACTCGAAAGAATGTTTTGTCCCCTTCAACACCCTAAACCTCCATTGCTCGACATCTGAACCTCTACAAGTCGAAATAATTAGTTAGTCTCTATAATCAAATTCAGTACTTCTTTTCCCTCTATAACTGAAAAATAAATTAGACCTCTGTATATCGAACAAACGAATTCACTGTTAGATTTTACAATCTTTACAACTCGATTATTTGAAAACCGACTATAAGAATGTACCGATAATATACAGCATTGTTTCTTATGATTAGGTTATTATATTCGCTAATTCTAAATTAGTTGGAATAAATCTTAAACAAGTGGAATTTAAACCTTACAAAATTGGCTTAAGTCAAAATCCTCCTTAAATCGAAAACTCCATAAATCGAATTTTTTGTCTTCTTCAAATTCGACTTACAGAGGTTCTACTGTATGATTAAAGATATTTTATTGATTTTTTTTATAGCTTGAGTTCAGCAGACAGGCAAACGGCCCATCCTGGCAGGTGGTCACCGTCGCCTATGGACGTTTGCAGCACCAGAGGCACCACCAACGCGCTGCCGGTCTCTAATTTTATAACGCCTTTTTTATAACCCCATATCATACCGCGCTGAGAAAACCTCAGCCGGAAGCTCATTCCAGATCCTGAGAGTACGCAACATGAACGTTCTGGAGAACCGTTTCGTACAGGAAAGAAGAGGCTTCAAGAAATGGGGATGAACACCCAGCCGTTGGCGGGCAGTGCGGTGGTAGAAAGACGACGAGGGCACCGTCGTCATGTTGTTGTGATGTTTTAGGATTAAGGCTACAACATAAGTATCCCATCCAACACGATACCGCAGCAACGAATTGGGATCGTTTCCAGTGACCTCTCCACTGACGAAACCTATATTCAATGTATACCTATTGTTTTAATTTTTTACGACCACCGTAGCGTAACGTATAACGAACTTCGGTACGCTTCTCACCACGGGTTCGATTCCCATCTCGCGTCTGGATGTTTATGTATAACATGTACTCGTTTACAAAAGAAAATTATTTATGTAGTATTATCAGTTGTGTAGTACCCATTACTAAGCTAAGCTACTTAATTTGGGACTAGATGGCGCAGAGTGAACTGTTCTAGCATATTTATTTTATTTGTTTCATTAAAAAATTACCGAACGAATTAAAAATTGAAAAAAATTAAAAAGTAATCACGGTTAATATAGAAAAAAGTCGAAACGGAATAAAAATTGAACATGCGCATTATAAAATAATAAAAATAATATTTAACTTATTTCAAATTTAATGATTAATTATACACAGACGGTGCAGTGGCGAGTTTGCAGGTTTGAACCCGTGAAGCACAAAATTGTATTATATAGAAATAAATTGTTCTAGCCTGGTAAACTAAAACGCAACAGACTGTCGTGGTATGCCCATATAATGAGAAAAGAAGAATGTCATGTGACAGGGATACTAGGAACAAAGGTGGATACTGAAGGCACATTAGACTCTCTTGTCAGTTCTTTTATTATTGCTGAAACAGACAGGATGAGGGCCCACTTAACAATAAGCAATTATTGTCGCCTATGATAGGGGTAATGGAACATGGGTCACTCGTTCCGGAACATATCAGGGATGGTAGCCATCCAGACGGGCTTGGGGCACTACCACCTAGTAGTATACTTACTCCACCCCTGCACGAAGAAAAGCCATTGAGCCATCTTTTTACTAAAATATGGCTGATATCCGAAGAAATTTGTTCTACTTATGGCATGGCATATCCAACACATAAAATACAGCAGACAGGCTGACGGCCCGCTTAGAATTTAGCAGTTACCATCGCCTATGGGTGTTTGCAACGCCAGTGGCATCGCGAATACGCTGCTGTCCCATAAGGGTACAGGAACTTGGGTCACTAAAGCCGGAACACAACACAAGGTTATTATGGCAGCATATTTAAGACCAAAGGCGGTCGCCAATCAGACGGACTTGAAGTTGTTTTTTCGCCTTTTACGACAGGCCAACTCCAGTTAGTATTCTTTCTCCGCCCCTGCACGGATACAAACCTAGCATTAATTGATTAGTTCCTAGCTCAATATATGCTAGCTTTATATAAAACTAGCACTGGTCCTCCGCTAGGCCCATGGAATGACTTTTATACAACATACCTATTTTTAAGGGCGTTAATATTGAGGTGACGGCTAACAAAGGAGTGTGGAAAGGCAGTAAGAAGAGATTAAATATTTTTAGCAATTGCTGATAATTACTTATTCGATAATGAAATTCCATTTAATTTTAAATTTATATAATAATATTATTTTTAATTATAACTGAGAAATATTTATTTCATACAAAATGGCCCTCATGTAATTTTATATAATAATAATAATATCACATACCAAATCACAATCTCGATTATCACCAAAATGTCACGTACTAAATATATTTAAAAGTAAAAATCACGTACGAGATGTTTTGTTTGTGTTTCGCGCCAATGTTCCGAACAGACTGAGGAAAAACGAACGCGTTATAATGTTAAGGAGGTTTACATGTCCAATCAGGCTTCACACTTCTGCCACATCTACGTCATTATTTGCTAACGTAATAAATAAGTAGTAATTCATATAATGTTATTATATACAGTAGAACTTCTGTTAGCCGAAAACCTCCCGAACTCGAAAAAATGTTGTATTCCCTTCAACTCCCTAAACCTCCGTTGCTCGAAATTTGAATCTAGAACTCAAAATAATAAATTGGACCTTTGTACACATCTCGAACACAGCAATGTTTGATTTTGTAAACTACAACTTGATTATTTGTATTTTAAAAAATATACCAATGTACCTACAGCATCTATTCTTACTGTATATCAGTATATCTATACAGGGCCGGATTTAGAGGTCTTGAGGCTTCAGAGCAACCAAGGAGTGGAGGCCCCCTGGCGCCAAATTATTATCCAAATAAAATGATAAATTTTTTTCAGTCGAGTTTTTAAATAAATAATTTATTGTGAAACCAAGTAGATTCTTTTATTATTTAACAAACATAGAAATATAATAGGAAACAAGAATTATCTGGATATTATCGGAATTTGAAAGATTTTTTCCGAAGTTTCTATTGTGTGGCCCCCTTTTGTGGAGGCCCCGGGACTGTCGCCCCGGTTGCCCTCCCCTAAATCCGGCCCTTTATATACACATATAAAATAAACGATAATGATCCATTATAATACATTATAATGACAGTTTGATTTGTTTTATCTTTATAAACACTATTATTAATGGAGTATGTTTTGTAATAACTTATCGAAATTGTAGTATAGTCTTGAAATGGGTTATATTTTCAGATTTCAAACGTTCAATCACACACATAATTATTAAAATGAGTAGTAAACGATGCGCTAGTTTTTTATATATAGCATAAAGATAAGATCTGCTGATCTCCATCTATGAAAATCTTCTTCCTCCTGCCCCCATCCCACATTATATAGGGTCAGCACAACATGTTGCATGTTGCAATAGTTGTGGCTTAGTTTTTACAACCGGCCGCTTGCCTGACGTTAAGCCCTTTTTGGGGGAAAAAATCAGTCATCCTTTTTATTTAAATTATTTTCTGGTTTCACAATTTGTTAATTTCTGCACAATCACATTCGACAACTATGTCACGAGAGCTTCTAAATAGGAAATTCGCAGTGTCCAGCGTCTTCGAATGCTCTTAGTCCTGCATTTCATTGCGCTTGAATGCAGAAACAGACAGCTTGCGCACAATCTTCATATAATTTAGTGGTGGATCACAGCAATCTTTCTCTAAGAAAGTTAGAGGCCTTGAAACGCGCAGCTTTCTCACAATAATACATAACCTTCGGCAAAGGACATCGTTGCAAGCAGGGATAGCACATAGGTGGATCTTCATAGCACGTTGTTGTACAAGAGGCCACTAACATCATACATACTGCAAATTGTTCGCAGTCTTCAGGATAAAAGCACGTCATTTTTATTTAGATTTTACTTCTTATTCTTCTGTAAATTTTATATAATAATAAATAAATAAATTTCCACTAGAATTTTGATAATTTTGACGGAATTATTGTTAATATGTCATATTAACAATAATGGGTGATTTTAACACATGCCTACTTAAGCGGGATCATCGTCCAAATCACTTAGTTAATACTGTCAAGTCAAGTAATCTCAACATACTTCCACTTCGTGCTACGCACCATTCGCCTAATGCAAATCCTTCGCTTTTAGATCTGATAATTGTATCTTCTCTTCACCACGTTTATAAATCTGGGCAATACCCTGCGGAATCTTTTTCATACCATGACTTGATCTATCTCTCCTATAAAATTCGCCCTCCCAGGGTAAAACCCAAAATCATTGTGCAGCGTAACTTTGGTAAAATGGACCTGGAGGATCTTCGTAGTGACGCAAAAAAAAATTAATTGGGGAGAGGTTACCGGAACTGGGGGGATCGACGATAAGGTACATGCACTCAATAACATATTGATGAGACTTTATGACAAACATGCTCCATTTCGTGCCATCAAAATTAAACATACACCCGCTCCATGGCTCACCCACGAAATCAAATTGCTGATGAACAGAAAATGTCTAGCTAGACGGAAGTACAAAAGACAACCGAATCAATCCAATAAAGAAAAATTTATTCAAGTCCGCAATATTTGCAACAGAGTGTGTAGGGACGCACAACGCCAATATATCCACAATACAATTGAAAACGAAGACACAGGCAAAGTTTGGAAATTTTTAAAGACCCTAGGAGTTGGAAAATCCTCTCATGGCACGCTCCCCAAAGATCTTAACATTGATCACCTTAATCAACACTTCTCAGCTGTTTCTTCTTTTAATCCGGCTACAAAATCCAATACAATTAATTCTCTTTCTGTAATTCCAACTCCTAACTGCTCAACTTTTCAATTCTGTCAATTTTCTGATCGTGATGTTTCGAAGTGTATGAGGTCTATAAATTCGAAGTCAATTGGTAACGATGCTATTGGCCGTAATATGATTATGCCGATACTGGATATTATCACTCCCATCTTAACACATATTTTTAATACATCGATATCTAGTGGCACATTCCCTACGGCGTGGAAAGATGCATATGTTATTCCCTTACCCAAAAGACATAATCCCTCATCTTTTTTTGATTATCGCCCAATTTCGATTCTACCTTTTTTATCAAAAGTCCTGGAACGTCTTGTCTATGACCAGCTGAACATATTCCTATCCTTTAACTCCCTCCTTTTCAATCCTTTTCAATCCGGATTCCGGCCAGGTCATAGTACAGTGACAGCTCTGGTCAATATCGCCGAAGATATCACTTCTCGATTTCAGCAGTGCCTTTAGTAACGTGGACTTCGAGGTCCTTCTTGCGACCTTATGCACTTTGAACATATCTCCGACAGTTATTGCTTGGTTTCGAAGTTATCTGTATGGTCGCCGACAGCGGGTTCGAGTTGATGAGTCCTTCTCATCATGGTGTACTTTAACTGCCGGTGTTCCTCAGGGCGGCGTTCTATCTCCACTATTATTCTCCGTATTTATCAATACTATCTCTCATAATCTTTCATGTTCCTACCACCTGTATGCTAATGATTTGCAAATCTATACACAAGCGCCTATTAATCAACTATCTGCTGCAATTAATACTGTAAAAGCTGACCTAGAACACATTTCTATTTGGAGCAATCATCACGGAATCAAAGTAAACCCTGCAAAAACAAAAGTAATCCTGATAGGGAGTTCTCGAATGATTTGCAAAATAAACTGGCCTCAACTTCCCCCTGTAACTTTCGACAACGTCATCATTGAATATAGTAAGACAGTTAAAAACTTGGGCATCATTATGGACAGTGAAATGTCGTGGAGACCGCAACTGACAGAAATCAGTAGAAGGATATTTGCTTCATCTGCGTCTCTCAGAAGGCTCAGAAACTTTCTTCCAACTGCTACCAAGGTTACTCTTGCACAAACTTTATTACTACCAATACTTGATTATGCAGATGCCAGCTATCTACATCTCACTCAAGAACAACTTAATAAACTTGAGCGTCTCCAAAACTTCTGCATCCGGTTCATATTCGGTTTACCTGTGCCTAGAACTCAAAAGAATATAAGACAATTCTTAGGTAAAATAAATTTTTACCATGAGTACATCCCTAATAGTGCAATAATACTAGACCCACTGCATAATTTATTGCGGAAAAATCAAAAGTTCATTTGGTCAGAAGAGTGTCAAAAAGCATTTAACTTGATAAAAGATTTGTTATGTTCTCAACCGGTACTGGAGATTTTCGACCCAGATTTACCTATAAATATTTACACTGATGCTTCCTTGTTGGGTGTTGGAGCAATTTTAAAACAAGTGCAGCCTGATGGAAAAGAAAAACCAGTAGCATACTTTTCAAGAAAACTTAATGAGGTACAAAAGAAGAAAAAAGCAATATATTTAGAATGCTTAGCTATTAAAGAAGCGGTCAAGTACTGGCAATACTGGTTAATAGGAAAATCATTCACAGTTTATTCAGATCACAAACCTCTAGAAAACATGAATTTGAAATCAAGAACTGACGACGAACTCGGCGACTTAACATATTATCTATCGCAATATGAATTTAAAATAAAATATGCACCTGGGAAAAATAATTTAGAAGCAGACTGCCTTAGTAGAAATCCTGTATTAGAAGTGACAGAAAACACAGATGAACAACTCAAAGTTGTGAACTTTATGAAGATTGAAGATATTCTAACAGATCAATGTAAAAACGAAGAAATTCGAAAAAATAAAAACAAGTTAATCGAAAAAGACAAAATTTATTTCAAGAAAGTTAAAGAAAAAGAAAAAATTATTATATCAGAAGAATTTAGTGTCAAACTTTTGAAATCAGTACATAAAAACTTATGTCACATCGGAATTGGACAGATGCAGAAAACAGTGAGCCCACTCTTTACAACCAAAAACTTAGCAAAAAATATAAGAAAAGTTTGTAGGAGTTGTGAAATATGTATTAAAAATAAATCAAGAGGACAGGACAAATTTGGATATATGTCACATTTAGGTCCGGCAACAAAACCATTTAAAATAATGTCTATAGACACAATTGGCGGTTTCGGAGGTTCAAGATCTACAAAGAAATATCTGCATCTCTTAGTAGATCATTTCACTCGATATGCATTCATCTCAACATCAAAAACCCAGAGTGCAAACGATTTTATAAAACTAGTCAAGACTATAACAGACATTGAGGACATTGGTTTGCTATTAACTGACCAGTACCCAGGTATAAATTCGAAAGAATTTAAGACATTCTTATAAGACAAACAAGTAAATATGGTGTTTACAGCAGTTAATGCTCCATTTTCAAACGGTCTCAACGAAAGGTTGAATCAGACACTGATTAATAAAATGAGATGTAAAATAAATGAAGAGAACAATAAAAAGTCATGGACAACCATAGCACATGAATGTGTTAAGAAATATAATGAAACTTGTCATTCGGTTACTGGCTTTTCACCTAGTTATCTATTATATGGTACAGATGTTACGATTTTACCAACAGAGTTAAAGCAGGAGAAGTCCCATAGTGACTGGATCAGAGACAGGGAAATTGCCCTTCGAAATACAATAAAATCACATGATTACAACAAGACACTATTTGACAAGAATCGGAAATACAATGAATTTCATATAGGAGACATGATATATGTGGAAAATGGCAATAAGTTAAACAGGAAGAAATTAGACGAGCTAAAAATAGGGCCATATAAGATTGTAGATAAAATTTCAAATTCAATATACAGTGTAGATACGGGTCATAGAAAGATGGAATCAAACCTTTTTCACATCACAAAATTAATACCGGTCTCTACGGAATATAAAGAAGATGAAGAATGGTGTATGTGAATATTTTTGAAAATTTCCATGAAAATTTTCTTCCCTTGTAGATATAAAGAAATAGTTAAACATTTCTTTAATTTGAGTTTTGCCGCGACTCGTTTCGTCGGTAAATCAATATGGTGTTCGGCTGTGTCGGCAGATGGCAGTAGAAGCAATGTATTCTGTTACGTCGGTAAAGCAAAGCTGTCATGCACAGATGGATAGAAAAAGAAAATAAAAATGGTGGTCTTTGTGTGTTAAAGTAAAGTAATTATAGAAAGAAATACTGAATAATAAACGTTAAATGTCGTTTCTTTGTTTACAGGTAACTTATTAATTCTTGTATGTGCATGCATTATAAATTGTAAAAAATAACTCATTAAAATAAATTCTTTGTTTACAGAGCAACACATTGTTTAAATTCACGTCGTTAATATTTGAAAGAACATTATATTTATATGGCAGAACAACGTTTGCCGGGTTAGCGTGTATAAATATAGGCGAGCGGGAATGCATAGTAACGGGTCGTCCATTAATCACGTGATTTTTTTTTTAATTTTACCCCCCCCCCCCCTCCCTTGGTGATACATCATGGTGAGGTTTAAGACTACCCCCCCCCCCCATATCACCTGTATTTTTAGTACCTACAAAGGATCTTAATTGTAAGTATCACCTAATTTTATTATAGAAAATTAAAGACTACAATAATAACGTTTAGAGTTAGACAAAAAGGTTGCAGGTTGTTTTGACTGACATAAAAATAATGAAAGAAATGCGAAAAACTTTTACATACATGAACAATGAACGTAATTTAATGTACAGTATCCTCGGACCACGGATTAGCAAGACTTTCTTCAACGCCAATAACTGGATAAGCATCTTGCACGTCAGTTGTTGGCACAGTGCTAAATTCGATTTTGTAGGCGTTTGCCGAAATAATAAATACACGTGATATATTATTACACCCTCCCCTCTTGTGATATTTCGTGATTTTTATGGACCCCCCCCCCCTTTCGAGCTTCACGTGATTAATGGACAGCCCCTAATATGTAACACTCCAGAATTGACTACCTCCGTGGCTGTGCGTCTAACAGCTACGGGAGTCACGGTTTCGTTTCCTATCCCCAGTCAGTGTGTCATCGTCATCATCTTTGCGTTAAGTCACAGTTACAACCCAAAGTTCCGCTGCATTTGCTCCGCTTTCCAACTTTTCCTCATCCACTACGCATCTTCGGCATCCCTGGCATTCATCATCCATTGGCACGCATCACCCTTTACGATCAAGCCAGCTCTGTTGGGTCTACCCCTCATGCCAGGGCCCGGTAGAGGCGGCTAAACATTTATTCCCCACGTAGCCGGTTGCCATAAAACGTGGCCTTACCAACGAAGGCGACATTCCTGCAATTTATCTGCAGCGTCGCATGATAAAAATTTATTTAAATAAATTATAGTTAAAAAAGAACTAAAAAAACACGCTTTTATAATTAATCAAACTAAAAAGTAAGAAACTAAAAGGTAAAAAATAAGTTTCAATAAATTTAAACTAAGGGTAGTGTGAGTAACAAAAAAAATTAATTTTATTCAAAAAACCAATATCTGTTAATAACAAGCTAATAAAAGCGTGTTATAAAGTATAGATATATGTAAAAATCGACGAAACAATTGTTTTTTTTAATTGTTGTGATGTGAAACAGCAGACAGGCTCCAGGTTTAGCGGCTCCATGGACACCGCTATCACGTTGATGTCCGTTTTTTTATTGCTGTAGGACAGCCGACAGGCTGACAGCCCTAGCTAATATTTAGTTATAGAAGGAAAAATTGCAGCAAAATAGCTTGTATTCTAGTTAATCATTTTGATTAATGAAAGTTTGGAAACATAAACGGAACAAAACATATTAATGTATCGACAAATCTTAGGTATTACGTATGAAACTAAATATTATACAGTATTAACCTTTAAAAAACCTTTTAAAGTTGCTGCGAAAATTAATATCTTTTGTTCCGTTTATGTTTCCAAACTTTGGAGCCATCCGTGTAAATTGGGCAATAATTATAAACATTAATAATTTTAAGTGATGCTATATTTATATAAAATTATTAATGTTTATAATTATTGCCCAATTTACACAGATGACTCCAAAATCACCAAAATATTAAAAACCTTAAAGCATTTTTTTTTATAGCGAGAGCTCAGCAGACAGGCAAACGGCCCACCCTAGCAGGTGGTCACCGTCACCTATGGACGTCTGCAACACCAGAGGCATTACCAACGCGCTGCCGGCCTCGAAGAAATTTTATAACGCCTTTTTTGAAGAACCCCATATCGTACCGCGCTGAGAAAACCTCAGCCGGAAGCTCATTCCAGATCCTGAGAGTACGCAACATGAACGTTCTTGAGAACCGTTACGTACAAGAAAGAAGAGGCTCCAAGAAATGGGGATGAACATCCAGCCGATGGCGATAAGCATGTGGTAACGAATATTTTTTTTAAATTGAAGTGCGTGTAGCATCCTGTGTTTACAACTTAGATGGGTTTTTCCACTGCACTACATGGGATAATTCAAAAATTCGTAAAGTTTTAGACAGCAGCGTTAACGGTGCTCCTGGTGTGGCAGACATCGATAGGCAACAGTAAGAATACTAACCTCTGCGGCCAGGGTCAAAGAAGACAATTAATTCCAAGTAACACATGCTTCAAATTTCGTAGCAATTCGGGGTTACTTTGACTGTTTCCCGCGTGTGAATAAGATTCTGTAGGCGAGGTCTTGGAACTATTTAAATACACGTTATTAGTACTTGATGTGTGTAACATAGGATTGCGTTATGAACTCGTAGTCTTCACGTCTGTGACATTGCGGATAAACTGTAGGAATGCATGCTGGTATGGCCACGTTTTACGGCAACTGGCTACTTACGTGAGGAAATGTGTAGCCATGTCCTCTTTACCAGGCCCCGGTCAGCAAAAGCATCTCCACCTCTCTCACTCCTATAGTAGACTCGAACAAGCGTTACACACTAGTGCGTGACGACTTCGTCTCATTCAATCTCATTAATATCATATTTTCTTCGTACGGGGGCGGAGTAAGAATACTAACCCGTGACCTGGGTAGGCCTGTAGTAAAAGGCAACAAAACCCATGCTACGTGTGGGAGTGGGCCCCAAACCCATCTGGATGACAACCCCCCTTGGTCTTAAGTAGGCCGCCATAATAACCTTGTGTTACATATATTATATGCGACCGTAATTACTATTCAGTGGGCCGTCAGCCTATGTGCTGTTGTTCAGCATTAAAATAAATATATGATTTCAATAAAAATACAAATTACACAGATATTTTTATTTAATCTCACAATAAATATATCTACAATACCATTAAAATAGGCAATAATTTAAAAAAATAACACTGCGCCCATCGTCAGATAATGGTATAATTTAAATAATGAGGCTCGCAGATATATCAGATCGTTTCAAGGTACAAATACCTATGAATTTTAACTAAAATTACAGTGGTCAGTGCCAGTTCAATATTACTGGAAATAAATAATAAATACACTGTAAACTTTACACAACACCATCTAGTCCCAAAGTAACAAAGCGCTTGTTACGGCTACCCCACAACTGATAAACTTTTCTTTTGAAATACATCTATATATCTATATAAAAATCTTGTGTCACGATGTATGTTGCCTTCTTCTTCGTCGTGTTCTTCATTCCTGAAGGTCGTGCCCGTCTTGATAAGCCTTTACGGAGACGCTGATGAACTGCCTCCACACCACTCTGTCCTCGGCCTGTTTCAGAGCTGCAGGTATGTTGCCAATAAACTCCAAAACTACTGAACCAATTTTAATAAAATTTTGCACACTATGTGCAGTTTTATCCAACTTGAAAGATAGGATAGTTTATATCTCAATTTATAATCGCAGTTTTATTTTATTGCGATTTATTTGTTAACTGACAAAGAGTCATAATTATCTGTTAGTTCGATAAGATTCTAACAGATGGCGGTATAAGGTAATTAGTTGACTGGATTGAGTGTGTATCTAATAGATGGCGCTCTTTTATTAAAATTTGTATGGCAGAACAACGTCTGCCAGGTCAGCTAGTAATATATATGTGGGATATTCATAAATAAATATCCCGAGCGCTCACAGAATTGGACCGGCGGCACTCGCATGCCGACCTATCTAATCTACCTCCGCAGACAAGTCAGTCACGCGTAACTCATTGACCGCGCAACTTAATGTCGTAATATATAAATCTCAAATAGTGGACAATAGCTATATATAATACCAGAAGGTCAGATGTGTGGAACCGTGTGTTACTGTAAATAACATTGTACATATAATAAACAATAAACTGTGTATCGTGGTGGCAGTAATACAAATACAGTGGTAAGATATCCCACATATATAAACACCCAGACGCAGACGGGAATCGAAGTCGTGACCTCTGAAAATTGATGAAATAATTCACAACAGATTCTGTTATCGAGTTTCGAGGGTGGTCTGAAAAGTTTCCGACCTCGACATGAAGATAGCAACACTCTTAAATAAAAGCTAAATTGTTTGTTCATTGTTCATCTGTTGACAGTTACTCACCAAGTTTCTGCCATTTTGGATGCGCAGTTGTTATGTAACAGTCGTTTGAGTGAGTTGATGTGAACGTTTTTATGAAAATGGACGAAATCGAGTATTGAGCTGTCATTAAATATTTGTTTTTGAATAGCAATACGCCTACAGAAATCAAAGATGAGTTGGATTCTGTATATGGGGACTCTGCACCATCACTTACCACAGTGAAATTTTGGGCAACTGAACGTGGCCGTAAGAGCTTGGGATGATGAACGTTCTGGCCGTCCAAAAACTGCAACTACCGACGTAAACATAGCCAAAGTTCATCAAATGGTGCTAGACGACCGCCGAATCAAAGTGAGAGAGATAGCGGAGATTAACAACATGTCAAAAGAACGTGTTTGTCACATATTAAATCAACATTTAGACACGAGAAAGCTGTGCGCGTTGTGTGCCACGTTTGCTCACGTTAGACCAAAAACGTGTTCCAATGGAAGTGATTTAAAAACTGAACAAATTCTTCCTTTTATTAATTACTTAAAAAAGTCAAATCCAATCTTAAAGATTAACCAGCTGGATGACCGATTGTTTTTTAGAAATGAACAATTGATTTTCTTAGTCTAACCTCAAAGCAAACACTCATTGACTTCGTGTTACTTAAGAACGCCATCTGCTGGAATAGCTTTAGTGTTGTTGTGTCGTTAAAGCAATTAAAAAAAAAAATAGTATTATTATTCACCGATAGATGTCAGGACGAGGCACCTTTTTGTTATTTTTCTTCCAATAAAAAAAAGCGAATAAAATGACATTTTCTAGAAATACATTTTATCGCCCCCGAAACCCTCCGTATACTAAATTTCATGAAAATTGTTGGAGCCGATTCCGAGATTCCAATTATATAAGTATATAGGATTTATCCAAATTATTAATCTCTTTTTATTGATTTTGCATTTAGCATAGCATGCTAAATGCAAAATGCTAATGCAAAGGTTAATTACAAAAACTCATATAAGAATGGAAAAATTGAGTATCACAAGTCGTGTGTAAACGTTGTCTGATAGATGACGTGAACGTCCGTCCTTATGGGAATAAGGACGGAATGCGAAGGACAAATTTCAGTACGACGTGTATCTACACGTAGTATCTACTCCACTGGTAGTATCTATTATATATAGTATCTGCTTTTCCGTTCGTAAATGAGTTTTTTTTTGTAATTAATTTATGCAATAAAAAGAAAAACTATTGTTTAAACTATCGATAGTTATCGATAGTATATCACTATCGATAGTATCAAACCATTAAGTTTTATATATAATTTCTGCACGGTATAATCGCTCCCTTAGTAATGTAAAGGCCTATTTAAAAACACAAACTTTTGGTAAAACGCGTTTAAAGATTCGGGATTCTCGATATTTTTACTCTATCATTCATAAAATATCGTAATTTAAAGTGCTATAGTCTTGAATTTTTTTTAGTGTAGACTATGATAAACGTACTACAATATTAACAGCTGAAACATTACAAAAAAGGAACACAATTACAGTATTCATTAAAAAATTAGCTTTTTTTCTGTTTTTGTGAAAGCCAAATGGTAGAACAGTTGATATTGAGCCCATATAACGCAAAAAGTCAAAACCTCAAAATTTCGAGTTGTACCCATATATTACTAAGGGAGCGACATGTATTTATTAACAAAAAA
Organism: Malacosoma neustria; assembly: GCA_963693495.1. Taxonomy (NCBI): domain Eukaryota; kingdom Metazoa; phylum Arthropoda; class Insecta; order Lepidoptera; family Lasiocampidae; genus Malacosoma; species Malacosoma neustria. The sequence goes on along the minus strand of OY856399.1, from coordinate 4,974,111 downwards.
AAGTATATATGTAATATATTAGTTGTCCCCTAAACACAATAATATGCTACTTACTTTGACCCTAGATGGCGCTATGTGAATTGTTACAGTATATTTATTTGAGCGAAATCTTAAGTTGTTGAAAATACACAGTACGGTCCGGTCTGCCATATACCCGCGAGCCTTCGTACGAATCGTACGTACATATGTAAGCTAGTTATTAATGAAATAAATATATTATTCTAAACATTTATTTCTAATTATTATATTTAAGATCTATAAAGTTTGGTGTTCTTTTCAATCTTATAATTTTATTACTTAATATACATTTACATCTAGAAATTAGTTTGTTTTATTATTGATGGATTCGCACAGTGCATGATCGTCTTTCTTTCTCACAATTTTATTTAACAAAACTATATATTTTAATGCATGACCTGTTCCTGTACCCCTATGGGACAGCAACGTGTTCTCGGTGCCCCTAGCATCGCAAACATCCATAGGCGACGGTAACTGTTTACTATTAAGTGGGGCCTGTTCCTCAGTAATAAAAAAAAACAGACTGACGGCCCACTTAAGTAAGCAGTTACCATCTGCTATCCCGTCGCTGCTATCACGATGCCATCCACGTATGGGAATTGGAGCATGGTTCACTTATGCCGGAACACAACATAAGATTATTATGACGGCATATTAAGGGGTCAGGGCTGGTTGCCATTCAGACGCACTTGGAGCCCTACCACCTAGCTAGGGTAATTTTTTTCTTCCATTTTATTCTATCCTGCATAGCATTCTTCATTTGTCACTTCACAACCTCTCACATCTCACACATGCTTTCCATCGCTTTTTAGGTCTACCTCTACCCTTGTACCCATCTATTTTCAGGTTCAACATTCTTCCAGAAAACCAGCGCTATTATTATTAGTAGTAGCCAGTAGTCCAATTTTTGACAACTGTCGCTATATTTTATATCAATCCGATCACGATTTTAGATCAAATCATTGAATCAGTTTAGTTTTTAAAATCGATTCGTTACGTTGATTATACTATTCGGCCACATGAGTAAATAAACGTACAGAGACAAAGATTCAACAACCGCGCCACTATAGGTACATCACTACAAGTATGATGTGCGTGTGTGCGTGAGCACTGACGGCTCGTCACGTACGGAACGAAACCTGTTTATACTGGTTCGGCTAGTGCTCAAGCAAAGGGCTCACTCACCGCTCGCTGTCCGTCGCGTCGTACGTGTTTGTTTAAATTTCAAATAATTAGAAAGAGTGTAAATATGGTTTATTGTACTGTGTGCATGAACAATAATCGAAAAAAATAAAAACATATCTTTTTTTAATTATCCCAAAGACTCCACTAGGCAAGTAGTAACTATAATTTATTTTTATTTTTACTTAGTTATGATAGATACCTCATATAATATGTATCTGCCTCAATATCGAAAGAAACTCATATGGGTGCGATGATGCAAAAAACGTTTTGGTATTGATCATAAATGATTTAAGTAGCTTCTTTAGTAAGTTGCACGAAATAGGTAATATCCATGGACTTAGTATACTAATAGGACTAAACTGAGCACTAGATCCGAAAAAACGGGCCGAGAGAGATGCATAGGACGGAGGCTGTTTGCACGTGCCGGGTCGATGAGGACTTTTTTACATTTCCTTTATAATAGTGTATTGAACGATCCTACCAATTTTCAGCCTAGTCGGAGTTTTTGGACCCTTGGACGTCTAAATTGACCGAAATTGAATTAAAATATCCTTCTGTTCAACAAAATCAAAATCTATGGTTCGACATAACACTTGAAGCGCAATCGTTCCAATTATAGCTATCTTTTTTACTCGCGTGCTTAGCCCATCTTTTGTACTTTTTATTAATGCTACTTGTCAACATGTGTGCATTATATCGGTATCGGTAAGGCGCGATCAGATTTGAAGAGTCAGTTACTGTGAAGGTAGCATATCTTGTATATAAAATCATTGTATCTATCTATTTTTTTTTACAAATAAAAAATATTTAAAATATAGTTTCTTTTTTTGCTGACGCTACCTTTCTAGTGATGTCATATCGCCAACGGCAAACTTAGCGCGAACGGGTAGTACATAAAAAAGCTGACAAACGTTTTTTGTATTTATTTTAATCCTCCTGTGCCAACCCTATCAGAATAGGGAACAATTTTACTCGCTCTTTACAAGCTTGGTCTCTGTACGTTTACTTACTTACTCATGTGATTCGGCTGCCCAATTTGAAAACACAGTAACTGACAAAAATAAAATTTTGAAAATATGGATTAAATGAAAAATACAAAGAGATCTATTTCGAAAAATTTGTACCTCACTTCTTCTTCCTGCCCTTTTCCCAAGCTATGTGGGGTCGGCACAACAAGTTCTCTCCTTCCACTCTCCTCTGTCATCTGGACATTCACACGTTTTATGTCATATCATCTTTTACACAATCCATCCATCTTTTCTTTGGTCTACCTCTTCTTTTGTATCCATACTCTCTAATTTCTAACATTTTCCTTGTTATTTAAGGCATTTTTATTTTAGCATTATATGGTCATACCAGGCTGGCCTATTAATTTTCAGCTTCTTTATCACTGGCGTTAACTTCCCCTGATATCATCATCATCTCAGCCGGAAGACGCCCACTGCTGGACAAAGGCCTCCCCCAAAGATCTCCACGACGATCGGTCCTGAGCTGCCCTCATCCAACCTATTCCGGCGATCTTGACCAGATCATCGGTCCATCTCGTGGGGGGCCTACCAACATTGCGTCTTCCAGTACGCAGTCGCCATTCGAGGACTTTTCTACCTCAGCGGCCATCTCTGTCCTTTGCGCTATGTGCCCAGCCCACTGCCACTTCAGTTTTGCAATCATCCAGGCTATGTCGGTGACTTTGGTTCTCCTGCGAATCTCCTCATTTCTGATTCGATCTCGCAGGGAAACTCCGAGCATAGCCCTCTCCATTGCCCTCTGAGCGACCATGAGCTTTCTCATAAGGCCAATAGTTAGCGACCACGTCTGCGTTCCGTAAGTCATCACTAGCAACACACATTGGTTAAAAACCTTCGTCTTGAGACACTGTGGTATTTGGGACGAAAATATTTTACGGAGCTTCCCGAACGCTGCCCATCCGAGTTGGATTCGACGAGTGACCTCTCGCAAAATTGGACCTGCCTAATTGGATCGTTTGACCCAAGTAGACGTATTCGTCAACAATTTCGAGAGTACAGTTCCCAACTGTTACGGGGGTAGGTGTGACATGGACATTAGACATGATCTTCGTCTTGTCCATGTTCATTTTGAGACCTACTCCTTGGGAAGCTGTATTGAGGCCATCAAGCATATGGCTTAAGTCTTCCATGGTCTCAGCCATGATTACGATATCATCTGCGAATCGAACGTGAGTGATGTACTCGCCGTTGATGTTGATGCCCAGTCCGTTCATAAGGCCCATAGTTATCGACATATTCATGATATACTCATTTCTAATGTTATCCATTTTTGTAACTCCATTCATCCGTCTCAAAATTCGCATCACTGCTGCATGCATCTTTCACCCTTCCCTTTGTGGCTCAGCATTCCGATCCTTACAATATGAGAGGTCTTATTACGGTCTTATATACAGGGTGACTTTGACAAACCCGTCCAAATTCACACAGAAGAATCTTTAGTAAAAGTTATGAGAAACATGTATTTTAGTTTTGTATCACATAGTACAAAAATGTTGAGTAATCAGCATCACAGTCATTCAAAGAACTCGCAATTTACATAATACGGCGCGAGAGTGTCAATGACCTCTCCATCTGACCTAGTAAAAGGTCGAGGACGGCGGCATTGCACCGGGCGAGCGAATACGCACTACTCATTTACGCGGGAGAGACAGAGACAGGTAATAACAGGTTAACGTACGAAGGTTGCACCATAGGACTATTTTGTACGATTGAATTAATGATCATATATGAAATATTTTATGGCGAAAATTTGACATACAATTTTTTTGCAAAAATGGGTTCCTTAAATTATGTTTAGTGCATAAAAAAAATTTGGACGGGTTTGTCAAAGTCACCCTGTATTTTACCTTTAAGCCTAAACGGCACTCGTGGGTCACACAAATTGTTCACAAAAAAATGTTTACCTCACTATGTTTCCAAATTGGGCAGCCGAATAATAAGTCGACTTCAAATCGACGTGCATGTACCGGCTTCTTACACTTTGAATTGCAATTGCTAGAAGTACCACTAAGAAGCAATGGTCGTACGTAACAATCTACAAAATCACGCACCGCTGGAAATCACTTCAATGAATATATAATCAGAAGAATTACGTTATTTTATTATTAACGGTCTACACGATAGTTGATGGTCACCGTCGCCTATGAGTGCAACGCCAGTGGCTTCGCAAACACGCTGCTGTCCCATAAGGGTACAGGAACTTGGGTCACTAATGCCGGAAAACAACACACGGTTATTATGGCGGCATACTTAAGACCAAAGATGGTCGCCATCCAGACGGGATTGAGGCCCTACCACATAGCTAGGGTGGGTTGTTTTGGCCGCAGAGGTCAGTAATCTTTCTCCGCCCCTGCACGGATAAAATAATTTAACACTTCAGACACCGAAGTATGTATCGAAACCCTTCCCTAAGTAAGGGAAATTCCCTTTCTTCACAAAAAAAAGGTAAAAGTTATATTTAACCTATATTTGTATATATCTATATTTTACACACGTAACGCACACATAAAAATACATTTAATTTAAAAATTTACCTAATATAAAACACTATACACTGGCAACATTTAAAACAAGAATCGCATCGACTAGTAGGGCTTGTATACAAGCCATAATTTAAAAAAATGGGTAATATTACAAATTTAAATAAAAAAGTCTATTCTACATAATAACTACAAATATATTATTAATTACCGCATTAATTGCAAGTAACATTTTTAATTTAAAAAAATATATATGTATATTGAGAGTAGAGGTAAGGTGAATCATAGTCATAATAATCAAGGTGTGGCGCCATAATCGTATTAGTGTAGTGTCCCTGGCGTTCCGAACATCCATAGGCGACGATAACTGCTAAATTATAACTTGAAAAATTAAGACTTAACTAGGCATACTTCAATTCGTCTAAAACAGCATACACTGTAAACGCCATTGATGACCTCCGTGGCGTAGCGGCTAGCGCACTTCGGTAAGCTTGCAGAGGTCACAGGTTCGTTCTGAGTGTTTATGTATAATATATAATTATTTACAAAAAAAAATTAGTATATATGTAGTATATATATCCGTTGTCTAGTACCCATAACACAAGTATAGTATATTTAGTCTGACTTCTCCATGTTAGACGATTCTCTTTACGACCCTTCATAACAATATATTAAATAGTTTTTGTTCTGTGTGCCATATTGCAGGTAATTTTTTTAATGCTGAATAACAACAGACAGGCTGACGGCCCAGTTACCGTCTCCTACGGATGTTTGCGACGCTAGGTGCACCGCGAAAACACTGCTGTCCCATAGGGTGCGTCCATACTGCGAGCCTAACGCGGTTGCGACGACGGGCGCGAAGTATCAAACATATGAAACGCGCCTTTGTGTCCATATCGTAGTGACTAAGGCGGAAGCCTAGTGCGACGGGACTGGGCGAGATAGCGCGCGTAGTTTTTAAACGCTCCTGTCCGCCCGTTTTGGCCACACTACGGGCCTAGTCAGCGAGCGACCCAATGCGCGGTTGGCGGGGGTATCAAACCAGTTCGGTCTTGTCGCTCGGCATATGCGCGTCTGTATTTGTTTGTCGTAAAATGACGATAAATACTGAATTGTTTATAAGTGCGATTCAATCTAAACTACCTATATGGCAAAGCAAACATCCACACCACAGTAATCGCACAATAACAAGAAAGTTATGGAGTGAAATAAAAGAATGTAACTAGTATGAATTAGTATGTAGTCAAATGCTGACACGGGAATTTGAGTGTACTCAATGAATTTTGTAGGGTATAATCTCAATTCTTTATATAAGTTAAAAAATTCATCAGCTATTTCTTTGTTTTTATTTATTTCGTGCAAACCATCTCTAGTGTTCAACAACTCCCATCTCAGGATTGGACTGTCTAGTAAAAATAGCAAATCCTCATCCATAGTTTGCAACACCTGATATACGTCGAACCGCTACATGAGCTCACGCGTCACTGTGGCCATTGCAAGGCCCCGCGCGCAGCGCCCGCCTAGGCTCCAGCCACCGTGCATTCAGTGTGGACGCACACATAGGGGTACAGGATCCTTGGTCACTAATGTCGGAACACAACACGAGGTTGTTATGGCGGCATACTTATAGACCAAGGCTGGTCGCCATCCAGACGAGCTTGGGGCCCTACCACGTAGCTAGGGTTGTTTTGTCGCCTTTTACGACAAGCCGAGCCCGGCCGCAAGGTTAGTATTCTTACTCCGCCCCTACACGGAGTAAAATCATAAACAAATATTATGATCGTATGAAAACAGTTTTGTATACTATTACAAATCTATGAAATTAACTGTACCATGAGAAACAAAACACACTAACATTACAAATGCGTTTGTTAGAACCGAAATATTTTTTTAAAATAAAATTATAACGCCATACAGACCTTAATTTCAATTAATTAATTTTTTTATAAACTTATTGCTGTTTATGGAGGGTGGAAAAATTGAGTACCATCTCATATGGGGGAGAAGTAACCTGCCACAACGGCGCTAGTGCTACAATTTACAATATGAAAGTAGCTGTTGTAAACGAATTATTTCCTAACCGCATTCCGTTCCGCCGAAGTGATGCTAATGAAACGCGCCGCGAAATGTGCACGTACATTCAATAACGAAATTAATTGCACTCTCGGAGGAATTAATCCAATATAAATCGTGATACCGTGTAAATTCAGCGCTGATACACACGGATCGTCAAATTGATGACGAATAAATTCGGCGCTGAAACACACGGGGCGTCCAGGTGTTTATGTATAATATGTTCTTATTTACAAAAGAAAATTATATCAGTTGTCTAGTACCCATATCATAATCTCATCTTAATTTGGCATTAGATGACGGTATATGAATTGTCACAGTATATTTTATTATATTTACCAGAGTGAATTAACTGATAGATGAAGTAAGATCCCAAAGGACAATTTTAATGGGAAAATAAAATCGGCCCCAACGACAAGCCTTGAGGTAACCAACAATGGACATGACTAAAAATCCTATATTATCAATAACGATCTATGAATAAATTAAGATATGAGGATACAAAAAAAAAACTTTTCAGTACTTTTACACAAGACAACTCAGTATGAGCGAAAATTAGAAATATAAAAAAAATAAAAAATAGTACAATCAGTAAAAATATTTAGATATAACATTTTATTAAAATCATTTTTACTTTATATATTAAATATTACAGGAAGCTTTGAAATAGTATTTTGTATATATTAACATTTAACACATTTTTCTTTATATATGCATTATAATGTAGCGGCTCTAATTTCTCTTATTATTATCCTTCTATACAAAATATATTTACATATTTAAGACATTTTCACACATTTCCATTATTTACATAATATATTTGAATTACATTTAATTTGTCAACTTTATAATATTATTTTTATCTTTTTAATATTAAAAACTGTAGCTAGATATAATAAATGAAGATTCACATATTACAATTAGGAATAAATTGTTTCAGCATTAAACTGATAAGCATTTGCAACAATTCCACAACATTACACATTTAAATGTGTATTTAACACAAAACATATTGTTTGTACAGTAACATTCAAAAGTCCAATCAATATCAACAATTTTCACTTATAGGTGAACATTGTTCTTGGGTCTAAAAATACAATTACAATACTGATACACTTTTGAATGCTTACTGTACTTAATGCAACAAAATACTAAGCACTACTTCAACTCAAACTATACCATAACGAAACTATAAACCGGGCAAACACGCTTGTTCATATAGACACAGAACTTTATGTATAAGTTCGTACTGTTCGGAATTCTGCACCATACCACCTCTATTTAGTCGCATATTACACACAATACCTAAAACGTCTACTTTATGTTCATTTGTCAATTGCTTTATACCATTCAAGATTGCTATCAAGCATCCAGTACGGCCGATACCAGCGGAACAGTGTACAATAATCGGCGGTGAATTAGACTCGAAATTAACTTCTAAAGGTGTTGATATAACTGGTTTTACCTCACATGGTACAGGATCCAACGGTGGAAAAACGAATTTAGAATCCTTTGGCGAATCACACTTACACACGTCATCGCACACTTGATTTATACCACTAAAATCATAAACACAGTCTTTTAATATGTCCAAACTCAAATTCAACAACGCGTTCACATCTTTCGGACACTTGTGATCTGCCCAATTATGAAACCAGTAGTGATACACGGTAAACTCATTGTCACTGTACTTAACATCCAATTTCCTTATCGTGTATCCGGATTTCTTTACTATTCCAGAATTCTTTATTCGAAACCCACTCTCTGATTCCGAATCTGGACTTCTAACTAATAATTCCTCATCAACTTCTAATGGAAAGTACTTCTCACATTTTTGCCTGCTGTTTTCGATAAAATTCGTCAACATAACAACTTTTTGGATTCCAACGTCCGCAGAGCCAGGATCTAGGGGCCTGTGGTTTCGATTATCCATATTATTTTGTTGAACCATTAACCAAAAATCGTATATCGTATTCTGTAGAGGACCCTGAGTGGCAATATAGCTGTTTTTTGTGTATTCATGCCCCTGAAATGATAAAAAATATTAAACAAATTTGCTACATCAGTGAAGATCGAAAAATTAAAATTTAAGCCGATAACTGGGAAATATTATGCATTGAGCCCTTCTCTTAAAAAGATTAGATTGTGGAGAACCTTACCACTGTATTTGTTGTGTATACCACATATGGGGTGCTGTATACCGTCAACTGATTACCAGATTAATGAAACATTTTACAAAATCAAATATAAAAGTCAATTGTGTTTTTAACCGACGAAAAAAACGGAGGAGGTTCTCAATTCGACGCGTATATATTTTTTTATGTATGACCACGCATAACGTTTTACAGTCGTCCGATTTTAAAAAAATCTTTTTTTCTTGGAAAGGGTACCCCAAAGTTGGTCCCATATAAATTTGAGAAAAAAATTCCAATCCCAAGGGTACGAAAACAGAGAATGATTGATTGTTCACTCACTGATTATATCTATGACCAGGCATAACTTTTGACAGAATTGATTTATTTAAGCATGTAGTAATTAATAGATTATAGCCACAAAGTTATGAATACTTACAATAGTTTAAGAACTTAGCTATTAATGTTAATAAAAATAGGTTTATTATTTTTTGCTTTTCAATTTTTTCGGCGGTTTAATTTTTTTGTTAAAAAGTTTTTGTAATTAAACAATGGTTCATTGTTTGTTAATTATACATTTACTTGTAAATGTACCTAGTTTTTTTTATTATTTACGTAATTTTATATAATACGTATTTTAGTATTTGTTACAATGAAAGTAAGTTGCGGGGATGCAGCACGCGGGACCTTGATAAATATTCTTCTCGCTGCGGAGGTAGTTCGGTCAGTATGCGCGTACCAGTATGATTACGTGAGCACTAAAATGATGCATATCATCATCATCTCGGTATCTAATATATAAAATTCTCGTGTCACAGTTTTCGTTGCCATACTCCTCCGAAACGGCTTGACCGATTTTGAAGAAATTTTGTGAGCATATTGAGTAGGTCTGAGAATCGGCCAACATCTATTTTTCATCCCCCTAAATGTTAGGGGTGACCCACCCCCAAAATTTTTTTTTTAATTTTTTGACATTTTATTATTTATATGGCAGAACAACGTTTGCCGGGTCAGCTAGTATTTATATATGAATATCTCCAACGTTGCTTGTCGGATGTATAACTGATGTGAATTATTATTGGCTTTTGTTGCGGTGTAGGAAATATACTCCATATTTTAAAACAAACATACACTATAATAAAAAGGGTTTTTCTATTCTGCTTTTTGCTAATTTGTGGCTAGCAATTGGAAACTCATCATAATACAGTTTGGTGACCACAGACAAATTTACTTGCTTTACTAATTACAATAATACATATTTACTTGTAGTTCTTTACTAAAAAATTTACAGCTTGATGAAGGTATCTTATGGTTCAGGTCAATGACTATGTTTTTTTTTTAAAGTTGCACTAAATAATTAAAATGCTTACCTTAATAAAATTGGCATTTATGTATCCTTCAGCATTTCCATCAGATCTTAAAATAAACCTGGAATGCTCATTTGGCAAGATCGTCTTGTATCTATTCTTTGGATGTGATCCAGAAACTATGGGTTTCTCCTGAAAATTGGTTGGCATATCCCAAAATTCCTGATGCAGGTTTCGCAGCAATGCCTTCTGATATTCAGAGCACGGTTGCGAAATTACCAGATCTGGTATGGCCATTTGGGGGTTCTCGTTGGACAGGTCTTCAACTCGTCCGGAGCAACAATGCTGTCCATCTGACGTATTATGACATTTGACTTTTGAATATCCATTTTGAAAAACTTCATTCAAATCTCTTAATTGCTGCCTTGTCAGTACACTAGAAGCATTCTGCAGGTGCTGCATGTTTGCTAAATATAGTCTAAAGTCTTCTGACGTACTCTGCGGACTTAAAGGCTTTGTTGTTATATTCCTGACGAATCCTGACTGAAAATTCGGGTCATCCTGCCTTCCAAACGCGTATATTATCTCATTATCCTGATCCCCGCATACATATGTCAGGTTCTGAGGATAATCTTGCTCAGTATACGACGTAGACCACAAATTATCGTGAGATCCAAAACCTATACATTTCTCCGTAGATCTTAAACGCGTTCTTGTCTTATAAGATTTTGGGATCAAGTTTTCAGTGCTCAGCGATTTCCTATGTTTATCCCTATGCGGAAGATCTTTCAGGTTACCTTCCAGCATTGACTCGTCAATATCCAAGTCACGAGGTTCTACATCCCTTACTTCTTGGGGTTGAATATTTAATGTCAGCGAAGTGTTAGAACTTCTACGTTCTAAAATTCCTTTCCTAGGTTCATTATCGATACTATAGTTACTGTTATAATGGCTCAGATTACATGTTGAACCATTCAAATTATAATTTGAAACACTTAAACCTCTGTTAACGGATAATTGAGGATTAGAATTGTTTATGTTCAAAGTCAGTGATGTGTTAGAACTCCTCCGTTCAAGCAGCCCTTTCTTTTGACCAGGCTTCGCTTCTTTATTCAAAGAACTATTACTTGAATGTCGACTGAGGTTATTAGATGATAAAATGTTCAAAGTCAAGCTATTGTTAGAGCCGCGTCGCTGTAATAGACAATTCTTTGATACTTCTCCAGATACATTCGAGTTTGACGTACATATAGTTCTTGTAGTCGGTGTTAAATGATCTGTTGTCGCTACACATGTATTCGAATCTCGTCTCTCTAGTGATAGTTTCTTTCTGTCAGAATTCAAACTGAAATTCGAAATACTTGTTCGCACTGTAGCCAAATTGTGACATGACAGTCCAGTGCTGTTTAAAGAACAATTAGAACCTTGTAAACTATGAGTACTAAGCATTAAACTCTGATTTGAATTTCTCCTATGCAACTTCTTAACGACTTTCTCATCTTCTGCACTAGGTTCAAAATTATCCGAAGGCACCCCTTCGGGTAAAGTTTTTAAATTCGTACTAGAAACACTTAAATTCTGCTTATAACTAAGCAAATTAGAGCCTAATGTCTGTCCAGTATCTAAATGAAATTTGTTATCTACTGCGGATATATTAATTTCAGGTGCATTCTCAGAAAAATCAGTAATGTTTTCATCAAACGATCCCATAGTTCGAGAGCCCATTCGCGATGTAGATGGTTGGTATAACATCAGGGTGGCGTGGTTTTCTCTCAAATAAATTCCACTATCCTGTCCCTTCATGTATAACCGACGCTGTTCCGCACCAGATTGTATCGAGTTGAAACCTAATTTACAGCCAGTGAAGTCGTGTTTCACATTTTTCTGCGCCAGAATTCTTTTCAACTGTCGCTTTGGGGTATTTGGAACCGATACTGAATTTTGAGGAACATGCAAAGACTTCTGAGGAAGGGAAAGATTCACCGTCTCCGAAGAATCTAAGGATGTTGCCTTAACCTTCAAAGTTGGAGTTTTGACTTTCTTTTCTTCGGCATCTGTATATAACTTTTCAAATTCGAGCAGCTCTTTCTCAAGATCGCTGTCTCGTTTCGTCAAATCTATCGTTAAGTTGCGGAGGTTCTTGCCTTTACGTTTAGTTGAATTTTCAGCAGAGGTTGTCGTTCCTTCTTCAGAAGTTACTGTAATTTCGAACTCTTTGGGAGAAAATCGGGGCATATCAATAAACGATTGAGTATCAGAACTTTGCCGTAAGCCTTTCTTCTTAAGATCAGGAGACTTTTGCTCTTCCTCAGGTTTATTCTTCACGTCTACTTCAAATTTGAACATTGGCCTCTCAATAGTCGGAGTTTGGAGATGTCTATCCATGCTTTCACAGGACGTGCTAACTTCTTGATTCTTATATGCTTCGTTCATTTGATCTTTCATTTGTTTAGCTATAGGCAAACCTAGGTTCTGCTCAATGATTTTCGCATTATCTGAGTCGAGTGATATCGATTTCAGACGCTGACGTCTCGCTTGAGCAGTGTTGGAAGAACTTGGGCGTATTTCTAACTCCTGATTTTTTTTATCTTTACTTTCAATATGCATATCGTCGATTTTGGCACAACAATCCACAACATCAGTATCAATTTTATTTTCAGTTTTCTTATTATCGTTCGCTATATTCATTTCGAAAGTTTTATCATTCGGATCACAGCTATTATAGCGTCTATATTTCCGAACATCTCTATCGATGGGTGGTGTGAATCTTTCTCTTTCTATAGAGTTTCTACCACCATACTTTTTTGGCCTGCAGAGCTTAATACCTTCATCAAGACAAGATTGTTCAAACGTGAAATAATTTTCTTTATTATGACTATGTACTTTTGGGCTAGGTTTAGCACTTAGTATTTTAGGAGAACTAGGTTTGTCTGTTAGTCCATTTCTGTTAACATGATCCCCTAGGGTTCTAGGAGACTGTGGAACTTCAGTTTCTCGTGGCGTTTCAGGAAAGAACTTCGGAGATCTTACAGTGTCATAATAAACTGATTTAGGTGATGGTTCCGCGAAAAACATAGGAGATACTGTTTCAGGAGGCGTAAAGAATCTTGGGCTACTCAAAGAATCAGCGATTAATTTAGGTGAAAAGTCAAATTTGGAGGCTGACTTTGCTGATCCACATTCTAAAACTCTAGGTGAATTTTGCATCTCCAGTCTCTCCTGTTGCCCATCCGAATGAGTCTCGTTTACACTACACATATTCAGTTTTGTGCTTACAGATTTGAATCTTCTTAATTTACTGGGCGACGCATCTTGAACATCTTCCATCGGAGATATCATACTTGTATCGGTCATTTCTGTGTCACTCAATTTCTTCACTACTTCACTCTCGAAGCCGAAAACTTTATCACTTTTCGCACTGGTAACGAAGGGTGACTTCTCGTCTTTTTCTAAAGATGGCGATCTGGTCGCGCTGAATTTCTTTGCACGGGACTCTTGAGTTAAATCGGCTCCTAGATCCGTATTAATTTGCGCCAACGGACGAGGTATTGTTGTATACTTATAATCTATGGGTCGTTTGTGCAACCACTGCTCGGGCAGCGGCAATTTCGGTATCCCTCTGAAGTCAATAGGTGGGTGTGATGAACTGGAAGGTTGAGGATTCTGGACAATAACGATTTGAGGCGGTTGGTTTGGATTCTCGTCAGCGGGCGCCCCTGATAGTGATGCCAGGGTTAGTCTTGGGGTGAATGGCGTTAAGGCTAGGGGGTAGGATGATTGTGTGGTGCGGGAGGGGCGCAGGGCACAGGTGGTTAACGCGTTACGCACTACATGCACCTGGAAAAGAATAAATTTATTAATATACCAAATATTGAATTAGTTAGAATTTGTGTAGTTACCGAAATAATTAATACGCAATATAAAATTTACACAACGCCATCTAATCCAAAAGTAAACAGCAGAATTCTTGTGTTATGGGTACTAGACAACTGACATACTACGTATATAATACATACGTTTCTTTTGTAAATAAATCTTATATCTTTAAACGAGCAATTCTTGTATAGATACATTCCAGCAGATGGCGTTGTTAAGTAACAAGAAGTCAATGAGTGTTTGCTTTGAGGTTAGACTAAGAAAATCAATTGTCAATTTCAAAAAAACACAATTTATAAAAAAATACCTTTGCTCGGTCATCCGGATATTATATATTATATTTAAACACGTTATTATGGCAGCATACTTATAGACCCTGTGTTGTTGCCATCCAGACGGGCTTGGGGCCTTACCGCGTAGCTAGGGTTGTTTTGTCGCCTTTTACGACAGGCCAATCCCGGCCCGGCCGCAAGGGTTAGTATTTTGTACCGCCCCTACACGGAGTAACTACTGGTAAAATGTAACTAATACTACTGATTTTATGAGTAAAACATACCAACAAACCACCAATTACTTCCACTCCTTCCGCCATTTTAAACAATTATAAAATACAAATGCGGCGAAATCTTGAAAAAATCACTACAGCCCCGTGAAATCATGTTTAAGAATGACCAATCATTCGCTAATGACGTGTATTTAAATAGTTCCAAACCCTCGCCTACAGAATCTGATTCACACGCTGGAAACAGTCCAAGTAACCCCCAATTGCCACGAAATTTGGAGCATAAGTATTACTTGGAATGAATAAATCGTCTTCTCTAATGTCATTTTAAGAAAAAATTAAGAAACACTTCATTGTGTACGAAGAAATTGTAATTCTTGAAAACTATTAATTAAAGTGAATAAATAATAATACTGCGAAGATTCATACAGCGTCATCTTAGAGAAAAACGCTTGTAACGTATGATAATTTATTTTTTTACTTGGGTTTAATTCCCATAACTTTGTTTGAATTCCTAAAATGGCGGTGTAATGAGACCACTTCTCACACGCAGTCTCTATCTATTTATTCGTATAATTGATTATCAACCATTGCCTACAATTTAAATTCAGGCGCGAAAAACTTTGCCTCGAGAGATGGCGTTGTACGGTATGGTTTGCTTAATCGGATACTTCAAGTCTATCTATCTATTTTTCTCTCCATCTACTCCCCCTCTCCCTTCCTCCTATATATATATATATATATATATATATATATATATATATATATATATATATATATATATATATATATATATATATATATATATATATATATATATATATATATATATATATATATATATATATATATATATATATATATATATATATATATATATATATATATATATATATATATATATATATATATATATATATATATATATATATATATATATATATATATATATATATATATATATATATATATATATATATATATATATATATATATATATATATATATATATATATATATATATATATATATATATATATATATATATACCTAGTCAGGTCATAAATTCTGTCACATGTTTAATGTAAAATAATTGTAACAAGTTTATTCATTATGTAACCATTCATATACCAAAATGAACTTAACAAAACATAGATTCTTATGACATTAAAGTTTATTCAAAATGACCTCCGTGATTTTGAATACAGGCCTTCAATCTGCGCGGCCAGTCGTCTATCGCAGCACGAACGAGGTCCATGTCAATATCGGCGGCTGCCTTAATCAAGGATGTCTTGAGTGACTCCAAATTGGGATGAGGCTTTGAGCACACCTTTTCCTCCAAGTGTTGCCATATCTTGTAATCTAACGGATTCAAATCTGGACTGGAGGAGGGCCAGTCTTCGTGCCGGATGAAGTCGATTTCACGCGCCGCCAGCCAGTCTTGTGTGCTCTTCGCTCTATGAGCTGGCGCCGAATCTTGTTGGAATACCCAGTGCCTGTTATTGAACATGGTATGAGAAACAGGTTCCACAAGGTTCGTCAGGACTGTATTTTGATACACAACAGCATTCGTTTTTACACAAATGTACCTCTGTTAAGCCCCAATAAGAAACTCCCAACCATACCATGAGCGAGGATGGAAAATGACCTCGTTGGACACGCGGAATACGGTTGCTCGCTTCTTCACTACTGTGTGCGTACACCTTATCATTTTGTTTGTTGTAGCTCTCTTCTACGGTAAACATTTTTCCATCCGAAAAAAGAATTTCCCGATATTTTTTTCCCGCGTACCGCTTCAACAAAGCGCGGCATCTCTTCAGTCTCAGGTCCATTAGACGAGCATTCAAACGATGTCCTGTTTTTCTTCGATATGCCCGAAGCCCTAAGTCTTCATTTAACACCCTTTTCACCGTGGTTCTGCTTAACCCCATCTGATGGGCCAACAGTTTCTGCTTACGTTTGGGATTTCTTTGAATTCGTGCCTTTACAGCTTTTATCACTGCTAGAGTCCTAACAGACCGAGGGCGACCACTTCTTGACCTGTCATCTACACTAGAGTCTTCATTGTATCGTTTGATGGTACGATAAACGAATCTTTTGGTTATATTCAAATTTTTCAGTATGTTAAAAATTTGAATTGGCGCGTAACCGCAACGATGCAACGCAATAACTGCAACACGGTCTTCTTTAAGCGTCCACTCCATATTTAAAAATGAGTAAAATTCTAAAAGTATACATTTTTATTTTCATGAACAATTCGAAATTCGAATTCAATAAACTTTTTTGTGGCCAGCATTCTAAAAGAAAAGTTTTTACTGTGTGACAATACTTATGACCTGACTAGGTATATATATATATATATTATATATATATATATATATATATATATATATATATATATATATATATATATATATATATATATATATATATATATATATATATATATATATATATATATAGGTCCAGACTAGTCAAAATGCGTTTTTTATTGCTGTGGGACAGCAGACAGGCTGACACGGCCCACTTAGAATTTAGCAGTTACCGTCGCGAACACGCTGGTGTCCCATAAGGGTACAGGAACTTCGGTCACTAATGCCGGAACACACCACAAGGCTATTATGGCGGCATACTTAATACCAAAGGTGGTCGCCATCCAGAGGGGCTTAAGGGGGCATATCCACGTAGTATTCAAATTCAAATATTTACACATCTAAGTTAAAATTTAGCAGTTACTAAAAAAAGCAAAAAAATTAGGGCCAAGAACAAGAAAAATAATTAGAATTTTTTTTGGCACACCCTAATGTATTTATTTGCAATATGAAATTATATGTATCAGTTGTCCCCATAACAAAATCACTCTGATGCTTCGGGACCAAACGTATTCAGTATATTAATATTTAACAACATTTTAATATTTAATTAGTAATAATATCCAAAAAAAAATTCAAGTCATTCGTTTGACACGCTTACAAATAATTATTCTTACCCACGTCGAACAACAAAACCATGACGTCATAATAAGGAACCCCCACACACGAATCGCGTCTGAATGAAACAAAGGATACGGTGTGCAAATCGTATGACTGAATGGCTAATAATAAAAGAAACACGCAAAGGGTGACTCAGGGGTGCACTCTGGCGGAACAACTATTGCAACACGATAGTTGACTGATTAATGGTCATTCGAATGGATCAGACAAAGAATTAAAGTACTTGGTAGTTCAGTGGTACACTCAAAGATTAATTTAGAAGTCCCGGGTTTAAATTCCACGGTGGCCTGACCATGAGAATTTTTTCTTTAGCATGATTGCCATGAGGAAACCGGCATACTGAGATCAGCGTTATGTGTAACCTTGGACAAAGTTTGCGAGTATACTATCCGTTCCCGCTAGGGAGGGGCCCAGCTGTAAGAGGCTGTGGACTGTTATTATTTTGGACAAACAAATATTTTCCCTCGCCGTATTACAATTGCCACGTACATTAGACGAGAAAATTCACCTATGAGGCGCGTGCCGTGCGTCGTCGGAAACGAGCCCTGCACCGCAGGACTCTTTTAAAAACATACATTTGACTGGACACGTCCACATCAGAACAAATTATTCGCACCGTACAAATATTCGACAAATTCGAGGCGCAACGGCTTTCACGCGTCAGAACGACTACGGGGATCACGAATACGACTTCTATCCTGGATTTAGGTATTTATGTATGTATTTACAGTGCGACCTCGATAGAACAAAACTGAAGGGAATATAGAAAATATTCGTTACATCAAGTAATTAGTTACAGTGGGGTTTATTATATAGAGGTTAGGTTAGAAAACTTATCTACTATGCTTGGGATTGGTGGCCTACCACGTAAGCATATGTAGAGACCAGAAAAGATTGGCATCTATGCTGGTTTGGAGCGGAGTAAGAATACTAACCGCTGCGAACAGGGTAGGTCTATTGTAAAAGGCGACAAAACAAAGCTACCTAAGGCGCCCTAGCGTAATACGTGGTACAAGCCCATCTGCATGGCAACCAACCCTGGTCTATAAGTATGCCGACATAATAACCTTCTATTGTTCCGGCATTAGTGATCCAGGTTTCATTCTGTACCTCTATTCGGACAGCAGCGTATTCACGGTGCCTCTAGCGTCACAAACATCCTTAGGTGATGGTAATTGCTTTGTTTAGCAATAACAAAATATCAGTTGTGCAGTAGTACCCATAACACAAGCGCTCTGACGCTCTTTACAACTAGATGGCGCTGTGTCATCACAGTACAAATTCATACTCACAGAGTGCAGCTGTGAGTGCTTGCGCCTCTTGCGGCGCGTGCACGCGGCCGCGATCCCGAGCAGCAGCAGCGCTGCGGCGGCGGCGAGCGCGCCGCACCACCATCCGGCCCCCGCGCCCCACATGCCACGGCTATCACATCTGGAATCGAACCGAATTATCACAATCAAAATTTAACCACTAAAAATATGGTGGGTAGAGCCGCTAACACGCTACCTTCCGTGTTTGGGAATTGGAACCTGGGTTACTTATGTCGGAACATAACATTAGATAATGGTCACAGGCCCTCCCCGACACAGGGGTACAGTACTGTTACTCGAATAAAAATAAATTGGTCAGAAGTATGTTTACAAGTTTTAACTTAATCACCTAGAGATGGCGTTGCACAATATTAGATTACACTGCATTACAGTATAGTTTGCTGGATTGGGAACATAAAATGTAAATAATAGTCATTGGTCGCTCTCTTCTGATATCACATACATGTCTTATTTTTCCTGCCACTATCCCAAACTATGTGGAGTCGGCACAACATGTTCTCTCCATCTGTTGTTCTCCATACATGTTCTCTCAACACTCTTCTCTATTAGCCGTCATCTAAACATTTTTTTATTGCTGTAGGACAGGTGACAGGCTGAAGACGGTGTTTGCAACGTCAGTGGCATCGCAAACACGCTGCTGTCCCATAAGGGTACAGGAACTTGGTACAGGAACAGGTACAAAATGCCCCCCTCCCAGAAAAATGCACTGACTACACTTGCATAAGAAATTATCTTTTAAATGCCTGAAGGCTTCACGATTCGCTCTAACCACTCTTTCGGCTTGTTCAATGGAGTTCCGACTGTACTATTGCGTGATAAAGTGTTGCAGTATTGCCGTTCATTGTTATTGTATCTTAAATAAAAATTTACAAATTCCAAAATTTTCCACCTCGCTTCGTCTTTGATGGCTGATTTCAGCGAAAAATGGCCTATGAAGTACTACTTTTTTATTATTGAAGTGAAACTTCTTTAGAATCGTTGTGATTTCAAACCGGATGCAACGAAAAAACGACAGGTAAGAGACACAAATACAAAAATGTGTAGGATGAAGCCAGCAAAGAATGAGACAGAAATATGTATATTTCGGTCTCTCCTATAGTCGCCTGTAATTAGTGAGCCAGAGCGAGAGAGTAAATGTCGGTGTGTATTTATTTTGAAGTATTTCGACATTGTGAGTACAGTTTCCGTGGTGTAGCGGTTATCACATCTGCCTAACACGCAGAAGGCCCCCGGTTCGATCCCGGGCGGAAACAATACTTTTTAAAAAAAATCTTTAAATGTGAGTTTTTAATTATAATCGCCTGTAATTAGTGAGCCAGAGCGAGAGAGTAAATGTCGGTGTGTATTTAATACTTGCTTGTATTTTTGTCGATTTACTGAAGTTTCACTTCTATCGTGTGTGAATCGCACACATGTTTTTATTATGAAAGCTTGGAGTCTAGCACATTCTCTGAAGCTACTTAAAAACTAAGAAATTATCAGTTAGATTTTTAATTTTTAATTGAAAATTTTGATGATAACTCACTTAACATAAATTCTCAACTTTAGGTCAATTTTGTAGTAACTTCCATTAAAGTTATGAGGCTGTTTATTTTATGTATAAATTCACAGTTCATAGAGATTTAGCTGCAAGAAAAAAAAATCGAAGAAACCTTCTACATTTTTTTTTAGAAATTTTTCAAACTGATCCGGTTGCAATTTTGCAAAAATTCATTAAAAAAATCGTAACTCGAAAACTACGAAAAATCGTAGAACATACATAGGGGTAATTCAGGTACCTGTCAACACGAGGCAGCTAAAAAAAATTTTAAACGTCACTATCCTAGCCATCCTGTATATTTTTTTTTAAATGACCACGCATAACTTTTTACAGAGTAGTCCGATTTTAAAATTCTTTTTTTATTGGAAAGGGTATATACCCCGAAGTTAGTCCCGTATAAATTTGGAAAAAAATTCCTACCCTAAGGGTACGAAAACAGAGAATGATTGATTGTTCACTCGCTGATTATATCTATGACCACGCAGAACTTTTAACAGAATTTATTTATTTGAGCATGTAGTAATTAATAGATTATAGCCACAAACAATTATAAAATAATAACTTTTTAACAAAAAAAATTAAACCGCCGTAAAAAACTGAAAAGCAAAAAATATTAAAACTTAATAACTAAGTTCTTAAACTAATGTAAGTATACCTAAGTAATTTTGAGTCGGCGCCAAACAAGAAAATTAATTAATCACGTAAAGCGTGATGCGCGGCGGCGGCACAGCGTGACGCGCCCCTTCGCCGGAAAATGCCGAGCGTTTAAGAAGTTAATGTCAGCAAGACAGCAAGCCTAACGGGCAACACACACGTGAGGGCACTGGCACAGACTCAAAATTGCTTAGGTATACTTACATTAGTTTAAGAACTTAATTAAGATTAATAAAAAGGTTTATTATTTTTTGCTTTTCAGTTGTTTCGGCAGTAATTTTTTATTGTTTTTTTTACCATATAATATATTCTGTACATATATCTGAATAAATCTTGATTCAATTACATGTGTGTAATTATTTTACACCTTGCGGTCAACTCTGCATCTGGCTACCCAGGCGACATACATACATACATATAATCACGCCTCTTTCCCGTAGGGGTAGGCAGAGACCACTTCTTTCCACTTGCTACGATCCTTACAGCCTGGCTACGGGCCATTCGCCGATGCGTATATTCGCGCGGTGCGAACGGCGAAGCGTCTAGCGACTGAAATAAACGCATAGCAATGTACTTATCAAGCCACGCGCAACGGCGACCGGCGAAGCGACCAGCGAAATGTACCGAGCGAACCGCACGGGCGACTTGCGGCGCGGCGGGCGAGCTAAACCAAGGCGTGATGGCGTGAATAAGTACGGCGCAAGCCACGGAGTCGAGCGGTACTCGCGGCGAATAGTGCAGTGATTAAATGAGTTTAGTTGTTTTCGCCGCGAAAAATGAACACCAAGACTTTTATTGTTGAAATACTAGCTAGACCAGCTATTTATTCATTCAAGAATATAATCGAAGGTTTCTTAGCAAGAAAAAAAATATTGAAGATAGCTCTATACTAAGGTTGAGAGTTCATTAACTCTTATAGTATTTTTGAAATTCTACAAAACACACTCCTGCCATTAATAATCATTATAGCCCAGTTTACTTGGCACAAACATCAATGGAAGTCAGATGATGACATAATCTATATGTATATATATATTTTTCTCTTAATATATTTTATAGTATTTTTGTATCAATTTTAAAATGTTAAGTTATTTTCATCCAATGAATCGGACTGCTTAGCCACTGGGCTATGTTGTTTATGTTTCTGGATTTGATTCGAGAATAAAATATAATAATTTATATATAGTTCTGATAGGGTCATTGAATGGTCTGATAGCAAAGAGCTTTGACAAACATCAGCTATTTTGGATATGGCATGTTTTGTGAGGAGGTTCTTTACTCTTGATCACCAGTAGTTTGAATCCACAAGGTCTCATTGCCTTCAATGGAAGAGGGTTTTTTTATTTTTTTTCTGACATGTCTTTGATTATAAGCAGGGATATGCAGATGTATTATTTTCCTAAATCTTCAATAGTATATGTCTGTCTTTAGGTAGAACAGAGCAGGTATATCATTTGGCATATCATATGCAACAAAATGTGAAATCACAGTCTTAGTTCTTTCTCTATGCAGGGGTGGAGTAAGAAAACTATTCAGTTCTCTGAGACATTGTAAAACTATCACTGACTTGACTTGTATTAATTGCTATTTATAATTATTATTAATTAATGTAACTGGATGGGCCTTTAACTAAATTAAATAAATAAATAATAAGGGTTAAAGTATGAAATTTCCTTTGCATAGTAATAGATTTTATCCATGCAGGGGCGGAGAAAGAACCTCTGCGGCCAGGGTTGGGACTGTCGTAAAAAGCGACAAAAACAACCCACCCTAGCTACGTGGTAGGTCCTCAAGCCCGTCTGGATGGCGACCACCTTTCGTCTTAAGTAAGCCGCCATAATAAACTTCTGTTCTGGCATTAGTGATCCAAGTTCCTGTACCCTTATGGGACAGCAACATGTTCGCGATGCCACTAGCGTTGCAAACACCCATAAACGACAGTAACTGCTAAATTCTAAGCGGGCCGTCAGCCTGTCTGCTGTCCTACAGCATTAAAAAAAATAGATATGTTGAAATGACATAAAACCTTCATGATATGAGATTTTCGAGCGAAACTTTTCCACATGATACCTATGAGGTTCTTCTTTTAAACAAAATGTGCAACAGTCTATTTTAGCCTCACAATTGTTTATTTTATTCAGCTCTGACGTAAAAGATGGATACTTCGAACATTCGAGTCATTTTTTAATATGAGTTCCAATATGGAACTAACATGGCAGAAACGGCTCGCAATATCAACGCTGTTTGGAGCGGAGACTGCTAATGAACGCACCTTGCGTTTTTTGTTTAAACGCTCTTGTAATAGAAATTTCCGACTTGAAGAATGAACCACGTGGAAGACCGCCTATACAGGTAAATAACACTGAATTGAAGATGATGGAAGCCGATCTGAGTTTAAACTACCCAGGTAATAATACCTGGGTAGTAGGGTAGACCTGTGCCATTGAGGACAAAAGCGGACGCCTGCTTACAGATGTCGCTGACGTGTTAGAGCGCTGGAAAACGTACTGCGCCGAATTGTACGACACGGAGAACGCTGCAAATGTTGTAATTACATGGTCGGAAGAAGAACCGGATATCTTACCCTCGGAAATCGAGCACGCTATCAAGGCTCTGAAGTGCAACAAGTCTCCAGGCAAGGATGGTACTACGGCCGAAGTACTAAAACACCTTGGTCAGAAAGGCACAAGAGCGATTGCTGATATATGCAACACCATCTGGAAAACGGGAAAATGGCCGAAAGACTGGACAGAATCGGTGTTCATACCGCTACATAAGAAAGGTTCCTCCAAAGACTGTGGAAATTATAGAACAATAACACTAATATCACATGCTAGTAAAATCCTCCTCCATGTCATCAATCGACGTCTTAACTACTTTTTAAACCGACAGATACCTGAAGAGCAGGCAGGTTTTGTAAAGGGCAGGGGAGCAAGGGAACAGATATTGAACGTCCGCCAAATCATTGAGAAAAGCAGAGAGTTCAATTGCTTTGTGATCCTTTGCTTTATTGATTACACAAAAGCCTTTGACTGCGTGCAGTGGAGTCACTTATGGAGCGTTCTACTTGAAATTGGAGTTCCTGAACATCTTGTCGCTTTAATACAGAGCTTGTACATGGAAAATCGCTCCTTCATTCGGATAGGTACAGAATGCTCTAATATGTTCCAGACAAAAAAGGGTGTAAGGCAAGGTTGCATACTATCCCTTACACTTTTTAACATATACGGAGAGTACATAGTTCGGAAAACCATCGAAAACTGGGAGAAAGGTTTTCCTATAGGTGGAAAGAGAATATCAAATCTCCGATATTCCGACGATACCGTTCTCCTGGCAACATCTATGGACGATATGAAGGAGTTGTTCCGAAGACTCGAGATTGAAAGTGGCAATATTGGTCTCATAGTGAATAGAGCAAAGACCAGGGTGATGATGGTGGATCGTGCCGGAACACTAACCAATGTCACCTGCAACATTCCGGGCATCAACGTGGTCGACCACTATATTTACCTTGGCTCCCAAATTTGCAACGATGGCAGCTGCGTCCCTGAGATAAAAAGGCGCATCGGGATGGCTAAAGACGCTATGACCCGTTTGAACGTCATTTGGAGGAAGAGAGGAATAAGTATCAAAACCAAGATGCGGTTGATCCGAGCTCTGGTGTTCCCTATTTTCCTCTATGGCGTGGAAACGTGGACGATCTTAGCCCGAGAACGACAAAGGATAGATGCATTCGAGATGTGGTGCTGGAGGCGTTTACTCCGAATACCCTGGACCGCAAAACGCACCAATGTATCTATCTTGAGTCAACTCAAAATAAAAACCCGATTGTCGACCATATGCCAACAACGCATCCTTACGTATTTCGGACACACAATGCGCAGAGGCGATGAGAGTCTTGAAAAGCTGATAGTCGTTGGGAACACCGAAGGCAAAAGATCGCGTGGTCGTTCACCAACGAGATGGACCGATCAAGTGAAAGACTCATCGTCCTCTAAATTGTATGCGGTCGTGTAAGACGCGCTGGATAGGAACCGGTGGAGGCAGATCGTCCGCTCCAGATGTCAACCCGATGCTGACCACGATCCTCAGACATGACTAGAGAGAGAGAGTAGGGTAATAATACCTGGGTAGGTATAAGAACAGCGTTGATATTGCGAGCCGTTTCTGCCATGTTAGTTCCATATTAAGTTAAACTATGCCTTAACTTTACCCTACCTACAATATTGACTGATTTTCATCAAATCAATAATATAAAAAAAAATATGAATAATGACAATTTTCTACATGATAAAAAAATTTCTTCCCAGGAAGCAGTACAAAATGCTTTCACACAGTTTGTCGAATCTAGATCCCCAAAGTTCTTTCTTAAAGGAATAAATGAACTTCTGTTTAGATGGCGGCAATGTATAAATAGAGTATATTTTGATTAAATAAATATGTTACATCTTAAATAAAAAGTTTCAATTTTTGTGTACAAATCGGCAATTTCATACTTTAACCCCTAATACTCCTAGGGCTGGGGTCGGCCTGTCGTAAAAGGCGATAAAACAATCCTAGCTGTGCATAGGGCCTCAAGCCTATCTGAATGGCAACCACCCTTGGTCTTAAGTATGCCGCCATAATAACCTTTTGTTGTGTTCTCTAATTATAATTTAAAATAATTTGGTAAGATGTGCAAATAGCCGAATACAGAGACTCAAATACTATTATATTGTAACCTTTTGTAACCTGTAATTCACAAAATAAATAAAACTTTGAAACATCCTTCACAATATGTATAACTGTAGCAAAGAGAAGAAGCAGTAAGAAATTCCCTTCCAAAGACAATTCCATGTAATATTTTGTCAATTACAAAACAGGAAAAAAATGGATTATTAATAAAAGATGAAAAGAGGATGATCTACAATATAGCACAGGCAATCTTATGAGTAAAAAAAATTCATGGAGCATCTCTTCCACCTGCCCTTATCCCACATTATTATATGGGGTCGGTACAACATGTTCTCTCCTCGCACTCTCCCCTATTAGTCGTCATTCCAACATTCACACCTTTTTTTGCCATATTATCTTTTATGCAATCCATCCATCTTTTTTTTGGTCTATCTATACTTTGGTCTATCCACTTTCATTTCTATCATTTTCCTTATTATATGGCATTCTTCCCTGTGCATTACATGTCCAAACCAAGCTAGTCTATTAACTGGTCTATTTTCACACTTCCTCCAATATACACTCATTCCTAATCCTCCATCCATTTTCATAACTTTACACATCCATCTCAGCATTCTCATCTCCGCAGCATGTAACATCCTTCCGTCCCCTTTGTGACCCAGCATTCCGATCCATAAAATATGACAGGCCTTATTATGGATTTATAAATTTTATGCAGGAGCATGCAGCTATGTAAACGAAGCTTTATCTTCAATATATTGTGTTTGCACTAAGGGTCCAGACATCCTTAACACCCTCCTTGAGATAAATAAGTATACTATGACAAAGTCACAAAGTATCCAGCAAAGCACTTTTTTTATTGCTGTAGGACAGCAGACAGGCTGACGGCCCACGTAGAATTTAGCCGTTACCGTTGCCTATGGGTGTTTGCAACGCCAGTGGCATCATGAACATGCTACTGTCCCATAAAAGTACAGGAGCTTGGGTCGCACTTGTGTTATGGGTATATGAAACAACTGATATTCGACTTACCTACTTCTCTTTTTGCAAATAAATACATATATAATCCTCTGTACAGGGGTGGACAAAGTATGCTGACCTGCTGAGGCCAACCTACTAAAAGGCAAAATAACCCCAGCTAGATGATAGCAAGTCAACCTATTTGGATGTCAAACACCTTTAATAATAATAATAATATTTTGTGACAATTCACACAGCACCATTTAGTCCCAAACTAAAAGTAGCATAGCACTTGTGTTATGGGTACTAGACAACTGATATACTACTTATATACTTTTTTTTTTGTAAATAAATACATATTATACATAAACACCCAGACGCGAGACGGGAATCGAACCCGTGACCTCCCCAAGCGTACCAAAGTGCGTTATCCGTTACACCACCGAAGTTGTTTTTGGTATAAAAGTATACCACCATAATAACCTTGTTGTGTTCCAGCATTAGTAAACCAGATTCCAGTACGCCTATGCAGACAGCAGCGTGTTCTGTGACCCCGGCATCACAAACACCCATAGGTGATGGTAACTGCTAACTTTTAAGTGGCCCATCAGCCGTATCTGACAGCAATAAAAAAAATTATACATAAACACCCATATTCTGGATGGGAATCAAACAGCAGGCATTAAAATATGTTAGTTGAACAATATATCTACATGACGAAAAGATGATTTTTACAAATATCACAATGATTATTTCATTGGCTTATTGCAAAAAGTCATTAAGTGACATTTCATTATTTCGGGAAAACAGCATTTTAATTGGAATTAGTAAGTAGTTATGTTGATTAGCTAAAGATGTAACAGCTAAATTGGCCAGCTAGATATTAGTGTTTTTGCATTTTGTAGAATATGTAAAAATGAGCCCATTATAGGTAAAAACGTATGTAGTGATATTTTGCAGTTAATAAGTTCTTGCAATAAGCCGACGATTTAATTTCAAAAAAACATCCATCAGTATTGTCCTTCTACAGAATGACCCAATGGTGATAACTAAATCAAAAATGACACCCAAAGACCAATAAGTACATTTATATTGCAATGAAGTCATCACTATAAATATGCATAGTAAATTGTGATAAGAAATAGCACGAGTTCCATAGAATAGTTTTATGGACATTTTCAGCCCCCCATAGCCAATAAATTCACACATCACTCGTTACAAAAATTACACATAGAATAAGTATACTGCTGGTGAGTTTCTTTCGCCATTTCATCCATCCATTTCATACGCCCAAGCTATACACATTCCGAAACAATAGTAGATTAGAATAGGATCAGCTTTACCGGTGGATCCAACATGATTGTGTTGTTGCCGTTACATCGTTTGAGACAAACAGCTTCAAAACACACACACACAAAAGAAGAAATAGCGATATAATTAATAACATATGTGAACTATGACCGATAACAGATCACGCTACTATAATAAACTGTTGATAAGTAACTAGTAACTAAATATAACTGTTGATAATAAATACGACGACGAAAAACGCAACTCTCGTGTATTTCTACCACTCATTTTTATTATTAACGCGTTATTATTACATTTGACCTCGTTAAAACGTATGACCAAGGTTGAAATATTTACTTATACATTTTTAACTTTAATATTCACCGATTCCGATGATTTGAACCTTCAAAATAAAGCTTGATGAGCCTTATTTTCCAATCAAAATTTATGCTATAATCCTATTGATATTATACACTTAATATAATTTATAGAGGAGTAAAGAGGTTTGTTAGTGGATTTTCAATATGTAGAAGGCAGAAAATGAAGGGATAAAAGTAGAAATGATCATTTACCGTGCATCAAGTTAGCGATCCAAGAAACCACACAACTTTGCAGGAACCATAAAACGTATAGTCACAAAAAACAACACCAGTACTGTAAAAGTGTGTAATACGTCACCAATACACAAAAACACGTAAATTAACCACTTTTTAGAAGATTTTTAACACGTTTTCAACATCGTCTCTCGCCCAATATTTTTTGACATTACGTGAATCGGCCATTTTTCTTTTGTAGACAATAGGGGGGAGGGGCGGGGTTGCTGTTTTATAAATTAATTCTTATAAATTTCTTTTGTAATGCTTTTCAATAATATTTGAAAAAAAAATCATATAAGAATTTAGATCTACTCACAATTAATATTCAAAGAATATATAAATTTACACGAAACATAAAACGCTATTATTATTTAATGAAAATGTTCTTTTACAAAGTAAAAATCTTCACGTATATCATTGAAGAATCAATTCACAATGCACAAATCCCGTAATTTCTGCAACTTGAATGAAGACCGATACGCGCGTCCATTATGAACGAATTATATATTTAAATGCTGAATATTCCATTCAACTTGTACTGCACATGCGTTATCGCCGGCCTCTACTAGGTTAGTGGGGCATCGACTCCCGGCGAAGCCTCCTAGGTCATCGTATACAATATGTACACCAATTTAGGTCACAGGGTGGGTGCTTAGATTCTATTTGCAACAGAATATTGACATTAATACCAGCTATAGATATTTTAACAGTAATTTCTCGAGGATTAATTAGGGATTCGAGACCATTTTTGATCAGTTCCGTGTATTATATTAAACTTAAATTACATAAGTAATTAATGCAATCAGATCAAAACAAAGTATTGTCTTGCGTAGGGATCGAATTTATACCTTAACTATAGAGGCATTCGTATATTTTGAAACATTTACTCGGTATCCTAAACTTTTGCCTGGTCTAGCTGGAAGCATTAGATTGGATGAGAGTTTGGCATCGGGTAGACTCTCATACATTTTGAACCATGGTTCTTTACGGGTCAATAAATTAATAGCTTATTCGATGGGACTTGGCTTGGCTTAAATAAATAAAAACAGTCCATGACGTCCCGCACGGATGATACACCCGTCATACTAATTGTCTAAGGGCCTACACAGACCGGGACGGCATGGCAAGGGTTTTAATTTTTTACTAATGGACATTCAAACGTATCGATAGAAATACTACATAAATGGCTATGCTTTAAAATGATGCCGTGGCGTACTGCGGGTGCTGGTAGGCAACGGCATGCCAAGGACTCCGGCGCTCGTTTAGTCATTAAATAAATTTTTGAATTCACCCTTTGATCCTCTTTCTTTCCATAGATTATCAACCCAAAATCTTCTTCGATCCCTATTATTAGCCTGTGCATCTTCTTCGTCTGCAATAATCGATATTAACACCAAATCCCAATCTACCACTTTAAAACTTAGACACATCAATACACGATCAAACGCAACTGAAGGCTAAAAGTGTATCGGGCAGCAGGAGCTGCCGAGGCGTACTTAGTCGCGCCGTGGTAAGGCGCTGGAATGCCGCGGTATCTAAGCGGCTAATGTGCGCAGTGACGGCAAAATCCTTTGCCATGCCGCCCCGGTCTGCGTAGGCCTTAAGTCATTCTATAACATTACCATAAAATAAATAAAAACAGTCCATAACGTCCCGCACGTGTGATACACCCGTCACACTTGTCTAAGGCGGATTGACGGGTTACTGGTGATCTCGGTCCACTTTCCTCACGATGTTCTCCTTCACCATCACAATGGAGGACCCTCTGACGTCCACTTGACAAGGATACGGGGCCAAGTATTTGTTAACGAAACGGTATCAGATTCAGATTTATGCTAATGAATAAAAAGCATGTGTATTTTATTTTTTATTAAAATTATTCAAAATTAATTTCAAACTTAAACTAGTATACATAAAATACATTTGATATTAAGATCATTCATAAAATACTAATTCATAAACAAATTCAAAATACAAAAGCGTCACAATAAATAAGCAGCATTAACATCTTCATATATCTATATAATTTTTTTTATTGCTGCATCGTCATCGCATTCGTTGCGATGACGTAGCAGGTAAAGTCCGGACGCCGAGTAGGAAGAATTTCGTACGTTGACCTGTTATTATCTGTCTCTGTCACACCCGCGTAAATATAATGAGGACTCGCTCGCACAGAGCAATGACCGCCGTCCGTCATTGCTCTGTACGAGCGAGGCCTCATTATATTTACGCGGGAGTGGCAGAAACAGATAATAACAGGTCAATGTACGAAATTCTTCCTGCTCGGCGTCCGTAGTTTAGAAGGGACGACGTTGCGTAAGCAGCACGACTCGCTACCACGACTCACCCTTCTTGCTCGAGGGCTCGGATGCGACGGAAGTGTTTTACGAACTCTAGTTGTTTTCGTGTTTCGTGATTTTGTGTTTTATCGTTTAATTTAATTAATAATTACATAGTTGATAATTATATAAGCAGTTTTGTATTTTCTATTAAACGTTAAATAAACTTCCGATCATTAACACTATATATATATATATATATATATATATATATATATATATATACCTAGTCAGGTCATAAGTATTGTCACACAGTAAAAACTTTTCTTTTAGAATGCTGGCCACAAAAAAGTTTATTGAATTCGAATTTCGAATTGTTCATGAAAATAAAAATGTATAACTTTTAGAATTTTACTCATTTTTAAATATGGAGTGGACGCTTAAAGAAGACCGTGTTGCAGTTATTGCGGTGCAACGTTGCGGTTACGCGCCAATTCAAATTTTTAACATACTGAAAAATTTGAATATTACCAAAAGATTCGTTTATCGTACCATCAAACGATACAATGAAGACTCTAGTGTAGATGACAGGTCAAGAAGTGGTCGCCCTCGGTCTGTTAGGACTCCAGCAGTGATAAAAGCTGTGAAGGCACGAATTCAAAGAAATCCCAAACGTAAGCAGAAACTGTTGGCCCTTCAGATGAGGTTAAGCAGAACCACGGTGAAAAGGGTGTTAAATGAAGACTTAGGGCTTCGGGCATATCGAAGAAAAACAGGACATCGTTTGAATGCTCGTCTAATGGACCTGAGACTGAAGAGATGCCGCGCTTTGTTGAAGCGGTACGCGGGAAAAAAATATCGGGAAATTCTTTTTTCGGATGAAAAAATGTTTACCGTAGAAGAGAGCTACAACAAACAAAATGATAAGGTGTACGCACACAGTAGTGAAGAAGCGAGCAACCGTATTCCGCGTGTCCAACGAGGTCATTTTCCATCCTCGCTCATGGTATGGTTGGGAGTTTCTTACTGGGGCTTAACAGAGGTACATTTTTGTGAGAAAGGTGTAAAAACGAATGCTGTTGTGTATCAAAATACAGTCCTGACGAACCTTGTGGAACCTGTTTCTCATACCATGTTCAATAACAGGCACTGGGTATTCCAACAAGATTCGGCGCCAGCTCATAGAGCGAAGAGCACACAAGACTGGCTGGCGGCGCGTGAAATCGACTTCATCCGGCACGAAGACTGGCCCTCCTCCAGTCCAGATTTGAATCCGTTAGATTACAAGATATGGCAACACTTGGAGGAAAAGGCGTGCTCAAAGCCTCATCCCAATTTGGAGTCACTCAAGACATCCTTGATTAAGGCAGCCGCCGATATTGACATGGACCTCGTTCGTGCTGCGATAGACGACTGGCCGCGCAGATTGAAGGCTTGTATTCAAAATCACGGAGGTCATTTTGAATAAACTTTAATGTCATAAGAATCTATGTTTTGTTAAGTTCATTTTGGTATATGAATGGTTACATAATTAATAAACTTGTTCCAATTATTTTACATTAAACATGTGACAGAATTTATGACCTGACTAGGTATATATTGAGTATTCCGTTACTGGACTAAACTATCCGAGGAAGAGTCGTAGCCGAGGAGTCAGATCCGCGAGTTGCTGATCTAGTATAAATAACGCAAACGCTATGCCATTTACTATGGGACTAGAGGGCGCTGTGTGTGTATATTTAAAACGTGGGTAAAGTATCCCTCGGCGTGTCGGACAACGCATCATCAACGGTCATGAGCATGTTGAAGGACAGGAACATCGCCGCTGCAGACACCACGTGCCAGAGGTCGTGCGAATCGTAGAAATTCAACGACGAGCACGGCGCGTTGTGAACGCGGGACTCCGCTGGCGTTTGCTGATGAGGAAAGGTGTGTATAATTGACCGTATGGTTTTAGACATAAACAATAGAAGTACCTAATCATTTATTAGGCGAGTCGTAAAAGACTGCAAACGGATTACATACACACGGAGGATACACCCTTGCTGCCGGGCTCGGCATGTTGTAAAAGGCAACAAAAGAAACCTAGCTACGTGGTAGGGCCTTCAAACCGTCTGGATGACAGCCACCTTTGGTCTGTAAGTATGCCGCCATAATAACCTTGTGTTCTGGCATTAGTGACCCAGGTTCCAGCACCCCTGATGCAGACAGCAGCGTCGCAAACGTATATAGGCAACTTTAACTGATTCTTATTAAGTGTGCCGTCAGCAAAAAAACCGTCTATGCTTAATTTCGGGTTCAAACGGCAGATGCACCATTAAAAAACAAAACCTCAATGTCAATGGTTAGACGCATTTTCCTATCTTTTTCCATAACTACCCGCAACTCAGTTTAGATACGCCTGACGGTAATTCGAGAAACTGCTCGACCGCCGGCGCGGCGCACCACTCAGTGCTTGGCTTGTGATCGCATCGCAAATACACGTAGCATTATTAACATTTATTCACCATGTACTAGTATATTTATTTTTATATGTGTTAATTCATGGTTTTGTGAACTGTTATTTGTAAAAACCTCTGCATGCTGAGGCG
The DNA here is from genome assembly GCA_963693495.1 of Malacosoma neustria. Classification (NCBI taxonomy): domain Eukaryota; kingdom Metazoa; phylum Arthropoda; class Insecta; order Lepidoptera; family Lasiocampidae; genus Malacosoma; species Malacosoma neustria. Next base: position 4,940,602 of record OY856399.1, on the reverse strand, counting down.
GAGTATAAATACTAACCCCTAAGGCCGGGGTCGGGCAGTCGTAATGGGCGACTAAACAACCCAAGCTGAGTGGTAGGGCTCCAAGCCCGCATGGATGACAACCATCTGATTTCCAAATATACCGCCATAATAACCTTGCGTTCCAGCATAAGCGAGGTAGAGTACAGGTTCCAATATTCCTAGAGGACGGAAGCGCGTTGGTAAAAGCGTCCATAGGCGGCGGTAACCACCTCCTATCCTCCTATGTCCTACGGGAAATATAATAATAAAAAACTGTGTGTGTCAGCTCCGACGCACGACTGGAGTTTACTAGTTAAGTACGAGTGTCTAAACATACGCAAAAAGAGTTTATTTAACTCAAAAAAGATTAATACCATATGAAAGAGTAAATTAACAAATTAATGAAAATAACATACATATATAAAAAAGTTTTAAAATAGTTTTAAGTTCAACCTAATTACAACTATGGCACCTAGTAATAAAGTCACAAATCTCCAAAACATTATCTAATACTTACGATCATTCGTCATATAAAATGAGTAAAGCAATAAATTACTCTTGTCACTTACAAATGAAAAGACATATGTTAAACAACATTTAATGTGAAATCAACCTTAAGCTGTAACAAATAAAGTAATTTTTGCCTTGAGAGATACATCGTTTTGTTTTGTTTAGTGTTTTCCGGTGCACGCGCACCAAAACCGTAACGAGGTCATTCATTAGTAGATTTTACTCTCACATTTTTCTCATACCGGGCGCCTTATATATGAAAATCGATTATTAAGGAGTAAACTCCAAAAAAAATTATTTTTAATAAAACCCACACTCACCGACCACTTAGTCTTCGAGTCCAAAAAGAACCTCAAAGCAGTGAACCAAGAAATATGAGCCAGCACAAAGAACGCCCACGTGTGAGGTAGGATCTTCTCGCGATGTACGATCTTCATCGCGATGTAGAACATCGTGTAGAGGATGGCGTTGCCCATTAGTATCGCGAGCAGCTGTCGCGCGAAGTCCTTGTTGTGCTCGTAAGCACTGCAATCGTTTACAAAAATCACCACAGTGTCAATATTAATGTTCTGTTTAATTGACAGAAATAAAAATAATTTTTAATTTTGATACCAATTTTTATAGATTGTCATTTTCATCAATATACATATAAATTTTTCCTGTTTTTTGTGATTATTGTTATTAATGTTTGACTTATTTAATATTGCATTTTATATATTTTTTAATGTTAAACATATACTATTATGACGGCAAATTAATATTTGTGCACCTATAACTGGCATACATATATAAATTTTATTGTTGTAAATGTTGTGTAAATTGAATCTCATGTATGTTTTTAGTGTATCGTATTAAACATACATACATACATATAATCACGCCTCTTTCCCGTAGGGGTAGGCAGAAACCACTTCTTTCCACTTGCTACGATCCTTACATACTTGTTTCGCTTCGTCCACTTTCATACATGCCCTTCGGTTTAGGGTACTCTTGACCTGGCCTTTTTTTAAGACGCCCCTGATCTGGTCTCGAAACGTCCGCCTAGGTCTACCCCTTCCAACACTTCCAATTACACTCGCCTTATACATTTTTTTCGTCAATCGTTCTTCATTTATTCTCTCAACATGGCCAAACCATCTCAGCATACCTTTCTCAATTTTTGTCACTACATCTTCATTCATCGTATTAAATAAATAAATAAATAAAAATAAATATTATCTAATTGCACAGCATGGCAATTCTTCCTACCCTCATCCCACATGATGTGGAGTATGAGGGTAGAATGTTTGAGATGCCTACCGTCCGCGTACCTGGCACCTGGGTCACTTATTCTAGAATACAACATAAGATTATTAAGGCGGTATATTTAAAGATTAAATTTTGTTGCCATCCAGACGAGCTTTTTGAAGTGAAACATCTTTGCGCGCATGAGTGAGTGTTTTTTTTTGCTCCAGTAATACTAACCTTATTAATAATGGCTTAAGGCTTATTCTATAATTTAATTTTTAAATGATTGCATTATTTATACATATCTATTCGAATTACGACTTTATTGCAATAAAATACAGTTGAGTTTTGTTTAATAAGATATAAAATAATAATATTTCATAAATTCTCTTTTCTAAATTTATTAGAAGATTTAAAAATTAGTTTGTCAAAGATGTTTCACTTCTGACATGATTGTGTATTTTATACGCAAGCATTTATTTTATTGCTGTAGGACAGTACATAGGCTGACGGCCCACTTAGAATTTAGCAGTTACCGTCGCCTATGGATGGTATGCAACCAGCAACGCCAGTGGCATCGCGAATACTATACACGAATACACGAAAATTAAAAAAAAATCTGTTATTACTTATTACCTGTATATAGCAAATGTCCAATTGGCGATGTTCGCCAACGCGAGCAAAATTGCGCGCGCTGCTTGTGTGGGTATGAACGCTCGTAGCCTGTGCGTACGCAAACTTACGTATGCACGGCGTGAAATTGACCATTCTAGAATAAATATATATAATATGTATAAAGTATATGTATGTGATATCTAAGTGGTAACACACTCGGAGAGAGCAATTTTATCGCCTAAACAACATATTCATCATCAATGTAGCGTTAAATTCTGGTTACAACTTGAAATTCTGCTTCAGTGCGGGTGGTTTCCGCTTACCGATTTTTTCTTCTCCACTTTACACGATCTTCAGCATTTCTGATAGTAAGTCTATCAGAAAGAGTTTATTTATTATTTATGAATGTTTTTTTTATTGCTGTACAATGCGATTTAAATAAAAATAGGAACGACAATGACATCTATTTGTCAAATGTCACTAGAAAAGTACGGTTTGTAACTTATTTGCGTAACAATAAAGGTGAGTGGAATTGAAGTCTTATGTACAGGTAACATACCTAATTTTATTTTATACAACACTTAGTGGAATAAATATTAAAAACCTATGCTATGACGTCACAACATGGCGCAAAGTCGATCCAGACAGGCTGACGGTGCACTTAGAATTTAGCTGTTACCGTCGCCTATAGGTGTTTGCAATGCCAGTGGCATCAGGAACACGCTGCTATCCCATAAAGGTACAGGAACTTGGGTCACTAAGGCCGGAACACAACACAAAGTTTTTATGGCGGCATACTTAAGACCAAAGGTGGTCGCCATCCAGGCGGGCTTGGGGTCCCACCACGTAGCTAGGTGGGTTATTTTATCGCCTTTTACGACAGGCCGACCCCGGCCACAGAGGTCAGTATTCTTTCTCCGCCCCTGCACGGATAAAGCAGGATGTTTGCAGCACGCACACGCTGCCGTGTAAGCTTATTGAATCCTGGGTCAATGACCTTGTGTTAAGTAATAATATTGTGTTCCGACACTTACGCCAGAACACACGAACATAAGAAGAACACAAGGTTATTACGGCGGTATATTCAAAGACCACGGGTGATTGGGACACTACCACCTAACAAATAATTACACTTGTGTAAGACGTGAATGAAAACGGACTATCTTAAATATATTATTAAATACTTGAGAAACAATGAGAGGTTCTTAAAAATAAACTTACCTAATTTAAACTTTCCGGCGTAGTATATCTTCAGGGTCAACATTAAACATGTTATTAAATGTAGTATTGTGAAAAATACAGAAAACACAACACTTGGGTACAAAATACCGAATAAACCTGAAAAAAAAAAATTGTCCACATCATGAAAATATTAGTGAATGTTCAGACTGCAGTCGCCCCTGCAAATATCAAGTCACATTTTTTTTAATGATGTAGGACAGCAGAAAGGCTGACGACCCGCTTAGAATTTAGCAGTTAACGTCGCCTATGGGTGTTTGCAAAGCCAGTGGCATCGCGAACACGCTGCTGTCCCATAAGGGTACAAGGAACTTGGGTCGCTAATGCCGGAACACAACACAGTTATTATGGCGGCATACTTAAGACCAAAGGTGGTCGCCATCTAGACGGGCTTGAGGCCCTACCACGTAGCTGGCGTGGGTTGTTTTGTTGCCCCTGCACGGATAGAATTTTTTACAAACAAATTACATTCGTTTCATCTATAGGTGCTGTATTCTGAAAATGAAGCGGCCAGAAAGGGTATGGACGAGAAGTTCACTTATGATAATATTGAATGGCTTAGCTCAGAATGCAAATGCAATCCTGGCGCTGAAAATCAGAAGTATAGATCAGCATCTAGCCACATGTTTCCGGTCTTTTTTATAGCTGTGGAACAGCAGACAGACTGGGGGCCTACTTAATAGTAGTCGTCTATGGATGTTTGCCTAACACGTTCCACCCGCGTAGGAGATCAGGAACCTGGATTGCTCATACCGGAAAACGACACAATGTTATTAAAACGGCATATTTACCACTTAGCTGAGGTTATTTTGTCACCTTTTCAAAACAATTAATAAAATATTGTTTTTGTATATCAAACTCGGCCATAGCGACTGGCGAGAACTAATTACATTCAAAAAACATGGCGTGATCTGGTGTCGGAGGCCAAGAATTACTTAAGGTTGTTGCGTCACCGTAGTTAGCATATCAATTGGTTTTAAAGATATCAATAATGATTTTATCGATCTATCAAAGGCGTTAGAAAAGTCATCGAAGCGAAACTTTTAAGTACAACTTAAATTTAGTAATAGCTTAAATAAAACTCACCTAAAGTAATAATTAAAGCTAGAATCATAAACGTAGAGTGAGCACTAGGTATAATATCAGAATGCCTGTTCTGGTATAGTTTTATCATCACCAATACAGCTATCACGTACATGAAAGACGAATCTAAAAAAAAAACATAATGTCTGGCTCGAAGGACCATTTTTACTATATACTAAATATCCTCCATCTGTATAAGAAGAATGCGTATATCATAAATTTCGCCAAACAACCTAGCAAGTTTCGCTAGGCATAAGAAACGTTGACTAGACGAAAGTGCTTGGTATTAATTCAGAGTTCAAAATAGGTTCAAAAAAGGGTCACACTGAGTCCTGTCAAGTAGGAAAAAGATATCACAATAAAGGCACCGTTCGGTTCTTTGTTCGGGCGTGGAGACCAAACAGTTATACCAAAAAACTATTTGGAAGGAAGAAAGTTTTACGAAATGATAATTATGCTAAGAACACAACGGTATAGTCAAAGAATATAACATAAGCATGGCTACTAGTAACTTAATAACTATTTACATCAAAACCTTTTTATGACTTGAATAAGCGAGTTCAAATCAAACATATTGGAAGTGATTGGAAGGCTGGAATAAATCCTCCATGTCGTCTAACGTTGAAGATCAGTGGGAAACAGATTCGAACCCCCAATATGACCCAATATTGAAGGTAATTGGGAAGCGAGAATAAACCACCGCTGTTTTCCAATGTTTAAGGTAAATGGGAAACAGATTTAAACCCCCAATATGACCCAATATTGGAGGTAATTGGGAAGCTGCACTAAACCTTCAATGTTGCCTAACATTTAAATTAAATGGAAGTCAGATTTCAAAACCCAGTGTAATCAAATAATATTCATAGACTTACCAAACTGAAAGTTCATCTTGTTCGGGCAGAGATGGTAACACGCTGAAAGAAGCCCCTCCATAATTAAACCCAGTCCCATAGAGTAAAGTAGACCATAGTGTTGAGGTATACCCATATCCTAAAAAAGTATTAAAAACTTCAACCATTTTGATTTTCTTGAAAGCAAAATATAACATTTATGAATTACACCATAAAATAGTCAAAATGGGAACTTAATTAGTTTGAGAGATAAATCAATTAGAGTAAATACATGTCGCTCCGTATGTTATACTTTTTACTTCTTTACACAAGTTGATGATGTAGAAACATTTATTCATTGATTACGTGGTTATTGTCTTATTTATTTATATAATTAAGCGGTTATTTAATATCTATATTTAAAATAAAATTAATTGATTTGGAAAAACGTATATGTAAAAGAATTATCAACTTTTTTTCACGTTACGATGACGAAATACGAAAATGATGTCATGTTTTAGTAGGATGAACAATCACTTTATCAAATATCACGAATCAAAGTTGGAAGGAGTTGTCTATCTCTCTCTGATTTCTATCTTACACTCGTATTCCGTTAATTTTAATGTAGGCATTCTCATTCTCAAATTTTTTTATGTAATTAGAAAAATTTAAAAGAATATTTTAAAGAAGTTTCTGAGGGATAATACATACGTGTCTCCTTTTGGCGCCCGCGACTTGTCTATACCGGACCTGAGCCATGAACACCATCCCTAATATCACGTATCCCACGTTCGAATAAACGTGGTTAAAGTCCGAAAGAAACCCAACAGGATGGGCGCATAAGAAATTGTAGTAGCATAAGTCCTGATTGCCCGTTTGGAAGACCATCTGATGAAAGAAAGTTATTATGAATGACAGCCTCCGTTGCGTAACAACATTGATTTTGAATGTGTAAAAATTTGTAATTTTTTTCTTTTTTGATTGCTGTAGGATAGCAGACAGGCTGACGGCCCACTTAGAATTTAGCAGTTACCTTCGCCTATGGGTTTTTGCGACGCCAGTGGCATCGTGAACACGCTGGTATCACATAAGGGTACAGGAACTTGGGTCACTAATGCCGGAATACAACACAAAGTTATTATGGCGGCATACTTACGACCAAAGGTGGTCGCTATCCAAACGGGTTTGAGGCCCTACCACGTAGCTAGAGGGTGGGTTGATTTGTCGCCTTTTACGACAGGCCAACCCTGGCCGCAGAGGTCAGTATTTTTTCTCCACTCCTGCACGGATAAAATGTATGTAGTACTCATAACACATCCTTTACTCACTGACGGTCTAGATATGTTTGGCTGGAGAGATTGCGTATTTGCGAATTCTACCTACTGTACAACAGGGTGTTCTGAGGAACTCTTTAGAAGAATGCCATCGTCTGGATGTTCATTCCCATTTACTTGCGTTTTCTTTCTTGTACGATAAGGTTCTCAAGAACGTTCATGTATTCTCCGAATGTGGAATGACTTTCTAGCTGAGATTTTCCCACCGCAATACGATTTAAAAAGACGTTATAAAATTTCTTCGATTCCTGGAGCGCGTTGGTAATGTCTCTGGTGTTGTAAACGGGTGAGCCGTTTGTCTGTCTGCTGATCTCCTTAACATACGCTTTGCTGCTTAATTTGGAACCTGTGGCGCTGCGTTTGAGTAGTGACTGTGCATAACTTTGGTGCACTTTTTGATTTTTATATCTAGCTAATAGCTCAAGAGGCAGATAGACGGCGAAAGCATCACGGACACACTGCCGGCCGCGAAAAAATTATATAATGACTTATGGAAAACCCGTACTGTGGTGTTGGGAAAAGCTCATCACAACGTGAACGTTCTTGATAACCAGGATCATTGCAGATTCGAAAAGCGTGCTTTGATGCCTCTTCATTATTCTTTCTTTACAAAGCCAAAAATACAAGAAACTGAAAAAATTGTTGCTAAATTTGGTTTTCAAAGAGGAAATTTCCATTTAAACAAACCCCTCCTCTACTTCTGGATCTGCAAATTCTGATCAACAGCTGATCTTCCCTTTCTTCTTTTGAATTAGCAAAAGGCCACATGGACAAAGAGGATATCTGCATCTAACCTCAAAAATAATGAGGGTGTCTCTAATCATTCCTTCCGAAACCACTCACCGATTGGTATGTGAAGAGCAGTTGAACCACCGGTAATGCGTATACCACTGCAACGGTCAGTGCCCCCCAAAAATACCTAAAACAGTGTGCTTGAAAATTAGCTCTTCCGAAGGTGGGAAGATAAACGTTACGTAGACATGACCTTCTCATCCATTTACTTCACGTTAAGGCATCCTAATTAAGACTCCTTCATGCGTTACATCAGGTTCAAGGGTAGTAAGCTATGCAGCGGGCACTCGCTGGCCGTCGGCGTCGTGCGCACTCGTCGCATTCGGCGTCTCTTGGGCAGACTCGTTTACACTCCGCTCGAATATCATTGAATGCATAGTTACAGGCACCCAAAAAAGCTTCGGTGCCCGGAGTCCGTTTTCTTTACCACTCCGCATTGTCTTCGGCATCCCTGGTACTGAGTGCATTGGCATGCATACCGACGACATCAAGGGACCAATTTTTGGGCCTACCCCTCCTGCCGGGGTCCAGCGAAAGCGGAAAGACATATTTATTAACCACATAAGTGTGATGTCAAGTAAATCGAATATATTGATTCTTCTCTTCTTCTTAGGGTGCCTCTCCAACTAGTGAAGGTTGGCAGTCAGCTCTGCATACTTCTTTTTATTCTTTGCAAGGCGAAACAATTATATATATATATATATATATATATATATATATATATATATATATATATATATATATATATATACATATATACATATATACATATATACATATATACATACATATATATATATATATATATATATGTATGTATGTATGTATATATGTATATATGTATATATGTATATATGTATATATATATATATATATATATATATATATATATATATATATATATATATATATATATATATATATATATATATATATATGCGAATACATATATTGATAAAAATGTTAATATAATTACCTGTCCGATCTTCTAGCGAGAGTATCGGGAGGTGCTTGGCTCAGTTGGCCTACGGTTAATCTTCCCACATTCACTGCCGGCTCATCTGAAAAAAGTGTGAGGAAAGTGAAACCATTTTCCACGTGGTAGAGCTTCGAGCCCGACTGGATGGCAACCCTGGTTTTAAAACATGCCGCCACAGTGACATTGAACTGTACCTCTTCGAGGCTGGCAGCGCGTTATCAATGTCCCTGGTGTTAAACGTCTGTAGGCAACGATGACCACCTTCTATCGTGTGGGATTTTACTTGTGTGTTAATTGCAGCTCTAAAAAAATAACATCATTGCAAAAATTTCCTAGTAACACCTTAAATTACACGTCTTTTTCCAAACAGGTTCTTACGGTCTCAGCTTTATTATAACACGAATTTGTTATTTATAATTTCTTTGTCTTTATCGACCGCATCCGATCTGGTGTAGCAAGAAATTGTTAGATTTTGTTAGCTTTGAGCAGGTTATCTATCCGTACAGGGGCGGAAAAAGAATACTGACCTCTGCGGCCGGGAAAGGCCTGTCGTAAAACGAACAAACAACAAAACAAACGACAAAACAACCCTAGCTACGTGGTAGGGCTCCAAGCCCATGTGGATGGCGACCACCTTTGGTTTTAAGTATGTCGCCATAGTAACCTTGTGTTGTGTTCCGGCATTAGTGACCCCAGTTCCTGTACTTTTATGAGTCAGCAGCGTGTTCGCGATGCCACTAGCGTTGCAAACACCCATAGGCGACGGTAAATGCTAAACTCTATGCGGGCCGTCAGCCTATCTGCTATCCTACAACAATAAAAAAAAATCGGTAATTCTCTCCGCTGCGCTCTGCATCCAGCATCCCAGGAGACGTTTTATGCACTTACCAATATACTCCTCTGTCTCTGAACTTATCATGGGTGCCTCTTCACTTTCGCCAGGCTCGTTCTCATTGATCGTTCTAGAAGTTGACGGACCTGGTTCTTCTTCTATTATCGTTATGGGCTCTAAAAGATATATAAATCAATTTATAACAGGACCAAAATCTTCAAAGCCATCCTAATCTGCTAACGGTCAATTTACGAACAAAATTGGTGTAAACGTGGCAACGAGTTGACGTTTCGAGGTTGGGGAGGTAGAAATACCTCTAAAAATCAATTCAACCACTCATCGCATCTATTTCTTTCTGCCTCTCCGATTGCAGAATATCTCGAATTGGATTCCACCTGAGGTTTAGACGACTAGCTGGTCTATTACATTAGGCTCTGCGTGGCAACTGCAGTCTTCTTATCACCAATTTAAGGCCTCGTGGCAGTAGCAAGATTGGGACGGAGCACCCTATATAACCATGTCAGTTTTCCCCCAGAGCACAATTAAAGCTGGTAAATTGTAATTTCCATGATGTATAAAAAAAATCATAAGACCATATCTGTGTAACTTCGATCCGTATTCAGAACAAAATATTTACCATCTATTGTTTGTTCCGATCTGAGCCCCTCAGTTTATATGTTTGTGGTGGAAAATACTACCGACCCTTGCGTTGTGTGTCTCTGCCTCTAAACGGTGACAAAAAAAAAACTCTAGCCGGGTGGCAGGGCCCCCGATGCCGTCTGGATGGCATCCACCTTGTGTTGTCTTCAGCCATAAGTGACCCAAGTTGCAATTAGCTAGGGTTGCAAACATCCACAGGCGACGGTAACTGCTTACTATTGAGTGAGCCGTCAACCTGATGTTCCAGAGCAATAAAAAAAACTTACCTGAACATCTAAAACTGCACGTCAGAGTGGTCAATACAAAAGCGGCGACTAGGAAAACGAGGGCTATCGTCACAAGAGCGCCCTCTACGTACTCGCCGTAAGATATTGTTGCTATTACGCGAAACCTACAAAACGACGGTTTTGTAAACAGTCATCATCATCATCTTATTAAGCTATTGCATAGCTTTTATCGCGGGCTTTGAGCGCGGCGACCGAATCAAGAAATTCCGTAACGAAAATAAAACCTAACACCCCGCACTCCGCCTACCATGTAGCTAGGCCGAGCGTTCGCTTAACGTGTATGTATATGGTACGACTGTACGTAGAGATGGGCGATATTGAAAAACATTTTAATCAACATATGCAATTATAATTATTTATTTATTTTTTATTTATGCAGTAATTATTTTCTTTGATATTAATTCAAGTTACACTTTTTGAATGTACACCTATGTATACATATATACCTACATGTACATTTACGGGGCGCACGTGCGATGAGTGTGGTAGGGATAGGCGATATCGATCGATATTTCAACTATCGATGTTTTTTTCTAAAGTATCGATGTTTTCTTTTGATATTTTTTGGACAAGATACATCGATACTCGATAATAAAAACATCGATATCGTAACATCGATAGTTTTAGTTTTTTATTATCGAGTATCGATTATCTTGTCCAAAAAATATCGATAGAAAACATCGATACTTTAGAAAAAAAATAATTACTGCATAAATAAAAAATAAATAAAAAATTATAATTGCATAAGTTGATTAAAATGCCATGCAATAGCTTTACCGCGGCAGCTTGTCACGCATGTCACCATTTACGAAGTCAAGCCAAGTTTTTCTGGGTTTACTTCTACTTCCGGGTCCCGACGGAGGCGCATGAATTGTGTTCCCCGCTTAACACGGTCCTTCCTCGTTACTCCACACATCCAGAGCAGCATATTCATCTCCATGACACGCAGCTCCTGCTTGTCTCGGTCCAGCACTGGCCAAGGTATTGTAAACAGTAAGCCAGTTTTAATAATAAAGTAGCCCCATCTCGTTACAAAAAAGCTGCTTTACTGCTTTTGATGGGTTACAGGAAGAGAAAGAGATTCTTCATATCGAGATTGGCCTTTTTGCAAATGAAATGCGCCACGGTATGCCGAAGTAAGAGAGTAAACGGCCCTCCATAATATTTTCGTTTTTTTCTACTCACGATTTCGCCACGAAGCTTTTATTGTGTCGCTTTTACTTTTTTTATAATGCGAATCAAACATTTGGCCGTATTTTAATAAGCCACCCCCATTCTATATTGCTCCAAGCCAAAATAACTACTTTCCAGAATTTTTTTTAAATTAACAAAACTTATTAGGTATTAAATTTTTATCTATGCAGGGGCGGAGAAAGAATACTAATCTCTGCGGCCGGGGTCGGCCTGTCGTAAAAGCCGACAAAACCACCCAACCTAGCTACGTGGTAGGGTCTCAAGCCTGACTGGATGGCGACCACCTTTGGTCTTAAGTATGCCACCATAATAACCTTGTGTTGTGTTCCGGCATTAGTGGCCCAAGTTCCTGTACCCTTATGGGACAGCAGCGTGTTCGCGATGCTACTGGCGTTGAAACACCCATAGGCGACGGTAACGCTGTATATACTCGGGCCGCTGCTCAAAACCGGTTTGCTACTACCGGCGCGAAGAATATGTACGGCAAGCGCACAACTACCTACTTAGTTCCAAGATTATTAAACGAGTTACCAACAAATATAAGAGATAATATAACCCAAAAAAATATTAAAGCCTCACTTAAAAAATACTTTTTAGAGAAATTGTAATCTAAATTTATTCAGTCATTTGAACGTGCGTAGACTTAAGTTTCGATGGCATTGTACAAACCTTAGTGGTTTTTTTGTGCTGTTATTTTACTAAGCCAATGTAATAACTGTGAATTTGATAAATAAATAAAAAAAAAACTGCTAAATTCTAAGCGGGCCATCAGCCTGTCCGCTGTTCTACAGCAATAAAAAAAAATTAAGCTAAATTTTTTTTTTAACTGTAGGACAGCAGACAGGCTGACGGCCCGCTTAGGATTTAGCAGTTACCGTCGCCTATAGGTGTATGCAATGCCAGTGGCATCGCGAACACGCTGCTGTCCCATAAGGGTACAGGAACTTGGGTCACTAGTGCCGGAACACAACACAAGGTTATTAGAGTGGGTTGTTTTGTCGCCTTTTACGACAGGCCGACCCCGGCCACAGAGGTTAGTATTCTTTCTCCGCCCCTGCACGGATAAAATCTCACCTAAAGCTCTTTAGTCTGTCTCCGTCCCATGTATTTGGTGCCTCTCCTTTATCCATGTCCGTATACAAACCGGTACATTCATTATCGCTCTCCTTAACAACAAATACTATGTAAAAACCACTCGGGAACATTGATTGCTGAAAAAAAATATACATCGATTCTCATACAATGCGTATGCGCATCATATTTTTATTGCTAAAAAGCAGCAGATGGGCTGACGGCCGACTTATAGTAAGCAGTTACCGTCGCCTATGGATGTTTGCGACGCCAGGGGCACCGCGAACACGCTGCTGTCCGCATATAGGTACAGGGACCTGGGTTACTAATAACTGACCTCTGCGGCCGGGGTCGGCCTGTCGTAAAAGGCGACAAAACAACCCTAGCTAGCGTGGTAGGGCCCCAAGCCCGTCTGGATGGCGACCAACTTTGGTATTAAGTATGTCGCCATAATAACCTTGTGTTATGTTTCGGCATTAGTGACCCAAGTTCCTGTACCGTTATGGGACAGCAGCGTGTTCGCGATGCCACTGACGTTTCAAACACCCATAGGCGACCATAGTCTGCTGGCCTACAGCAATAATTAAAAAAGCTACTTCAGATGACTTTTAACATTTCGTTTAGAATTAGACCACGCACTAAAGGCGAGCTCTTGCGGAAAATGGTGGACCATCGTGGCACAGCGAACAAACGAAGTCTGCGAAACGATTTACGCCTATTAGGTACGTATAATTGAAAAGAGTTTCTGATGGAGCGAAGTTAGACAGTTCTGACGGTTGCAGCGCTCTCGCTTGGTTGACTTGGTTGTATTGTATATAAACAAAATACCACACATCACGAGATCTCTAAAACTATACATCCGATTGACTTGAAATTTAGCATAGTTACTCATTATGCGATGTAGACGCTCACTAAGGAAATCCTCTTCAAAATGTATATTTTTTATTAATTTAAAAGTAGGAGAAGGAGGTAAACCCAGCAGTGCTGGTTTGACTGCAGTGCACGCTACTGCTAGAAATACAGAAGACCACGCGGTGTGGAAAACGTTTAACGCTAAAACGATAACGAAGACTTACCGTCAAAGTGATTCCCCCTTTAGTCGTCATAGTTAAATGGTACCCTTGGTACATTATTTCCTTTTCATTGTCAAATACTGGACACTATAAAAACAATAGGTAAGTGCATTTGATGTAAAATTTTCTTTCTCTAATTCTTTTCATCCTTTCCCTCAACTCTCTCTCTTCTTCTTCCCCCCCATCTAGCTCTCTCACTCACTCCGCCATATTTTGATCTCTCACTTCCCCTTCTCTAGTATTCGCTCTCCCTTTCTCGCTATATCCTTACGTACGCTCTCTCTTCCCTAACATACAATATTTATATTCACCCCTCCACAGGAATGGAGTGGAGAGGGAGGGATTCCTCTCACCCACACACGATCACTCTATCTCACTCTCTTTAGCACCCCACATCTCCCTCCCAATTACAGTCTCCCCCACTCTCTATCCACCTTTCATGCTCTATCCTTTCCTCTCTAACTCTCTTTCCCCACTCTTGCTGTCCTACCCTCTCTCGCTCTCTCTCCTATGTGTGTTTACGTGTGGCTATGTCACTGTCTTTGCATCTGTCGTCTATGTGTACTTACAGAGTTATTCTGAATTGATACTGTCGCACACAATTCATCATCCGATTCTATTATTAATATAATACTCTTTGGTATAGTGTAATTAAACCTAAAAAAATATAATACACTATAATTGATTTAATTGATGATCATATTATAACCTGACCAAATATTAGATCATGCCTGCATAGGGCGCAGTAAGAATACAGACCTCTGCGGCCGGGGTCAGCCTGTCGTAAAAGGCGACAAAACAACCCACACTAGCTACGTGGTAGGGCCCGAAGCTCGTCTGAATGGCGACCACCTTTGGTCTTAAGTATGCCGCCATAATAACCTTATGTTGTGATCCGGCAATAGTGATCCAAGTGCATGTACCCTTATGGGACAGCAGTGTGTTCGCGCTGTCACTGGCGGTGCAAACACCCATAGGCAACGGTAACTGTTAAATTCTAAGCGGACCGTCAGCCTGTCTGCAGTCCTACAGCAATAAAAGAAAACTTACAACACACTTTACCTTGGTATACCTCTCAAGTGACCATCAGTGATATTCCAAGGGTTCTGGTCGAAGGAGAAGTAGTAGTATTTTGGAGTACTTGGAGTGACGTTTAACGGTACTTCCTGGTAAATTAAAACAAAATTTATTTAAAAACTAACCTTTCATTATCAATTAAATTGTGACAATCGACAAAGCGCAATCCAGTCTTGCGTTATGGGTACTAGGCAACTTTTTTTTATTGTTGTAGGACAGCAGACAGGCTGACGGCTCACTTAGAATTTAGCAGTTACCGTCGCCTATGGGTGTTAGCAACGCCAGTGGCATCGCGAACACGGCGCTGCAATCCCATAAAGGTACAGGCACTTGGGTCACTAATGCCGAAACACAACACAAGGTTATTATAGCGGCATATTTAAGACCAAAGGTGGTCGCCATCCAGACGGGCTTGTGGCCCTACCTGTATAGAGGTACTCTGACTCCGCCCCTCCTCCAGAAAAATCCTCTACAGCCCAACGTCCGGATGTTTACCCTTGCGCACTTGGTCCGAGCGGGCTGGACATGATGTAGTCCAGCCTCCCCTGTGTGTCAAGCGGGGTTTATGTGACTTAACCCAGCTATCACTCTAAGGGTCGAGTCACACCGGAATGGCAGCGGGCGGCAGCGGCGCGGCGAGTACTTTCAGTGTGAAATAATTTTACGCACGCACATGGCGCGCGGCTATTCGTTTCACCGCGGGCGGACGGCGGCTGCGTCGCGACCTTTTCAAGCGATACTGATCTTTTAAGTATGTAGATAAAGTTTAAAATTATTTCACACTGAAAGTGCTCGCCGCGCCGCTGCCGGCCGCTGCCATTCCGGTGTGACTCGACCCTTACAGAGGTGAAAGCATCTTAGGACAGCGTGCCTGTATCCGACAAACCATCAAGATCTGCGGCGGCTGGAGATCGTTAGCGACTCTCCGCCGTCAGTTATCGCGGGAAAGGGCGTTATTGTGACGATCCCTTTCCCGCTCCGTCGTCGCCTCCTTCACGGATATGACATTTTAAAAGGAGGCGGTATCCCAAACCCGTTCGCTCCCGACCATGGCTAAGGTAAATTATAGAAATGAGAATGAATGAACACTTCCGTGCAGGGGCGGAATAACAATACTAAACCCTGCGGTCGGGGTCGACGTGTCGTAAAAAGCGACGAAAAAACCCTAGCTACGTGATAGCGCTCCAAGCCCGTCTATAAGTATGCCGCCATAATAATAATATTTCTTTATTGCACATACACAGTTCAGGACTAATTAATAGGTACATAAATTTGTATGCTAAGTACAATAGGCGGTCTTATCGCTTGTAGCGATTTCTGAGAGACAACCCTTGTTGTCTGGCAGAATAATAATAACCTTATGTTGTATTCCGATATCAGTGACCCAGGCACAGGAATGTAGACAGCAGTGTGTTCGGGGTGAGCCTAGCGTCGCAAACATTCATTGGCGACGGTCACTAAAAATGGATACAAAAGAAGAGATAGTCCAAGGAGAAAATGGATGACAATAAACTACTATAATTCCCTATTTTAGTGAATGATATGCGATATTGTACCTTATTTACTTCGACATAAAAATCCGTAACCCTTCTTAACTTTATAACCACCGATACGTTCTTAGGATTCGAAGTTGTTACGTGTATTGTTGGTCGATTTTCAATGTTTATGTCTAAAACAAAAAGCGTGTGTGTGTAATTCACATACGGCAGAAGTGAAACCTCAAAAAAGTAGCCCACGAGAGAATAAAATAAATATAGAGTAGCAGGATAATTATAAGGTTCATTATTTTTATTTTTGAAGTGATAACTTCTTTAGCGGCGTTGTGCACTTTTGTGATGGGTATTAAAAAGGTCAAACTCGCGTCAGGTCACGTGTCCTGATCGTAAAAATTCGTAAGACGGAGTTTTGCACCAGTAATACCAACCTTATTAATAATGACTTAAAGTTTATTTTATAATGTAACTTTTAAATTATTGCAATGCATTACTTATATATTATCTATTCGAATTGCGACTTTATTACAATGAAATACAGTTGAGTTTTTTGAAGTGAAAACTTCTTTAGACACGTTGAGCACTTTTTGGGTGAACAATTTTTGGTTTGTAAAGAAGTGTTAATGAGCAATTTCCAAAGACTGCCCCGCATGTTTTTTTTTTATATAATATTATTACAAAGCACTAAAATAATTTTAGATCTTAATGCAAATTAATACATTTAATTTTCATATAACAAGCCTTGGACAAGTGTGGTAGGTATATTGTTTTTCACGAGGGACAACATCAATGAGACTTTTTAACTACGCTTTTATTAACTTTACTTGTATGTATGTAAGGGAATTTTCGGACACGATTTTTACCCACTTTGAACCATAAAAAAAAAACATTATTTTGCACACTTGTCAAGACCTGATGACAATACATAAATTTAATAATTATCTCCCGTAATTGATGGTGTTAAATTAATAAAAACATTCACTATTGGGAATTGAGAACAAATAAATTATAGTTTAAAAAATATCACGCTTTTATAACTTTAATCAAACTAAAAAGTAAAAAATAATTCTTAACATAAGAATAAAATCACTGGCGAGAATATTAATGTCACTTTTCTAAAAGCGTGGGATGCTTTGTACGATATTTTAAAAATAGCTGCATTTCATAAATATTTGGAGGTGCAGGGGTTCCTGGCCTCCAATAGGTTTACTGTTGAGGCAGAGTTCTTCTTCGGAGGTCTTCTTAGGAGTAGTTTTCCAAATAAAAGTCACTTCCAGGATTCCATGATTTAATAACAAAGTGCGCTGTTTATATTTACAATTAAGGAATGTGAATAGCTGCTAAGTTATAACTATACAATACTAAATATGCTAAGCTATCACGAAACAATATGCAAGTATAAAATGTAACTGTGTGAGCGATACGGAAGATAACTGCGTATCGTGTCGCACACCGTAAATATAAAACGTTGTTTTGCTGCGCTCGCGGCAACCTCGGAGTGCAACCGCACCCGAGAATCCTCCGACCCACCGGCCTGCGTCCTATGCGGGAAGACTGGGCATCCCGCGAACTACCGCGGGTGCTCGGCCGCCCCAAAAACCAAGCCCAAGGGCAAACCCATAAAGGGCAAACGCCCAGCCGCCGTCAAAGCGGCCGCCCCCAAACCGGTCTATGTGCCGGCACCTGCTCCGGCTTTCAACGCCTGGACAGGGTTCCCGGCTCTCCGGAACCCCCGGCAGCCCGTCGCAGGCTTCTCAGAGAAGCCTGCCCCTAAACCGGCATCAGCTGCACCCGCCGCAGCACCGGTCACCACGTCCCCTTCCGTGGCGGAGGACATCGCGCTTGCGACCAAGTTCGCGACGTCCCTCCCATTTGACCTTCAAGAGGTACGCACCTTAGCGCAAAAGCTAAGGCAAGCGTCGTCGCTAAAGGACCAGCTAATCTTAGCCATGGAACATGGCGAGTTGCTGGAAATCCTAAGCCATAGGGCAACCCATTAATCACAAATGGATTGCACACGTAGGGAAAAACCCCGCTCTCTGACTCTGGCGACTTACAACGCCAACGGCCTACGTGGCCAACGAGAGTTGGTTCACGAGTTCCTGAAGGAAGAAAAAATAGATATTCTTCTCGTGCAGGAGACCCTTCTCAAGCCCAGTACTGGCGATCCTAGGATCGCCAACTACAACATCATCCGTAATGACAGGCGATCCGCCCCTGGGGGCGGCACGCTTATCTACTACAAGAGGTCGCTGCACTGCACCCCAGTAAATACGCCTCCGTTAGAAAATCTCGAAGTTTCTGCCTGCAGATTAGCGATGACAGGCCATCAGCCCATAGTCATCGTCTGCGCATATCTCTCCTGCAACCGCCCGCTACCTCAAGCAGAGCTTGCATCCCTCTTCAGTCTAGGCCCTTCGGTTATCATCGCGGGTGACCTAAACTGTAAACACACCAGCTGGAACTGTTCCACATCCAACACTAACGGAAGAGCTCTACTCCGTCACTCTGACGAATTGCTTTTCGGCATCCTATCCCCCATTACGCCCACCCGGTACCCGTATAATCGGGCCACCGGAGGCACCCCCAACGTTCTCGATCTGGCGCTACTGAAGGGCGTTTCCCTCCAGTTCCGCTCAATCGAGTCCCTAGATGACATCGACTCGGATCACCGCCCGGTCGTCCTTAAACTAGGCCCTCCACCCGACCAGACGCCTCAGACCAAGTCAATCACCGACTGGTCCAGGGTCAGGGACTTACTCCAACATGGAGGATTCGATGACCCTGAGCAGGCTTCAACCCCTATTAGGACCCTTCAGGACACGGAAGGGGCGATCGAAACCCTCACCGGCCACCTCCAAACCGTCGTTCGGGAGTCCACTCGGCAAGTTCCGTACGAGGACGGCCGATTGGCACTCCCGAGGGACGCGAGAGAGCTGCTGAGGAGGAAGAGAGCCGCCGCCCGAGCCTACGACAGCTTCCCATCAGAAGAGAACCGAGTCGCCTTTCGTTCACTTCATCGGGAAGTGAAAGCCCGCATTCAGGAACTCAGGAACCAACGCTGGGAGAGCCTGCTCTCGGAGATCTCCCCAACGCACCAGGCATACTGGAGGTTGGCGAGGTCACTGAGAGCGGAATCCCTCTCGACCATGCCGCCTCTCGAAAAACCCGACAACACTGTCGCGTTTGACGACGACGAAAAGGCTGAGTGTCTCGCCGAGAGCCTCAAGGAGCAATGCTCCCCCAATACCGCGCACGTCGACCCGGCCCACCTACGCGAGGTGGACGCCGAGGTCGAACGGAGATCCTCTCTTCCCGCGGAAGACTCACTCGAGCCTGTCACGGTAAAAGAGGTACAGGACCTAATAAAAGGCCTCAAGCCCCGGAAAGCTCCCGGGGCCGACGGCATCCCCAACAAGCTGCTCAAGCTACTCCCGATACATCTGTTGATGATTCTGGTAGGCATCTTCAATGCCGCCATAGATAACTGCTCCTTTCCCTCCGCCTGGAAGGAAGCCGACGTCATCGGCATCCGGAAACCAGGAAAGCCCGCTGCGAAACCTAGCAGCTACCGTCCGATCAGCTTGCTCAGCGCGCTGGGCAAGCTGTACGAACGCCTCCTCTTGAGCAGACTCAGAGACTTCGCTTATGAAAATAAGCTGATCCCCGACGAGCAGTTCGGCTTTCGAGCCCGACACTCGTGCCCCCAGCAAGTGCTCCGCATCACGGAGCACGTGCTCGCGAACTTCAATCGCGCCCCCAAACCCTGGAAGACGGGTGCTGTCTTCTTCGATGTGGCGAAAGCCTTCGACAAGGTCTGGCACAACGGCTTGATTTACAAGCTGTACAAACTGGGAGTGCCAGATAGACTCGTGCTCATCTTACGAGACTTTCTCCTTGATCGGAGCTTCCGCTTCAGAGTGGAGGGCACGCGCTCATCTCTCCAGCCCATCAGAGCCGGAGTCCCCCAGGGCTCGGCTCTGTCCCCCCTACTTTTCACGCTGTACACCAGCGACATGCCCCGTACCCCACAGGTACATCTCGCCTTATACGCAGATGATACCGCCCTCTTCACATCCGATATCAATCAATATCGGATCTGCAGTCGTCTCAACACGGCGGTTGAGACGCTGGGCAACTGGTTCCGCACTTGGCGGATCGAGTTGAATCCGGACAAGAGCGCAGCGATCATGTTCGCTCGCGGTCCCCGCACTCAAAATGAGAGTCGGCCGACTCGCACGAGTCGGCACTCTCTTTTCCCCATAAAGCTATTTGACCGCGTCATCCCCTGGGTTGATGAGGTCAAATATCTAGGAGTCACTCTAGATAGAGGCCTGTACTTCAGCAAACACATCAGGACGGTAAGGAACAGAGCACACTTTGTGCTCGGTCGCCTCTACCCAATGATATGCGGGAAGAGTAAGATGTCCCTTAGAAATAAGGTGACACTTTACAAAACCTGCATCCGACCGATCATGACGTACTCGAGCGTAGTCTTCGCCCATGCCGGCAAATGCTACATCACTTCGATGCAGCGGCTGCAGAATAAGTTCTTGCGCATGGCAGTCCAAGCGCCACGTTACATGCGCAACGCGGACCTACACCGCGACCTGGAGCTCCTTCCCGTGAAGGAGTACATGGTATCCCTCTCGCGATCCTTCTTCGGTCTCGCTCCCCACCATCCCAATCCACTGGTGGTGGAGACAGTCAACTACACGCCCAACCGCCGAGCACCCCCCGCGCGTCGCCGACCGCGAAACGTGCTCACGGATAGACGCGACCCCATCTCTAGGACGCTGAAGCGAATGCTCTCGCGGACGCAATCCCCCCCAGTCCGGCATGGACCAGCCCGACGCAATAGGTTTAGGGACGCCTTCCGCCCCCCATAGCCTGTAGCCATACACAACCACACATTACAGAAATACACGTAGAATAGATGTGTTGCGGGGGAGTTTCTTTCGCCGTTTCTTCTCCCCCAGCTATAAGCACTCCGAAACGGTAGTAGATTAGAATAGGATCGGCTTCACCGGTGGAGCCGATAGTCCCCAATCAATAGTATTCTTGCTATTCGTGGCTGCTATCAATTATCCCCATGCAGCGTTCGAGCCGGGAGCGCGCCTCACAGGAGACGCGCCCCGAGCACGCTGCCACGGCTGATCGACCCCGCTCCCACGGGGTCGGAATGCCTTTTCCGCCCGGTGTCGCTGTCGTTGGTCGTCTGAGACGATGACAGCCTTAGCTTTAAGAAAAAAAAAAAAAAAAAAAAAAAAAAAACTGCGCTCGCGGCATTTATCTCGCTCGCTTGTAAGGGTGAAGAGCAAATCGTGGTGCTGGTACAAATGAAACTACCTACTTTTAAAAAAATCATAACAATTTATATATCGTGCATCCCATCTTTTTCAGAACAATGACATTAATTTTAGAATTATTTTTTCTCATTATTATAAGTACCTGGATGACCGAGCTTTGCTCGGTATTTTTCGGCTTCGTGAAGTTAGATTGTTTATAAGCATTTTTTTCCAAGATCGTTTAGGCATTTTTAAGTGAACACGTGCATTAAGAAGACACAAATAATATAAATAAACAATTGATTTTCTTAGTCTAACCTCAAAGCAATCACTGATTGACTTCGTGTTACTTAACAATGCCATCTGCTGGAATAGCTTTAGTGTTGTTGTGTCGTTAAAGCAATTTAAAAAAAATAGTATTATTATTCGCCGATAGATGTCAGGAAGAGTCATTTTTCAGTTTAAATTGGGACTACTCAAACGCCACCTTTTTGTTATTTTTCTTCCAATAAAAAAAAAGCTAATAAAATGACATTTTCTAGAAATGATTCCTAGCTAGATCGATTTATCGCCCCCGAAACCCCCTGTATACTAAATTTCTTGAAAATTGTTGGAGCCGATTCCGAGATTCCAATTATATAGATATATATACAAGAATTGCTCGTTTAAAGATATAAGATTTCCATGTAACAAATGATGAAAAAAAACATTGTGAGGAAACTTGGATAACGAGATCACCAGTAAGTTTGTCTTGGTGAAGCTTGGCGGATATACTGTACACAGCAATGGGGTGTTAAGGGCTGTTGTTATTTTATAATGCTTATATATATTTGAAAATAGGTAGTAATAACTCACCTGGACCTGCATCGAGAGGACATAGGGTCCGTCCCATATTGTTGAATAGCAATGCCCAACTGGGGGTTTGTACCATCAGTGGCAGCTCCCATGATAAAATACCTAAAGAACATTAAAACTAATAATCTGATAATGACACAATGACTGCCACTAGAGGCGCTAGTGTAGACTAAAATATAAAATAATTTTTTATTGCTGTAGGACAGCAACAGGCTGTCGGCCCACTTAGAATTTAGCAGTTACCGTCGCGTATTGGTGTTTGCAACGCCAGTGGCATCGCGAACACGTTGCTGTCCCATAAGAGTACAAGAACTTGGGTCACTAATGCCGGAACACAACACAAAGTTATTATGGCGCCATACTTAAGACCAAAGGTGGTCGCCATCCAGACGGACTCGGGGCCCTACCACGTAGCTAAGGTTATTATGTCGCCTTTAACGACAGACCGACTCCTGCCGTAGAAGTCAGTATTCTTTTTCCGTCCCTGCATGGACAAAAACAATTTGCAGTTTATAGCATTTTGACAGGTTTTTTATTGCTTTGAAGCAGCAGACATTCTGGCAGCCTACTTAATAGTAAGCTGTTACTGTTGCCTATGGATGTTTGCGACGCCAGGAGAACCGCTAACACGCTACCGTCTACACAAAACAAGGTTATTATTTTACTATAGCGACATATTTAAAAACTAGAGGTGGTTGAAATCCAGACGGGCCTAGAACCCTGCCAGCTAGCTGAAGTTATTTTGTCGCCTTTTAAGACAAGCCGCCCCCAGCCACAGGGGGTCAGTATTCTTACTCCGCCCCTACACGGAGAGTTTTAGTTTTTGTTCAGATCTTTAACAGTTGGTAATTCATTGAGACCATACCAGGCGTATGACTTCATAGGAGACACGTTCTGAATTATTCTCCATGCAGGGGCGCAATAAGAAAACTATCTTCAGCGGCCTGTTGTGAAAGGACCCCAAGCCCGTATAATAACCTTGTGTTCCCGCATTATTAACCCAGGTTCCTGTACCCCTATGGCAGCGGTTCTTAACCTTTTTGACTGACGACCCAAAGATTAAATATATTTGATGCTCGCGACCCTAATGTTTTATTTTTCTTCCAGTGATAATAAAAAAAATAGGTTGAGCTAAAAGCCCGTGGTTTGTTAAAATTGATGTCATTATGAAATATCAAAAAAATTACATTATTAATTTTTTCTTTATTCAAATCAAAAAAAATTGATGTTGTATTTTTGAGCAAAGAAGATTTATACGTGGAGTTAAGTTTATGGAAAGTGCACACCGCATATCATGATGAGGATCCAGTCTATTTCTGTACTTGTTTTTTAAGACAGCAGGCATGAAAATCCTGCTTCGCACAAATAAGTAAGTTGGAAATGGTAGCAGAGCCTTTTCAGCTTCACTACCCGCATAGTACTTAACCTATGTTGCGTTCCGAGTTAGGACTCGAGATGTCACTGATTACGGCGTACATAACGTAATTTAAAAAATTGTCGCGACCCATCCCAATACGTTACGAAACGCTGCCTTGTGGAAAAGCAGCAGGTTCACGGTGGCCCTGGCGTCGCAAACATTCATCGGCGACGGTAACTCCTTACTATTAAGTAGGTCGTCAGTCTGTCTGCTACATCTCAGCAAAAATAAAATTAATTACCTTTTTGCTGCATAGCAGTAATGAAGACTGGATTATCCCTGCTCAAGTCATCATTCGAGAGCACATGCACTCTTGTCGGATATCCTTTCCAGATATCTGAATCCTGAAAACAATACTTCAGTTTAATATATATAGGCATTCCATTTTACATTGCTAATAAATTATTAAGTAGCATACATAAAGACCTAAGCATCAGATGCTGTACTGATGTAAGGTCTCATGTTTCGACATATCGACATATCCGTGCAGGGGCGGAGAAAGAATACTAACCCCTGTGGCCGGGGTCGGCCTGTCGTAAAAGGCGACAAAACAACCCACCCTAGCTACGTGGTAGGGCCCAAAGCTCGTCTGGATGGCGACCACCTTTGGTCTTAAGTATGCCGCCATAATTACTTTGTATTGTGTTCCGGCATTAGTGACCCAAGTTCCTGTACCCTTATGGGACAGCAGCGTGTTTGCGATGCCACTGGTGTTGCAAGCACCTATAGGCGACGGTAACTGCTAAATCCTAAGCAGGCCTGTCTGCTGTCCTACAGCAATAAAAAAATACATATACATATCGCTTACGGTTCTTGACAGACACGGTTAGTCGCCAATAATGTGCTAGATGCGATCCTGGTGCTAGGATGTGGGTTCGTTTTACCTGGCTGCTTTAGCTATTGCAGTACTCTCCGGGGACGACGTGTCGTAAAAGTCGATAAAACAACCCTAGCGAGGTGGTAGGGCTCCAAGTCCGTCTGGATGACCACCACTCCTATTCTTTAACTGTTGTACACATGCTTCCGAGGTCTTGGCCTTCAGAGAGTGTGTCTCTTTGCGTTTTTCACCATCTGTACAATGGTTAATGATGCCGTTATGCCGTCATAATAAACTTGTGTTGTGTTCTGGCATAAGTGACCCAGATCCTGATGTTGCAAACATCCATAAACAACAGTAACTGTTTACTATTAAATGGGCTGCCCGCCTGCCTGCTGTCCTAAAGCAATAAAAACAAACTATTACTAAAAAAAATTAAGGTTGGAGGGTAGTTGCTCCAATCAACCCTCAAGCAGTCAACAGTCATTTTAAAATGGCAGATATGTATTGAAATCCTCGATTCAATGCCTGCAACCACTTGAAAGTTAAAACAATATGTTGCCACAGCTATTCCTACTTCATGTACCCGTAAATATTTGAAAACATTATTTTTATCTGACTTAGTTATATTGTTTTTTGAAAACATAGCTTATATAATAAGCGTTGTAACTTAGATTACATCTCTACTTTTGGAGTGCCCATTGGCAAAGGCCTCTTCCAGCTCATGCGAGTGTACCCTATCCAGAGCTGCTCATCTTCAAAATGGATCAACTGTCAGCTTCAGCTCATCCTCCCAATGCATATTTTGCCTACCCCTGCTACAGGAAGACAAGAGTAAACAAAGCTTATCTTCTATATATACAAAAATCTTGTGTCACGATGTATGTTGCCAATAAACTCCAAAACTACTGAACCGATTTCAATCAAATTTCACATGTACCCGTATTTTGGTCTAACTTACTGGATAGGATAGTTATCATCTCAATTATTCGCTTATGTCGTGAATGTAAACGAATAAAATGTATCAATTAATTGTTTCTTAAGCAAGTGTTTATTTACTGTTTAGTTTTATGAAGTTCTCATAGATGGCGGTGTACGTTGATTTATCGATAAAATTCTTCAATATTGTTTGACATCTAGGTTGCAAATACACCCAATAGATGGCGCTGTTCGATTTTACCGGAAGGGTTTTATTTCCTCAGTTGCGATTAGAGAAATAAAATATGGCGGTACGAAGTTCGCCGGGTCAGCTAGTATATTATATATCTCTATATAAATAAAGGGGTAGACCAATGAAAAGATGGATAGATGGTAATAGATGAAAAAGATGGTAAAGCAAAAAAGGTGTAAATGTAAAGATGACAACTAATAGATTAGAAAGAGAGAACATGTGCCAAATCCACATAATTTGAGTAAGGGGCAGGAATATAACACTTACCTCATCAAAGTCTAGAACTTGTTCGGTAGTTTCATTAACAAATACACTTATCCTCGTATCATATTTGTACCTAAAACAGAATAAAAAAAATGATTTAACATCTAATGTAAAACTTAAGGTATTACTATTATCAAGGTTTACACCTTGATAATAGTAATACCTGTCTTACGACTATTGATCAGTGAACCAAGGATGCAACGAGGTGGAAGAGTCGCGACGGGTTATGAACCTCGCCCAGAAGGCCTTGACCCAGTCTTGGTTGCATCGAGACCGCATCTATCAACATCCGCAGCAAGCTGGACTGCGGTGGTCTTCTTCGCCGAAAGCGTCATGCGGCAAGAGGCCATCGAACGTGCGAGGGAGGAGGACGCGGTGGCTGCACAGATTCGTCGTCGTAGGACGAACCGTGGAAGGAGACGTTATGCGCCCACCCTGAGAAGGGGTTGCCGGCCGCTCTCGTATACGAGCGGCCTGCCGGGATTTCCGGAGGGAGCGGGGGGTCCTCCCGGCGAAGGCGACAAGACGAAGGGTACCCTACCCTGACTGAATATTCTGTATCTGGTCACCGGCAGGTCTAGTATGACCGCCGGCAGCGAAAACTGTCACACGGAGCACCATCATTGGAGACGTCTGGCTGGGGGCTTAGCAGAGCAATGCCATTAAACCGATCCTGCGAAGCCCCTCTAAAGCCAAGACTGACCGAGGTTTTAATCGGCAGGACCGGTGGTTTTTGCCCCCGGTCCACCCGAGGGGAATAGACAGCCCCCTTGTGAGATAATCCCACATACCCCACCGGCCTTCCCCCGGAAGCCAGTGGAAGCTGTAAGTTTTCCCTGGTATAAAAAAGGACACAACAAGGTAGTTGTTTCACTTGGTGGCTCTCGGCATATATGCACATGCCCATTCCGTTTTTTGTGCAACCCAAACATCCACTTCAATGCCCAGGCTCAGGTACTCCACTTTGCACAGTCTTAGTCAAAGCATGGCTGCCACATGGACCAAATGGCAAGAAGTTATTTTTATCTATTTAATCTCTAAATGATACAAATTAATACAATTGCAGTAGTCCCACCAAACTGCTGTACAGTTTGTACATTATATTTTTATGTCTGTAATCATTTTTGCCTGTGAAGTACTTAAGCAATAAGATAAAGCTAGATAAGGCAAGTACACACATCCGGTCCCTAGCTGGCGTCACAGACAAATTCAATGTTGCGGTGGATTAACACTAAGGATCAGATCTTAGTCCTTATCTGTTCCTCCTGGTAGTAGATGCAGTAATATCAGGAATACAGGAAGAGGCACCTTGGTGTATGCTCTTTGCCGATGATAGTGTACTGGTTGGAGAAAATGCTCAGGAGGTTCAGAGCAGATTGGCTAAATGGCAGGAGATATTTGAGTGTTGGGTTGAAGTAACACCAAAACTGAACATCTATTTTGTGACATTGGTGGAATTTCTGCCTTTACTCCAATTACCTTAAGAGACATATCTCTACCAACTTGCTCCAACTACCGGTACCTTGGATCATTAATCCAGAATGACGGTGAAATAGGCTGAGATGTAAAAAAACAGAGTGAATTCAGGATAGATGGAATGGTGACAAGTCTCATAAATAATGTGCGATCCACAAGTGCAGTTTAAACTTAAAAGTAAAATTTACAAGTCCATTATAAGTCCTGTGATATTGTATGGATCAGAATGCTGGGCCACAAAGGGGAAAGATTATTGTATATGTAGCAGCACCACGATTTGCTCTTCACTCTTACAAGCAAGCGAAACAAATGCAGCGAGCTTAGAAAACCGCAACGTTTTATATTTACGGTGTGCGACATGATACGCACTTATCTTCCGTCTCGCTCACACAGTTACATTTTATACTTGTATATTGTTTCGTTTTAACTTAGCATATATAGTATTATATCGTTGTAACATAGCATCTATGCACGTACCATTTCTGTAAATATATATAGCGCATTTTGTCATTAAATCATGGAATCCTGGAAGTGACTTTTATTTGGAAAACTACTCCTAAGAAGACCTCCGAAGAAGAACTCTGCCTCAACAATAAACCTATTGCAGGCCAGGAACCCCTGCACCTCCAAATATACATCAAAGATGTGAATATTGAGATGGATGAGTGGAGTTACAAAAATAATAATAATATTTTGTGACAATTCACACAGCGTCATCTAGTCCCAAACTAAGTAGCACTTGTATTATGGGCCCTAGACAACTGACATACTACTTATATACTTTTTTTTAAATAAATACATATTACACATAAACACCCAGGCGCGAGACGGGAATCGAACCAGAGAATGGATAAAATTAGAAATGAATATATTATGGGAAGTTTGAAAGTAGCAATGTGAAATTGAGTTTTTTATTTGTTACGCTTTCTCACCTAAACCGCTAAACCAATTTTGATTAATTTCAGTATAGTCATAGAGTGGACCTTTGAGGACATAGGTTACTTTTTTTAAATTCTTATGGCAGACCAATGTTCTCCAAGTCAACTAGTTACTAATAAGTCATTCTAAAATTATTAAATTTTACAAAATATTTAAATCACCTGACAATAACACATTTTCTAAGTGACTGGTGTCATTAGTAACCTTAAAATGTAAGTTTAATAAGACTGAACTTAGATGGTAAGCAATTTTATTAAGACACAACATAAGTACACTGACGGACTCATAAACTGCATCAAAGTAGTAGACGACTTTAAAATAAATATTTTAACCAAGTATGCAAACTTTCCATACAGATTTAAATTGAAACCTCTAGATTGGTTCGTGAACTTTAAAACAGCGTAGGGTCATATAAGTTTGTGTACTGGAAAGGACCTAAAGACTTTTTTGAAGAAAAAACAGAAATTTAAGGAAAATTGGTTTAATTAAAAAATTGGTTTTAACAATAGACACAAACTTCATGAAAGGATTTATTTATGTTTTAATAAGGTGTATTACCTCCACATGCCCTTATCTTTATATGTCATACATGACAATGCAGTTTAAGACTTTAGGTAATGGTCATTAACCAAATTTTAAAAATTGCAAGTGATTTTGCTTTTCTAATATCCAGAGGGAGGCAGTTCCAAATTTGGACAGCCTGTACTGCAAAGGAATTAGAAAAGAATGTCGAAGAGTGTACAGGGGTCTGTAAGAGCAAGTTTTCATTAGAGCGCAGAGAGTGGGAATGAGTTGTATAAAGAAATTTAAAACAATCCTTAAGGTAAGGAGGTGAAGAAGGAATAAACAGTATTCTATAGAGTAAATAGAGAATGTGAGCATTCCAGCGAAGCGAGATTGGCAACCACTTGAGCTTTTGGCGATATTCAGAAATATTATTAAACTTAACAATGTATAAAGCAGTTTAACTAGAAGCTATAAGAAAGAGGAGCATCCTAGAAGCATATTTAAGTAATTTTTATTTATAAAAATGCCACTTACCAAAGGCAAAGGAAAACATCACAAGGAAGCCTGTATATCAAGTTAATAGGTTTTTGTAAGCTGCGAATTCGTCATCAAAAGCATGGTGGCTATACTGTGTATCCTGCTAAAGACAGGCCAGAGGCCAGCAGTGAGCCTGTGTTTGAAAAAAATTATGAGTTACATTTTTAAAGTAATTGTATATTTAGTTCTTCGGGCACACCACCCGTAATGAGGACTCGTGGAACGGCTGGTTGTGTAAGGGAAAGTCGAGGGCAAAAGATCTCGCGCGCGCGCTCTCTAACAAGGTGGACAGACCTCATCAAATCTGTGACGAGCTCTGGTATCAATGATTGCTCTCACTCTGCCAGACATCGATGCGAATGGCGGCGCAACGCAATAACGGCGGCGGCGCAGAAATTGACCGATGCATGACAACGACCACTCTGTCAAGAGTGTACGAATAAGAAGAAGAATATTTAGTTCTAAAATTTATTTAATAACTAGCTTTCATAAAAATAAATAAACAATTCAATCATCATCTCAGCGATGAATCCCGGTTGCAGCCCAAACTCTCGCTTCGACGCCCGGGGTCCGCTTTCCGACTTTTTCTTCTCCAAATCAAAAATCAATCTCAAATACACAATTCAATATAAGTAATGTTCTTAAAAATGTAACCAAATATATTATTATTAGAAAAATATTTTAAAAAAACTTTCTCCTGTAATAATATAAGTAAAGAATTTTTATATTATTTTTTGACACATCTTTTAACACTCACCTATTATAAATAAAGTTTTTTTGACAGTCCACATTTTGAATTAAATATATTAATAGAAAACAAATAAATATATTATTAATCATATTTTATCAATCAATTAGATTTTTTGTAACATACGAATTTGTAAACAAAAACAATGGGACTCTGACACCAATGAGCAATGACATTGACATTTGCCACTTTTGCTAGAGAAATTCGGGATTCCCTACAGTGTTGTTAACGTATAAATCTGAGCTGCTGTATGTCAGAGTCTGGTTTGCCGTATTTTATAGGAAAAAAATACCAAACAATCCCTATTTAATTATTTTTTTTAAACATGTCTATTCTTGCTTCTCATTTAGTCACACATGTCGCGCGACAACATAAACTTTGTACAGTTTCCTTGATTTTGAATCAGTTGTCTTATCAATAGTTTTATTTATAGTTGTTGTTACATAATACTTCTACTAATTTATTTCTGAATATCTGAATTGACTAAATATCCTTTCACAGTCTGCGTTACTGTGTGGAAGACATAGAACGTCTAAAGCAAACTTCCCTAGAGTTTTGTAGTCGGTCGTATCATGGATGTTTTCCCAAAATTCATGAGATTTCCAGGTGCCAATGTCTAGGGTTGAAAATTTGTTGACACCTGGTAAAAGTCGTCACTCATCATCGATTTTCAATTTTCACAATTCGTGGTAGTTTCTGGGAAAGTGGCAAAATTGACAGAAAATTCTCTTTAATGCTGTGGCGCACAGCTTCTTCAGGTGATAGATATTTGAGGAGCGGAACTATTTCATAACATAAATCATAACGCCTTCGAATTTCCTTGCAGCTTTTAACTAGAAAGTAACGAGCACGACAGTCTGTCCAGATTTTTTTGTTATGAATATAGTCTTTTTGAGTTTCACACATGATTAACAGCCAAAAATATTTGGAGTAGGAAATGTAAATTTTCCGGGTTTCTCGTTGCAAAAGATCGTTGTAGAGCAGTTTCATGCTATCATCTAATTCTAATAGTCTAGAATCTGTTCCTTGAAAACGTTCGTTCGTTTTCACACATTTAATTATTTAACTCACGATGTATCAACTCAGCAGTGACGGTGCGTTATTCTAGCCATTGGTGGCTGGAAAAATAATTTCAGGCTTTCCCATTGCTCTAGTAGCCTATTTATTACAGACAAAAGCGACAACCATCTAGTCTGTGACCAAACAGTCTTGGCGTAGCCCTCGCTGTCAGCTCAATTGAAATAAAAAAAAGAAAAAGAAGAATATGGGTGAAGATTCTCTGCCGGAACCTCATTCCAAATCCTAAGAGTACAACATAAACGTTCTTGAGAACCGTTTCATACAATAGTCCTAAATGAAATTTTCTAAATACGTATACATAAAAAAAATTAATACATTACGAGTCCATTAAGATGCTCTTTACTTAAATTTTTATCAATGTTTTTATTAATGATTGTCTATCATGGACCTATTACTTCACTCACTTCAGTGTTGTCTATCCTTTCCTCTTATTTGTATTGTCTTTGGTAAATAAATTGAAAATGGCGTCGTTTAGCCGACCAAATGAATTAAACATTAAAATTTTCAATTAACTTACGTTCCTAACCCACGATTAAATTGCAGATTTTCGAATAGTTACTTTTGCAATATATACATTGTGTTTCATTGAAACTTGATAGTAAAGTTGTTGTGTTTAGGTAAAAAGCGAAATGATTTTTGTGACTGTGTGATACCAGGAGTTGTGTTTACATGACTTCGGCGCGGGACACTTGGTTAAAATGCTGTCGGCGGTGGAGGAGACACGGGGATACGACTTCCAGGACCCGGAGAACGCTGAAAAATGGCGCGGTCTGTTTGTGACCGCCTTACGAAAGGTGCGAATCTCATTGTTTTGATCCGTAATATTTTCTTGCGAAATTTGCAAGTTTTTTTAATATTGTACGATATGTTTACATTGAATCTTGTTTAAGAGTATTGCAAGGGATAAATATTGTTAAAGAATTTTTGGGAAATCGTGTCCAGATGTTTGTATTTTGTGATCGTATTACATGTATGTCAAGGTCCTTGATAAGTTATCAGTTGTGTGTAATGTACACCAATACGTGTATATACACTCGATACGAAAATCTGTTGCATATATCCTGTGACATGGACCCTACGCACACTTAACAAGATATGCTATAAAGTGCATATTTTTTACTGTTCATTGAGCGAATTTACAATGGCAGCATTTTATTCTCTAAGTTATGTGTAGGGACCGCAATATCGATTTGGTTTATCTGTGATGATAGTTCTTCTTTCTCCTGCCGTTATCCCACATTATATGGGGTCGGCACAACATGTTCTCTCCTTCCACTCTCCTCTGTTAGTGGTCATCTGAATATTCACATCTTTTTTACCATATAACTCAATACTAGCATCCTCCTTGTTACATGATGCTGCTTTCTTCACATTATCCATACCAGGCTAACCTATAACTTTCAGTTTCTCAATCACTTTACTTTCTTCCCCTAATATACTTATTTCAAACTAGCTGTGCCCGCGACTCCGTCCGCGTGGAATAGTGACTTTAGGTAGCATTTTTTGGATATATGAGGTCAAATTAAATTGGAAATTCAACCTACTAAGTTCAGCCTAAGCTGAACCCTATTTCATATGATTGATGATATAAGTCTGAGGTCAACTTAAATTGGATTATAAAATTTCCAAAACTTATCATTTTTAACAAAAACTATTTTTTTTTTTCTAAAATAAAAATAGCCTAAGTTACTCCTTGATATATCAGCTATCTGCCAGTGAAAGTCCCGTCAAAACCGGTGCAGCCATTTCAGAGATTAGCCGGAACAAACAGACAGACAAAAATTTAAAAAAATGTTGTTTTGCTATATGTACCGAGTATACGTCTGAATGCACTTAGTAAAAAGTGGTTATTTTAATATTACAAACAGACCCTCCAATTTAATTTTTTGTATAGATTTTATCCATTTTTGTAACTCAACACTCCATCTCCACTGCATGCAATAATTTTTAATCATCCCCCTTATGGGCATCACTAATATGGAATACAAAAAAACAAAGATAAATTGGTTAATCCTTCTTGTTGTAGTCTCTATAGACATTGATGTGTGTGATTGGTGATATGCGTGTCAATGGGCTCACTACCAGGGATGCTGAAGACCATGCGAAGTGGAGTAGAAATAGTTGGAAAGTGGACCCCGGCCACCGAAACAGAAGTTCTGGTTGCAATCAGGATTTGACCCTGGGGTGAAGAAGAAGAGTCTCCATAGACAATATTTCTTTCTTTATTCTGTATATATGCATTTCTCCATGTAGAGAATAAAATTAACCTGCATTTGGCAGCAGCCTGTCATTAAAAGTAACTAAACAACCCTAGCTGGTAGGGCTCCAAGCCTGTCTAGATGGTATCCATACTGGTCCCTATAGTGCCATGATAGCCTTGCATTATGTTCTGGCATAAGTTACCTAGTTTCCAGTTTAGTTCCTCATAGGGAATGTTAATCGTATACTACCAGGGGATCAAACATAGCGGATGTTAACTGGTTACTATTAGTCTATCTGTTCTTCAGCTATAAAAAAATTGTTAATTGCAATAGCTTATATCTACCTTAATATGCTCTTTGCAAACTCTCTTAAAATTGTCATAGGCAATGACTCAAAAATATGGCCATCATCATACATTGTTATCTAGAGCCAAAAGTCCACTGATGAGTGTATGGGGTCAACTAGAGGTCCTAGGATCGAAAATGTACCACATAGGCAGTTTTTGTGGTTGTGGCATCAATGCTTCCGCCATTGACTTTGCCACTACCAAAGTTATAAAAGTGACAGGTTATTAAAAAAAACAGTATTGTAAAATGGGGGGATTTGGAGAGCCTAACATTATTTGAAATCCTGAGGAGAACACAAAATACTATACATATTAATATTTGTTAGTAGCTATAATAAGATTCTTATAAGTATATAGTATTTTTAATTAAAAACTTACTCAAAACTAGAATATATTAAGTATGAACAAGAGTTAACATGTAATTTACATTAATAGGGCAAGGGATATCTCTAGGAAATTCATAAATAGGGGTTGAGATTTTTAGGCAGTGGAAGAAAATGTGGTTAATAGAAACCTCATCAAGTCTACACTCACATAAAGAATGGTCCCTTATCCTTATTTTATCCCTATTTACCCCTATATTACCCTTATTTTAAATTTAAATATTTAACAATTACAACAAAATTAAATAGATCAACACACTGTATTTATTATTTTTCTATCAACTGCAATGAGTGAAAACTAACATTAAGACGTGTCAGCGTACGGGTTTGTTCAGGAGTTGTCGGCTGTCTTCAGTACTGGATTCAGAAATTATTTTTTATTTTGAAATAACTTTTGAATTATTGCAAAAAAAAAATAGTTTTGTTATATAAAACTTATATATGATCTTTTCATTTATCACAAAAAAAAAATTTTTTTCAAATACTCAATTGTCACATATGAAAACGAAGGAAAACTGTCATATATGAATATTCCTTTATTTATTAGCTTTGTAGGTAGGTGCTTGACTTTTTCACATTGTTAAATAATAATGTCAATTAATGTGGGTACCACACACATTGTCAAAATGCTACATAGCAAATACAAGGTTTAATTTCGAAAAGTGTTTTATTTAATTTACGGACATAATAAAAACATTGTGAGAAAACTTTGGATATTAAAATAACTGGTATGTCCTGATTTGCCTTGGATAAGTATGATGGGAATACTAACTATTCATAGAGGGAATGCCAGCGGGACGCTTAAGCTGTGGGATATTACTAGCTGTTATTATAACTGGAAACTCGCTTGAAACTGCAACTTTTATCAGATCCCATTTGCACCCTTCTACTTTGAGATGTCCAAAAAAATATGCTGATACAAAAATTATATCCTAAACAAAGATTTTGGGCTACACCAGGAGCTAAAGCAGACCCCCAAAATAACTGTTCATTTGCTACTTGGAGACTGCTATTGAAACAAGCCTGTACTAACTGTAACTCCAACAAAGGTTCTTCTGCCTTATAAATTACTAGTTGACCCAGCAAAACAAAACACCAGTTCTGACCTAAGAATTTAAAAAAAGTAGCCTATATCCTCCAGTGTCCAATTTATGATTATACCGAAATTCATCAAAATTGGTTCTGTTATTTAGGTATGAATGCATAACAAACAAACTCACTTTCGCATTTATAATATTAGTTAGGATTTATATCTTAATTGTTATAGGTCCTGGAACAAGTGCACCCCACCCTTAATGCGGAGGAAAGTGCCCTTGAATATGTGGAGTCCCTCTGTCTCCGACTCCTTGCAATGCTGTGTGCTGTTCCCACACCACTTACCGTACAAGTAAGTTCTGTACTAACCGAAACCCTATTGAAAGGTGACATTAATAATAAGTATACTCAGTCAAGTCACTTTAGACCCAAAAAGTGTCAGTTTGATGTCCCAAAGGGTTACTACTTACGTAAAGGATTAGCTACTTACACGGGAAACGAATGTCTGGCGACGCCACCTTCGATGGATCACGGCAGGAGGGCATCACGGCAAAAAGGGCTGGTGTTGCTTGATGTATATGGATGATATTACAAATTAACACTATCAGGGATGCCAAAGGTCATGGAAAGGGAAAACAAGTTGAAAAGCAGTCACTGAACCGGATGTTTGGATTGCAACCAGGATTTAATGTTAAGATAATCATGATTTGAAGCAAATTATTTTAGTAGAGCCTAGGATGTTTGATTAATACTGTTATAAAATTACCAGGATGTGGAGGAGCGAGTCGCTCGCACGTTCCCCACGCCGCTCGACAAGTGGGCACTGGCGGATGCACGAGACGCGACAGCAACGCGGCGCAAGCGCACCATGTTGCCCCAGGATAAGCTTCATCACATGTTACAGAAGGTATCCATTTTGAAAAAAACATTAAAATAAAACAGTCAAAGTGAAATGAGAAACAGGTCATAATGGATTATTTTTTGGGATTCCTTAACCCCTCACAAATCCCGGAACAAAAATATTTTTTATATATTAGAGAAAACAGTCCACAACGTCTCGGCTGTATAGGCTATGTATTGATATCTCACTCAAGGAAAAGGACAATTTACTTAACACACTTGACCAAAATATAGTTTTCATCATGAGGTTATCCTTCACTTTTGGTCAGGTACCAATTACTATAATATCCATCTAATAGTAATAAAAGTCCATCTCCAAAAGGGCCAGCTGCCAGCTTCAGCTTATCCTCCCAACGTTTATTTTGCCATCCATCTAATATGGATCAATAAAAACTGCCGGATGCATGGCATCAAGAGATAGGAACACATCATCAAACTCTAGGTGATACCTTTATATAATATAAATAAACTAGCTGACCTGG
Organism: Malacosoma neustria; assembly: GCA_963693495.1. Classification (NCBI taxonomy): domain Eukaryota; kingdom Metazoa; phylum Arthropoda; class Insecta; order Lepidoptera; family Lasiocampidae; genus Malacosoma; species Malacosoma neustria. The sequence continues at coordinate 4,903,859 of OY856399.1, read as the reverse complement.
CAAACATTCTGCCATGTAAATTAAAAAATACATTTTGGATAGGATTTCTGTAATGACAGTAAGAAAGCATGTTCTTAATGACTGTGAATAATAATAAACTAATTTTAAGTCATTCCCGTGTATAGTATAATCCATACTAATATTATAAATGTGAAAATAATTGTCTGTTATATTTTCACATCTAAACTAATTTCAGTAGAGATAGATTGGACTTTGAGAAAGGTATAAGCCACTTTTTTTTAAATTCATATGGCAGAATAACATTTGCTGGGTCAACTAGTAATTTATAAGGTAGAAGAACTTTTGCTTGTTTCAATAGCAGTCTTCAAATAACAAAAGAAAGTTTAGTTTAAAAAAATTATATTTCACAATAAACTATACTGATATATACAATTTTACTAAACAAGAATTAATCATTTAACAGAGGGTAGATTTAAAAATATGTCTGCCCAACTCAATGTCTAGACCAATAGTGTCAGCGCGTGGCTTATGCTTCGCCTTTTACAGTAATCCAGAATTTGGATTGATATTTATATATGTAATATTATTGTACTGACCAACTAATCCATGCTGATATTATAATTGTGAAAGTAACTGGCTTTCTGTTATGTTACAAACCTAAACTGCTGAACCAATTTTTAATAAATTTTGATATAGATTGATTTTTATCCATGCAGGGGCGGGGAAAGAATACTAACCTCTGCGGCTGGGGTCGGCCTGTCGTAAAAGGCGACAAAACTACCCACCGTAGCTACGTGGTAGGGCCTCAAGTCCGTCTGGATGGTGACCACCTTCGGTTTTAAGTATGCCGCCATAATAACCATGTGTTGTTTTCCGGCATTCGTGACCCAAGTTCCTGTACCCTTATGGGACAGCAGCGTGTTTGTGATACCATTGACGTTGCAAACATCTATAGGCGACGGTAACTGCTAAATTCTAAGCGGGCCGTCAGCCTGTCTGCTGTCCTACAGCATTAAAAAAAAAAGATTGGACATTGGAGAAGGCTATAGGCTACTTTTTGTTGATTGTATTTGTAAATTGAAATTAGAAGGGGGTGAAATAGTGGTGAATGTTATATTTATATAATTGCTTTGCCTCCACAGGAAGTGCTCCTCTATAAAATTGATATGTCAGTATCTATCTTCATGACTGCCATTCTCGAGTATGTGAGCGCTGATATACTGAAACTGGCTGGAAATTTTGTGAAGAAGATATCGCAGAAATCTGGCTACGAAACTATTACCTGTCGAGATATCAAGACTGCTATGTGTGCGGATAAGGTAATGTTTTCACTCGTATATTCTGAACATACGAGCATTACAGCTCAGATGTACGCATTTGCATCAACAAATATTTATTCTACTTCCAGGCTAAGGAGTGAAATGGACGACATATGTATATTTATTATACCCATAAAACAGCCCACTTAATAGTAAGCTGCCGTCGCCTATAAATGTTTGCAACGCCAGGGGCACTATTTACATGCTGCTGTCCATGTAAGAGAACTAGAGCCTGACTCCCTTATACACACAACACAAGGGATAGCGCAGAAGAGGGATGGTTGCCATCCAGACAGACTTGCTGCCCTCTAGAGCAGGACATCAAGCCTGACTAGGGTTTTAACGCATTACTAGTAAACAGTTATTGTCCAACTAGCTAGGCGCTAGGGATTTTTTGTCACAGTACATTTACTTTTTTTTTTTATAAGTCTTTATCTTGCAATCAGTCAGCTAGACTATGAGCAGATGTGTTGAGAGCTGTTAGGCGTTCAGAGCAAAATCTCCATCGAGACCGCTCCACTCTGTCAACCATGTCTATCAAGACTTAGGATTTTTCGCCTTTTAAGCCTATTTATTAGGTCCGGTGTGGTTAGTTGCGTGGCAAGCTTATTAGGATGCATTTCTAGCCTTTTTCTGTATTTCATACTCCAGGTCTTGATCTCCTCTTTACATTTATTACAGTACATTTACTTACTATTATGAATCAGGATTCAATGTATTGTCTAATAACTTAAAGGTTTTAATCGCAAGAAAATAAATTTGGTGTTTTGGGGGCAGAGCTTTGTCCGAGCCCTGCCCCCCCAAAAGGGGAAACTTAATATTGCCTTTGCTTTCTATGGACTACCTGATCATGGCCTCTTCATTTACTTTTGCTTGTTCCAAACATTCACATACATACTTCTTCCTGCTTTTATCCTACGTTATCTCGAGTCAGCACGTGTTCTCTACTTTCGCTCTTCTCTGTTAGTTATCACACAATCCATCTATCTTCTTTTTTTCCTTGGTCTGCCCCTGTTTTTGCATCTATTCATTCTAATTTCTGGCCTTATTCTTATCACACCATATTCTTCCCTTTGCATTAGCTGGCTAGTTTATTACATTTTGGGTTAACAAGAGACACTGATATAATGATTTCTCATTTTATCCATTTAAAAATTTTTTTTATTACTGTAGGACAGCAGACAGACTGACGGCCCGCTTAGAACTTAGCAGTTACCGTCGCCTAAGGTTGTTTGCAATGCCAGTGGCATCGCGTACACGCTGCTGTCGCATAAGGGTACAGGAACTTGGGTCACTAATGCCGGAACACAACACAAGGTTATTATGGCGGCATACTTAAGACCAAAGGTGGTCGCCATCCAGACGGGCTTGGGACCCTACCACGTAGCTAGGGTGGGTTGTTTTGTCGCCTTTTACGACAGCTCGACCCCGGCCGCAGAGGTTAGTATTCTTTCTCCGCCTCTGCACGGATAAAAACTCATACATTTCATAACTCCATACTTTCATCTCATCCTTCCCCCTTGCAGCCCATCATTTCAATCTATACAATAGGACCAATCTTCTTAAGGACATATGATTTTTAGCTTTGAAGTTCATTAATATTCGCTTTCTTAAAATCAGGTGCTAATGGACATGTTCTACCAAGAGTCAGATCTGACGACAGCAGAAACGACCGGAACTGAGAGACGAGGTCGTAGAGGTTCGCTTACCTACGCCGAACTGGTCAGGGACCTCCTTACTGACGAGAAACACTTTCTACGCGAGCTCCATTTAATCATCAGGGTTTTCAAAGAGGAGTTGGAGAAGATATTGGACGGAGATAGTCGGGTATGTTGCATATTATATTTTATACTAGTTGACCCGGCAAAAGTTGTTCTGCCATATGAATAAAAAAAAATAGTTTTTTCGTGAAAGAGTAACAAACAAACTACCATACATACAAACTTTCGTGTTTGTAATATTAGTAAGGATTATTATAAGACTTGTTTAAAGATAATCGGATTAAATATATATGAGGGTAGTTAATGATTATAGGTAGCGGGTTACAAGTTTCTAGAAAGTGCATGTTACAACATATACAATGTAAATTCTTTATAGCGAACTTCTGTTTAAAGAGAAACTTTATCCGTGCAGGGGCGGAGAAAGAATACTAACCTCTGCGGCCGGGGTCGGCCTGTCGTAAAAGCCGACAAAACAACCCACCATAGCTACGTGGTAGGGCCTCAAGCCCTTCTGGATGGCGACCACCTTCGGTCTTAAGTATGCCGCCATAATAACCTTGTGTTGTGTTCCGGCATTAGTGACCCAAGTTCCTGTACCCTTATGGGACAGCAGCGTGTTCGCGATGCCACTGGCGTTGTAAACACCCATAGGCGACGGTTACTGCTAAATTATAAGCGGGCCATCATCCTGTCTGCTGTTCTACAGCAATAAAAAAAAACTCCTTAAAACATAGAAATTGCTAAGGTTTGTTTGGTTTACATTGTTTGTAAAAAAAGACAAACAAAAACTGATTAAAAACATTGTTATGATATGGCAAAATTAAAATGGACTTATTCCTAAAATTATATTGTATTTTAGAAAACTCTTTTTAACGCATTACTTGTCCCTTCAATTTCGCTATGTAGAGTTTATATTGTATTTTTTAATGTTATGGAACAAAAGGCAGGCTTACTTAATAGTAAGAATAATTTACAAAATAATTGCATATCTGTCTAGTAAAGGGTGATGATACACATGTCAATGGACTCACTATCAGGGATGCTAAGTACCATGCGAAGTAGAGAAGAAATGGTCTGGGAGCGGACCCTGGACACCGAAACGAAAGTTTGGGTTGCAACCAGAATTTAATGCCAAGATGATGATGAGTTCTCTAGTATCCATAAGGGGACATCCATTAATTACGTGAGCTCAGAATGGGGGGGGGGGAGGGGTCCAATGAAATCTCACCAAATCTCATTTAAACCCAGGGGGGGATAATCGAAAATCTCACCTCATCTTCAAAAAATATAAAATATTACAGATATTAAAAAATATTTTTTAAATCTGTTTTTTACTTTGAATTTTATTTAATTTAAATAAATTAACTATAGTATACCTGAACGGTTTATTATTTTCCCAAATAGTAAAACTAAATTTAGTTCAAAATATTTTTAGCGCCAATCTCACGTAAGAGGAGGGGGGGTCCAGGCAAATCTCACTAAATCTCACCTAAGGGGGGGGGGGGGGGAGTCTAAACTGATCGAAAAATAGCTCACGTAATTAATGCATGTCCCCTAACGCGAGTGCACTGTTGCTTGCTTTGTGACTAGATCGCATGTCAGTTATCTTCTTCTTCCTGTCCTTATCCCAAACTATGTGGGGTCGGCACAACATGTCCTGTCTTTCCACTCTGTTAGCCGTCATCTGAACATTCACACCTTTTTCGTCATATCTCTTTTACGCAATCCATCCATCTTTTCTATCATCATATCATCCACTGTCATTTCTAGCATCCCCCTTGTTACATGATGCGCCTGTCTTCGCATTATATGGCTATACCAGGCTAACCTATTACTTTTCTGCTTCTCGATCACTGGCGCTACTTTCAAACTTCCCCTAATATACTCATTTCTAATTTTATTCATTTTTGTAACTCCATTCATCCATCTCAACATTTGCATCTCTGCTGCATGCAGTAACCTTTCATCTTTTCCCTTTGTGGCCCAGCATTCTGATTTATACAATGTGACAGATCTTATATTGCATGTCAATTATCACATTATTTATACACGAGTTTATGTTTTACAAACAATAAGTGGATTAAACGGAGAAATAACTTTTATTTCAGACGATCTCGTTAATATTTGGCAACATTGTGGATATATATGAGTTGACAGTTACCTTGTTGGGCAACCTCGAAGATGCCATGGAAATGTCCCAGGACTCACCTACCCCATACATTGGTAGCTGTTTTGAAGGTATTTTATCGCTTTAGGTTTTTTTAAGTACTCCGAGGGGTACTCGGTGCCAATGGGCTGGCTCATTACACAGTGAATAAGCATTGTTATTCAACAGGACGACGCTGTCAGCCTTCTCGGCAGTCATTTTTGATGTGGGAAAAGACTGGTAGATCAGTGGTTTTCGGTTAACTGGTAGCTCGATGACCTCCGTGTGTGTAATATGTATTTATGTATCAAAGAATAGTATATATGTAGTATATCAGTTGTCTAGTATCCATAATATAAGGGCCATGCTACTTACTTAGGGACTAGATGGCGCTGTGTGAATTATGCCAGTATATTACACTCTGAGACCAATGTAGAGGCATGCACTACTTAGGCAATTTTACGTCGTCGTCTACGTGGTAGAGCCCTAAGCCCGTCTGGATGGCAACCACCTTTGGTCTTAACTATGCCGCCATAATAACTTTGTATTGTGTTCCGGCATTGGTGACCCAAGTTCCTGTACCCTTATGGGACAGCAGCGTGTTCGTGATGCCACTGGCGTTGAAAGCACCCATACGCGACGGTAACTGCTAAATCCTAAGCGGGCCGTCAGCCTGTCTGCTGACCTACAGCAATAAAAAAAACCCGTTGCCTGGCTTAAACCCGCACGGAACTAAGGTGCACGCGAAAGTATATCCGGTGCGTCCGGGCATACACCAGCGACGTGCGTCGCTTAGTCAGAACACACCCCACCGCGTAAGGCTCACGGCGGGGTGTGCTCAAAACATTTCCACGTCATAGACAAAATAAATGCTTTTTTTTATTGTTGAAGACCATCAGACAGGCTGACGGATCGCTTCATAGTAAGCATCTGTCGTCTCCTATGGATGTTTGCGACGTTAGCGGTACCGCGAACACGCTGCTGTTTTATACGGGCACAAGAACCTGGGTTATATAGAAGAATATTGTGGTTGTCCACCACTTGCTGTGAATAATTAAATATGATTTTTTTTATATTTTCTTTTATAGAATTGGCCGAAGTAGAAGAATTCCGTGCTTATGTTCGTTACGCTAACATTGTTACCAGAAAAGAGTCTAGGGAGGCCTTGCAGAATGTTGTCGATGATCCGCGGGTAAGATTTTATGGTTTTATGATTTATTTTTATCCGTGCAGGGGCGGAGAATGAATACTAACCTCTGCGGCCTGGATCGGCGTGTCGTAAAAGGCGACAAAACAACCCACCCTAGCTACGTGATAGGGCCTCAAGCCCGTTGGCTGGCGACCACCTTTGGTCTTAAGTATGCCGCCATAATCTTGTGTTGTGTTCCGGCATTAGTGATCCAAGTTCCTGTACCTTTTGGGACAGCAGCGTGTTCGCGATTCCACTGGCGTTGCAAACACCTATAGGCGACGGTAACTGCTAAATCCTAAGCAGGCCGTTAGCCTGTCTACTGTCCTACAGCAATAAAATAAACAAAAAAATACTTAAGACCAAAGGTGGTCGTCATCCAGACGAGCTTGGGGCCCTACCACGAAGCTAGGGTGGGTTGTTTTGTCGCGTTTTACGACAGGCCGACCCCGGCCGTAGAGGTCAGTATTTTTTCTCCGGCCCTGCACGGATAAAAATATCCATGTGACATTATGTATTTCATTATTCACATTCTGATAACTTAAATAAAATGGTACAAATAATACTTAGTAATTTATTTAACTGTTAATACTGTGCCACATCACTGGCTAACCGCCTTACTGGTTAACCACCTTCAAGAGGTGCCCCTGGCATCGTAAACATCTATGGGAAGTGATAACTGCTTAGTGTGAAATGGGCCGTCAACTTTGTCTGCTGTCCTACAGCATTGAAAAAAGAAACTTCGACAAATACAACTAAAAACTAGTGCGGTAGACTAACTTAACAATATAAACCTGCTATCTTCTTGAAAATTCCTATTTTTCAGCTCGCAGAACGTCTAGATACGGCTAGCCATGGATTCCGTCTGGCTGTGAAATATTACCTACCCAAACTATTACTAGCTCCCGTAGCACACGTATTTCTTTACCACACGTACGTGCTTGCGCTATTGCAGATAGCGCCGGCGAGTGAGGATCGGGAGAGCTTTAAACAGGTATTTATACACAGAATACAAATATATACATTTTAATACAATTAACAGGCTCAATACATATCCACGCAATCAAAATACAATTTCATAAACTTAAAACACTAACTAACGCCCTTTAAATACAAGTGTATTCACTCAAAATACAAATTTACTCATTTAATACAATTAGAATTTTATTTTTTAAGAGATATTACTAAATATATTCTATGGAAGTTAATAATTTTATGTGAGAACTAGTTGCCAGGAAAACATTGTTCTGCCATATGATTTAAAAAAAAAGTAGACTATGTCCTTCTCGAAGGTCCAATCTATGACTATACCGAAATTCATCAAATATTGGTTAAGCGATGTAGGCACGAAAGCGTAACAAACAAACAAACAAATTCACTTTCGCAATTACAATATTAGTTAGGAAGTGTTTTATATAAAAAAAAACGTGTGCGTCTCGAGACGCCCGACAGAAGTGATAACTTAAACTAATCTAAGTTGAACTATTTCATATTGAAATTGTTTAACTTGAGAAAAGCTTAGGTTATTACTTAAATTTTATGTATATTAATATGATAATGTAAGAAAATGTTATTTATTAATAAAACCAAAAATAACTAAAGTTTACGAATTTTACCAAAAACTGTTTCAAAATTATATTAAGTTATTCCCTAATGTAGATTCTTTATAAAGAAATAAAAAAACTCAACTGTATTTCATTGTAATAAAGTCGCAATTCGAATAGATCTAGCGCTGTGGGTTAGAGTGAGAGAAGAGGAGCCTGCCTACCACTGCCGTATGCGTGAGAGAAAGGGAAGCCAGACAGATTGGCGCCGTAACGCGTTACGTAACGAAGAGGTTTACACTCTCATAAGAAGTTATCACTTCAAAAATTAACCAGCCAATAGTGAAACATGAAATGAGGAGATTCGCAGGAGAACCAAAGTAACCGACATAGCCCGGATGATTGCAAAACTGAAGTGGCAGTGGGCTGAGCACATAGCTCGAAGGACTGATGGCCGTTGGGGCAAAAAAGTCCTCGAATGGCGACCGCGTACCGGAAGACGCAATACTGGTAGGCCCCCCACAAGATGGATCTGGTCAAGATCGCCGGAATAGGTTGGATGAGGGCAGCGCAGGACCGATCATCGTGGAGATCTTTGGGGGAGGCCTTTGTCCAGCAGTGGGCGTCTTCCGGCTGAAATGATGAGTGAAACATTATTTCATCACGCGATATGTAAACCCGTTTGACTTGGAATTTAGCAGTTACTCATATTGCGATGTAGACCCTCATTAAGAACGGATTTTACGGAAATTCCACCAAAAATGTATTTTTTTTTATTTATAAATTTATATGGCATAACGTTTGTTGTTGGTTTTATATTATGGAGTGTTTTTAACAATATGTAATATTTGTCTCATAGGTTGAGTGCAATTTACATCCAATCAAGAAATTATTAACATCGACACTAGGCAATGGACCAAAGATGTGAGTTCGCTTTATTCTCTCTACATCAATCTTATCTGAATTTTTTTTCTTAAACACGATGATTATGCCACGCCCATTTTGGTCGAACCAATGAAATCGTGTTCAGGTTTCAACGACAATGTACATCAAAGATCTTTTTAATTGGGACAATGCATTACGGACCACGGCACCAGTCCGGACCGCGGTCACGTGGTTTCAGACAGCTTTCTCTCCATGTAGGTGCGGAGTAAAATAACTAACTTCGCGGCCGGGGTCGGCCTGTCGTAAAAGGTAACAAAACAACCCACCCTAGCTTCGTGGTAGGGCCTCAAGCCCGTCTGGATGGCGACCACCTTTGGTCTTAAGTATGCCGCCATAATAACTTTGGGTTGTGTTCCGGCATTAGTGACCCAAGTTCCTGTACCCTTATGGGACAGCAGCATGTTCGCGATGCCACTGGCGTTGCAAACACCCATAGACGACTGTAACTGCTTACCGTTAAGTGGGCCGCCGTCTGCTGTTCCTCAATAATAAAAAAACAAGCAACTTGGGCCCATAAAAGGATGCGCTATACGGGATCTACCTTGCAAACAAGGTGTGGGCAATTAGCACTCAGCATACCTATCGTATGCAACACGTTGGGGGTAACACCAGATGTCATCTCTTCAATGAAACTTCTAGCGTATGCCTAGGTAGACGTGTGTAGGGCCAGCTAATTTCAACTTTTTTCAAGGGACTGTGCTTTAAGGATGGCGAGTCGAGCGAGGAGACAATTGGCTATAGAAAAATGTAACGAACTGGCGAGGATAGTGGAAAACTGGGATAATAGAGACATTGGACAGTGTTGCAATGAGTTTATAAGAGGTGTGTAATTTTTTTTAAATTTATTTTATAAGTCACGGCTTTTTTTAAATAATAAGGCAATTTTACATCCATCGGACATGTACTATATAAGCCAAATTGGAACAATTTGTAGTTTACACAAATAATTTAGTATGTATATAGTATTTATATAGATATAGTCTCTAAAGATCCATCTAGAGATCTCGGGTTCAAATCCTGCGGTAGCATTTTTTTAATTGCTGTAGGACAGCAGACAGGCCTATAGGTGTTTGACACCAGCGGCATCGCGAAAACTCTGCTGTCGCATAAGGGTACAGGAGCTTGGGGTCACTAATGCTAGAACACAACACAAGGTTATTATGGCGGCATACTTAAGACTAAAGGTTTTCCCGAGACCAAAAAAAAAGTATAAAAGCTACGAAAGCCTGAACAACGAGGAGACGAGGATTATAGGAAACACTGTATACTTGTATTCTATCTTATTCTTTCGCAGGCTAAATCATATTTATGTATATATTTATTTCTTTATGGTGTCACTTTTACGTTTCGTTGAATTTTTAAATCACAACAGTGCAAGTAAAGTTTCACTTTAAAAAAATTGTTCCAGAGGACACGTTATCGAAAATCGGTCCCGGAAAACGTATAGCGGAACGACGGGCGTATTTGTTTGACGGGATTTTATTGCTGTGTAAACCTATCACTAGTTTGGTATGTATTTTATAATGTTTTAAAAGTGAATTTTAAACGAATTTATGCCTGTTGGTTGGGCGCATCATCCTATCATTTTTTTCCCTGCCTACCCGCAATAGTTTAGATGCTGCGGCGTCTGACGGTGATTTCGAATAAAACTACTCGACCGCCGCCGCGCCGCCATTTTCTTGGCGGCGACAACCCGCACCGTCGAGTCTTGGTTAAACCCGCACGAGTTTTTATATATGTGTTATTATCATAAACCGCTAGTTATAAAGACCTAGGCTCCAAACCGCAGAACCAGCCGTGAAGTCGCCGCTCTTTATGATTTGCTGGGTATTTCCGTCTCCTTTCCTTTCCACGTTAATTATCGAACCCGCACTAACTTTGTTTCTAGCACCACGGCCACCATCTTTCTAGATTTAAGCCGTACCATTCTTTTGTACGGTTTTTCATCCTCCCCACCTGTAAAGTAACTAATTTTGAAGACTAATGGAACAAGTATTATTACCACAATTTAAGCTAATATTTGTTGGCAAATCAGTTTATTTTTATTCTACGTCAAAATTGTAATCCGTTTTAAATCTATGATTGCTTGAAAATCATAAAGGTAAATGGGAGTTTTTTTTTTTTGGAGATGGAAATGGATGACGCACTCCCCACAACAGCTTTTGAAACAGGTCTTAAATTGAATATTTTCTAGCCGTAGTCCCAATGCTTTTGCCACTCTTCTCGCTACTTGTTATTACTCATTTTGATTGCTCACAAACCGCAAAAGATAAGCATCAGGTTTTTCTGAGGTCTGTTAAAAATATACAGTCGTCGTTACTGTAAAATTAGATTTAGATGAATCAAATTCCTTTAGTTAGTAGTGCCATATTAAATAAAGAATGCAAGTGGCACGTCGTTGCACATGAAATATTAAATTATTAAAAAAAACTTAACAGCTGTTATTCAATGGGACTAATAATTTGAACTTAATATTGGAACATCCAATAGCAGTAATGCAATATTTATTTATACTCCTAACATAATCAAATATATGTGATAAAAGGACGACTTAATCTTCTTACATACCCTCATTTTTGTGGTAAATGGGAAGCAGCTATAAATTCGAGGAATACATTGATGTATTTTTATAGGTACCTGTGAATAGTGGAGCAGGAGTAGGCGGAGCGGGGGGTGTGCAACAGCTTAAGTTAAAAGAGAGACTTCATATTAGGAAATTGGAATTAGTAGACAGGCCTGATGCTGAAGGTGAGAAAATTTAAAAATACAACATACTTTTTTTATTGCTGTAGGACAGCAGACAGGCTGACGACGGTGTACGCAACGTCAGTGGTATCGCGAACACGCTGCTGTCCCATAAGGGTACAGGAACTTGGATCACTAATGCCGGAACCGAACACCAAGTTATGGCGGCATATAAATTATGACACACTAAGAATTATTTGAACCTTCTGTTATCTGGGGTTCAAACGTGGCTTCGAATCTGACTAGGTGAAGTATTTTAGAGGAGTTATCGGAATTCCTGATCTCCTGATGATTTCTAGAAATTTATATATTTTTTATTGCTGAACAGCAGCAGACAAGCTGACGGCCCACTTAATGGTAAGCAGTCACCGTCGCCTATAGATGTTTACGACGCCAGGGGCACTGCGATCAAGAGAGTATTTTTGTTACGGAGTTGTTTTTGTTATCTTTTATGACAGGCCGTCCCCGGCCGCAGGGGTTAGTTATTCTTACAACGACCTTACGCGAAGTGAAATCGTTCGAAGCTTCGAATCTGAACATCTGTGACTTAATTTGTGTATATTTTACAGAGGGTCGCCATTTAATGGAATTATGCCCGCGCGTTGGGCCCCCCGTAGTGATCGCTTGCGGGTCCTGTGCGGAGAAACGGAATTGGATGTGCGACTTGGTAATGCTCAATACGAAACCGATGCTAGATAGGATATTGGATAGGTGAGTGAGTGGATGGTGTTGATGGAATCCTAAAAGATGTAAATTTTTTTTGCTGTAGGTCAAGGTGCAAACAGGCTGACGGTCCGCTTAGAACTTAGCAGTTACCGTCGCCTATGGGTATTTGCAATTCCAGTGGCATCTCCAACACGCTGCTGTCCCATAAGGGTACAGGAACTTGGGTCACTAATGCCGGAACACAACACAAGGTGCCATCCAGACGGGCTTGAGACCTTACCACGTAGTTAGGGTGGCTTGTTTTGTCGCCTTTTACGACAGGCCGACCCCGTCCGCAGAGGTTAGTATTCTTTCTCCGCCCCTGCACGGATAAAGACATAATGGTAATTTAAACACACACATTGTGATTAAATTAGCTTTTTCTGAACAAAAATAAGAGTAAGTTGGGCGACTTTTTTGTTAGATCTTTCGGGTTCTTACAAGTCACTTTTAAATGGACATAAGAGGAGGGATAAACCGAAGAAGGGCGTAGGGTCGCCCCCAAAGGATCTTTGTCTAAACTGCCCAAGGACTCATCCCACGCTGCCGCAAGGTGTAAGTCATTTCTGGCACTCTTGTCTATTCTCCGTAGAGCTGAGCCTCTGCCGCTGCTCTATCCGTGTCGCCGTGACTCCTCTTGAGTTGGATGTACTGACGGTGGGCGTGGTCACACGTCTTGCGGGGCCGTTCCAGCTCCGCATTCCACCAGTACACGTGACGTGAGAACCGGTGTAGCCCCATGGCTTCTTCTTCAGTCTTGTAGGAAACTGCGACTGATATTTTTCTTTTCTATAGCATACTTTTGGATCTGGAGAAACGGCACCCGTTAAAACTGCCTCCGGCTTCGTTGTACCGATTCGCGGTGCCCGATTCGCCGGACAACATTGTGTTGGAGGACCACAACGCGAGCCAACGGCATCAGGGCAACTCCCCAGTGCCACTTATCAAGGTAACGGGATGATATACTCACGTAGTTAGTCACATGCATTGTGTAGCTATGCACAGACATTTAACCATTAAGTTTTTACATGCAATATTCAAGATATAAAATTCCATGTGAAACTGACTGATGTCTACTTTCAATGTGAAACGAGAAAAATAATTTCAATAAAAATCATGTTATGAATTTTAATTATATACTTTGAAGTAAAACTTCCTTAGCACCGTTGTAAGTTGAAAACTAGATGACTCGAAAAAGCGACAACAGAACAAGAGAAACATATTTAGAAATAGGATTTAGGCTGCAAGAGAATGATACAGAATACAAGCATGTATTGTTTTCTATAATCTTCGTCTTCTCTTTGTTCCGGCTTTTGTATTATTTCGTATTATGTGTGGGCTTTCGTATTACCTACTTTTTGTGTGTATTGGACCTCCCACACTTTTTATATAAATGTGTTTTGGAAGATATATTTAATTAGAAATATCTCTTCCCACAGGGCGCAACTCTCTTGAAATTGGTGGAACGTTTGACATTCCACATATACGCCGATTTGAATTTGATGCGAACGTTCCTCACCACCTACAGATCGTTTTGTTCACCTGGAGAATTGTTGGACTTATTGATTGAGAGGTTTCAAATACCCGAGCCTAGCGAGGTTTACGACGCGCCCAAAGCTGGTAAGTTATTATGTGTGTATTCTAAACTCAATTTGTTTACGAATAAGCACTCTACTTGTTATAATAGAACTCAACTTGTTATAAGTGTAGGGGCTTAACTCGTTATAAGTATAGGGACTCAACAAGTTATAAGTTTAAAGATTCATCTCGTTATAAGTGTAGAGACTCAACTTGTTATAAGTCTAAGAGCTCAACGCGTTATAAGTGTAGGGGTTTCAACTCGTTTAAGTATAGGGACTCAACTTGCTTACAAGTGTAGGGACTCAAATCGTTATAAATTTTAGGACTCAACTCATTAAATATAGTAACTCATCTTGTTGTAAGTTTGCAGACTCAATTAGTCATAAGTTTAGGAACTCGTCTCATTATAACTTTACGGACTTAATTTATAAGTTTACTAGACTTATATTTATAAGTTAATAGACTTATATTTATAAGTTTTTGGAATTCCACTCGTTGTATATTTGCGAACTCAATTTCATACAAGGGTAGGAGTTCAATTTGTTTTTTAGGCTCATCAACTTATTCTAAATAAGTGAAATTTGAGGTTCGTTATACGTTTACAAACCAATTCATTTCGTATATAGTGCTATGTAACTTAGTTTGGGACTAGATGGCGTTGTGAGAAATGTCCCAATATATTTTTTTTTATTTTATTTTAATCCCTATTCGCAATAAGTGTGGGTATCCCACAAGGACGGTTTTTTGACCTTTACTTTTTCTAATAATTTCGTATGTATTTGATTGGTTTGAAGAAAGAAAGGAAAATACTTATTTAGGACTACAACACTCATATGAATATACAAAATAAAAACTAAGTAAACCTAAAACTAGCCCTAAAAGGGGTTCTAAGTCAGCATAAATTGGTTTCAAGTGCAGTACTTGCTTCGTTTAATTGTGGGAACTCAACTCGTTATGAGGTTACGGACTCAATTCGTTATAAATTTAGGCATTCAACTTATTATAAGTAGACGTAATTTGTTGTTATGTAATTGAATTATTCTATATAAATAAAATGATAGAAGTCTGCAGTTGTGCGCATCACGGCACAACTACTGGATAAATTTCAATTAAATTTTCTAAGTTTTATGTCTGACACTTGGCCCTTATCTAAAAAAAAAATATTGCGATATCTTCATTTAATACATATTTATTAAACTTTTAAGAAACAACAATTTTAATAAGCACTATGTGTTCAGTGATGTGAGTTTTCTTGTCGCGGAGAAGTGTGGCAAGCGGTGTAGCGCGCATGCGTACTAAAACTCATATTTATTGATTTACTTTTTTCTGTTATTCGATCAGCGAAGGGGCGGGAACAGCTAGTTTTCATATACTTGAATGTTATCTATGATTTCATATCTTTCCTTAAATGGCAGTAGAGATTTTTTTACCTTATATTTTTTGAAACGCTACCCACAAAACGGTGTTTTTTTTAGTAAGTTGGTTGTTATATTTAAGTTTTAGTTGTTAATATGTTAATTTTAGTTGTTGTTATATGTAAGAGATGTTATTATAAATGAATTAATAGCACCAAATGAAATATTATATTATATAATTATTTAATGTATTAACTTGTAAAACCGATGAATATCAAAATTACTTTATCACGCATGCCAGTCGTAAGGATGGTCAAGATCAAGACACCCAAAAAGGACGTCAGTCTTAATACATCACTAAATCCAGGTAATATCTGATAATGAATTTATATATTACATACACACACACAACAAAATGTATCAAAATTCAAAAGAAAAACTTGAAAATATGACTATCCTTTTTTTCTATTATTTTCCTGGTTATATGGTATTGTTTCCAGTCGCATTATTTGTATTATTATGTTTTTTTTAACAGAAAGTACCGAGAGCTTGCCAAGTACGGATGCAGAAAAATTAAGCAAAAACACGGCGAGGGAGGACTGGAAGAGGTATAGGAAGGAATTCGAACAGCCTGTTAAGTTTAGGTGTGTCTTTATTTTAACAGCTTTTATATTAGTAATATATTTCATGGCAATCCAAAAGGTGGCTCGAAGGACCAAATTATGATTTTTGTTTTGGTTACCGTCACCTATAGCTGATTGATATCCGCCTAGGGGAGCTGAAACCTGCGTCACTAATGCCGGAACACAACATCAGATTATTATTGTGACATATGTAGAGACTAGGGTGGGCTCTCATACAAACGAGCTTAAGAGCCCTAATACCTAAAAATAGCTTAGTTTTTCTCTGTCCATTTTATTTCAACAATTGACAGACATAATATGTATGTATGACATAGTATGAAAGTATCAGGAATATTAGGACAATAATTATAAGATTTATTATTTTTATAATATTTTTACCAAGCTCAAAAATTATTTTATATTTTAATGCAAAATATTACATTTTATATATTAATTCATAAAATCTACGAAAACCCGAACAAAGGAGAGACGATTATTATAGGAAACACTGTATACATGTATTCTATCTCATTCTCTCGCAGACTAAATCCTATTTATGAATATGTTTGTCTCTTTTTGGGGTCGCTTTATGTTTCATTGAATTTTCAAATCACAACAACGGCACTAAAGAAGTTTCACTTCGAAAAGGAGCAGTAGGACCTTCTTTGGTTATAAATTCCTAGTTCAGTTACCCTGGACTGCCCCCTCATGCAACCAGTAATCAGTTGACATGATGGCACAGGGTGATAAACGTCCTTCGTCACTGGGTGGACCAGCACTTCTACGATTTTGAGCGGGAGCCCCAACTGCTGGACAAGTTGAGGGATTTTCTGGAATCTGTCGACGGGAAGCCAATGAAGAAGTGGGTGCAGAGCGTGCTTAAGACCTTACAGAGAAAGGTGAGTGTTAATATTAAGCTGTAATTATAAAAATTTACCATACCTGTTAATTCATCCAAGTAGGATTATTACTAAAAACAGCAGCCAATCCAGAAAAGAGTAAAAATAACTACATAGTATCCGTGCAGAGGCGGAGAAAGAATACTAACCTCTACGGCCGGGGTCGGCCTGTCGTAAAAGGCGACAAAACAACCCATCCTAGCTACGTGGTAGGGCTCAAGCCCGTCTGGATGGCGACCACCTTTGGTCTTAAGTATGCCGCCATTATAACCCTGTGTTGTGTTCCGGCATTAGTGACCCAAGTTCCTGTACCCTTATGGGACAGCAGCGTGTCCGCGATGCTACTGGCGTTGCAAACACCCATAGGCGACGGTAACTGCTAAATTCTAAGTGGGCCGTCAGCCTGACTGCTGTCCTACAGCAATAAAAAAAGCGTTTAGTTTTTTTTAACCTTAATTAATTTTTATCTTTTTAATTCGATTAACTATAAAAGTGTGTTTTTTTTTGTTTTTTTGTCGCCCATTTGCGGTCGATTCCCAATCGGTAAATGTTTTTTTTTTTATTAATTTAACGCTATCCAGAAGTTTTATTAAATAAAAAACATCATATTCCGGCAGAAGGAAAAGAAAGCGATAATCCTGATGATCCTGATAAAGACTATGGGACAAAATTATTAAATTTGTGTATTGTCATCAGGTCTTGACAAGTGTGCATAATTTTGAATGTTTTTGATAGTTCAAAGTTGGTAAATAGCGAATCCGATAATTCCGTTACATATAGGTCAAGTCAATAAAAGTGGGTAAAAAGAAGAGAATGTGTAAGAATTAAAGGTTAATGTCACCATATTCTATTTTTTTTTTTCGTACTGCTCAATTATTTTAAACAAATATTACTTTTATGTAAAGGCTAAATAAATTTTCTTGGGTTCTCTATAAATGAAAAGGTACTGTAACAGAAGGACATGCGCAAGCGCAGATGCCAAGTGAATGCGACGCATGTAACCGAGATGAAACCTCACGTAAGAAACAGGACAAGGGAAGGTTCACCTTTGGCAATTTTTTAAAGTGGTGGTGGTTGTGGTAACTCCCCCCGCCCCCTTCCTATTTTGTGTAATATTATTAAATTGTTTCTGCAGAGTGGACAGAACAACGAGCTCGATTGCACCTTAGGCGGAGGGGTCTCTCATGTGTTCGACAGGGCTCCGCCGAGCGTTCTCCGTCACGTGGCAGAGCCCCCCGAGAAGTACTCGTGGCACCCCCTAGCGCTACATCCGTTGGAGTTGGCAAGGCAGCTCACGTTACTCGAGTTTCAGTTGTACAGACAGGTAGTAGTCAATTTGTTGCTTTTAACGACTCACTAAGAACGAGTTGCTGTATAATTATTTTCATATGATAATAATTTGTATGATTTTTAATAGTCACCTATTTCATAAAGCCTAACTAAATACAAAAAAATTTTAACAAAGACGACCTCCGTGGCGTAATTGTTTTCGCACGCCGAAAGGTAGGCGGGGTCGGAAGGTAGGTAGGGTCGGATTCGATTCCCATCTATGTCTAGTGGTTTATGTATAAAAATAATTTACAAAATATATGAGTCCGTGCAGGGGCGGAGAAAGAATACTAACCTTTGCAGCCAGGGTCGGCCTGTCGTAAAAAGCGACTAAACAACCCAAGCTAGGTGTTAGTGCTTCAAGCCCGTCTGGATGACAACCACCCATGGTTTTTAAATATACCACCACAATTACCTTATCAGTACCACTACGCGTATAGCAGCGTGTAAGCAGGAGGAATGTTATCCAAACCGACTTCCTACTCACTAGGAGACACCACACCAGCAAAGTGGCCAACTATAAGGTCGTACCCGGTGTGAGTCTAACTGCACAATATCGTCTTCTTGTCATGGACCTCTGCGCTAAGCCTAAAGACAGGCATGCCGAGCGCTTTCAGCGCCGAATTAGGTGGTGGCTGCTTGATGAAGTCACGTCCCAGGAGTTCGCCTTAGCTGTCAGTGACAAGTGCGCCGGTGATATGGGCGAACCAGTTCAAGTTTACTGGGACAAGATTCAGGCATCTATCCTTGGGTCAGCTAAAGAGGTGCTTGGGGTGTCTAAAGGTGGTCGCAAGTGTGACAAGGAGACATGGTGAAGAAAAAATCGGAAAGCGGACCCGGACGCCGAAGCGACAGTTTGAATTGCAACCAGGATTCAACGCTAAGATGTTGATGATAATATAAAGCAACCATTACTCATATATATATTCATTCGTTAGGTCAAACCATCAGAGCTTGTAGGTGCAGTTTGGACGAAGAAAGATAAAGAGAAAACCAGTCCTAACCTACTGAGGATAATCAAACACACGACTAATGTATGTATAATTATATATTTTTTTTAAACAAATTTATTGTTAAAATAAGTTAAAGCTTTAGAAATGAGATTGGAGTGTTAAACCGAAGAAAAGTGGAATTGTGTATGATTATGATAAAAGTGTACATCAATGTCGAGATGACAGAAGAGAGTGGAAAGGTCCACTACCCACCCCACTTAATGTGGATAAAGGTGAGAAGGAGAAGATGTAACAGATGCATCGCGTACAACATCCATAGATGCACACCTCCCCGCATCTATGGATTTATAATTTGCCTTGTATGTTTTTGGAACAAAATGCTTGCAATACAGATTTTTCTATTTGTACAATTGAATTGGAGCTAAGAGTGAATTGAATTGTAGCTTCCAGTTAAATTACATTTGGGCTTCAATTGAATTAGGGGTTGAAGGGAATTAAATTGGGGCTTGAATTTAATTCGGACTTGTAGTGATTGAATTGGAGCTTCCAGTGAATTAGATTGGGGCTTAAAGTGAATTGAATTGGAACTTCAAGTGAATTGAATTAGGGGTTAAAGTGAATTAAATTTGGACTTGAATTAAGTTGGGGGTTGAAGTGAATTAAATTGGCGCTTAAATTGAATTGGGGCAAAGGGAATTTAATAGGGACTTAAGTGAATTTAATTGGGACTTGAAATGAATTTAATTGGAACTTGAAGTGAATTGAATTGGAGCTTCAAGTAAATTGAATTAGGACTTTAATTGAGTTGGGGTTTCAAATGAGTTAAATTAGACCGCGTTGGGGCTGCGAGCAGGCTCGCGTCACGTCTCACGGCCCATCTCACGGCTCTGGCATTCAAGGCGTACGAATATATACGTTAGCACAGGGATGGTTTTAGTGGATATATAAATCCAGCGATGTACATATCCTAACCCTATTGATCGAGAGTCGCGCACCTTGCCGTGTCATTCTACTTGCGTTCGGCTGTAAGAAAGGCATTTAAAAGCATTACAATCACAAACAAAAAGTGTTTGTTTAGTAAAAAAAAAAATATTTTAGTTCTTAGTAAGTATTGATTGTATAATAATACTGATTTTAGTTCACTCGTTGGATGGAGAAGTGGATTGTGGAGAGCGAGAATCTAGATGAGCGCGTCGGCGTCGTGTGTCGACTGTTAGAAGTGGCGATCGCCCTACGCGATCTGAACAACTTCAATGGGGTGCTCGCTGTAGTGGCGGCGTGCGGGTCGGCCTCAGTGCACCGGCTGCGGAACACCTTTCAGGTCAGTAGGTTTGTGAATGAATTGGGGTTGCGTAGGGTTACGACAAGTATCTCCTCCCCCGCGAGGGTGAGGGCTGCGTGCTGTTCCGCGGCCCCCCTCAACTCCTAGAGTTGTTAGGAGAGCGCCGGGTGGACGAAACCCTGAGCCCCTGGCACCAACACTTTAGAAGGGGCCCGCCTCAAGACAAAGGGCGGGCCGGCGCCGGCCCGGGCCACGAGATCGGCAGGCCATATATCCGTGGGCCCGGGCGTAGGCGATAGGAGAACAGCGGGGTTTTTTAGTGGGTAGTCGGATGGCCAATCATCTTTCCCGGAGTCCCACATATCCCTCGGTCCCCCCGGGCCCGGGGAACCCGTCAAGAGAGGTTTTTCCCCGAGACCAAAAAAAAAAGTATCCCCTCCCGCCAACGCAGGCCACGTCGGCGGCGCCGGAGGGCAACTAACGACCTCCGGCCGCCGTAAAAAGCGGCCCCTCGGGGGAGGACCCGCCGCCCGCACTATTGCCACAAGGGTGAGGGCTGCGTGCTGTTCTGCGGCCCCCCTCAGCTCCTAGAGTTATTACAGGAGAGCGCCAGGGGGACGAAAGCCTGACCCCCTGGCGCCAACACTTAAGAAGGGGCCCGCCCCAAGACAAAGGGCGGGCGGGCGCCGGCCCGAGCTACGAGATCGGCAGGCCATATATACAGGGTGACTGCCTCACCCGTCCAAATTCACACAGAAGAATCTTTAGTAAAAGTTATGAGAAACATGTATTTTAGTTTAGTATCACATAGTACAAAAATGTTGAGTAATCAGCATCACAAAGTTATCACAAGAACTCGCAATTAATACTTGACACCTACAGTCGACAAGTGTCAATGACCTCTCCCCGATGGAGATTACAAAAATACAAAAAATACGAAATACAAAAATTTCAGTTAAAGGGCGCGTTTGTAATAAGTAAAAAATTACGTAAATCTTTAGTGATATGTACAATAATTAGTAAAAAATCAATTAGAGGTTAACTTACCATTACTGCTTTACACGTATTTTAATAAATGTTCAAAATGCAGTCCGTTTGTCTCTAAGCAAAGTCTAGCTCGTTTTTGAACATTTTCCTTTACCTTTCTAAGCACTAGAGTGTCATTACGCACATCTTCAAACGCTCGCACTATTTTAGTTTTTAAGTTCGCGAGGCTTTGGACCTCTTCCACATACACGTGTCTTTTAATTTCACCCCACAAATAAAAGTCCAATGGTGTTAAATCCGGTGATCGAGGCGGCCATGGGACGGGACCACCACGACCGACCCAACGATTACCGTATTCCGTATTTTTGCACTGTCGACGTCACGAGAGAACGAACTGTAAACACAATGCACCAACGCGACAACATGCGGCTGACTGATTATTAATTAATTATTTACGGCAGCGGCGGCAGCCGTATTTCGCACGCCGTAATTCCCCGCACACACACACCGCTACGCTGCAACCGACATAGGGCTGCCAAACTAAAAAATAAATCAGGGTATTTATTTATAAATGTACATAGTAAAAAACATAACTTCACTAACTTCAATGATTTGTTACAGTAGAAACCGAATGTTGACGAAACTACACTGTACACTCATTTTAAAGCCTATAATAAAGATTCATCTTTTTATGGTGGGCTAAAAGTCCCACCTGAAACGTTTAGAAAAAGTATTTTTAAATAATTTTGACAACGTCTTAATGAATCGGCCTGGTAGCACCATTTTCTTTTTTTTTTGGTCTCAGGGAAAACCTCTCTTGACGGGTTCCCCGGCCCGGGGTGACCGAGTGATATGTGGGACTCCGGGAAAGATGTACCCACTAAAAAACTTGGGTCACTAATGCCGGAACACAACACAAGGTTATTATGGCGGCATACTTAAGACCAAAGGTGGTCGCCATCCAGATGGGCTTGAGACCCTACCACGTAGCTAGGGTGGGTTGTTTTGTCGCCTTTTACGACAGGCCGCCCCCGGCCACAGAGGTTAGTATTCTTTCCGCGCCCCTGCACGGATAAAACTTAAACATTTGATTGAATAATAAACAATATGGTTGAATCGCAACATTCGTTTTATTACAATAATCATCATAGGTACAACCCTAGCGCATTCTTACGAAGACGTATTGACACGTGTCCCGCACGGCGGGCAACACAGTCTCGACTCTTTGTACGCGTACATAAGGTACATTTCTTCTCGTTTACAATACCGAGGAGGAGTTAGGTAATAAAGGTCAATGTACGAACCTTGGAACATATGATTATTTGCACGATTGAATGAGCAACCAAGTTACTAAACATTTTCCTTGGGATGAAATATTTTATTTTGAAAATTTTACATACAATTTTTTTTTGCAAAAATGGGTTCCATAAATGATGCTTAGTGCGTAAAAAAAATTTGGACGGGTGAGGTAAAGTCACCCTGTATATCCGTAGGCCCAGGCGTAGGCGATAGGAGAACAGCGGGGTTTTTTAGTGGGTAGTGGGATGTTCGAACATCTTTCCCTTAGTCCCACATGTCCCGCGGTCCCCCCGAGCCGGAGGAACCCGTCAAGAGAGGTTTTTCCCCGAGACCAAAAAAAAAGTACCTTTTGAACCCATGTTGCCTTAAACTGTTTGTGTATATAATATTGCGTGCATAGGGCTCCAAGAAGTCCCTCGAGGGCTAAATTTGACCTCACTTGCCATTCGAGTATGCGCACAAGGTGCTCCCAAAAATCCATCGAGGACCCAATTAGCCTCAACTACCAGTCCATGGTTTCGGGTGATTATAGGGTACGAACACGTCCTTTGGGGGTCAAACTTAACTTCATCTGCCAGTCTATGATATGGGGTCCATAGGTATATCACCGATATATTAAGAACTTTAAAGATTTAATCTGACGATATGGGGTGCAAGCTCCAATAAGTCCTTCAGGGTCCAATTCAACCTTGCCCCGTGGTTGCACCCCGCTAAATATCGGACGAGGTTACCCTATCATGAGGCCAGGGCAGACATAACAGTATACTGATTGAACTCTTGGTCCCCACTCTGAGCCAAATAGGGGGGGGGGGTGGGGGTTGTTCTAGTCTTCGTGTATCCCTGTCAATAGTATATTCGTGAGAATAAACGCTAGACTATTCGTTTGCATCGAGCTATGTTAATAAACAATTTCCGCATTACAGATGGTGCCGCCCCGCCTCATCCGCGCCCTGGAGGAGTTCCGCGAGCTCAACTCGGACCACTTCCGACGCTACCAGGAACGGCTGAGGAGCATTAACCCACCGTGCGTCCCCTTCTTCGGCATGTACTTGACCAACATACTCCACATCGAAGAGGGCAATTTGGGTAAGTATTTGGGCAAAATTGTTATGGCGGCTTTACTTATACCGACCAAGGGTGGTTGCCATCCAGACGGGCTTGGGGTCCTACCACGTCGACACCGGCCGTAGGGGTTAGTATTCTGACTCCGCCCCTGCACGTAGACAAACACACTGTCTGCTGTTCCTCAGCATTTAAAAAATGAGGGAATACCCGATCCCACTAGTGGGACGTTATGGACTGTTGTTTATTTAGGGAAGTACCCTCTTGTTTTTTTTAGATTTCCTACCAAATTCGGAACTGATAAACTTCTCCAAGCGGCGGAAGGTGGCCGAGATCACGGGTGAGATCCAGCAGTATCAGAATCAGCCTTACTGTTTGACAGTCGAACCTAGGACCAGGGTGAGTTTTAGTATACAGGTTGCATTATGAAAGTAATGCGCATGAATTTTTTGTGAAGTAGTGTTATGAGGCTCTTCGGTAAAGCCTTTTTAAAAAAGGAAATTAAAACGAAAGGATATATTTTGAGACAACCGTCTGCATTGGGAGCTGGATAGAGACTGGTGATGGATAGATAGGCGAGTGACTTGCTCATCATCATCATCCCAGCGTTATGTCCCGGTTGCAACCCAAACTTTCGTTTCGGTACCCGGGGTCCGCTTTCCGACCTTTTCTACTCCACTTCGCGCGATCTTCAGCATCCCTGGTAGTGAGCTCATTGGCACGCATATCACCCCTTACGACGTCAAGCCAGCACTTTTTGGGTCTACCCCTCCTGCCGGGGCCCGGCGGAGGCGGCATGACCAGACATTTGTTTCCCACGTAAGTATCCGGTTGACGCAAAACATGACCGTACCAGCGGAGCCGACACTCCTGCATTTATCTGCAATGTCACGGTCATGAAGGCTGCCGCGAATGCGAGAGTTCCTAACGCCTAACGCGGTCCTTCCGCGTCACTCCACATATCTACCGCAGCATATTCATCTCCGTGACACGCAGCTCCTGCTTGTGTCGCTCCAACACCGGCCACGCTTCACAGCCGTTTAAAAGGACGGGCCTAATGATGGTCTTACACTTGTCCCTTCAACTTTACCGGCATCTTGGGGTCAAAAATGACACCAGTTACCTCACGCCATTTGGCCCACGCGACAGCAATGCGCGCGAGTGACATGCTACTGTATAGAAATGATGACTAAACGGAATAGAGGAGCGGTAAGCGGAATAGGGTGCACAGAGCATCTATAACAGTAGCTATCCATCGCAACGCACTCGGACTGGTCGGATAATGTGGTGGGGATTTTACCCTTCCAAACGTCCCTAATCTCAGTTCGTTACGAGCGGTAGGAGAGGTTGGACGTGCCTTCGCATAAAGTCTTTTTATCGAGTTCGTCCGCAAGGACAAACCGTCAACGCAGACTTTTACCTGGAAGTGTTCAAGGGATTGAGACGGAGACTTCAAGCTCCACCACGGCAATGCCCCCAGCCACACGAGATCGTCGTTACCAACTGTCTGACTCAGATCAAGACCCCCTTGGTGGCTCAGCCTCTTTACAGCCCATACTTGGCTCCGTGTGACTTTTTTTTGTTTCCCTGACTGAAGAGAGAGCTTTAGGGAAAGCACTGGGAGTCAGTAGAGAACGTCCAAGCTCACGATACGACGTTTCTGATAGGCATTTCAGTAGAGGAGTTTTAGAGCCTTACAAAAAAAGCGCATTACTTCCATAATGCATCCTGTCCATATAGCATCCATACTAATATTATAAATGCGAAAGTAACTCTGTCTGTCTGTCTGTCTGTTCCTCTTTCACGCCTAAACGGCTGAACGGATTTTGATGAAATTTGGTATGGTGATAGATGATAACCTAGAAATGGTCATAGGCTATAAATAATCACGCCATCGTTCTTAGGGGGTAGGCAGTAGGCAGATAACTAAATTAAGTTAGTGATTTTTTGTGCTTATCCGGTATCTATGAGAATCGGCCAACATCTATTTTTCATCCCCCTAAATGTTAGGGGTAGTCCACCCCTAAATTTTATTTTTTATTTTTTGACATTTTATTATTTTTATGGCAGAACGTTTGCCGGGTCAGCTAGTAAGTATACAATAAATAACAGACTAGTTGTCTAGTACCCATAACACAAGCGATCTGCAGCTTACTTTGGGACCAGTGCTTTTTTTTTTGTTAATAAATACATACATATTGTATTCAAGAGAGAAATCGAACCCGAATGTTTGAATATTTGATAATTATTATCAGCAATTTTATTTATAATTTTCTTCAAAAAGTTTGTTCTTTTAAGGCATTTCTGGAATCATTGGATCCGTTCCCGGGGAAGGATGACAACGAGATCACGAATTATTTGTACGCGAAGAGTCTGGAAATTGAACCCAGACCACCGGTCAAGCAAATGCCCAAGTTTGTAAGTATATTGTGTAGCAGCAATAGTATGCACGGATAAATTAATAGTCGCCAGAGATGAATAAGCAACAATGAGAATACGCTTAGTGCGAGCGAGAGAGAATAATTAATCACTATTACACACGAAGTTGTTGACGTTGCAACCTATTACGCACGTTTCATCCTTGCAGGGGCGGAGAAAGAATACTAACCTCTGCGGCCGGGGTCGACCTGTCGTAAAAGGCGACAAAACAACCCAAGCTAGCCACGTGGTAGGGCCTTAAGTCCCTCTGGATGGCGACCACCTTTGGTCTTAAGTATGCCGCCATAATAACCTTGTGTTGTGTTGCGGCATTAGTGACCAAAGTTCCTGTACCCTTATAGCACAGCAGCGTGTTCGCGATGACACATGGCGTTGCAAACACCCATAGGCGACGGTAATTGCTAAATTCTCTCTCAGGCCCTCAGCCTGTGTGCTGTACTACAGCAATAAAAAAAACGCGTGCGCACCCACACGCCCACATTAAATTCATTTAAGGTGTTTCTATTATTTGTTTGTTCTTTGTTCCAATCAATGTGAAGTACTTTTGAACGACTCAACATACAGACCAGTTCCTACTTTTCGTTTGCAAACTCTTTTGTACTCAATCATAGCCAGTAGAATATTTTAAGTTATTATTAGTATTTTAGATAATTCAAAGCTAATAAAGATATTATAACAGCCCAGAAAATACACCGATCTCTCTCTGAAGCAAGTGAAAGTGTCGAGGAGGACGCAGAACGATCAGCTGGTGCATTATTCCGCCACGAACAACGACGACAACCTCAGTGAGTGGCCATTTTTGTATTCACGTTCGAATAGATCATATATTTTCTCCTTACAGGGACGGATTAAGATTACTAACCCCTGCGGTTGGGGGTGGTCTGTCGTAAATGGCGACAAAACTACCCTAACCGGATGGATGGCAACCAGTCTCTAAATACGCTTTCTAAGAATTTTTTTAGGCAACCGATTTTGATCAAATTTCGTAACTATTGTACTTCTTTTTTCTTCTTTGGGACGGAGAAAGAATACTTACCTCAGCGGCAGGTATCAGCCTGTCGTAAAAGGTGACAAAAGAACCCACTCTATCTACGAGGTAGGTCCCCAAACCCGTCTGGATGGCGACCACCTTTGGCCTTAAGTATGCCGCCATAATAACTTTGTGTTGTGTTCCGGCATTAGTGACCCAAGTTCCTTATACGGCCATCTGTTAGAATCTTATCGAACTAACAGATAATTATAACTGTTTGTCAGATAATAAACAAATAATTCGCAATAAAATAATACTGCGATTATAAATTGAGATACAAACTACCCTATCTTTCAAGTTGGACAAAACTGCACACTGTGTGTAAAATTTCATTAAAATCGGTTCAGTACTTTAGGAGTCTATAGCGGACAAATAACGTGACACGTAATTTATATATATTAAGATGAAAAAAATCCCCATTGCGAACAGGTTACCAATGAAGCCTGAGGTCCAAAATGTAAGATGTAGTTTCTGAAAGATGATCAATAGCTTTTGATTTAGAATTTAAAAGGGTATCCTTACAGGTGTATCCCAACTGTCGCCCACAAGTGGTAGCACGTGGGATGGCGCATCCGTCGCTTCTTTACCTATACACCATGACGAACATAGAGGTAAGAATTTTTTTTCAGTTTAATATTAACACTCACCTTCCTCTGCATGGTCTTGAGCACGCTCTGCACCCACTTCTTCATGGGCTTCCCGTCGACAGATTCCAGAAACTCCCTCAACTTGTTCAGCAGTTGGGGCTCGCGCTCAAAATCGTAGAAGTGCCGGTCCACCCAGTGACGAAGGACGTTTATCACCCTGTGCCATTATGTCAACTGCTTACTGGTTGCATGAGGGGACAGTCCAGGGTAACTGAACTAGGAATTTATAACCAAAGAAGGTCCTACTGCTCTTTTTCGAAGTGAAACTTCTTTAGTGCCGTTGTTGTGATTTAAAAATTCAATGAAACATAAAGCGACCCCAAAGAGAGACAAACATATTCATAAATAGGATTTAGCCTGCGAGAGAATGAGATAGAATACATGTATACAGTGTTTCCTATAATAATAGTCTCCCCTTTGTTCGGGTTTTTGTATTATGTGTGTTGTGTGGGCCTTCGTAATACCTACTTCTTCTGAAGTTTCACTTCTGCCGTATGTGAATTGCACACACACACAGTTTTTTTGTAATACGGCTTGAAGGACCAACAGTCTTGAAAAGTTACAATTCTTCGTCAAAACTGAGTTGATAATTGGAAGAGTGGCTTCGATTGTATTCCAAAATTTAGCTATTATGTACCTGTGACGATAAATACGTGTTACTTTTGATAGGTAGTAGACAAGAAGACCGCGTTGTCAGCCCTAGATTCGAACACAGGTCGTTGAGTCAGTTGAGTCAACTTAGCCAGTTGAGTCTCATCGACAAGGGGTTTGCGTTGTTCGAAAAGAAACCCAATTTCAATTGTAACAAGTAAGTAAATTGATTATTGATGATTCCGGACTTTTTTTGGAGTTTACTCCTTAAGAATCGATTTTCATATATAAGGCGCCCAGTATGAGAAAAATGTGAGAGTAAAATCTACCAATGAATGACCTCGTTACGTTTTTAGTGCGCGTGCACCGGAACACACTAAACAAAACAAAACGATGTATCTCTCAAGGCAAAAATTACTTTATTTGTTACAACTTAAGGTTGATTTCACATTAAATGTTGTTTAACATATGTCTTTTCATTTGTAAGTGACCAGAGTAATTTATTGCTTTGCTCATTTTAATGACGAATGATCGTAAGTATTAGATAATGTTTTGGAGATTTGTGACTTTATTACTAGGTGCCATAGTTGTAATTAGGTTGAACTTAAAACTGTTTTAAAACTTTTTTATATAGTATATTATTTTCATTAATTTGTTAATTTACCCTTTCATATGGTATTAATATTTTTTCAGTTAAATAAACTCTTTTTGCGTATGTTTAGACAATCGTACTTAAGTAGTAAACTCCAGTCGTGCGTCGGAGCTGACACACACAGTTTTTTTTTATTGCGTAGGACAGCAGATAGGCTGACAGCCCGCTTAAAATTTAGCAGTTACCGTCGCCTATATGTGTTTGCAATGCCAGTGGCATTGCGAACACGTTGCTGTCCCGTAAGGGTACAGGAACTTTGGTCACTAATGCCGGAACACAACACAAGGTTATTATGGCGGCATACTTAAGACCAAAGGTGGTCGCTATCCAGACGGGTTTGAGGCCCTGCCATGTAGCTAGGGTGGGTTGTTTTATCGCCTTTTACGACAGACCGACCCCGGCCGCAGAAGTAAGTGTTCTTTCTCCGCCCCTGCACGGATAAATACACACGGTTACACGGTAATAAAAAAAAACTGACATGAAGACCTGTTTTAGGAATTGCGTGAAGGACGAACCACCTTCTCCGAGAGATCGACACTCGCCGAGACACGATCGGTAAGTGATTTTAGTTTTACTTTACTGCAACATCCCACTTGTTCCAACCAATTGGACCTTTCTTCACAAGGTGTGGCTGGTTCCTGAACCAGCCAGGAGAAAACTGTTACTTTCAATTATGTTGGATACATGGATGTCTTATCCATGTGAAGTGAGAAATCCGCTAAGGTTGCCATAGTGAAAAGCGAACCCAGGACATTTGGATTACGCTTTTTAGGTACCTCTTGGCTATGTATAGACAGGCAAATAACTCGTCTATCATCTTGCTAGATTTAAAGTAAGAGATATCCGTCGTCGTACAACAGAAAACAGATCTATCATTGTTTCTGTCTAAGATGGGCTATAGCCTTTTTATAAAAGGCGAAAACGAACGAACGAGAATCTTCGTCTTGCTGTCTTTATCCCATTATTATTATTATTATTATTTATTATTTAATATCATCTTTTACACAATCCATCCATCTTTTCTTTAGTCTACCTCTCCTCTTGTATCCATCCACTGTCATTTCTACATACATACATATAATCACGCCTCTTTCCGGTAGGGGTAGGCAGAGACCACTTCTTTCCACTTACTACGATCTTTACATACTTGTTTCGCTTCGTCCACTTTCATTATTCCCTTCATACATGCCCTTCGGTTTAGGGTACTCTTGACCTGGCCTTTTTTCAAGACGTCTCTGATCTGGTCTCGAAACGTCCGCTTAGGTATACCCCTTCCAACACTTCCATTCACACTCGCCTTATATACTTTTTTCATCAATCGTTCTTCATTCATTCTGTCGACATGGCCAAACCATCTCAGCATACCTTCTCAATTTTTGTCACTACATCTTCTTTCAGACAACATCGTTTCCTTATCTCACTATTTCTTATCCTATCACTCAGTTTAACTGGAGTTCTTAACGCTCTCATCTCAACTGCATTTATTCTGCTTTCATGTTTCTTCTGCCATACCCAACTTTCACTTCCGTACATGAGTGTCGGAACCAACACCCCCTTATGCACAGCCAGACGCGCCTTATTAGACACCTTCCGACTGCTCATAAAGAAGTGCAAAGCTCCATTCACCCTGTTTCCTGCACTCACTCTTCTTTCAATATCACTCTCATTTCTAGCATCCTCCTTGTTACATGACGCTCCTCTACGCATTATATTCTCAGTCACTGGAGCTACTTTCTAACTTCCCTTAATATACAAATTTCTGATGTTATCCATTTTTGTAACTCCGCTCATCCATCTTTACATACGCATCTCTGCTGCATGCAATAACCTTTTATCTTTCCCTGAGATTAATATGAGAAAATAGACAACCAGAACTTGTTTTTACTAAACTAATTATTGTTTTTCTTCGAAGGCCGGGTACCAGTAGTGTCAGACATGATGAAATAGTCTAAGATAATTAATTTTCCGTGAGTTTCGGATAAGCTAATATTTTCCTATTGATCATTTTACTGTTAAATCCCGGTTGCAATCCAAACATTTCTGTCGAATTTTCTTCACCACTTCGCACGGTCTTTTACATCCTGGTAGAGTTCATTGGCACTCGTGATATACGATGATTTTGGGTCTGCCTCGTGCTGGGGCCCGGTGAAGGCGGCCTGGCTAGTCACTTAGCGTTACAAAATGTGGCTGCAGCATTGCCGCTGGTGTTGCGAAAATTCATAGGTGACGGTGAGCACTTATTATCTGGTGGGCCTGTCTGCTATCTTCCAGTAATTTAAATAAGAAAACCTAAAATCTCTAAGAAAATCTTTATTTTTTATTTTTAATTATTACAACAATAGAACTCTGTTTTTATTTTATTTTAGCCAACCACAGCCCATAGAGAAGAAGCCGCAAGCGTTGTCCCCTCGCGGGGCGATAGTGGACGCGGAACTCTTCTACTCCAGAAGTGCGGATCACTTGAATAACAGGAGACAGGAGCAGGTATTTTGTCACCTATTACAGTAATATGTCATTTATTTCTTTTGCGTCCAATGTATCCATTCGTTAGGTATTAGATAATAGCTATATAGCTACTTAGGTAGGTGTTTGGTCACATTAAGTTCGACGGCGCCGGAGGGCGTTAAATGACCTCCAGCTGCCATAGACAACCGCACAATTGCAGCGAGTGTGAAGGTCGAACCGTAGGAAGAGGCCTGTCTTGACACAAATTGCGGGCCGGCGCCGGTCTGAGCCACACACACAGGCGACAGAAGGACAGCGGGTAGTCAGATGTTGGATGTTGATCCCTCCGTATCGGGGAAACTAGTCAAATGCAGTTTTTCCTATTGTGTCCGTTCTTTACAGACTACCTGAGGCGGCCTGAGTAAAGAGGAACTTATTCCAGATATACAGAGTAAACTCTTTACAACGTCACTCGATTTTTTTTTATTGCGTAGGACAGCAGACAAGCTGACAGCCCGCTTAGAATTTAGCAGTTACCGTTGCCTATAGGTGTTTGCAACGCCAGTGGCATCGCAAATACGCTGCTGTCCCATAAGGGTACAGGAACTTGGGTCACTAATGCCGGAACACAACACAAGGTTATTATGGCGGCATACATAAGACCAAAGGTGGTCGCCATCCAGACGGGCTTGAGGCCCTACCACGTAGCTAGGTTGGGTGGTTTTGTCGCCTTTTACGACAGGCCGACCCCGGCCACAGAGGTTAGTATTCTTTCTCCGCCCCTATACTGATGATTTAACTCTTTAAAATGACGAAATAGCTTAAATTTGGTTGGTTTACCTTGTTTTCTATACAATAATACACTGTATTTAACGACCAAAATAAAGCATTATAAATAACACTGAGGAGCAACAAGTGGATTAAATAGATGAAACAGGCGATCTTGTCCCTCCACCAAGCATCAACCAAGCAATTAGCGAAACTGTTAGAAAAATACTTTTTATATAATCAAGTGGATTCGGCAGTATCTCAAGATATGAGATAAACAAGAAAATCCAATTAAAATATTGGAGCAACGAAAAACATCAGATGAAGATAACAATAAGTGTTGTTATTTCTATGAATAATAATGTTCCTGTTTAAAATGTGTACTATATTTGTAAATACATAAGTACATATTATTATACAATAATAAAATAATATATTTTTAAATATTTCTCTCCATTTAACAATCACTCTCTATAACGATGAAATATTCCAAATCCGTTGAGTGTCGTTATAAAGAGTTTACACTGTAACCGATTTTATGATTGAGTGGTGGATATTTGTTTTAGGAGCGCGTTCCCCCCCTTCTTCCGAGGGCGAGTATTGTGGCGGCGCCTACGATAGGCACTGTGGGGCCGGCGTGCGCCCCGGCCGCAGATAGAGAACGGCCGCCCGTGTTACCCCGGCGGCCCACGTCCCCCACGCACTCGTTACACCACCATCACCATTGTAAGTATTGAAAACGCATTCAAATATTTGTGTACCTATGGTATACATCAACGTAGCTGAGTTATATAACGTATGAGTGTGATAGCGTGACAGAGTTGGAGATAGCATAAGAGAGGTCGGAGGAGATATAATGATACAGGGGAACAGGTAGCGTTAGCGAGAGATAAGTCAAAGTCAAATTTTTTTTTATTTCAAATAGGCCTGAGTGACGAGCACTTTTAAAACGTCAAAAGCCAGGTGCCTGTTCCAAAAGTGAATCCTGTGGAGAAGAACAGACAAGAAACTCCACGGATGTATTTTGTACAAACATTTTATTATTTTAATACTAGCTGACCCGGCAAACGTTGTTCTGCCATATAAATAATAAAATGTCAAAAAATAAAAAATAAAATTTTGGGGGTGAGTCACCCCTAACATTTAGGGGGATGAAAAATAGATGTTGGCCGATTCTCATAGATACCGGATAAGCACAAAAAATTTCATCAAAATCGGTCAAGCCGTTTCGGAGGAGTATGGCAACGAAAACTGTGACACGAGAATTTTATATATTAGATGAAGTATATAATCATAATTATACAACACGAAATTGATATATTATTTGTCAGTAGGCCGAGGAAATGCAAGTGTTTAAAAGGATACAGCTGAGAATACGCTAAATGAGCATACATTAAAAAAAAAAAACATTGCCGTATGCAGGAGGGGACCGAAGACCAAGCACTTTTATCGTCCATATATTGTTTCGTGCTATAATATGCTTTGGAGAGTAGAGTGCGTTTCACTATCTCTTTAAACATTTTTACGGGTAATTCACTAATGTGTAATTTCCAATAAAACTTTTACTAGTTCTGCTAAGTCTAAATCCCGGTACCATAAGTTTGTGTTTATTGCGAGTATTTTGGCTGTGGATAGAGATAGCGTGTTAGAGATGTAGGTACCGCGACAATCAATGTATTGAGAGAGAAAAGGAGATAGAGTAAGATAAAAGGGGGCTTAGCGTGTGTATGACAGAGAGAGATGTAACATAAGATAGAGAGACAGCGTGACTGAGTGTGAGAGGAAACTCCCTTTCCTATAGCGTGTGTGGGAAAAAAACGAGATAGCGCCATTTAAGTGGGAAAGAGATAGAGGGTTAATAAAAGATATTAGGGGGGGTTATATCTAGGAAATTACAAGCTTTGGACAATACAATAGTAGGGCCTCAAGCCCGTCCGGATGGCAACCACCTTTGGTCTTAAGTATGCCGCCATAATAAACTTGTGTTGTGTTCCGGCATTAGTGACCCGAGTTCCTGTACCCAAGACAGGAGAACAGAAGACAGGCTGACGGCCCGCTTAGAATGTAGCAGTTGCCGTCGCCTATGGGTGTTTGCAACGCCATTGGCATCGCGAACACGTTGCTGTCGCATAAGAGTACAGGAACTTGGGTCACTAATGCCGGTGTTCCGGCATTAGTGTTGTGTTCAACACAAGATTATTATGGCGGCATACTTAAGACCAAAGGTGGTCGCCATCCAGACGGGCTTGAGGCCCTACCACGTAACTAGGGTGGGTTGTTTTGTCGCCTTTTACGATAGGCCGATCCCCGGCTGCAGAGATTAGTATTCTTTCTCCGCCCCTGCACAGATAAACGATTGTTCGCTACAGACAACATTGTTGAGCCTGCGCACCCTATATGTTAAAATATATATTTCATTCGTGTGAACAGCAATATCCTCGATATCGGACCACCCCCCAGAGCCCCCGGACAGACCCCTGCCGAGTCCAAAGCATCACGACCTGTTCAAGTAAGAATTTATTTATTAATTACTAGCCAACTCTTAGAAATGAATGTGGATAGATAGGAAACGAAGTATATATATATATATATATATATATATATATATATATATATATATATATATATATATTTTATTTATTTATTTAATTATTTATACATGACATACAAATTTTAAATATAAAAGATTCATATCACAACAGTTCATGTACAACAACTAATTTGACTTAGAAAAAATCACACTGGCCCCTGAACTAGTGAATACTGTATCTCAGTGGGCCAGTATTTTTAAAATAAGTACTAATATAATAATTACCATTATATTAATAATTAAATAATATATAGTAGTTAAATGAGATATAGTAGTAAAAATAAATAATAATTTAAAATAAAATATTAATGAAAGAAGAAGGGAAAGAAAAATATAGATACATATATTAACTGAAACAATGATTGTATGTGAACATAATGTATGTAAGTTTATATATAAGTAAAATGTAATATTATATTTAAATAATTGCTTTGATAATCTCTTCTGACTGTTGATAATTCAGCTCATACAAATAATCACTCAAAACTTTCTTACACCTACCAATGGGAAGTTTGTTTAATTTAATTTCTGACGACCTCGGTGGCGTAACGGATAACGCACTTCGGTACGCTTGCGGAGGTCACGGGTTCGATTCCCGTCTCGCGTCTGGGTGTTTATGTATAATAATATGTATTTAGTTAAAAAAAAAAAGTATATAAGTAGTATATCAGTTGTCTAGGGCCCATAACACAAGTGCTACTTAGTTTGGGACTAGATGACGCTGTGTGAATTGTCACAAAATATTTATTATTATTATTTTATTTATTATTAATTACTTTGCTAATTTCGTTATATAATTTAGGGCCCAGATAATCCGCGAATTTCTGCGCAAATGATGTTTTGCAGCGTGGAATGTTATAAACAAGGTCTTGCCGTCGCTTAAATATAAGATTAGGTGGTTTGACGTGGATATTCAAAATTACTGATTTTATAAACATTTTTCTCACCGACAAGACTTTATTTTCTTTATAGAGCAAAGTAGTAGGATATAAGAAGCCTTTATAGGTCATCACTTTTTTTCACTATATACATATATATATATATATATATATATATATATATATATATATATATATATATATATATATATATATATATATATATATATATATATATATATTTCATAATACAAATCGATCATGTGGACAACATGTAGGTAATTTAAAACCGATATTTGATAACAACATGTGTTACTTTTGTTATCAGGGTAACATATGCTCCTTTTTCGTTTCGCACGTTGTACGTTAAGGTTGTGTTGTGTTTAATTTTTAATTTTTTTTTTGTTGTTACGGGACAGCAGACATGCTGACAGTATACTTAATAGTAAACGCACACCGTTATTATCCATGCAGGGGCGGAGAATGAATACTGACCTCTGCGGCCGGGGTCGGCCTGTCGTAAAAGGTGACTAAACATACCCACCCTAGCTACGTGGTGGGGCCTCAAGCCCGTCTGGATGGCTATCACCTTTGGTCTTAAGTGTGCCGCCATAATAACTTTGTATTGTGCCGCCCATAGACGACGGTAACTGCTAAATTCTAAACGGGCCGTCACCATGTTTGCTGTACCACAGCAATAAGTGAAAAGCCTTTATTGTGGCGACATATCTAAAGGCCCAGGGGTGGTTGCCATCAAGTCTCGGCCGCAGGAGTCAGTTACTTTTCTTACTTCGTCCCTGCGTGGAGAAATCAAATTGCCTAACTAATAATATTTCTTACTATACTCCGGACGCCGAGCAGGAAGAATTTCGTCCATTGACCTGTTATTATCTGTCTCTCTGCCACTCCCGCGTAAATATAATGCCGCTTTGCTCGCACAGAGCAATGACCACCGTCGGTCAATGGACGAAATTCTTCCTGCTCGGCGTCCGGAGTATAGCAATCATTTGATAAGTGACATAATATTTTGACGGCGCTCGCATTTCGGAAAGCTTGCGGAGGTCACGGGTTGATTCCTTTACTGAGTCTTAGATTTATTTACTGTTGTCTAGTATCCATAACACAACTGTTGCTTGCTTTGTGACTAGATGGCGCTGTGTGTGTGCTATATTTATTTATTTCAGTCTACCTTTATAAGTTTTCGCCATATAATCTTTTACACAATCCATCCACTCACAATGTTACTTTTAAGTTTTTTAACTGATGCTGCTTTTACACTTGTTCTAATTTTATCTATTTTCGTAACTCCACTCATCCATCTCGGCAGCATCTAACACCCTTTCATACCTCCTATCCCTTTGTGTCGCAGCATTCCGATCCATACAATACGACAAACCTCTTCTACCTTGATAAGTGACCTCTTTAATATTGTACAGGATGCCAGCAATGTCGCCGAAGAGGTCTCCGGCGCCTCAACCACCCCTGAGTCCTTTAGTGCCGGCCGATAGGTAAGTATCGTACTTTCATGAGGGATTCTCCTTTAGTAGAATACGGAATAGAGTTTTCTATAATTTTCGTTGAGTGTTGTGAAATTCGTCTTCTATCAGTATTAGAAAGTGGCCGAACCCGCCCGCTTCGCTGCTCGAATAACAGAAATAAGTAAATCGACAAAATATTAGAAGTTTTCGTACGCAAGCACGCTACACCGCCTGTTCCGCTTCTCCGCGGCAAGAAAACACACATTGTTAAAACTTTAATAATTTTTTTAATTTGAAATCTATGATAGAGGCCTGCACAACTGCAGACCTCCTATCATTTTATTAATATAGATTAACTTACTAGCCGATCACGCCCGTTCCGCTGGGCGAATAACAGGCAAAAGTAAATCGAAAAAAAAATGAGAAAGGGTCAATGGAATTCAATAAAAAAAAACCTATATAACCATCTACGAAAAATTCCGCATCGAACGGTAGCAGTCTCATCGCGATATGTTCAGTAGTTTTGTTGTGATGGTGCGTCAAAGGAACTCCGTTTTGCTAATATTATATGTAATAATATACCTAGTCAGGTCATAAATTCTGTCACATGTTTAATGTAAAATAATTGTAACAAGTTTATTAATTATGTAACCATTCATATACCAAAATGAACTTAACAAAACATAGATTCTTATGACATTAAAGTTTATTCAAAATGACCTCCGTGATTTTGAATACAAGCCTTCAATCTGCGCGGCCAGTCGTCTATCGCAGCACGAACGAGGTCCATGTCAATATCGGCGGCTGCCTTAATCAAGGATGTCTTGAGTGACTCCAAATTGGGATGAGGCTTTGAGCACGCCTTTTCCTCCAAGTGTTGCCATATCTTGTAATCTAACGGATTCAAATCTGGACTGGAGGAGGGCCAGTCTTCGTGCCGGATGAAGTCGATTTCACGCGCCGCCAGCCAGTCTTGTGTGCTCTTCGCTCTATGAGCTGGCGCCGAATCTTGTTGGAATACCCAGTGCCTGTTATTGAACATGGTATGAGAAACAGGTTCCACAAGGTTCGTCAGGACTGTATTTTGATACACAACAGCATTCGTTTTTACACCTTTCTCACAAAAATGTACCTCTGTTAAGCCCCATTAAGAAACTCCCAACCATACCATGAGCGAGGATGGAAAATGACCTCGTTGGACACGCGGAATACGGTTGCTCGCTTCTTCACTACTGTGTGCGTACACCTTATCATTTTGTTTGTTGTAGCTCTCTTCTACGGTAAACATTTTTTCATCCGAAAAAAGAATTTCCCGATATTTTTTTCCCGCGTACCGCTTCAACAAAGCGCGGCATCTCTTCAGTCTCAGGTCCATTAGACGAGCATTCAAACGATGTCCTGTTTTTCTTCGATATGCCCGAAGCCCTAAGTCTTCATTTAACACCCTTTTCACCGTGGTTCTGCTTAACCCCATCTGAAGGGCCAACAGTTTCTGCTTACGTTTGGGATTTCTTTGAATTCGTGCCTTCACAGCTTTTATCACTGCTGGAGTCCTAACAGACCGAGGGCGACCACTTCTTGACCTGTCATCTACACTAGAGTCTTCATTGTATCGTTTGATGGTACGATAAACGAATCTTTTGGTAATATTCAAAATTTTCAGTATGTTAAAAATTTGAATTGGCGCGTAACCGCAACGATGCAACGCAATAACTGCAACACGGTCTTCTTTAAGCGTCCACTCCATATTTAAAAATGAGTAAAATTCTAAAAGTTATACATTTTTATTTTCATGAACAATTCGAAATTCGAATTCAATAAACTTTTTTGTGGCCAGCATTCTAAAAGAAAAGTTTTTACTGTGTGACAATACTTATGACCTGACTAGGTAGATAATTAGTGGTGGCCGTCTGGTCAAAATTCGACTATAATTTGTTTAAATTTTAAGTTAGAATTAAATTTTTTACGTTGTTTATGTATACGTGCGTTGTGTGTGTATGTATTTTTTTTTATTTCTGAAGAACAGCAGACTGGCTGACGATCC
The DNA here is from genome assembly GCA_963693495.1 of Malacosoma neustria. NCBI lineage: Eukaryota > Metazoa > Arthropoda > Insecta > Lepidoptera > Lasiocampidae > Malacosoma > Malacosoma neustria. The sequence goes on along the minus strand of OY856399.1, from coordinate 4,864,652 downwards.
ACTTAACAAACAGTAAGCAGTTACCGTGGTCCATGGATGTCCGCGACGCTAAGAGCACCGCAAACACGCTGCTGTCCTATAGGGGTACAGGAACCAGTGTCACTAAAGCCGGAACACAACGCAAGGTTATTATGGTGGTATACTTATAGGCCAAGGGTGGTTGCCATCCAGACGAGCTTGAGGCCCTACTGTGTAGCTAAGGTTATTTTGTCGTCTTTTACGATAGGCCGACCCCGGCCGCGGGGGTTAGTATTTTTACTCCGCCCCTGCATGGAGAAATATGTATGTGTGTGTGTGTGTGTGTGTGTGTGTGTGTGTGTGTGTGTGTGTGAGTGAGAGAAGCACACGCGTTTGTTTGTTTTTAAATATAATTGACGAGCAATCATACCCAGATTAATATTAAAAATGTCTATTTTACTAATAGTTTGTACTTAACGATTGCATCGGCAGATAGATCCATATTAGACAATATTTAGGACAATTTAGATGTTTCCATCGCCGTTCAAGATCACCTAAATTGGATTTCAACACGTTTGTTCCCTGTTTAGGGGTCTGGCGTTTAACTTCCCCAGCCGTGGGGGGCCCACGCCCTCGCCGCCGGCTCCACCTCTGACGCCGCATCATCGTGAGTATTATTTGAATTAGAACCTTTGCTGTTATTCATAAATATAGCAAGCACCTAGTCATGCGGGAACGCTTTATTCGCCATTTCCTTCACATCTATCAGACCTATTACGCTTTCCTGTCACTTTTTCTCCAAGGTATTTCGTCATATGTGGTAACTTATTTCAGTGATCAACAACGGGAGAGATTACATTGCCAGCGTTCATTCGTCGGCCTGTCGTAAAAGGCGACAAAACAACCCACCTTAGCTACGTGGTAGGGCCCCAAGCCCGTCTGGATAGCGACCACCTTTGGTCTTGACTATGCCGCCATAATAACTTTGTGTTGTGTTCCGGCATTAGTGACCCAAGTTCTTGCACCCTTATGGGACAGCAGCGTGTTCGCGATGCCACTGGTGTTGCAAACACCCATAGGCGACGGTAACTGCTGACTGGGCCGTCAGCCTGTCTACTGTCCTGGAGCAATAAAAAATACACCCAAGTATTACAAGAAACCAATGGTGGACAACGTAAGAGAAGAAGCCCTGGAATTTTTTTGGCCTCTATAAATAGCGTGTTCTTCGGAGAACCGGCTTTTACTACGTGCGGCCTGGGTCGGCCTGTCGTAAAAAGCGACAAAACAACCCTAGCTACATGGTAGAATGCCAATCCCGGCTGGATGGCAACCACGCTTGGTCTACAAGTATGCTGCCATAATAATTATTCCGGCATTAATGACCCAGGTTCCAGTATCCCTATGGGACAGCAGCGTGTTCGCGGTGCTCGCTAGCGTTGTAAACATCCATAGGCGACGGTAACTGCTTACTATTAAATGGGTTGTCAGTCTGTCTGCTGTTTCTTGCTCAGCAATAAAAAAATGCCCACCACAGATCTTGAAAATCAACGCCTATAAGCACAGAAGAAAAACATAATGTAACTCCACAGGAGTGGACTGGCCCACGTATGTCTTTTATTTACCATTTTCAGAACAATAAAAAAAGGGCCATCCGTAAATTATCCACCGATAGGCCATCCGTCACACGAATTTCAGAAATTTTTAACCCCTCCTCCCGTCCTTGTCATGTCACACTTTTAGTCCCCGATGTGACGTCACAAATTATTTAATTTTGTGCAGTATTTAAAAATAATGAAAAGAAAAAAGGTTTTTTTTCTTATTTGTATTAAATAATCTTTAATAAAATCTACTTTATAACGCCGTTCTTGAAGTTGAATGTTATTGCATGACAGATTATTTCATAGCGAGAGCCCTAAAGTATGTATTAATAAATTTAAAGTTTTCATATTTTAAATCTTAACATGTAACGTCACAAATCTTTTGACCAACCTCCCCCCCCCCCCCCCCCCCTTGTAACACAATGTCACATTCCGCTGATAACCCCCCCCCCCCTTTAACGTGAGACGTAATTTATGGATGACCTCAACATTATCATTATAGTATATCATTTACGATGAAATATTTTAAATTCACAACTAAAATTTTAGAAAATGGATATAAAAAATAATATTACAACAAGTAATTCTGTCATCAACAGTAGTAGGTACTTAAGAATTTTAAGCGAGGTACATTCTAGGGTCATAAATCCAGTAGCACGTCAACTATCGTATCCGTCTCCACAGCACTGCGCGCGTATACACGAGTGATTTTAACACGACAGATTTGTCGCTGAAGCAAATGGTTATATCGCACTCTTTCTGACTATTGTTCATAGTAGCTATATATAATGTGTTATAACAGCTTCGTCGGTGTGCGGCACCCCACCGCCCTTGCCCCCGCGACGGAGGAGGGATTCCCACGCGCCGCCCACTCCCCACCATCTCGTAAGTCGTTTTTAACATTATATAATAGTTCAAATTCAAATATTTATTTGCACATCTAAGTGTTTACAATAACATCTTACATTAAACATATGTATAGCACTTAAAACTTAGAGGGTCATCTTCTGACGCTGCAAACTAGTGGTCACAATATTAATAATTAAAAATTATTCATTATTATTAGAAAATGGACTATAATAAAAAGCAAAATAGGAAGAATGAGAATCAAAAAATTACAATACAAGAAATGATAGTAATAAAAAATATAACTCAACAAAACACAATTGTCTATTTTTCACTAAGTATTAGTTTGTCATACATATTATTTGTATTATTAAATTTTCCCAGTGGTAAATTTATGTTTCAATCAAATTAATTATTCTTAACGATTAAGTTTGTATTTATGACTAGATTCCCCCTTTATTTGTTACCGTTACAGTACCATTATTTTTGCATTTTCAAAAAGTCAGAAATTGAATAATAACAATTTTCGATTAGGTAGGCTTTTAATTTTTTGCTAAATATTTTTAGTTTACTTTCCCTTTTTATCTCCTCTGGAACTTTATTATATATATTTACGGCCATATAATAGGGACTATTTCTTACCATATGAATCCGCGACGGTGGTATGTAAAGTTTATCTTTGTGTCTTGTATTTAATGAGTGTATGTCGGATTTTTTAGTAAATAATTGATAATTTTTAAAAACAAATAAACAAATATCGTGTATATAGATAGAGGGAAAGGTTAACAGTTTAAATTTTTTAAAGAATGGTTTACAGCTTTGTGTATTTTTTATTTGGGCAATTATTCTAATTAGTTTTTTCTGCATTATAGCATTAGTTATTGTTTTTATTTTAAGTGTTTTTACTAAACCAGTCGTAAGGGAACATACCAATACTACATGAACCATTCAGGGGGAGGAAGGAATTCAAAATATTACGTTTGGTCACAGGAAGGAGGGGGGCCTAGCTTTTTGTCACATAGTCCATATGCTCAAGGAAATCTCAAGCATTTTCTAGCTATATTCAAATATGGCGCATTCAACGTTTAGTTTTTACTCGAAACTTTAGGTATGCATGCATTATTGGCTTCACTCGGCAACAATTGTATTATTAAAGACAAATATTAGCCAAATTAATATGTGATAACTAGAGGGGAGGTGAAGGTTCTCATATACTACGGATCACTAAGGGGAAGAGAGGGGGGGGGGGGGTTAAAATTGACAATAGTAGGTCACGTGGTACGGGTCCGTTCTCTAAGTACTATATAACGCATTCTCGTCACTCCCACAGCCATGCGGGACAAGTACATCGGGCATGGGGGGCGCTTCCCCCGTGTACGGTTCGGCAATCCCGCCCGGCCCCCCCAGTGGGGGTGCGCCTTCCTCGGCCTCTCCCCACGCGGGTGCCACACCGCCCCCGCTGCCTCCGCGGCCTGCTCCCGCTCCTGAGTTGCTACGGCCGGCGCAGTCCACCATTCTGCAGCGGAGGCATCATAACAACGCGTGAGTATCTTAACCCTTCCCTTACTGCAATCCGTTCCAACGAAGTGACACCACTGAAAGGCACCGCAAAATGTGCACATTCAATAACGAAATTAATTGCACTCTCACAGGAATTAATCCAATATAAGTCGTGATACTGTGTAAATTCGGCGCTGACACACATAAGGCGTCCAGTGGAAGCCGGATATATCCGGCGTTGGTAATGAAAGTGTTAAACCACTACAGATATTTTTGGGAAGATAAAGTCCAGCCGTAGGCAGAGGTTTTTCCAAGCATTAAAAAATTCTATGCAGATTGGAGATTATAATCTTTGTTATTGTGACGGCATTTAGTTTGTCTTGACACCGCTTATGTTATGGGTACTAGGCAATTAATATACTACTTATATATTTTTTTAAATGAATACATATTTTACGAACACACTATAACCTCCTTGATGGTTTGACATACACGCCTGCATCTTGTCAGGATATTTGGGAGATTCCCATGTTTATTAATATCTTCCGAATAATGCTCACTTGGTTATCGTTTAAATAGATCTGTGGCGCCCCGTTTGCCCCCAAAACCACCTGTGGCTCTAGTGGGTCCGCGCTCGTAGCGGCACGCCCCCGGGTCCAGCCCCCACGGGGGCCAGCCCGCCCGGTCGCCCAACCTCCCCTATGAGGAGCACACCACCATCATAGACGAGAACACTCTTCACATCTATTATACAAGTGACACGTTGTAAATGATCTTCGTCCTTGAGCTGTATAGAATATATACGTGAAGCGGAAATTTTATATGCAAGTGTAATATTTTTGTTTTAAATAATACCTAAAAATACATGAAAACGATTTAAAATCTTACACACACTCGTTTGTGACACACACAATATGTTAAAAGTGTATACACACTATTTGTCGGCTACAGTATTACAGTTATTAACCACACCCCAACAAAGAAATTAAAAAAAATATATGTTTAACGGACTTTAAAAGTACCTATGTGTGAATATTTAATATGTAGTATTAAATAAAATTAAAGTCCATAAGGGGTGGTGTTATAGGGGGGAGGATTGTAAACCTCCCCCACCGTGAAAAGTCCGTTGAAAGTTATGTTTTTTGTTGTTGTTTTAGTTGTAAATAAAAATTATATAAAAGTGATAGTTATGATATAATGTATAAAAAAGATATATGTGTTATACAAAATTATATACATTGCATAAAAAATATATAAATTAATATGTATATTAATAGTTATATATCTATCATTATATGAACATTCCATGTATTTTTTTAAATGTGATTGTATATAATATTATGAAGATGGGATGAATTTAAACATTTTTATCATTCATATAAGTCTGAAAAGACGATAAATAAGTCACATCTTTTGCATAAATTTTCCTCTACTATATCTACAATATGTAAGTACGATACAAGCAATAGATAAGTACTTTTTTATATATACACTCGGAAACTAACCTAACCTTTAAGTCCCAGGTTCAGAATCCCACAATGGCATGCAATGTCATGCCAGTTTATTTCCAACGCTTAATTATTGTATTGTAATAAAATTGCCACGAAACCGGCCTATCCGCCTTAAAGAAGTGTGGCGTGTTTACTGTCCGCTCTTTCTAGGGGGTTGGGGGTGGGGGGGGGGGTATATCATGGGCTGTTTTATTACACTATGTTTTTTTATAAATAACTACTCTTCTAGAATTATTAAAAGAAAATCAAAGTTTTAAACAATCATGAGACTTATGAATGCAAAAGAAGTGAAAATCATTAAAATTAATATAATGTATTTATTCATCCAATTTTTTTTTAAATAAGTAGATTTTTATATATGTAAATAAAATGTAGTAAATTTCAATTGAATTAACTTAAAATGTAAACAAGATATATTTGGTATGACGGAATATAATATTGACCCCTATAAATATTCCGACATAATAACATTATGTTGTGTTCCGGCATAAGTGGGCCAGGTTCCAATTCCCCCACAAACCGCAGCGTGTTTGCGGTGCCCCTGGCGTCGCTAACATTCATAAGCGACGGAAGATGCATTTTTGCGTCGTATAGCCTCTTTGATGTCTTTGTCTTTACAAAAAAAGGCATGGAAAAAATGCCTGTGGCTAAATAACTAAATAATCTAATCAAATGTGGGGTAGCACATCTCTTATTTTTGTCCTTGTTTTTGACAATTTCAAGATGGCGATATTGAATGAAATTATCGATAGCGTGAGTCGCTTTTGCTTACATTTTAGGCTAGCCCAATTTATACGGAATATAAGAAATGTGCAGTGCCAATAATAGTGTTTTAGATATATAGATATATATATGTGAATATAATAGGATAATGTAAAAAGAACGCTTAGGCTTTTATACGTTGGACAACTAGCAAGTGTTAATTGATAAGTTTGTGGAGAGTCGAACTGTTTAAGCTCGCTTTACACACGTGTATTTTAAATTGTTTTTAGAGCATTTGACGAAATGGAGTGTAGACTGAGATTAGAGATAAAAAAAATGAAAAACGGACGAAAGGTAACAAATTGGACGCGGTCGAGTATGAGCTAGATGGCGTACCCGGAAGTTCTATTGGACCCCAAAAGATGTGTATCATAGTTACAATGTCCGATTGTTATGTTTGGGATATATTTATAGGCGACTCCATATTCAGAATGTTCTATGAAATTAAATGTTTATAAATGAATTAGGTATATATAAAGATGTATAGAAATTTTTGTAAAAAAAATATTTATAGAATGCTTTATGTTTAATATGATTATATAAATGAATTAATATAGAAAGTGGGATTTAGTATGTTTATATGTGGGGGGAGGAGGGAGGCTTGTGAATGATAAATTGTAGTTTAAAAATCCGACCAAAACGGCACTACTGTCGAATGGCATGAACATAATAGCTACGTACACGATGTGAAGTACGCTCAATTCGAATATTTTTCAATTGTTAACTTTTTTTATTGCTATAGAACAGCAGACAGGCTGACGGCCCGCTTAGGATTTAGCAGTTACCGTCGCCTATAGGTGTATGCAACGCCAGTGGCATCGCGAACACGCTGCTGTCCCATAAAGGTACAGGAACTTGGGTCACTAATGCCGGAACACAACACAAGGTTATTATGGCGGCATACTTAATACCAAAGGTGGTCGCCATCCAGATGGGCTTAAAGCCCTACCACGTAGCTAGGGTGGATTGTTTTGTCGCCTTTTACGACAGGCCGACCCCGGCCACAGAGGTTAGTATTCTTTCTCCGCCCCTGCACGGATAAAAACTATAGATAACTTGTTTAGACGCGTTTTGGCGCTCGTTGGGGGATGTTGATTCGAGTCGGCTAATGAAGCTAGTTAAGTAAGGTAACGTAGCCATACGTGACCCGTTCAGGGGGTGGAGAAAGGGAGGTATTCATAATACCACGCTTAGATTTTCGTCACGTATTCAACGTTCTCTAAAAGAAACCTCGCGCTCTTTCGAGCTATATTCAAATGTAGCGCGCTTAGTTTAAGTATGCATGCAGTTATGACGTCACACGCCAAACGCTGCATTAACAAAGACGTGATAATGAGTAAGTAGATTTTTTGTCTGCATAAAATTATTAAAAATTCTGTTTATAATTTGCTATTTGACAACTAGAGAAGGTTTCTTCGCCAAATGGACGGGGGGGTGAAAATTTTACAAAAAATAAGCCGCGAAGTAGGGTAGGTTCCCTAATGCACCGTGACTCTAAAATAAGTATATCCGTTATAATTTGACTTCTGATGACGCGACGAGGAGGACACGGTGAACCACACCACACTGTCGCCGTGTGCCCCGCGTGGCACGACAAGCGCCGCGCCCTCGTCGCCCAAATCGGCGTGGACCTGTCGCTCCCGGCCCTGGTTCTGTCCATGGTCGGGGCGATCCTGGATGGACGGCCGTCGCCTCCTTCTGCGAGGCAGTCATGTCCGCAAAGGAGGCGACGGAGCGAGAGCGGGAGTCGACCACCACACTCCCTTCCCGCCAACGCAGGCCACGTTGACGGCGCCGGAGGGCAAATAACGACCTCCGGCCGCCATAAAAGCGACCGCGGGCGGCCCCTCGGGGGAGGATCCGCCGCCCGCACTATTGCCACGAGGGTGAGGGCTGCGTGCTGTTCCGCGGCCCCCCTCAACTCCTAGAGTTGTTAGGAGAGCGCCGGGGGGACGAAATCCTGACCCCCTGGCGCCAACACTAGAAGGGGCCCGCCTCAAGACAAAAGGCGGGCCGGCGCCGGCCCGGGCCACGAGATCGGCAGGCCATATATCCGTGGGCCCGGGCGTAGGCGATAGGAGAACAGCGGGGTTTTTTAGTGGGTAGTCAGATGGCCAAACATCTTTCCCGGAGTCCCACGTATCCCTCGGTCCCCCCGGGTCGGGGGAACCCGTCAAGAGAGGTTATTCCCCGAGATAAAAAAAAAAGACTTCTGATGACGGTGGCCATTAAATATTTGAATATTTTTATATTTTCCATACTTTGTTGATAAGTGTCATATCTAATATATTATAAAATTCTCGTGTCACAGTTTTCGTTGCCATACTCCTCCGAAACGGCTTGACCGATTCTCATGAAATTTTGTGAGCATATTGAGTAGGTCTGAGAATCGGCCAACATCTATTTTTCATCCCCCTAAATTTTAGGGGGGACCCACCCCCAAAATTTTTTTTAAATTTTTTGACATTTTATTATTTATATGGCAGAACAACGTTTGCCGGGTCAGCTAGTATTCACTATAAAAGTATTATAAATAAAGTGCGAGATGAGAAGGGACTTATTCCTGCCCTTGTTCCAGCTATGTGGGGTCCACACAACATGGCTCTCTTTTCACTCTACTATATTAGCTATTGCTCTACTATATAGCGTTGCAAACACCTATAGGCGACGGTAACCGCTAAATTTTAAGCGGGCTGTCAGCCTGTCTCCTGTTCTACGCAATAAAAAAAAGCTATTATCATTACATTGACATCCTTTTCCACCATATCATATTTTACGCAATCCATCCATCTTTCCACTCTTCTTCATTTTCTATTCCTTCTTTCGTTCTCCTAATTATATGGCATTCTTCCTTCACATCACACGGCCAAACCACGCTAGTGCGTAATAAAAGTACGACTAGTGATTTTTGTGATTTTTAAAATTTCTTTATGGTTATATAGGTAACAGTTTTATTACTTGTAGAGTCGATAGCTTCCCACCGCTGGGATCGGTTCTCCTGCTAGAAGAAACGAATGCGAGTTCCACTCACTTCCTTCATCTTAAATATTAAAAATAATATTCTGTCGTAAAACTAATTTTAATTGCATTAAATAATAAATTAAATTTTTGGATTTTTTTTATCATTACAAACATTTTTTAAACTTTATTGAATTAATTTTTTTTTTAGCTATCTCTAGAAGATATCGGAGTGTTAGAAGACCAAAACTTAGCAATTGTGGTTTCTCCCCCTCCCTCCAATTTGGCATTATTTTATGTCACTGTCAGATTGACGTTAGTGGTGTTGACAGCACAATAATTGTATATAAATGTAGTATAGTAAAATAATATTCCTGATATGTTGCCATAAGTGAAAAATGTGTATAGACATATATATAGATATATTGTATGTTATATACAGAAATATTTACATAGTTAAGATGTAATTAAAACAATATGTAATGCGTATGTGGTCCCAGTCTGAAATAGGGCCACCCGATTACTGAAAGGATAGGACGTGCCAAGGCAAGGGTATAATTCGAGAGAAGAAATACTAGGGTAGTTTCAGTTGGTAAACCAGCGACGTGTGTTGCCTGGCCGCCATTGCACGCGAGTTCCAAACCATCCCACTGCTTATTGACCTCCTGGCGTAATGGCTGACACATATATATAGTCCGTGACCCCAAGCAATGGGGACACTCGGTGGGGTAGTTTGGGACTGAAAATAAAGGAAGAATCGGTACTGCGAATGTAGCTGCATTTAGTTTATAAGGGTCTGCCTGCCTGGCTGATCTCAACCCCGTTACACGAGGAGAGGTTATAACCTAAAAGAAAATATTGTATTTGAAGCAAAAACAATAGTACAAAGTATAAAATAATTTAAAATTAGGAAGGTAGTAGGCATTTGTCTTTGAACACTTCCTGTTTGAGTTGCCCTATTTCTGAGACGAAACGCCCATTGAAGAACAAGAAAAATCCAGATGAATTATATCAATGTGAACGAAGTCGCGGATAAAGACTATATAAACTGTTCCACTGTATAGTTGCGACTTGTTTCATGTCAGCAAAGTGTAAAGTAAGTGTTAGACCATTTATAAATGAATTACCGCTTAGTTAATGAGGTCAAATAATGAATTTATGTAAAATATGTTGTATTGGATAGATTGTGTACAAATATAATAAGTTTATGACAATGCATTGTTTTATTTTGATCCCTGGACTGGGTTGGAACAGTTCGCTCAGCTTCATCCCCCTCTCCCGGGTTAGAAGAGACCCGCAAACGCCGCCAGAGCATCGCGTCCCCGGCACAAGGCAAAGGAATAGAGTGGTTTTAATGGGTATACTAGCGACCTGCGTCTCCCAGCTTTGAAAATGAGACACTGGTGCATTGTACGGGGAGTCCCCCATACTACTTTGTTGTGCGTATTACATCTTCATCTCAATAACTGGCCATATGACGATTAATACAGCACCGATTTTTGGCATTAACTTTGTTCTGGGTGTTTTAAAGCCTCGTATGGACTGCATTCCAGGGTACGCGTAGCTTGGTTACACGTACCCTGGAACGCACAATCCGGACGTGTTGCTACGCGTATACATTCGCTGCGATCCGTTCGCAATCGATATTTAGTCGCGAGTCAAAGAAGTTGTCACGCGTTATTTGGACGGCACAATGGCAAGCCACGCGTTCCCGTATTTCGATAATGAAACTTCTATATATATTTTATATCAGGCTCGATTAGTTTCAGAAGATAATCGAAATCAGACACAGACATTCTAGTAAAATTAATTACTGAATTTTCAGTTTCATGGCTTAAATCGTACATATGTCTTTCCATATTGCTGTCGATCGCGATATAATTTTTTAATCCAGTATCGTGGTGTCTTCTTTTTCTTTATATTATGGAATATACAGGGTGACTTTGACAAACCCGTCCAAATTCATACAGAAGAATCTTTAGTAAAAGTTATGAGAAACATGTATTTTAGTTTTGTATCACATAGTACAAAAATGTTGAGTAATCAGCATCACAGTCATTCAAAGAACTCGCAATTTACATGATACGGCGCTAGAGTGTCAATGACCTCTCCATCTGACCTAGTAAAAGGCAGAGGACGGCGGCATTGCACCGGGCGAGCGAATGCGCACTACTCGTTTACGCGGGAGAAACAGAGACAGGTAATAACAGGTTAACGTACGAAGGTTGTACCATAGGACTATTCTGTACGATTGAATTAATGATCATATATGAAATATTTTATTTCGAAAATTTTACATACAATTTTTTTTGCAAAAATGGGTTCCTTAAATGATGTTTAGTGCGTAAAAAAAATTTGGACGGGTTTGTCAGTCACCCTGTATATAAAAACGCGGCAAACACCGTAGCCGTTCTCTTCGTCAGCATTACACAAGGGTCGCGCGTGCACTGGGTTCTTTCGGCCCGCACCGATTACGCGTAGGGACTCGTGTCGCTTTATAAACGGGTACGCGTGCGTACCTTTATATACGCGTAGCTTGGGTACGCGTTCCTTGGAACGCAAAGTCCGTACGAGGCTTAAGAATGCTCTACATCTGTCACCCAAAACACGAATAGCTCAATTTCATAGTCACTATTCCACGCGGACGGAGTCGCGGGTACAGCTAGTTACGTAATAATTAAATAACCTAACAACATCTTATAGTGACCATATCAATATTAAAAATCTTTTGTTTTAAATAAAACTGTGTGTGTCAGCTCCGACGCACGACTGGAGTTTACTCCTTATGTACGATTGTCTAAACATACGCAAAAAGAGTTTATTTAACTGAAAAAAGATTAATACCCTAGGAAAGGGTAAATTAACGAATTAATGAAAATAATATACATATATAAAAACTATTATTGTGTTGATTATATAAAAATAAGAAAATCGTTTCTTAAGGAGTAAACTCCAAATATTATACCAATAAGACGACACAAGGTCGTTCGAGCGTGCGTCGCGCGTCATCTTAATACAACAAGTGGTCGGCAGCGTTCGGTCGTGCGTCGCGCGTCGGCAGGGGACGGATCGTAGACACGTCCGTACCGTAAAGTTGCGAACCAAGCCTTACATATGAAAATCGATTCTAGGAGTAAACTCCAATAAATGAAATATACAAACAGTCAGTGTTATCGAATGCAACTGTAACGCCATGCGCTTCCAAAATACGTACGTTCGAACCTACAAAGTCCAGCCTAAGCTAAACCCTATTTCATGATTGATGATATAAATCTGAGGTTAACTTAAATTGAAAATTCAACCTACAATGTCCAGCCTAAGCTGAACCCTATTTCATATGATTGATGATATAAATCTGAGGTTAACTTAAATTGGATTACAAAATTTCCGAAACTTATCATTTTTAACAAAAACCATTTTTATTTTCTAAAATAAAAATAGCCCAAGTTACTCCTTGTTACATCAACTATCTGCCAGTGAAAGTCCCGTCAAAATCGGTGCAGCCATTCCAGAGATTAGCCGGAACAAATAGACAGACAGACAAAAATTGTAAAAAACGTTGTTTTGGTATATGTACCGTGTATACGTCCTAACACACTTAGTAAAAAACTTAAGAGACAGTTATCGGCTAACTTCATCATGGTGCATTGTAAAAATTTTACTCTCATATTTTTTTCAAACGCGTCAAAAGTATAACTTAAAAAAATGCATCATTAAAATGAAACAAGAAATTTCACATAATTAATTTATTTCTTTACAATTACATTTTTATTAAAACGTAACAAAACTTAACATTTAATGAAAATAGATTAATTACATAACTAGAATAATGACAAATATTACTAAGTCGTTGTCCAAAGCTGGACGTGGGCCTTCTCAACTTTGAAACACAATCCAATGATACTGTTAAAATTAGTATAATTTCGTGTACAAGAGGTAAAAAGTGTTAACATAATTAAGGTTGCTTTTCCACCAGAGATGTGCTATGCTATATTGTTATGGATGCGTTGACCGTCGCCCATGGGCGTCTGCAACACCAGAGGCATTACACACACGCTGCCGACCTCGAAGAAATTTGATAACGCCTTTTTTGAAGAACCCCATATCGTACCGCGCTGAGAAAACCTCAGCCGGAAGCTCATTCTAGATCCCGAGAGTACGTAACACGAACGTTCTTGAGAACCGTTTCGTACAAGAAAGAAGAGGCTCCAAGAAATGGGGATGAACACCTAGCCGATGGAGGGCAGTGCGATGGTAAAAAGACGACGAGGGCACCATTCTAAATAGCTCCTCAGAACACTCCCCGTTGTACAGATGGTAGAAGCTGACGATAGCTTAGCACTCGTGGAAACGGATTCAACTAAGATATGTTTTTATATGGAAGGATGCGTGCTATGGATGCCTGCCATGGGCCGTCACGAGTGGTGCGGTGCAGCTATGTGCAGAGCAGTGTACCTACAGTATGCCCGTGTTTGTCGCTGAAAGTAGACATGCTATCGATACATCGCATAGCTCGAGCTGCGCATCTTTGTCGCGCAGCTACTTTGCGACGGCGCATCTTTCTCGCACAGCTACATAGTTTATTATTGGTGGAAACGGTCACATATTTTCGTAACGTGGATTTCACATCTTCGCAGCATGGCTGCATAGCACATCTCTGGTGGAAAGGCACCCTGACTGCCGAATACTCGGATCTGAGTGGGACGGCTTTGCAGCGGCGCCACACACTCGGATCCGCTTATAACGGCTATTCATTTTGGCTCCCAGTGCCGATTACTCGGGTCCAAAGAAAACTAATTTTATAATAATAATTACCGCATTTTATCAGTAAATTTTTACAAGTATTATTTTCCAATTTGAAATAGGTAACAGTCGATATTATGTTAAATCATAAAAGAAAATCGTCAAACATTTCGTCGTAGTCGTAGAATAGTGACGGATCTGACATAATATATTAAACTTTACAGGACAGCCATTTTAAAAATACACAAGCGTCATTTTACTATGAGAATCTATCACATCCGTCACTTTACCGACTGCTTAATTTGAAATCTAAAATACATGTAATTTTTTTGTTAATGTAGCAATAATATTTAGACAATGTAGTATCCAGAAATGGTAAAAAGTCAGTTTTGGATTTTTTTCAAATCCGACGTTATTCTACGATCACGACGATTTGTCCGTCAAAAACTATATTATTATAGAGAAGGTGGTGTGACACGCCATTGGACGAATTTCGGGTCTTTCCTGTTTTATATACAATGTAAATTCCATATAACGAAGCTTCCATATAACGAAAAACTCCTTAAAACGTAGTAATTGCTTTTGGTTTGCCTTACATTGTTACCCTTCTAGTGTTTAGGCCGTTAATACTAATAATAATATACTAATATTAAGTAGTCATGCGAGAACGCCTTATGCGCCATCTTCCTCACACCTGTACATCCTATGACACTACCCTAATACCCATTTCTCACCAAGAGATGGCATGCTGCCGTGACGTCTATTCAGTGTATGTGAAAAACCGTAAAGGATCGATTGTGTCTGTGCACGCGCGCCTTTTCCTTTAATTAAAACAGTTTCAAGTTATTTGGGATCCGTATTATTACGGTAATTTTATTGCGTGCCACGCTAATAATAAGAAGATAAAGGTGGACAGCGGCAGTACGGAAAGAAGACCCTCGAGTTCGGTGAGTCCTTTCAAATTCCCGTCCTCTATCAATAGGGGGTTTTCGTATGACTACAGAGTTCAAAAGTTACCTGAACCAGCGCCTACATATTTTTTTGGTCACTTCTAACCGCGGATTACGTGTATTATTAACATTTATTCGTACACGTCGCGCCCACCATCTTTAATCTGTGACTTAGCCTTTGTTCGTGGTCCGTTAATAATTTAAATTTAAATATATTTGTAGTGTGTAAGTCGATTTAGTCAGTATAATTAAAGTCGTCGTACAGACAATACGTGTTTCAATTAACGACCTATACCCCCCACACCTCATGGCGACCCTGCCAGTTGCTTACCATACCATATAAATTTAAAATAATTTTAAATTTACTTTTCTAAGTCTTTCAAAAACATCAGTTAAATTTTTATTGTGACTTTCTAAATTACGTCCAAAAATTACAAGGTCATCAAGGTAGATAAAACATTTCTCATAGTTTAATCCTGACATAGCTATAGTCATAGCTCTTGAAAAAGAACTAGGGCTGGTTTTAAGACCCATTGGCATTCTTTTCATCTGGTACTGTCCCGTATTAGTTGTAAATGCCTAAATTACACTCTAATAAGGGAGATGAAAGTGAATCTATTGAAACTGAGATTGATCGGGAAGCCAATAGGTTACAATTAAAATTAAATTCATTATTCTCTTATATTCAACGGGTATATGACAATAGTGCATCCTTAAATGATCAAATTAGTATTGATAAATTCTTGGCTAGCGCGTGCATAGTTGATACAATTCGTGATAATTTTAATGCCACAATAGAGGAACGTAATAAATTGCTAGTATGCAATCCCAGTGCGGGTAAGCCCAGTTACGACGCAATTATTGCATTTGATGAAGTTTTTTCCCAGATTAAATATAAGTACAATCAAATTATGTCAAATAATCGACCCGTGACGGTAATGGACAAAAATAATAATTACAGTGCCAAATTACCGCCACTAGAACTTCATTCCTTTAATGGCGATTTAGAATCGTGGCCGTTATTTTATGAAACATTTCGGACGGTAATCCACGAAAACACCACTCTTACCGACGGTGAAAGGATTCACTATTTAATTAGTAAATTAACCGGGAAGGCAAAGGAATTATGCCAAGGGATATTACCTACTTCGGATAATTACAAGGTTTTATGGAACGTATTGATCAGTAAATATAATGATCAGCGGGTATTAGCGTCTATGTATTTAGATAAATTATTCAACATTCCCTGTGTAGAAGAGTCAGCTCCAGCCAGTTTAGAAAATTTTATCGATAAATTTTCATCATTAATTTCGGCATTGAAGCAATTGCATACGGGTAATTTAGAAGATCTAATATTTATACACATTGGATCGAAGAAAGTAGGTCCGGAAACCAATAAATTGTTTCTTATGTCCTTCGACGATCCCAATAATGCGCCGTCCTGCTCAGATTTCATAAAATTTGTCCGTAATCAAGCTCACATTATGCAGCGAGCCAGTGATATTTCAGTCAAAAAACCGGGTAGTTTCAGTCAGTCGCGAAAGAATACCTCGCGGCCGGCTAATGATTCACTGAAACCGTCGACTTATCGTACAAATAATAACAACACAAAAATATTAACCGTTCAAGAACATAATAATAAATGCAACTTGTGTGATATTACTACACATTCTTTATGCCGATATAACAAGTTTTTAGAAAAATCACCTCGTGAGCGTTATAATTATATTAAATTAAATAAATTTTGCGTCAATTGCCTAAGTAATAAGCATTTAATTAAAAATTGTAATATAAAAACAAGATGCGCGATGTGCTCGCGTAGCCATCACTCTCTATTGCATTTTCCTACAGATAGCGGCGTTCCGCTTGCGCACGCGTCTCTAAGCGAGACTGCCAGTCGCAGCGCTCCCGCGCATACGGTTGCATCGTTGCAGTCCGTTCCTACTACACAATCACAGACCGCTGTGTCGCTATGCGCTCTCGATGAGAATGCTCCTATGTATGCCGACTTAATACAGTGCTCGACTGTGTTGCTTGGCACAGCGCTGTGCTACGTTATCGACGATTCGGGTACTGTCATCAATACTGTACGAATATTGGTAGACAGCGGCGCGCAAAGGGATTTAATTGCGATAGATTGTTGCAAATTATTGAATTTACCGATACAACCATCCCAGACGAAATGTCTCGGGGGTTGGTGACGTCACAAATGCGATTGAAGGTGTGACTCGTCTTACTATACGCTCGCGAATAAATAAAAACGTTCAATTTACATTACAACCTTATGTGGTAAACAGTATAACGACTGATTTGCCTACATCTACGATCGACGTTCAGAAGTTAGATTACTTACGCAATGAAAGTATTGTTTTGGCGGATTGCTATTATTATAAACCGTCAAAAATTGATCTTATTGTTTCGGCAAACGTATTCGCGCGTATTTTAAAGTCTCATAAGATATCTCGTTTGGAAAATGAACCTGTGGCTATTGAAACTTCATTAGGTTATTTGATTATGGGCCAGGCTCCGGTTGTAAATTATAAAAACAAGCATTTGGTGCATACTTTTCATAATTATGAACTTGGAAATACTTTGACTGAGTTTTTCGAGATTAAAGGTGTTCCTAATATTAAAATACCTCTAGATCCTATTGATCAACAATGCGAAGATATCTGCAATAATAGCACATCTCGCGATTCGAACAGTCGGTGCACTGTAGCCCTACCGATCAAGGGTAACAAATGCTCATTAGGAGATTCGATGCATTTGTCACTTCGTAGATATTTATCTTTAAACCAAAAATTGCTGTCGAGTGCCTCATTGAAACAGCGGTATGATAATATATGTCGGGATTATTTGAGTAAGGGATTTTTGGAACCGGTTGGTGATACTACCAGTACTAGATCAGGACTTGAATATATAATACCGCATCATGCTGTCATCCGTCAAGACAAATCAACGACCAAAATTCGTGTTGTGATGGATGCCAGTATGAAGTCATCTGGCGTTTTACTTAACGATCTGTTACATACTGGACCAAACTTACAAACCGATTTATTTAAAATTATTTTGAACTTTCGCCTTTTTAGAGTTGCGTTGAGTGCGGACATATTATGTCAAATGTATTTGCAAATTATTGTTGATGAGAATTATCGTAACTTTCAAAGAGTTTTATATCGATTTGATCCTAATGATAAAATACAAGTTTATCAGTTAACCAGATTGCCATTCGGACGTTGTTGCAGTCCTTTTCTTGCAATGCGGACCGTACGTCAACTTGTAAAGGATCAATGGGATCGTTACCCTCTAGCCGCGGCCTTAGTGTGTAGGGATATTTACATGGACGACCTAGCCACTTCGTGTTCTACGCCTTCGGAGAGCATTAAGTTGGCCGAAAAAGCCATTGCCATGTTTCGCGCTGGAGGTTACGACTTAGTGAAATTCTCCAGCAACTTTCCTAAGGTTATGAATGCAATTCCTGCCTCACATCGGATCTCCGATGTCGTGGAAATAAATCCCGAAAGCCACCTGAAAATACTAGGTATGCATTGGCTGCCGACTGAGGATGCATTTACTTTTTCGGTAAATCAACAAGTACGTGAATGTACAAAGCGCAATATCATATCGACAATCGCTCGTTTCTGGGATTTAATGGGGTTCGCAAGTCCTGTGACATTGTACGTTAAATTGTTTGTCAAGTCGCTTTGGCAAGTAAAACTAGATTGGGGTGAGATTCCTCCTAAAACCACAGTGGAACTCTGGCAACAATATGAATCAGAGTTACCTTTATTGGAAAATATTAAATTGCCTCGTTATTTGGGCGTCGATGAGAATTCCATAATAACTATTTTAGGATTCGCGGACGCATCTGAGCGGGCGTATGGAGACGTAGTCTACACTCATGTTTTACTGTCTGATAATAATTATATCATAAATCTTTTATGCTCTAAGTCAAGAGTAGCCCCACTTCGAAATGTATTATTGCCGCGACTAGGATGGTGTGCTAATTCAACACTAGCAAAACTCATGCGCGTAGTACTTGATACCTATTTTCGGCGATGTCGAATTTATAACATATTTGGTTTTACTAACAGTTCTGTCACTTTAGCATGTATTCATGCGCCCCCTTCTAGGTGGCAAGCGTTCGTGGCCAATCGAGTTACGACAATACAGGACTTGATTGAGCCTCGGTACTTCTTCCACATACCTAGTGGTGATAATCTATCTCAGAGTCTGAAGCCTAGAGAGTTATTCAATCATTACTTATTGTTTAACAGTAGTGCTTTTGCACACTGGCGTACAAATATGTGGCCCTCAGGCCAGTTTAATTTCCGTGTACTTAGCGATGCACATGAGATGCGCTCACAGTTAGTGGTAACTTTAACGTTAAAGCAATTGAAAATAATTATATATGCTTTTATATTAATTAATAAAATAAAAACTAAATATAAAATTAAACGAATTGCATTAGTTGAAATATTCATTAATAGAGACTTGCAGTATATTTATTTTGCGAATGAATATAAGAGATTGAAAGGGGGTAAAAAATTATCTCCTGCCTTTCAACTCAAATTTCGATGTAAATGGGTAATTTGGGTAAGCGGTCAGTTTCCAAATTGCGATTTAAGCCTTAACGCCCGATGCCTGAATATTCTCCCGCAACTCGTCCATCTCATTCAACTAGTTATGATAAGGTGGAAGAACGAATATCTTAACTATTTGCCTTTTCGACTTAAGGTGTCAAATTCTAATGAACTTATCAATAAAGATAAAGTTATTATTTTAAATTTCGACAATAATGCCTTACTATATTGGCCTGTCGATATTATTGCGGACATTTTACCCAGAAAATACAGAATTAGTAGGGTGGCAAAGGTTCGCTTTAAAACTGATATTTACTGTATGCCTGAAGTCAATATTGACCTCTTGCATATGCAATAATAATGATAATTATACAGTCCACTTACATTTATAAACTTAAACATTATTATTTTATTAATTAATTAATTTACTAAATTACTTATATTTTTCAATATTGTATAGTTGTATCGTAATTTGGCTTATTAGCACTGCGATAGTTGTAAATCTATAAATTTCCTTTGTAAGATGTAAGTTGTAAATAAATAATTTTAATGCGTAATAAGCTTATTTGCTCAATATTATATATAGTATAAATGTCACGGAAGTGGGATAGGTCACAGATTACAGGTGGTACTTAGTTATTTCTTCATATTTGAAGGACTGGGTCCTGTCAAGCTGGGGGGGATGTTTAGGCCGTTAATACTAATAATAATATACTAATATTAAGTAGTCATGCGAGAACGCCTTATGCGCCATCTTCCTCACACCTGTACATCCTATGACACTACCCTAATACCCATTTCTCACCAAGAGATGGCATGCTGCCGTGACGTCTATTCAGTGTATGTGAAAAACCGTAAAGGATCGATTGTGTCTGTGCACGCGCGCCTTTTCCTTTAATTAAAACAGTTTCAAGTTATTTGGGATCCGTATTATTACGGTAATTTTATTGCGTGCCACGCTAATAATAAGAAGATAAAGGTGGACAGCGGCAGTACGGAAAGAAGACCCTCGAGTTCGGTGAGTCCTTTCAAATTCCCGTCCTCTATCAATAGGGGGTTTTCGTATGACTACAGAGTTCAAAAGTTACCTGAACCAGCGCCTACATCTAGTAAAACACTATAATAACGCAGCAACAACTCAATAGTGAACAATACATCGTTATTTAGACAACAATAGATTAATTTCATTATTCTTCAAACAACATTGATACAAAGTCGTAAATATTACGCACGTTCCATAGAATTTTAAGAAATATGTTCATTTATTTGTTATAAATATTCAATGAAGACAATACTTTTAAAATATTGGCAGAGTAAAAAAACGACAAATAAAAATAACTAATTATAACACTGTTATGTAAATTTTTTTAATTAATTTAGTTAAAATTAAAACGTTAAGTACGTTATATTGATAACATCATAAAATTATATTGTTTTTTCCACTCTCCATTTAACGAAAACTCTTATTATAACTAAAACTCTTTATAACGTAATAAAATACCCGGTCCCTTCAATTTCGCTATATAGTGTGTCAGGCCTTAGACATAATAAAAACTTCCAAAAACTGGTTCGTCGGCCATCTAGAGAATTCTGTGATCATGCGCATGTATGAAATGATATTGAACGCGACGTTTTTAGTCGGCGTTCAACGTGTTAAGCAACACGGCTCGTCGTTAATTAACTAAATGTTTATCCGGTTTCACGCACTCGTTTCATTAGTTTCACGCACTCGCAAGGCTTTTATCGAGTGCGTGATTCTATATATTTCATCGCATTTTTTTCTTAAAGAACGGATTTATTGGCGACGGAGTAGACACCTTCAGGTTGGTCTTGGTGGGTTTCTTCGTCCCATCGAAGGGTATTTTAGGGCTCTGGCGTACACTTTTGTAGTAATCAACGGGGCCTTGCATCGAATTATTTTTCAGGACAAACTTGACACGCTTCGGGGAGTCGAAGGATTTTGATTCTGTCTTTTTATCGTTTCCTGTGGATTTTTGGAAATTTTTCACTTTGTTTACTGTTAAAACTGGGTTTTTATTCACACCATTCATTTTAACTTTTTTATTAGTATCGTTTATATTTGTTTTAATATTTTTCTGTTTTATTTTTTCATCTATTAAATTGTTTATGCCTTTTTGGTTTGTTTTATTTGTTTCTGTGATTACATCTTTTTTTATTTCTGTATTAACTTTTGAATTATTCACTTTAATTTTTGTTTTATCTTTATTTAAATTTACGTTTGATTTTTGAACATTTTTGATTTTTGCTTTCGCTTGTCTTTGTAAACCATTTTGTTTTATAACATTATTTAATGGTTTTTTATTTCCATCAGGTGAAGCACTCACAGGCGCCTTATTTTTTTGTTTAGGTTTTTTAATTTTAATGTTCTCTTTGTTTGAGGTCTCATTTAATTTGGGTTTTTTAGGACTAGGTTCTGTTGACTCTACTTCCCATTCGCCAATCTGAAAATAAAATGTCAATGAAGCTCTCTAGACTTTCCATTAAATTTAAATTTCCCGCGCATTAACTTCTACGTCAAAGCATTATCTATGGTGACAGCTCTTTGCACTATGTCTATTCTTTAATGATAAATGTACAACAACACTTAAGGTTTAAGAGAAATATTTCAAATGGAAAATATTATATGAAGCAATAGTTTTTAATGTTTTCCCTTTAGGGGACATCCATTAATTACGTGAGCTCAGAATATCCAATGAAATCTCACCAAATCTCATTTAAACCGAGGGGGGATAATCGAAAATCTCACGGTACCTTCAAAAAATATAAAATATTACAGATATTAAAAAATATGTTTTTATCTGTTTTTTACTTTGTATTTTATTTAATTTAAATTAATTAATTATAGTATACCTGAACGGTTTATTATTTTCCCGAATAGTGAAAATAAATTTTAATTTAAAATATTTTTTGCGCCAATCTCACGTAAGGGGAGGGGGGGTCCAGGCAAATCTCACCTAAGGGGGAGGAGTCTAAACTGATCGAAAAATAGCTCACGTAATTAATGGTTGTCCCCTTACAGGTTAGTAAATAATAGTCATTTGTACTTAATACTAATTGTAGAAGTAATTTGTGTTTGTAATTTGTGATAAAATAGTAAAAACCAAACCATTTGGGGTCGACACAACATATCCTCTCCTTCCTCTATTAGCCGTCATCTGAACATTCACACCTTTTTTAAACAAACCATCCATCTTTTCTTTGGTCTACATCTCCTGTATCCATCCTCTCATTTCTATCGTTTTCCTAGTTATATGCCTTGCCTTCGCATTATATGCAATAAACATATAAATAATAAATCATTTAAAATTACTAACCGTTGACACTTTGCTCGTTGACTTGTTGATCTTCTCGACATCCTCAACGATGCTGAGCCCGGCGCGGCTCTTCGCCAGCAGCCGTTTGCGGTGTTTCCTACGTAGACCTATTCAAATAGATACTAATATTATAAACGTGAAAGAAACTCTATCTGTATGTTACGTTTTCACGCCCAAACCGCTGAAACAATTTTGATGTATTACGATATAGAGATACTCGTAGATTGGACCTTGGAGAAGGACAGCGACAATGAAACTTGAACGGGGTGAACATAATTATGTTTTTTTTTTTTTAAATTTATGTGGGAATGCTATTTCTTGAACGCACGAGTTTGGATGTAAAATGTTTTTGAATGAAGCCATAGAGTGAAAGGGATGAGATATGAGTGAAGTTGGCAGAGAGAGGGACGACGACGATGAGCGATACGACGCACGCTCTCCTAAGTTTAATTTAATTTTAATATCTACCTTGTTATCCAATTACAGAGCATAATACGAGTCAGTGGCGCACAATGCCGAATTATGCTTAGGGTTAATTGAAACGTGAATTAGTTTTCAAATGCACCAAATAGATAGAATAGCCGACATAGCCCGGATGATTGCAAAACTGAAGTGGCAGTGGGCTGGGCACATAGCTCGAAGGACTGATGGCAGTTGGGGCAGAAAAGTCCTCGAATGGCGACCGCGTACCGGAAGACGCAATGTTGGTGCCCCCCCCCCCCCCCCCACAAGATGGACCGATGGTCTGGTCAAGATCGCCGGAATAGGTTGGATGAGGGCAGCGCAGGACCGATTATCGTGGAGATCTTTGGGGGAGGCCTTTGTCCAGCAGTGGGCGTCTTCCGGCTGAAATGATGATGATGAAATAGATAGAATATAGATTCGAATCCTAAAATGAAATTGTGTTCACATTATGCGCTTTAATACTGCAATTGGAAAACAAGGATAGTGTAGTGTTAAAATATATTCTGAAATCCATACTAATATTATAAATGCGAAAGTAACTGTCTGTCTGTCTGTCTGTTCCTCTTTCACGCCTAAACGGCTGAACGGATTTTGATGAAATTTGGTATGGTGATAGATGATAACCTAGAAATGGTCATAGGCTATAAATAATCACGCCATCGTTCTTAGGGGGTAGGCAGTAGGCAGATAACTAAATTGAGTTAGTGATTTTTTGTGCTTATCCGGTATCTATGAGAATCGGCCAACATCTATTTTTCATCCCCCTAAATGTTAGGAGTAGTCCACCCCTAAATTTTATTTTTTGACATTTTATTATTTTTATGGCAGAACAACGTTTGCCGGGTCAGCTAGTACAGAAATAAACGCACACGTCCGCTGCAACTCTCATCAAACTTGTTTACTTTGCCACACAACTAGTCCCACATTTATGGCACTACAATGTTTACCGGGTCAGGTAGTTGTGTGATATACATAAAGTACCCACACACAGACACAGTTTAGGGGCTATGGGTTCAAATCTCAAGATAGCACGCACCGTTTAGGCATTTAGGTCTTCTGATGTGATGGACAACATCGTATGTGCCAATCCACCTCAGATGAGCGATTTTTTTATTGCTGTAGGACAGCAGACAGACTGACGGCCCGCTTAGAATTTAGCAATTTTTTCGCGAACACGCTGCAGTCCCATAAGGGACCATAATACACATACAGAAACTTGGGTCACCAATGCCGGAACACAACACAAGGTTATTATGGGGGCATACTCAAGACCGAAGGTGGTCACCATCCAGACGGGCTTGAGGCCCTACCACGTAGCTGGGGTGGGTTGTTTTGTCGCCTTTTACGACAGGCCGACCCCGGCCACAGAGGTTAGTATTCTTTCTCCGACCCTGCACGGATAAAAAGCGTGGCGAATATACAGGCCGTTGCCTCTAGGGGGAATCCGCCTGCCCACTAGTGGGACGCTATGGGCTGTCCTCCCCTAATTGGCGGCTAAATTTGCTTTCCCTCGGCTACTTTCGGACCATGACCTTTAGAGAGCTACCAGGTACACCTTATAAAGGGGAATAATATCATTAAATTGCCCTCCAATTGGCGGTGCTAGAATGCAGGGCCATTATTCCCATGGGCTGTAATGGTCAAAGCGAATATCTCAGCCTGGCCGCAAGCCAGGTCGCAAACATACCCCTCAGCGCCAGCTCGTCCGACGAGAGCACCAGCTTCTTCTCAAGGGCACTCAGCTCCTGGGCGGACTTCACTCGGTCGATCGCGATGGGCTCATCCTCGACGCTGGGCGCCTCGATACGTAGGGGGTACTCGTCTTGGGCCAGTTTTTCGAAACTGCAAAACAAACCAAAATTTTTTTTTCAAGGAAACTGCACTTGACGAGTTCTCTCGACCTGGGGTTATGTGAGACTCCGAGAAAGATGGACGTCACCGAGTATCCACAAAAAAAAAACCCCGCTATCATTCTACTATCGCCTGTGCCCGGGTTCACGGGTAAACACGGCCCAAGCCGGTACGGCCCAAGCCGGTACCGACCCGCCCCTTGGCCGAGGCGGGTCTCTTCCATTGTTGGCGCAGGTTTAGGGATTTCGTTCCCCCCACGTATTCCTATAACTACTCAGGAGCTGAGGGAGCGTTTAAGTATTACGTAACGAATTTTTCTCTTGTAAAACGTTACGATGCGTTACAGGGGCGGGATGGGGGGTGGGTTTGAACTACGCGTTACGTAATATTGTTTTTTTTAATCCTTCAGAACGGTCGTGTAGAGATTCTCTCACGCATTTTTTCAAAGTATTTTTTCTCAAGATTTCAAGGGTCCAAAAATCTCCAAAAATTGCGTTACGCAATACTTGAACGCTCCCTGAGAAGGGCACGCGGAACAGTAGTCTTCATATGAAACAACTGTATACATGTAATCTATCTCATTCTCTCGCAGGTTGAATCCTATTTATGAATATATTTGTCTCTCTTTGGTGCCGCTTTTTGTTTCATCAAAACAATGCTAAAGGAGTTTCACTTCAAAATATCTCACCGTTGCAAACATATCTTGACGCGTTTGTGCGCCTTCGACGACGCGTTCACGAGTAGCTGTTTGAGAAGGGCGGCCATTTTGGATGCGGGCACCGGCAACGTCGGCAACAGTACGTCCACACGGCCGGCCCTCGGGTCTAGGGGCTTATTAGGACTGAAAAAAAGGTGAAATATCTATAATGAAATTGGCAACATCATAAAAAAACGCCCGTCACGGGTTCGATTTCCGATTCACGCTTTTTATAATAATACTAATATTTTTCGGTCATTATTTCATTCCTATATTAAGAATTATTGTTCACTTTTTAGTTCGGTTTATCATAAAAGCGTGTTCTTTAGTTTTTTTAACTATATTTATTAAAATTTTATTCATGCAGGGGCAGAGAAAAATACTGACCTCTGCAGCCGGGTTGGCATTGCGTAAAAGGCGACAAAACAACCCATCCTAGCTACGTGGTAGAGCCCCAAGCCTGTTTGGATGGCTACCACCTTTGGTCTTAAGTATACCGCCATAATAATTTTGTGTTGTGTTCCGGCATTAGTGACCCAGGTTCCTTCTGTATCTTTATGGGACAGACTGGCGTTGCAAACACAAACACCCATAGGCGACGACATCAATCAGCCATAATATATATATATATATATATATATATATATATATATATATATATATATATATATATATATATATATATATATATACGTCATAATTTTTTTAAATCTTGGTTAATGCCTAATCAGGATAATGAAATAATCTTATCGAATTGTTATATTGTCATCGGTCCTTGATAAGTCTACAACACCGTTTAAAGTGGATCAAAATCAGGTTCAAAATGGTCGGTTACAAATTAAAAAAAAAACAACAAACAAACATACAAATGAAACTAATAAAAGCGTGTTATAAAATCCCCATTGTAAAAGGAGTTGAAAAAAAGTCTCTTCCCCAGTTAATGAAACTTGGAATTACTTACTTTTCTTCATCGGATTCATGACCGCCGTCTTCCATCTCATCCTCATTATCATCATCTTCAATCAGCTCCAAGGCCTCCGGGCCACCTTCGGGACATCCCATCTAGGAAATGAAATAATTACATTGGGACAATTCACACAGCGCCATCTGGTCCCAAAGTAGCAGAGCGCTTGTTTTATGGATATTACAATACTACAAGTACTAGCTTAGGGACCGTTTAGTGGAGATTCTCTGCCAGTCTTTTTCTCCACATCATACAAATATACCGTATGAGGATGGCTATATAATCGACCCTGTCCCCATAGAGTTAAATGTAACCATAAACAAAATAAATTAAAATAGCAATTAAATAAGTTGAGGGTAAATAACTGTAATGTTCTTATTGATATTTGTAATCTGAGTTATTCCGTGAATATGGCTGTTGAAAACCAACCGAAATGTCGGAGTCAAAGTCCAATAATTAAACGCCCGCTTATAATCCGTAAAACGTAGTTTTAATTAATAGACACGTATAATAAATAAAATAGACGGTTTTATTTCCTACTTTGGTAGGAAATAAAACCGTCTATTTTATTTATTATATATCGATGTTTTGCTATCGATGTTTATCATACATCGATACTTTTCTTTTGTAAATGAATATATATTAAACATAAACACCGAGACGCAAGATGGGAATCGAACCCGTGAATAGATGGCGTTGTGTGTTAGAATTAATATTGTATGAAAGAATTTATGTCTTTTTATTCTGACAATCAACTAAACGTCAATAATTATTACAAATGTGGGTCGTTTAACAGTTCATATAATTGAAGATAGCTTAAGGTATAATTCCGAGCTACGCTGCACGCAGCAATGCTGCCGCGGCACTACCGGTCCCCATACAAACTCTATCGCGCAGCAGTGCTACCGCTACATTGCTGCAGCGTCATTGCTGCCTAGCTCGGAATGTACTCTCATATAAGCTTATAGAGATTGTATGGGGACCGGTAGTGTCTCGGCAGCACTGCTGCGTGCAGCGTAGTTCGGAATCATACCTTTATTGAGTTCAGTGTTGCAAGTAATTAATTTCAATAACAATATAAAATAAAATAAACGTGTGCGTCTCGAAACGCCCGACAGAAGTAATTACTTAAACTAATCTAAGTTGAACTATTTAATATTGAAATTATTTAGCTTGAGAAAAGTTTAGGTATAACTTAAATTTTATATATATTAATATAATAATGTAAAGAAAAGCTATTTATTAATAAAAACCAAAAATAATTCAAAAATAACTAAAGTTTACGAATTTCTAATATTTCCAAAAACTTTTTCAAAATTATATTAAATTATTCCCTGTTTATAAAGAAAAAAAAAACTCAACTGTAATAAAGTCGCAATTCGAATAGATCTAGCGCTGTGGGTTAGAGTGAGAGAGGAGAAGCCTGCCTACCGCTGCTGTATGCGTGAGAGAAAGGGAAGCCAGAAAGACTGGCGCCGTAACGCGTTACGTAACGAAGCGGTTTACCCTCCCATAAGAAGTTATCACTTCAAAAAATAAAATAAATTTTCATGTTTCATACACGGTCTTAAAAAAATTATTTTACTTAAAAAGTTTAGTTCTATATTTCATATATGTTTAACACTGACCTTCTCCCAGGCGCGCTTAGCCTCCTGGTACTCCAGACCCTTGTCGCTCTGACGGATCAGCTCAGTAAGAAGCCGACGCGTGGCGACGGTCACCACGGGGGCGGTGCCCTCGCACATGTACCTGCAGAACGGATTCAGGAGTTCCACCAGGCTGTCATCCGGGAGACTGCCATTTGATACCTATAAAATAAAACTTTTTTTTATTACTGTAGATCAGTGGACCGGCTGACGGCCCACCACTTAATATTAAGCAGTTACCGTCGCTTACGGATGTTTGAGGCGTCATGGGAATTGGAACCCGAGGCTTTGTGCCCTACCACTTTGATAGGGTTTTTTTTGTCGACTTTTACCGCCTCAGGCTGCAAGGGTCAATATTATTGCTCCGCTCCTACAAAGAGAAAATTCATTTTTTTTTATAATTTGAGAGATCTATTGGGTCAGCCTGTCGGAGAAGACGAGAAAACAACCCAAGCTAGGTGGTAGGACCCCAAGTTCGTCTAAATGGCAACCACCCCTGGTCTATAAGTAAGCCGCCATAATAACCTTGTGATGTGTCGCGGTGTCCCTAGTGTCGCAAACATCTATAGGCTACTTTTCCCGAATAATTATTATTTATTAGGAATAATTATCAGTCTACTTTGTAGAGCAATAGCTTAAAGTTCATCCTGAGACACTTCGTAAAGGCTTTCAAAGTGACAGTACTTAGCTGCTGTAGTATATATAGGTTAGGGGTTAATAAATACTTTTCTCCAAACTAAAACAGGTTGGAGACAGTTTCAGTTGAATCCTTAGCCCAGAAACTTAAAGAGCACTTAAAATCATAATCATCTTAGTGTTAAATCCCGGTTGCAACCTAAATATCCAGTGCTTCAGTGTCCGGAGTTCACTTTCAGACTTTTCCACTTCAGTTCTCATAGTCTTCGGCATTCCTGATAGTGACATGGCATCCATTGAATATTACACTTTATGAGATCAAGCCAACACTCTTCTGCTTCTCTCGCCGAGGCCCGGTGAGCCAATTAAGGCTCCTGCAATTTGACTACGGATAAGACAGTGTCAGTAAGGAGGAATAATTACCTTAGCCAATTCCTCGAGGAAACACTCCACATAGTGGACTATCATGGAAGTAGCATTTCTCGCGTAATGTGGAGTGTTCGCCGCCAAAATACCTTTATATAGAATAAATATTAAATAAATAAACATACTGGCACAATTCACACAGCGCCATCTAGTCCCAAAGCAAGTAGCACTTGTGTTATGGGTACTAGACAACTCTACATATATACTTTTTTTTGTAAATAAATACATATATAAATATATAGGATATATACCACTCAGACGTAGGGATGTGCGATATTTATCGATATCGTTGAAATATCGATATTAATCTCCGTAATATCAATATTTAAATATCGATATTTGTAACTTTGAAATATCGCCATATCGATATTTTTAACATGATATCGGGTTATTCTCGAAATATCGAAACTCGATCACATTTTCGATCAGTGCTCTTCTGCTTATGTAAAAAAAAAATTAATTCATAAATATCGATATAGTTTTACGAGCAAACTCAGCAGAGTAGCATCCCTATTTTAATTTCTCATTAAATGAAATGAAAATAAAGGCAGTCAATTTTCACTCATTCATTTATTACAAGTCAGTCAGTAGTCAACTCAGTTCCGAGTTCTAATAAACATTGTGTTATTTTAAAAGAATTTAAGAGCAATATTTAATATTATTTTTGTATTTTTAATAAGATAAAAAATATGAAGTCTATTATTTCTCACAATATTTTTTGCACATAACATACAGTTGACCATGTTTTTCGATCGATATTATAAAATATCGATATTTTGTGCCCGATAGTATCGAATTATCGATATCTAGCTATCGATATCAATATCGATATTTTACTAATATCGCTCATTCCTACCCAGACGTGAGACGGGAATCAAACCCATGACCTGCGCAAACGTATCAAAGTGCGTTAGCCGCTACGTCACGGACATCGTCAAATATTAAATATTGAAATTAATGTATCTTAAACTTAACCTACTTGATATTACTGCTTAATAAGCTTTTCGGGCGAGCCTTCGTAAAAGGAGCCAAAACAACCCTATCTAGGTGGTAAGAACCCGGACCCTTGCTTGCACATCTCTCAAATGTTTTCTAATATGTGAAAAATGTATGTACCCAAACAAAAGGGGACATCCATTAATTACGTGAGCTATTTTTCGATCAGTTTAGACTCCCCCCCCCCCCTTAGATGAGATTTAGTGAATTTGCCTGGACCCCCCCCCCGCTCCCCTTACGTGAGATTGGCGCTATAAATATTCTAAACTAAAATTTATTTTTACTATTCGGGAAAATAATAAACCGTTCAGGAATAATTAATTAATTTAAATTAATAAATAAAATACAAAGTAAAAAAAAAACAGATAAAAACATATTTTTTAATATCTGTAATATTTTATATTTTTTGAAGGTGACGTGAGATTTTCGATTATCCCCCCCCCCCCTCAGTTTAAATGAGATTTGGTGAGATTTCATTGGACCCCCCCCCCATTCTGATCTCACGTAATTAATGGATGTCCCCAAATCAAAGTGTTTCATTCAGTACTATATGAAAAGAAATAATGCATTACATTTAACCCTTAAACAGTGACATGGAGTGTCACACGCGTTGTGCGTGTTACGAGTTCTTAGAATTGACCACGCCCCCTGAATCATCGCGAGTTCGTCCGATTGTCAGCTTTTCCAAAAATTTTTTTTTCTTTCTTTCTATATGCAATTTTTAGTAAAGTGTGAATTTTATATTTTATCTAGTAGACTAAAACGTAAAATAAAGATCTAAATTGATCGAGGAACATCAGTATTTTTTTATATAATATTTTATTAATTGATTTTTTTTTTCTAATTATTATAATACATACCGATGTTTAAATACTAAGGCAGTTTTGAAACACCCAGTTGAGTTTCATAACAAAAACTATTTTTAAAAAATAGGTTGAGAAGCGTCATGTCCTTTATAGTGTTTTAAATCTGTCATGTCACCTGTTAAGGGTTAAAGCTGTTATGAGTAGGTTACGAAGAAGATTCAGTAACGACCTCCGGCCGCCGTATAAAGCGGCCGCGGGCGGCCCCTCGGGGGAGGACCCGCCGCCCGCACTATTGCCACGTGCTGTTCTGCGGCCCCCCTCAACTGTTGATCCAGGAGAGCGCCGGGGGACGAAATCCTGACCCCCGGCACCAACAATTTTGAAGAGGCCCGCCTTAAGACAAAGGGCGGGCCGGCGGCGGCCCGGGCCACGAGATCGGCAGGCCATATATCCGTGGGCCCGGGCGTAGGCGATAGGAGAACAGCGGGGTTTTTAGTGGGTAGTCGGATGGTCGAACATCTTTCCTGGAGTCCCACATATCCCTCGGTTCCCCCGGGCCGGAACCCGTCAGGAGATGTTTTTCCCCGAAACCAAAAAAAAAAGGTTACGAAGAAGATGCCGAGCTCGTGAAACGGGTCGGCGCCAGTCGGAGCCGCGGTCTAATTCGTCGCGTCCCGCGGCCTCGGCTCTTAAGGCGTATGAAGGAACACCGGGTTGGTTTTAGGGGGTATACCAGCGACGTGCGTCCCTCAGCCTAGAGAAGGGGCTGTACAGGCGCATTGCACAGAGTCCCACTAAGCCCCCCCCCCCCCCGCCCGTTCCCACGCCTGGTGTGCGTCATGCATTTCCACCTCACAAAAAAGTTACGAGTACACTACATACCATCCTTATTGGAAAGCATTTTTGCGTACTGCCTGCAACTATCTTCACTCCATTCACATCTCGCTAGAACCCGCAGACTGCCGCGCAAGTAACGACGGACAAGCTGAAATAAAACCGTACTGTTCTAGTCAGATTATTATTTTTTTATTTTATTTATTCCGGAAACATACAATTACAATAAATCACAATATAAAGATAACATAAAAAATAATAAATCAGTAATTTTTAGTAATCAATTTTCAGTAATAATTTCGGAGTGCCTATTGGCAAAGGCCTCCTACAACTCATGCCAGTGTGTCCCACCCTGTTCATCTCCAAAATGGACCTACTGCCAGCGTCAGCTCATTCTCCCAACACTTATTTTGCCTAACCCTGCTTTTTTCCCATCTCTAGGGTACCAATGTGTCACTGGTTAGCACCGTTTTGAATGTTTGGTTCCAAGCATAAGGACTGCAAAGAAGAAGTTCAGTCGAAATGCTGATACGAAGAATAACTCACCATTAAAAACTTATCCATTCTATGATGATCAATCCCATACCATTCTGTTGCAAGTAATTTGAAGCCAGCCTTTGTCATGAGTATTGCATGTTTCACCTGCTCTGGTGGAAACTGATCTAGCAAACCGGCTATGCTTTCACAGAGGTCTTCCTGCAAATAATGAAGATCTTTAATTTTACACCCTAATATTTCAGTTACAATCCTTTGGAGAAAGGGAAAAACGTGAGGAAAGTGTTATATAACACTTTTCATCATAGTATATACAGGGTGACAAACCCGTCCAAATTAACACAGAAGAATCTTTAGTAAAAGTTATGAGAAACGTGTATTTTAGTTTAGTATCGCATAGTACAAAAATGTTGAGTAATCGGCATCACAAAGTCATCGCACTTTACATAATACGGCGCGAGTGTCAATGACCTCTCCATCGGTACATCAAAAAACTAGCAATGACCTAGTAAGCGGGCGAGGACGGCGGTCATTGCACCGGGTGAGCGAATACGCACTAATCATTTACGCGGGAGAGACAGAGATAGGTAATAACGGTTAACGTATGGCGTTAGCACCATATAACTATTCTGTACGATTGAATTAATGATCATATTTTCCTTGGAATGAAATATTTTTTGACATACAATTTTTTTGGCAAAAATGGGTTCCTTAAATGATGTTTAGTGCGTAAAAAAAATTTGGACGGGTTTGTCAAAGTCACCCTGTATATAATAATAATAATAGATTTTATTCATTTCTCCCACAATATAGATTTAGGGCCTTAGGTAATAGTATTACATAATAAAGTTATTTCTAATCATGAAACTATATATACTGCATACAGGGTCATCAAATATATTTACACACTCTGCGGAAGTATTGTACTATGGTTATTAGTCAATTGATATACTACTCATACAGTTTTCTATAAATATTTTCATATTATTAACAGCCAGATTTGGAACGGTAAGTGCATTCTGACCTCTACAGATAATTAGCAGATGCACCAGCTGGTGGGTTAGGCTACATCGGAGCAAGTTTATGATGATAGTCAGACACATCACAGAGTAATGATCAGAAGTTAATCCTGCTACCCCCCCACAAAGGCTTTAGGTGACCAGGATTTTTATTGAGTGTGCCGCCAAGACCAACCTGGCTATCCTTTCTAGCCAGTAGAGGTTGCAGTAGCTGGATGGAGAACCCCCACATACCTGAATCCGCTTCGACCAGGAGCTCAGAAGTGGTAATATTAATAGAGATGCAATTCCCCGCAGGCAAAAGAATTCATGACTATGCCTCTTAGATCTCATATATGTTTATAGATTTTTTATATAGCCATTATATACCAAAGAAGCTTTAATTTACCAGTAACACGTGGAACTTTAGAGGGAAGCAAAAATGGTTTATGGGATCTCCTTCCCCACTTAATTTTAATATGGCCTACCATGTGGCAGCACAGCATGATCGACTGGGTCATACATTTAGGATATTTATTATATTTACCTGCACAAGAGGCTTGTCGGACATCCAAACAGCATAGAATAATCCTTTCCAAACCCTTGTGAAATCATCTTCCTTAAAATCTATTAAAAAATAACAATTGCAATAAACAATGAATGTAGTTTTAAAAAATTAAATTTATCTGAACTGCCAATCAATGAAATAAAATATATAATTATATATTTATCCATAAACTTCAACATGCAATAAAAATAAAATATGCTTAATATATGGTAACTATTTTATATGATTTAACTTTTACACAGTTTCATTAACAAATTTTAAATTAAAAAATTTCAAATATGTTATAAATATTTATATATTCCCATATACATGTCACTAACAACATTTTTCATATCTCATTTATTTCCAACACTGTGGCAATAACTGAGGACTACCTATTCTTCAAGATTTCTTTCTTTTATTTTTGTTCCTTATCTACCTAGTCAGGTCATAAGTATTGTCACACAGTAAAAACTTTTCTTTTAGAATGCTGGCCACAAAAAAGTTTATTGAATTCGAATTTCGAATTGTTCATGAAAATAAAAATGTATACTTTTAGAATTTTACTCATTTTTAAATATGGAGTGGACGCTTAAAGAAGACCGTGTTGCAGTTATTGTGTTGCATCGTTGCGGTTACGCGCCAATTCAAATTTTTAACATACTGAAAAATTTGAATATTACCAAAAGATTCGTTTATCGTACCATCAAACGATACAATGAAGACTCTAGTGTAGATGACAGGTCAAGAAGTGGTCGCCCTCGGTCTGTTAGGACTCCAGCAGTGATAAAAGCTGTGAAGGCACGAATTCAAAGAAATCCCAAACGTAAGCAGAAACTGTTGGCCCTTCAGATGGGGTTAAGCAGAACCACTGTGAAAAGGATGTTAAATGAAGACTTAGGGCTTCGGGCATATCGAAGAAAAACAGGACATCGTTTGAATGCTCGTCTAATGGACCTGAGACTGAAGAGATGCCGCGCTTTGTTGAAGCGGTACGCGGGAAAAAAATATCGGGAAATTCTTTTTTCGGATGAAAAAATGTTTACCGTAGAAGAGAGCTACAACAAACAAAATGATAAGGTGTACGCACACAGTAGTGAAGAAGCGAGCAACCGTATTCCGCGTGTCCAACGAGGTCATTTTCCATCCTCGCTCATGGTATGGTTGGGAGTTTCTTATTGGGGCTTAACAGAGGTACATTTTTGTGAGAAAGGTGTAAAAACGAATGCTGTTGTGTATCAAAATACAGTCCTGACGAACCTTGTGGAACCTGTTTCTTATACCATGTTCAATAACAGGCACTGGGTATTCCAACAAGATTCGGCGCCAGCTCATAGAGCGAAGAGCACACAAGACTGGCTGGCGGCGCGTGAAATCGACTTCATCCGGCACGAAGACTGGCCCTCCTCCAGTCCAGATTTGAATCCGTTAGATTACAAGATATGGCAACACTTGGAGGAAAAGGCGTGTTCAAAGCCTCATCCCAATTTGGAGTCACGCAAGACATCCTTGATTAAGGCAGCCGCCGATATTGACATGGACCTCGTTCGTGCTGCGATAGACGACTGGCCGCGCAGATTGAAGGCTTGTATTCAAAATCACGGAGGTCATTTTGAATAAACTTTAATGTCATAAGAATCTATGTTTTGTTAAGTTCATTTTGGTATATGAATGGTTACATAATGAATAAACTTGTTACAATTATTTTACATTAAACATGTGACAGAATTTATGACCTGACTAGGTATAGTGAATTCTGTAGGTAGGTTTTTAAGATGTTTTTTGCTTATAAAAGTAACTGAATTGGGCACATATCGCACCTTCAGTGCAACAAAGTCACAATTCAGGACACAATTTTTTATTATGCATTTTATTAGTATTTCTTTAATAATATAAAATTAACATTTTACGTGAAACTGTAGCAAAAACTATAAACAATTAATAGTATACATATTATTATCCTACTACACATGGTAATTCGGTAATATGAAAATAAATGCAAAAAAATCTTAAGTCCTGTAAAATTACAAAATTAGCTGTTGTCCCTTTGTTGCACCGAAGGTGCGATATTGAGTTTTTCTTCATGCAGGGACAGAATAAGAATACAAAGCGCTACGGCCAGGGTCGTCCTCTTGTAAAAGGCGATAAAACAACCCTAGCGACAAGGCCATCTGGATGGCAACCACCCTCGGTCTATGAGTATGTCGCCATAATAACCTTGTGTTCCAGCATTAGTGACCCAGGTGTCTGTACGCCTATAGGCCAGTAGCATGTTTGCGGTCACAAACATCCATAGGCGATGGTAAATGCTTACTATTGAGTTGGCTGCCAGCCTGTCTGCTGTTCTTCAGCAATAAAAAAATAGTTTATTTAGTTCACAAAGCTGGTTTTCAGTGTCATTCATCTACTTATAACAAATAAACCCAATCCTACCTAAAAATAGCAACTTAGTTCATTATACACAAATTGGTCTGATTCAATACTTTTTTATAGCTGTCGAACAGCACACAGGCTGCCCAACTTAATAACCAGTTATCTGTAGCCTTCACCTGTTTGTGACGCTAAGTGCGATAATACACTGCCGTCTGTTTGGGGAAACTGAAATCTGGGTCAATTATTACGGAACATAATGTTATTATGGTGGCATACTTATACCAGGCGTAGTTGCTATCAACAACGGGCTTAAAGCCCTAATAATAATAGCTTGACTAGGGTTGTTTTGTCACCTTGCGACAGGAAGGCCGTTAGGCTTGATGTATTGACATGTTTTTAAATATATATTAATAATTTGAGACAAAAAAAAATCTTGAATATATATAATACTAGCTGTGTCCTTCCACACTTCGCTGTGGCACATTGTGATTGAATGGTTGAGAAATGAGAAACAAAAAATAGATAAAAAAAAATATATAAAAACAATCCTTGATGCCAGTGATGGTAGACGTACAAATTTCTTGGTATACATACCATTTTTGGAGGTTTTGTACCATGTACCAACTAAATATTATCCTGGTACACAAAAATACCAAGTTTTTGACATCTACCATAAATAATTTTTGTTTTTGCTATTTTTAAGGACAAACTTCTAGGCACTGTTTAACTAGTAATGGCATTATTGTTTAAAGTTAATATTAACTGTTTATACTAATAGTTAGTTGTTGACACTTTATTTATGCAATTAATATTAATCTTATCAGAGATAGCGCAAACTGGCCATGTGAGGTAAATTTTAAATTTTCGATCAGAATTTATGTCCTGTTGCCGATACCATCAATTAATTTTTTTTAGAAAATATGTATTTATTTTCTTTTAATAAAAATACTTAAATTGTCATTAAATAGTATAAGACTCTGAAATTAGTAGTTTTTTTTTCAAATTTTTGTGAGTGTACCAATTTTTAATTTAAAATACCAGGTTTTATCGACATCTGTACCAAGTTCATTGGGCAACTATCTAACATCACTGCTTGATGCGGATCTTAATATCATGCTAAAATTTCAGCTCGATCGGTGCAGAACTTTTTGAGTTTTTGAAGCGTACACAAACCAACATAACATTTTTATATATATAGATTTAACAAGATTTCTATATATATTCAAGAAATACAAATATTGAAGATCTGTTATATAATTCCTAACATTAATCATATGCACGCAATTTCTCTAGAAATCATGACCAACTAGTATTTTGAGGTTATGTATAAAATAAATATATTTTAAATTTATATTATAACACAAAGCTGTCCTAAGTTTAAATGTTGGGTACGTACCATATTTTTTATCAAAACAGCTTACAAGCCACTTTTTCAGTGTTTTAAGCACTTTATCTCGTGTTTTCTTTTCATTACCAGATAGTAGCCTGGCTAGTCTTATTTCTTGAGCAACCACTAATACTTGCTTCTTTTTTGACTTATCAATCACTCTCGTCTTCATTTTACGTTTTTTCTCTTTTATTTTCTGTTTGTTTTTCATTTTGATTTTATTGTAACTTCGCAATTACACCACGCGAACACTCAGGAATTTTATGTCTTCAGTCATATCCATCCATGCTTGTTTTTATTTGTTTTAGGGATGCGATCTGAGATCGATTAATCGATGATTAATCATTTCGGGCCAAATAAATAGATTATTTTAATTGATAAGAATCTATTCATTGAATCGGTATTTCAATCTTAAAAATCATTTAAATTAAATTCCAAAATTAATTATATTAGTTAGTTGAATGCACTCAAAATGGAGTACAATGTACATGTAGAGGAGCTCGTATTGATACGAGTGCTGTCTTTACATGCACATGCCAGATGTCATCACGAGGAGTTAATATTAGCCAAGTTCCTCATTGGTGTACGCTTTTGCTTATACACCTACTGTAATCTCCGTGGTATAAACAACGCTTGTAAAGAAAAAAAAGTTTATATTTTATTACTTCAAAAAAGACGTTGCGGATTGCGACAACCATAGAATATCTATAGCGACCACCGACATTAACTATCAGTGATTTCCGTAATTCTTCGGTTTATGTCGGTTACCAAGGCACGCCAACCCAATGGTCATTGGTCAATGATTTTATAAGCATCACCTGCTGATTCTTTAAAGAAAGCTCAATATCATTAAATATAGCCTTTGGGGCTAATTTTGTATGTATCTACCAAATGGATTTCTGTTTCTTACTAGTTGCAACTATTTGTTAAATTTTCCGATATTGTTGTGTCAATACTACTCAAGTATTGTCGACCATACTAACTGCACAGTAGATAGAACTAATAAAAGATCTAATAAATATATTATGACCATTAGAAATAATAAATAAAGAACTATCGGAGAAGATTACGTTACAGCCAGCAAAATTATATTAATCGTATCTGGACTGAAACATAATGCAATGAAAACATCAACTGATAATAGTGCTGAAACAAGAACTTTAATTGTTGACATCATAAAAAAGGGATTTGGAAGTGCTGAATAAATTCATTTGTTAGCAGCAAAAAATTATCTGATTTTAATGATAAGAGATTGGTTATTATGTAGATTTTATTATTATGGCACCTTTCTTGTATTCCATAAAATGAATTTATATTGTAAATACACTCGAAGAAAAAATCGATTTTTGCGAAATCGATCTTATAGAACACGATTTTTTGTGAATCGGTTCATCAGGTTTCAACACTGAAGTAATATAGGTCCATGGGTTTCACGTCTCTAACGTAAAATGACGGCGAGCGACATTATATCTTCTTTAAACTTCTATATCGCTCACACTTTTACGTATATACGTATATGCGTCTAAACGTATATATTTATCGTGTTTTCGATGTAAAAAAACGTCTAACGTCCGTAGTCGCTGTCAGTCAAGAGTGTCTAGTCGTCTGAGATAACAGCTTAATAACAAAAAAAATTATAGGATAACGAAATCTGCCCTTATTTTCGAACAGACCTACCAGGAACCCCTGTACCTCCAAACAGTTTGGTTTTTTTACATTTAACCAAAAATATAAATAATGCCAGTTAATTGTTTTAACAAATATTGTTAAATGATACTGTTGGCGACACAAAATCCTTCCCCACCACTGTCGGAGTACACCAGGGAACCGTTCTTAGTCCGTTTCTGTTCAGCATGGTATTTAGACGTACTGTCAGACAGCATCAGAAACTCACATATGAGCATCCCCCGTGGTTGCTCATGTATGCTGATGATATCGCGCTGGTATATTCGGACAGGGGTAGGCTGGTGCGACGCGTGAAGGCGTGGGAGGAATCGCTTGGAACGGCGGTCTGAAGTTCAATGTGGCGAAGATCGAGTACTTGGCCTGCAACTCCACAGATCCTACACCCGTGCGTATAGGCGGCGATACGGTCAAGCGCACGGAACATGTGAAATACCTGGGATGGGAATATATTTCGCGCGTCTGGTGACTGATGGCGACGTTAAGGCACGCATTGCTGCCGCATGGGCCAAATCACGTGAGGTGACTGGTGTCATTTGTGACCCCAAAATAAGTACTGGTTAAATTGAAGGGGCATGTCTATAAAACCATCATTAAGCCTGTCCTTTTACACGGATGTGAAGCGTGGCCGGTGATGGAGCGATACAAGCAGGCAGTGCGAGTCAAGAAGATGAATATTCTGCAGTAGATGTGTGGAGTAACGCGGAAGGACTGCATTAGGAATTCTCGCATTCGCGGCAGTCTTCATGTCCGTGACATTGCGGATATATTGCAGGAGTGTCGCCTTCGCTGGTATGGCCACGTTTTACGGCAACCGGCTACTTACGTGGGAAAAAATGTCTGATCATGCGACCACCGCCGGGCCCCGGCAATAGCGGTAGACCAAAAGTGTTGGCTTGACGTCGTAGGGGTTGATAGGCGCGTCAATGGACTGACCACCAGAGATGCCGAAGATCGTGGGAAGTGGAGAAGAAAAAGTCGGAAAGCGAACCCCGGTGCCGAAGCGAGAGTTGCAAGTGGGTTGCAACCGGTATTCAACGCTAAGATAATGATGAACCAAAAATATAAATAATGCCAGTTAATTTTGGATATCATAAGGTATTATTTAACAAATATTAATGTTTCAAATTAAAATTATATTCTTTTAGGTATTGTGTTTTGTTCAACAGGTATGTTTTACCTTATAAAAAGAAATTGTTAAATGTTACGATACAAAGATGTAAAACAGAAAAACTGTGTGTGTCAGCTCCGACGCACGACTGGAGTTTACTACTCAAGTACGATTGTCTAAACATACGCAAAAAGAGTTTTTAAAACTGAAAAAAGATTAATACCATATGAAAGGGTAAATTAACAAATTAATGAAAATAATATACTATATAAAAAAAGGTTTTTAACAGTTTTAAGTTCAACCTAATTACAACTATGGCACCTAGTAATAAAGTCACAAATCTCCAAAACATTATCTAATACTTACGATCATTCGTCATATAAAATGTGCAAAGCAATAAATTACTCTTGTCACTTACAAATGAAAAGACATTATGTTAAACAACATTTAATGTGAAATCAACCTTAAGTTTTAACAAATAAAGTAATTTTTGCCTTTTCATAATCATAATATTTATTTGTTAAAATGCAGGTCTGTTTACAAATGATGTCAGTTTATAAATTCTTCCCAGTGCATTTTTGCCCCCAGGCGTACAAATATACATTATTATTTGGGAAATTAATTAATTACTTCACAATAAATTCTTAATTCTAAAAACTTTCATATATTATTAATTTATATTAATTAAAATCGTCATTCAAAAATTCCATTATATTATAGTAACATTTCTCAATTAAGAATAATTTTAATTTTCTTTTAAAATTTGCCATGTCAAGATTTTTAAAACTATTGGGTAATTTATTAAAAATTTTCGGTGCCATACCAAATATACTTTTGCTGGCTAGGGATGTATTCATTGAGTTTGTTATTAACTTATTTTTATGTCTTTCATTATATTTTTGTTGATCTCCGAATTTCGGAAAGCTGTTACCTCATATAAATATAGACCAGTTAGAGTTAAAATATTCATATTCCTAAAATGGGGTTTACAGCTATCGATAAGTTTAATATTACATATTGCTCATAAGCACCTCTTTTGTGATCGAAATATATCTTCTTTGTTACTTGAGTTGCCCCAGAAGATTATACCATAGCGCAGTATAGAATCAACACTTCCGTAATATGCTGTCAGAGCTGTATCACAATTGACTACTTTTCTTAGGTGATAGAGAGCATATGAAAGACTATTTACTCTCTTAGTTATATTATTTGTATGCTCATTCCAAGTCAACTTTCTGTCAATGTGTATTCCTAAAAACTTTATAGAATTAATTTCATTAATTATGTCATCACCATAAATTATGTCAAATTTTGAATCATTAGTGCGGTGTTTAAAGTGCATTATTTTAGTTTTATTTATATTTATACTTAAATTATTCCATTGCAGCCATTTTATTATGTCAATTAATACATTATTTATAATTTCTACATAGTCATTGTTTTGTTTGTGTATAATCACTGTGCTGTCATCTGCAAAAAGAGTCATAGGGAATTCAGTGCATTTAGGGATATCATTAATATAACATAGAAATAGTAGCGGTCCCAATACACTTCCTTGGGGTACTCCATATAGAGTTATACGAGATTTGGACTTATACTTTCTCTCTATTCTTTTCTTTATATCAAGTCTTGTTATTTCAGTTATTTGTTTCCTATTAGATAGATATGACTTTATTAAGTCTAGCGCATTTCCTCTGATTCCGAACTGCTCTAGCTTATATAAGAGTGTGTTATGGTCTACACAGTCAAAAGCTTTACTCATATCCATAGCACAAACCGGTATCCTTTTGTCAACTTTTTCAATTACCTTATACAAAAACTCAAATATTGCTAGATTTGTGGATTTTCCCTTACGGAAGCCTTTTTGTTCCTTGCTTAAAATTTCATTTTTTTTCTAGGTAAGCATAAAGTTTTTCATAAATACACTTTTCAAATATTTTAGAGAATATTGGCAATAATGCAACCGGTCTGTAATTACTTAATGTCTCTTTATTCCCTTTCTTATATAAAGGTTTTATAATAGATGTCTTCAATTCTTCTGGAAAAGTACCTTGTTCCATACACAAATTAAATATGTGTGATAGTGGTAAACTGATAATATCTTTAACATGCTTAGTAACTTTTGATGAGATACCGTCATACCCAATACTTTTGGTATTTTTTAACCAATTTATTTTTTCAATAATGTCTTGTCGGGTTATTGGACTTAGAAAAAGTGAGCAACATTTATGCGTAATAAAATCCTTGTAATTAAGTTGTGTCTTTACATTGGGTACTATGTTATTTTTGACACTGTCAATAAAGAAATCATTAAACATGTCAGATATTTGAGCAGGATCAGATATACTTGTATTCTTACAAGTTATTTTAGATATATATTCCTTATTGTTAATCTTATCCTTATTTATGACTTGCCAAGTAACTCTCGATTTATTAGAGGATGTCTTTATAAAATAATTATTTTGAGATTGCTTCGTTAAATTTATTATTTTTTTGTATATAGTACAGTACTTTCTAAATATATCTTTTCTTTTGCCTTGCGCACCAAAAACGTAACGAGGTCATTCATTTGTAGATTTTACTCTCACATTTTTCTCATACCGGGCGCCTTATAATATATGAAAATCGATTCTAAGGAGTAAACTCCAAAAATTTTAATGTTGTTTATTCAGTATTGCCTCCCCGGGCTCTTATTACTACTTCCATGCGGTTCCTCATGGAACGGATAAGCCTCACAATCTTGTGTTGTGGGATATTATCCCACTCTTCTTGTATAGCTGTTTTAAGTTGGCCAAGCGTCTCCGGACCAGGATCTCTCGCTCTGACTCGTCTCTTCAACTCATCTCATAGGTGTTCTATGGGATTCATATCCGGGCTTATTATCAGCCAACCCATAAGCGCAATACACACTTCACTCAGGTATTCATTTACAATGCCTGCGATATGAGCCCTGGCATTGTCCTGCATAAAAATGAAGTCTTCGCCAATAAAATATGCGTAGGGTAGGTAGGCTCCAGACACTTCGATGTAACGTGACCCATTTAATGACAGTAACCGAGGTCCAGATACAAACGCAATTTCGGTTTTTCTATCGACGCTTATGCCTCCACAAATCGTCCATTAACCGCCACCGTTCATTTTTCCATTTTTATCCGTGCAGGGGCGGATAAAGAATACTAACCTCTGCGGCCGGGGTCAGCCTGTCGTAAAAGGTGACAAAACAACCCACCCTACGTGGTAAGCCCATTTGGATGGCGACCACCCTTGGTCTTAAGTATGCCGCCATAATAACTTCGTGTTATGTTCCGGCATTAGTGACCCAGGTTCCTGTGCCCTTATGGGATAGCGGCGTGTTCAAGATGCCACTGGCGTTGCAAACACCCATAGCCGACGGTAACTGCTAAATTCTAAGTGGGCCGTCGGCCTGTCTGACAGTTTCTTCAATGTAGCACTGTGCAAAACACTTCGTTACACCTTTTCTTCGATACACCTTTCTTCCGTCATTAACATACATCATGATCTTACTCTCGTCAGAAAAGAGAACTTTGCTCCATTGAAGGTATGACCAATTTAAGTGCACAAGTGGAAAGTTGATGCGCGCTCTTCGGTGGTCTACCGACCATTTTGGGCCATTAGCTGGTTTATGAGGTTTCATGCCACGATCTGCCAATCTTCTTCTTATGTTAGAGTCGCTTA
This sequence comes from Malacosoma neustria, assembly GCA_963693495.1. Taxonomy (NCBI): domain Eukaryota; kingdom Metazoa; phylum Arthropoda; class Insecta; order Lepidoptera; family Lasiocampidae; genus Malacosoma; species Malacosoma neustria. The sequence goes on along the minus strand of OY856399.1, from coordinate 4,820,297 downwards.
CAGTCAATCCTCGAACCACACGGAGTCGCTGCTGCAGTTGAATATAGTGGCGATTTCTTATAGAACCTGACACAATATACCGGTCATCTTGCTCAGACGTGATTCGATGTCTACGAGATCCTGGACGGCGAGACCTTTGGAGGATTAACCGGATCTCCTATGGGGTTGATTCTCTAAGCGAGAGATTTAATCAAACACATATATTTCACTGGCTCACTATTTTTAATCATGGTGTGTATCATGTTATTGTGTGATAACTAATTAAAAATTACAAAACTTATCTAATATAATTATAAAATAATTTAGTGACAGACTCCGATATTATTACGTTTGTATTGACATATCATAACTTCTCCAAAAGTCTCTAAAAGTATATATATATATATATATATATATATATATATATATATATATATATATATATATATATATATATATATATATATATATCCGGAAAGCGGACCCCGGGCACCGAAACGAAAGTTTGGGTGGCGACCGGGACTAACGCTAGGATGATGATGATGATATATACTATATATATATATATATATATATATATACATATATCTGGAAAGAAGAATATATAAGAAAGTATACTATTCTTAGATTTTATCAGTGTTACAAATCAGGTGGTGAGTGAGGCGCCACAGACCAATATCCCGATAACGTTGATACACTCTATTGACAGCAGAGGCTTAGATGCAATCGTGCAGCCCCAACACGTTGACTATGTCCTGCATCCAACAACGCCACGACTTAAGCGGCTTTTGTGGGCGAGGTATCCATATTTTTTTAAAAGATCTCTTTGGTATGATGTTGCCTGTTACAGAACTTAGTTAATAATCACGCTTAGTACAGCTCAGATAAAAAAAAAACGATAATTTATGCAAAAAAATGTGATTAAGTGCAGAAATTCCGACGGAATACACATTGAAAACAAATCATTCATTTATTGGATGAAAATTCGAAAACTAAAATTCAAATTTGGAATTCTGGTACACCATTGGACTAAACTGCCAGCTATTTATTGGCGTAGTTTTTGTAATGAAATTAATCCTCTTTTTCATTGTCAGTATACATGTACATACAGCACGGGGTTGTTTGCGTACTGTATTATACAACTTTAAATAATTAGAAGTTCCTTATCATATTGGGTTAATAAATAAAACTCTCTAATAATAATAACATTTATTATATGCACTTATAAATTTCGAGGCACTTAGCTAAAGCAGAGACAACAATCCCGTAACATACCCACAAAAATAATTTCAAACTTAAACAATTTATATACAATTATTTGACATAAATGATTTTATTTAATAAAAATCAGTCGCATATAAAATCTATTTTGCTTTTATTGAAATATTTAACACGTATTACTGCTTGTTTAGAAATATTATAATAAAATCGAAAAAATTAACATAATTAATTTTTTTATACATTTAAAAATTTATTTACCTTATTATTAAAAATACATAATTATAACAATAAAACTCGCATAATATATAAAACATTTTAAATAATGTAAAACTAATTTGAAATGGAATGTATGTATAATATTTCGATATATATGTATATATAAAAGGAAAATGGGGTTCTTTGAAGCACCATTACTTCAAAACTACTGAACATATCAGGATGAGACTGAGACTACTTTTTGGATTCCTTATATAATTTTATTCCGATTTACTTTTTCCCGTCATTCAACCAGCGAAGCTGGCGGGAATGGCTAGTAAGTTATACAACACTGGTTTTCCTTTTAACATGAAATGTAATGATATATTTTACATAGAATAAGGGACCGTTCATAAATAAGTTTGCATACAGGGACGGGGGGGGGGGGGTTTGGGTATTGCTGAGTATGACAAGATGTGACAAGGGGGGTCTACGGCAACGTGACGTTCGCCGTTCATCATTTTTCGACATGTGCGCTAGCTCTGTGACGCGGCTCTAGCGGCGTTGCGATCCGTCACAACTGATTTCTTTGTTTTTCCAATTCTTAAATAAATAATCACTTCATAAATATACAATAAAAAATCGACTCGAGAGAGTAACGTTTCCACGTACGCTCTCGATTCAGTAACAAATGAAAAAAAATACTGATTCTCATGTATTTATTATTATATTATTCCTTCATTCGCCATTTATAGCTGTGAACTAATACAGACGCTTTTTTCATATTTCTCAATTTAATACTCTTTACTACGTTAATTACATTATACTCTTTGTTGACGAAATTTGTAACTCCTGGATTTAATAATTAAGATATATATTAGAAAACAATGACATCGATAAGAGGTGAACTCTATCAAAAATTATTTAACACTTATAATGTGTTATCCGGATCAACGAAAAATCCTTGGACTTCTGATTAATAGAAATATTATTTATATGTTCGTTATAAAATATATTTATTGATTTAATTATATTTTATTATAATAACTAAATAAATATTTTTAATTCACAAAATTTGTGTATTTGAAATTTATCATACTCAGAATTCTTAGTTTTTGTGACGAAATATTTGTAGGGGGTCACAGAAAGTGTGAAAAAAAGCTGATTTTAGCGTGACGTATTTTATGAACGGCCCCTAATAGTCCATAACGAGTTAATCCAATCTCCTTAAACAGTATAACCGCCAAGCTTGTTTTTTTTTATTGGCGTATATACATCTACGATATCAGTGTGCTGGTATATTAAAACAACTTCCCACTGCTTAGGCCTCCCCCTAGCGGTATAGTTATTTCAATTTTTCTTCACCGTCAATACGTGGCTATGTAATATGCACATTAAACGAATAAAAACTGAAGCAGTTCATGTCATCCTGGGATTTGAACCTGATACTTCTATTAATTTTCGAGTGTTTTATTTTACCTACCACGTACCTGAAGATGCCATGGTCAAAAATATAATTTAGATATAGCATCTTTAATAATAAATATATTAAATAAAATATAAAAAGTTAGAAAAAAAAGTCATACATTTGTTTACAATTTTTAAAGCTAGCATAATTCACAGCTGTTACGTTGTATTCATTTCATTAGTTTAAATTATTTAAAAAAAATACCTTATAATGATTCTAATCATCGCTTCTAAACATTGATAATGGATCTTGGAAAACTGGCTTCGCTGAATTGTTTCCTCTTGAGGTGCTAGGTTGCGATGTACGTAACGTATCTAAAAATATAACATCACATAGGTGGGTAGTTTTAGAAAATAATTTTTAAGTTTGAGAAGCTGCGCGACACTGGATGGAATCAAGGAGGTTTAAGTTGGAAAGCACGTGCCCCAGACCATAAATGTGAGTAATGCTCACACCAGGCATTGCCGCGGTGTGAAGTATTGCTTGGATCGGTTTAGCACACCTAGCTTCTTGGCGAAACTTTTGCCTTGCTCTCCAGTTGACCCCTAAATTGTACATCGTTCGCGAAGTCAACATCAAGGATCCCGGTATTCTTTAAGATCTCTAGGGGTGTTCCTTGGAATCGCGGCGCCAAAGCGCATACATTATAATATTATGTTGTAATAAGAGCTTCTGTTAAAAATATAATAGTCACACCTAAAGGCCACCCATTGGTCCGTCAACGATCATATTTGCCTGCATGGTAGCGCGTATACACGAGTGATTTCAATACGACAGGTTTGTCACTGAGGCAAATGGTTACATCGCACTATTTCTGACTGGATAGTGATGAAAGAGTGCGATATACAAGAGGAAGGTTGAAGTGAGAAGTTTTTGATACGATTTGTGAAATTGCTATTATGACGTATGGCCACGAATGTAAAATACAATGAAAATTAAAAAAAAAAAACTCACCCGACTTTTTATTTTTAACACCAAACAAATCGTCATCATCGTCGTCGCCGAAAAGTGAACCTTTCACAATCGGAGCTCTTTTAACATCTTTTTTCTCTTTCTCTTTAGCACCGACAAAAAGATCATCGTCCGAATCCGAATCGAATAACGGCTTAGTCGAGAACACTTTACGGTTTTTACTTTTACCGAATAATTTTTCCTCGTCTGAATCATCAAATAACGGAGCTTTCGGTTTTTTGACAACACTATCCTTATAAACATTTCCCAATGTAGATATTGGATTAATATTTTCTGTCTTTGCAAGTTTATTTTCAATTGATTCTGCTTTTGTGTTAAAGATATCTTCATCGTTTAATACGTAGACAATTTTAGACTTAACATCTCTCGATTTATCTCTATTTGCTTCAACATTTGGTATTTGTTCTTTAGAAATATCTATGTCTTTATTAATTAGATCGAGGTCATCTTTTGCTTTAAAATAATTTGTATCTACTGGTTTTTCTTTTTCTAAATTGACTTCATTAATTACATCTCTATTTTCTAGTAAATTCTTATCATCGAGTATATTTTTTTGGTTATCATTACTTTTGTCACCAAATTCTTTATCTTCTTCTATTTCCAAACTCATTGGTTGGTCGATTTCTAAACTCATTGGTTGTTCCATATCCAAACTTTTTGGTTGATCGTCTATAGAATTATCTGTAGAATCATTATCTATGACAGATTTTCTAACAGCTTCCCTTCTAGCACGCCTTGTCGATGGTCGGCGTTTAACTTGGATTTTAGCTCTCTCTTTCGATAGGGTATTATCTAGTATTGTTGATTCTTGGTTATTAAATGATATTGATTTAGATTTTTGTTCAGTATTGTCTGAACTATCCTTACTTGCTAGAACATGTTCTCTATTAGTAGATGGAGCTACAATCGAATTTGGACTAGTCTCCTGGTCAGGTGATTTTGGTTTATTTACTCTCCTTATTGGTGACGCTCCAGGAAGCAATTTTGACACATCTATATTCATCTTCGCTTTTAATTTTCCTATTTTACTCGGTGAAGTTTCAGAAGTTTTAATAGGGTCATCATTCAATTGAGATGTTATTTTGCTTTCTTTTATTACGACTGGTTTAGGAGACACGTCACTATTTTTGTTTATATTCTCTTCAGTATCACTTATAACTTTAGTTTCTTTGATTAAAATTTCCTTATTGGTTCTATTGAAAATATTATCAAAAGCTTTATCATCATATTTGAGATTCTTATTTTTATTTAAAAATAAGTTATCAATTTCATCCTCCTGTACTATTACTTTCTTCTTTTCAACAGAACAAGCTGATTTAAATAAGTCTTCATCACTTTGACCATCAAGTATTTTATTATTTTTCTGATCACCTTCAGATTTTTTACTAATCTTAAATATATCTTCATCTTTACTAAAAAGATCATGAATATTAATTGATTTTCTATCAACAGATTTATTATCCTCATTAGGTGTATTGTTTTCATTTATAGGTACTTTTAATTCTTTTTTATGCAATTTTTGTGGAGTTTCATCTCTGATTTTATTGTTATGTGTTACTGATTCAGTTTCATTGCTCAGTACATCTTTTACTTCTTCCAAAAATTGATAATCGTTATTAGGAACTAAAGATTCTTCACTGTTATTGTTTGTTTTCGTTTCTGTAGTAAAATCAACTTCAATAGCAGGCGGCTCATCATGAAATATGCCAAACAAATTGTCCTTCTTAACTTCCGGCGAGAAGTCGGGAGGAATTTCATCAATTACGTCACTTTTCTTGAAAAATAATGCTTCATCGTCAGAATCATCGTCAAATAACGCATTCACATTTTTACTCTTCTTAGGTTCTTTTGGTTTTTCAAAGACCGGAGGCTCGGCAAATATGTCTGAAAATGTATCTGGTTTTGAAGCAACTTCTTCAATTTCAGTTACTTTTAATTTCGATTTATAAATATCATCAAAAGTATCATGAGGTTTATTACTAGGTGCAGTATTTATATTTTGTTCAAACAATTTTGTTTTTTCAACATCTAAGTTCTCCTGTTCTAAAATCTGATCTTTAGTAAAGATATCTTTTGACTCATGTTCATGTACACTAGTAAATTGTTTAATGTTTCTTTCTAATAATGCATTGTCTGGAAAATCAATATTATCTTTGTAAGGGCGTTTTTCAATATTATCGAGAGCTTTTACTTGAGTATTTTCTGCATTTGAATGAGATTCAATATCATTTGTTAATGAAACATTACATGTATTTACATTATTATCGTTTGACTCATGTAGGTTATCGTCTTGAATATCACTGGGAGCATTGAACAATTCATCTTTGTCATTATATAATTCCGATGTTATTGATTTAGTGTTACCAGGTTGTACATTTGAATGAGACGAACTAATTTCACTATGACTAGTGCCATCAACATCAATGGTTTTCTTATATTCATCTTCCTTCAGAGCCTCAACATTTTTGGTCAAATCAACTTCTGCAGCTCTAACAGATGTTGCACTCTGTATATCAGTTACTTTTATTTTAACTTTTGTTGTAAAAAGTTCTCCATCGTCATCATCAAATAAAGACTGGCTTCTCAAATTACTGTTCAAATTCAAATTGCTTATTTGATTACTGGAGCAAATTTCAGGTGTATGTTTGGGTTCATTTAAAACTTTGGAAGCACTTTTAATCGTTGTTTTTACACCAACTTTTAAAAATATATCACTATCACTATCAGAATCAAAAATACTTTTGTTCTTATCTAAATCTTTATTTTTAACGCTATTAGAATCACTTTTCGCTTGTTTCACAATCGTTTCGTTTTCAGGCTTAAGCTCATTTGTGACTATCATAATATTAGGCTTCGGATTAATAATGTCATTTTCTTTATTTACACTTCCACTTTCTTCAGCTGTTTCAATTGATTTATTATTTTCTATATCTTTTCTCCCACTTAAAACTGCTTTTTTACTAAATAATTCCTCGTCACTATCAAAAATACTTTTATTAGCACTTTTAGTTTCATTCATAGTTACTTTCGTTACGTTATCCATTAATTTACGACTAGGGTTTACTAACTCCTTATTAGCATTAGGCTTATCACTAAACAATTCGTCATCGCTATCAAAAATACTTCTATCTACGTTTTTACTCTCAGAAGCAATAGAACCGATTTCTTTTGTATCTTTAACATTGTTTTCACCTGCAACTTTTGATTTTATGACTTTAGGTTTATCAGAAAACAAATCATCGTCACTTTCAAATACATCTTTATTTTCTTTAATATCTTTATTTTTGACAATTTCTTTACTTTTAGGTGCTACCTCAGCAAATAAGTCATCTACATCATCGAAAAGAGATTTTTGTTTATCATTTTTGTTTGGAATTTTCACATTAGTTGTAAAAATGTCATCTATATCATCAAATAGATCATCGTTTATCAAGTCTATTTTCGATCGCTCTTTCGTTTTTGTATCTTCTTTAAGTGTTATCTCAAGTGTTGGTTTTTTAGAGGTATTTTTTGATTTTTCAATAAGATCATTAATCACATTAGATTTATTAACTCCAATTTTTACTGTATTTTTTTGTTTGTTTTTCTCAAATATCTCATCAATGACAGCTTTATTTGCATTTTCATTTATTTTTGGCACCTGATCTGAATTTTTCCTTTTAGATTTATCAAATAAGTCATCAAACATATCATTTTTCGAAACCGGTTCTATATTCGTTTCTTCACTAGATGATGATGATTTGCGTTGTCGGCGTAATATCGCGGCACCTATGCTTTCAGCTCCTTTATTATTGCCAAACAACGATACACCTCCAACAGGTTTCTGTAACAGGTGATAAGAAGTATATGAATTTTTAGAGGAATACTTTCCTTTCCAGTCTTGTCTTTTTGATTTTCTACCACACTGAATGCAAGTAAAACTTTTTCAACCATCATCATCATCATCATCATCTCAGCGTTCATCCCGGTTGCAACCCAAACTTCCGTTTCGGTGCCCGGGGTCCGCTTTCCGACTTTTTCTACTCCACTTCGCACGGTCTTCAGCATCCCTGGTAGTGAGCCCATTAGCACACATGTCACCCCTTACGACGTCAAGCCAGCACTTTTTGGGTCTACCCCTCCTGCCGGGGCCCGGCGGAGGCGGCATGGCCAGACATTTGTTTCCCACGTAATCATCCGGTTGCCGCAAAACGTAAAACTTTTTCAACCATAAATGTATAGATCTATTGTTGTTAATAGAGTACGTGCCATAGTGCTACACGCTTCAGGGTTCGCGACAGGGTACGACTCCTGTGCAATAATGCCCGCGAGACCGTGCGCCCCTTTAAACTACTGTACCCACTAAAACCACCCCAGTGTTCCTTTACTGACCTAAGACCAGGAAGAAGAAATATGCTTTCGCGTACATCTCCCACCATCGAGTCGCATTACAGCTTATGCTAATTCACAGATAATAACACCACTTTGAATGTCCTTTTAGGTTAAAACTTTAAATTTAGCAAGTTATTATAAAAAAATTCTGGTGCTATTTTTTCATTCAACAGCACTTCGTGTGCGATTTCAAACATTTGAACGCAACTAATAGAATATTATAATATAAAAATATTTAAATTTACTAAAATGCGGGTAGTTTACCTTAATATCACTCGTAGAGCTTTTGTCTTCAATTTTTTCGACAATTTGATGCTTGTCTTCATTTTTATCAACAAACAACTCAGATTCAGGCTCATCATCAAATAACGAAGATTTGTTTGTACTTTGATTTGATACAACCTGAAATATATATTACAATAATTGTCTATGATGCCTTAGTAATTTTAAAAAATTAACGCCTGGATATACTTAGTATTAGAGGATATTTCTCACCTTATCTGCAGCGAAATCTCTGAAAATATCACCGCCCTGATAATTATCATCTTTGTGGAATCCAAACAGATCCTCCACAACGTCCGCATTGCGTTTAACTTCCTGTGGTTTTTGTTTATGGAGTTCCGCAAAGATGTCGCCGTTGTCGCTAGATGACTCTGACATGTAGTCGTCTATAGGTGGGGGTTCATCTAAGAATACCCTACCTGCAAAAATATTTTTAAAATAAAATTAAATAAGTAAAATCCGACTTGAAGGACCAAAACCGTTATCTTTTAAACCATATTATAAGTTTTTTAACTCGACTTATACGCACACCACTCTTGATATCCTTACTTTAAAGTAAGGAAACTGTTCATAAAAACAACAAATAAAAATATCTGGGGTTAAATTTCAGGACAACCAGATCAGATAAAATACTAGAAACATCGTTACCGAATTTATTCTACTAGGAATCGAACTTCATTCATCATTTCCTCGAGAATGTTTTGATCTAATTATCTATGGTATGGTAGTTAATAAAAATTTATTATTTTAGTAACTAAGAAAAATTTGTAAATATTTTTTGTAACGAATAAATATGTTTATTAAAATTATAATTAATAAAAATTATAAAATAACAACAACCTGTCACCGGCTGTTCGGGTTTGTAGACCTTTCTCACGGGTGGTTTGGGTTGTATTACTTCAGGTTCAGGTTCTATTACCTAAAAGGTAAAAATATCATGTCAGGCATGTAACATGAAAACGAATTCACATTGTGAGCGAAGATCAAGGCGCCTTCTACCAAAAGGATATGTGCTTCCGGAGCGGGATTAAGAGAAGAAGCTGGTGGTTGAGACACAAATAACAAGCAATAGACAACGGTAAGTGCTTGTTGTTAAGTGGACCGTCGATCTGCCTGCTGTTCAACAGCTATATATATATATATATATATATATATATATATATATATATATATATATATATATATATCATCATTTCAGCCGGAAGACGCCCACTGCTGGACAAAGGCCTCCCCCAAAGATCTCCACGATAATCGGTCCTGCGCTGCCCTCATCCAACCTATCCCGGCGATCTTGACCAGATCATCGGTCCATCTTGTGGGGGGCCTACCAACACTGCGTCTTCCGGTACGCGGTCGCCATTCGAGGACTTTTCTGCCCCAACGGCCATCAGTCCTTCGAGCTATGTGCCCAGCCCACTGCCACTTCAGTTTTGCAATCATCCGGGCTATGTCGGTTACTTTGGTTCTCCTGCGAATCTCCTCATTTCTGATTCGATCTCGCAGGGAAACTCCAAGCATAGCCCTCTCCATTGCTCTCTGAGCGACCATGAGCTTTCTCATAAGGCCCATAGTTAGCGACCACGTCTGCGTTCCGTATGTCATCACTGGCAACACACATTGGTTAAAAACCTTCGTCTTGAGACACTGCGGTATTTGGGACGAAAAGATTTTACGGAGCTTCCCGAACGCTGCCCATCCGAGTTGGATTCGACGAGTGACCTCTTTCGCGAAATTGGACCTGCCTAACTGGATCGTTTGACCCAAGTAGACGTATTCGTCAACAATTTCGAAAGTACAGTTCCCAACTGTTACGGGGGTAGGTGCGACATGGACATTAGACATGATCTTCGTCTTGTCCATGTTCATTTTGAGACCTACTCCTTGGGAAGCTGTATTGAGGCCATCAAGCATATGGCTTAAGTCTTCCATGGTTTCAGCCATGATTACGATATCATCTGCGAATCTAAGGTGAGTGATGTACTCACCGTTAATGTTGATGCCCAGTCCGTTCCAGTCCAGAAGCTTGAAGACATCTTCCAACGCAGCAGTGAACAGCATCGGCGATATGACATCGCCTTGTCTGACTCCCCGCTGCAGTCGGATAGGCTTCGAGTTCTGATCCTGGAGACGGACTGACATGGTGGCGTTTTCATACAAACACTTCAACGCTTTGATGTATCGATAATCAATGTGGCACCTCTGGAGAGACTGAAGCACCGCCCAGGTCTCGATCGAATCAAAGGCTTTCTCATAGTCCACGAACGCCAAGCATAGTGGCTGGTTATACTCCTCCGTCTTCTGTATAACCTGCCGCAGCGTATGTATGTGGTCTATGGTGCTAAAACCTTTTCGGAATCCGGCTTGTTCGGGAGGCTGGAAGTCGTCAAATCTGCGCGCGAGACGATTCGTGATGACCCTTGAAAACAGCTTGTAAACATGGCTCAGAAGTGATATCGGTCTAAAGTTCTTCAAAAGGGTTTTGTCGCCCTTTTTGAAGAACAGCACCACTATACTTCCGTGCCAGGCCTGCGGCGTTTTGCCATCGAGGATGACGGAATTAAATAGCTTCTGGAGGATTTTAAGCACAGGAGTACCACCAGCTCTCAGAAGCTCGGCTGTAATTCCATCATCACCCGGCGCCTTGTTGTTTTTAAGCTGTTTAAGGGCCACACTAATCTCGTACAGACTGACGTCTGGGATATCTACGGTGTAGTGTCGGGTTAATTTGGCTCTTGGGTCTTTAGCCTTGTTGTTAACAGGTGCCCGTGTGGTCGTGTATAGCTGTCCGTAGAACTTCTCGACTTCCCTCAAAAGTTCGGGTTTAGACGAAACGACCCTGCCGTCGTCGGTCTTCAGCTTCGTCAGTTGGCTCTGCCCAATAGACAAGTCTCGTGCGAATACTTTAGAGCCCTTGTTACGCTCTATAGCCGCCTTTACACAGTCTGTGTTATGGCGGCGGATATCGCGAGTCAAGGACTTGGAGATCTGTCTATTTAGCTGCCTATACTGGGAAGCATCGTCCGGGGACTGAAGGGTCATTTGACGTCTCACATCCATCAATTTGAGAGTAGAATCTGAGATTTTTCCGGTTCTTTTTGAACGGCTGGCCTTGAAGAATTTAGACCCGGCCGTTTGAACAGCTTCCACGAACCTGTTATTATACTCGTCCACGTCAACGCAGTCACCGAGGCATTCGAAGCGGTTTTGCAATTCGAGTTGAAAGTTTACCGGGTTTTGGATCTGTATGGGTGCAGGTCGGAGCGTAGACTTCACCAGTCGAGACCTCTCCAATTTTGGATTGATATTCAATGTGTCTCTTACTAAGCGGTGATCACTCCCAGTTTTCACCGAATTGATCACAGAGACATCATTGAATATCTGTCTTTTGGTCGACATAATGAAGTCAATCTCATTTTTGGTGGCACCATCGGGACTAATCCAAGTCCATTTGCGTTGTTCTGGCTTCATGAAGAAGGAGTTCATCATATACAGGTCCTCCTTCTCCATGAAGTCGGCCAGCATCTGGCCTCGGGTGTTCCGATTTCCGAACCCAAATTGCCCCACTCTCAACTCATCGCTGCTACGTTTCCCCAATTTTGCGTTGAAGTCTCCCATGACAACGTTAAAGTGGGTTTTAGAAGTGTGGATGGCTGTTGAGATGTCCTCATACATGGCTTCCACCTCCTCGTCAGGATGTGTCGAAGTCGGAGCGTAAACCTGAATGACCTTCAACGAATACCGTTTGGTAATTTTGAGTATTAGGTACGCTACCCTAGTCGAAACACTCCCCACCTCAGTAACGTTGTTCACAAGAGACTTGTGAACGAGAAACCCGACACCACCTTGGGACAGTTGGTCGCCCTCCCGGAAGTAGAGCAGATTTCCGGAATTTAGGATTATTGAGTCCTCTCCCTGTCTTCGGACTTCAGATAACCCCACAACATCCCATCGCAGTCTGCTCAAAACTTCCTCCAGTTCCTCCAACTTCTCGTTGGTCCGCAGTGTCTTGACATTGTATGTTGCCAGGGCCAAAGGTCGTCGTTCTTGGTAGCGAATCCGAACCCGGGGATTCTTCGCACCCCCTGCCCCGTCGCTTATGTGGCTGCTACCGTGACCACCACGAACGGGGCCGCCGGGGACTAGGGGCCGGGGTCTGTGTGTATCTGTCATTTTAGGGGGGGGTTTTGCCATAATCGCCACGCTTGGCAGGCGGGTTGGCGATCGCAGTATTCGCAGTTGGTGATGCTCTCACGGAAAGATGCTGCTGCCCATCCTCCGTTCTTTCTATCCCTTACTCGTCTCTTACGACACCCACGGGAGGAGATGGGGTGGTGCTATTCTGGTGCGACACCACACACTACAACAGTGACAATAAAAGGTAGTAATTAATGGGCAACTACAACATAGTTTACAAAGTATTCCAATTTCACACAACTATTTTTAAACTCTACACATATATATGAGCGACACCAATAAAAAATTCCAATAAACTAAAATAAACGATAATGATCCATTATAATACATGATAATGACAGTTTGATTTGTATTATCTTTATAAACACTATTATTAATGGAGTATGTTTTATAATAACTTATCTAAATTATAGTATAGTCTTGAAATGGGTTATATTTTCAGATTTCAAACGTTCAATCACACACATAATTATTAAAATAAGTAGTAAACGATGCGCTATTTTTTTATATATAGCATAAAGATAAGATCTGCTGATCTCCATTTATGAAAATCTTCTTCCTCCTGCCCTTATCCTACATTATATAGGGTCAGCACAACATGTTGCATGTTGCAATAGTTATGGCTTAGTTTTTACAACCGCCCGCTTGCCTGACGTTAAGCCCTTTTTGGGGAAAAAAAATCAGTCATCCTTTTTATTTAAATTATTTTCTGGTTTCACATTGAAAGTAGGAAACGAAATTTCGTTGTTAGTCATCTAACATATCCTCAAGCTACACTTTTATTGGTTTCTTCTTGAACAAACAACATCCGAGTGTTGGTTTGGATGTGCAGGGTGACACTTTTGCTGGGTCGCCGACTTTTACGGGGTCCGTGCACAATCACATTCGACAACTATGTCACGAGAGCTTCTAAATAGGAAATTCGCAGTGTCAAGCGTCTTCGATTGCTCTTAGTCCTGCATTTCATTGCGCTTGAATGCAGAAACAGGCAGCTTGCGCAGGTGCTTGCGCACAATCTTCTTATAATTTAGTGGTGGATCACAGCAATCTTCCTCTTAGAAAGTTAGAGGCCTTGAAACACGCAGCTTTTTCACAATAATACATAACCTTCGGCAAAGGACATCGTGGCAAGCAGGGATAGCACATAGGTGGATCTTCATAGCACGTTTTTGTACAAGGGGCCACTAACATCATACATACTGCAAATTATATATACATAGTCAGGTCATAAGTATTGTCACACAGTAAAAACTTTTCTTTTAGAATGCTGGCCACAAAAAAGTTTATTGAATTCGAATTTCGAATTGTTCATGAAAATAAAACAGGTATACTTTTAGAATTTTACTCATTTTTAAATATGGAGTGGACGCTTAAAGAAGACCGTGTTGCAGTTATTGCGTTGCATCGTTGCAGTTACGCGCCAATTCAAATTTTTAACATACTGAAAAATTTGAATATAACCAAAAGATTCGTTTATCGTACCATCAAACGATACAATGAAGACTCTAGTGTAGATGACAGGTCAAGAAGTGGTCGCCCTCGGTCTGTTAGGACTCCAGCAGTGATAAAAGCTGTGAAGGCACGAATTCAAAGAAATCCCAAACGTAAGCAGAAACTGTTGGCCCTTCAGATGGGGTTAAGCAGAACCACGGTGAAAAGGGTGTTAAATGAAGACTTAGGGCTTCGGGCATATCGAAGAAAAACAGGACATCGTTTGAATGCTCGTCTAATGGACCTGAGACTGAAGAGATGCCGCGCTTTGTTGAAGCGGTACGCGAGAAAAAAATATCGGGAAATTCTTTTTTCGGATGAAAAAATGTTTACCGTAGAAGAGAGCTACAACAAACAAAATGATAAGGTGTACGCACACAGTAGTGAAGAAGCGAGCAACCGTATTCCGCGTGTCCAACGAGGTCATTTTCCATCCTCGCTCATGGTATGGTTGGGAGTTTCTTATTGGAGCTTAACAGAGGTACATTTTTGTGAGAAAGGTGTAAAAACGAATGCTGTTGTGTATCAAAATACAGTCCTGACGAACCTTGTGGAACCTGTTTCTCATACCATGTTCAATAACAGGCACTGGGTATTCCAACAAGATTCGGCGCCAGCTCATAGAGCGAAGAGCACACAAGACTGGCTGGCGGCGCGTGAAATCGACTTCATCCGGCACGAATACTGGCCCTCCTCCAGTCCAGATTTGAATCCGTTAGATTACAAGATATGGCAACACTTGGAGGAAAAGGCGTGCTCAAAGCCTCATCCCAATTTGGAGTCACTCAAGACATCCTTGATTAAGGCAGCCGCCGATATTGACATGGACCTCGTTCGTGCTGCGATAGATGACTGGCCGCGCAGATTGAAGGCCTGTATTCAAAATCACGGAGGTCATTTTGAATAAACTTTAATGTCATAAGAATCTATGTTTTGTTAAGTTCATTTTGGTATATGAATGGTTACATAATGAATAAACTTGTTACAATTATTTTACATTAAACATGTGACAGAATTTATGACCTGACTAGGTATATATATATATATATATATATATATATATATATATATATATATATATATATATATATATATATATATATATATATATATATATATATACATATATTTTACATGCTATTTATGGTTCTCTTGCATGTTACCTATAAAAGAAAATGGGACATACCTTTGGCGGATGTCCGCCCAATCTTCGTGCCAATTCGGCGGCAATATCCGAAGGAGTCTGTTTGGGTGCTGGAATCTCTTGTTCCGACGCCAAATCCGAACTCGTTTCAGACACCTGTATAAAAAGAGAGGAGAGTGAACAGGTTTTTTATAGGCAAGCGTGCTACACAGTCGACCGCATCGTCGCTTAACATCAGGTGAGATCGCGGTCAAACGTACGCCTATCTACAATAAAAAAAAGAAAGTAGTTAGGTAAACGTCGCAAAGCAATAACTAAAAGTCGGCATGCCGTTGCGACCGCCTCAGGCCATCTTCTCGGTCAGCAGCATGAAGGTGGCCAACATAGGATTAGAATGGTGTGGGCGACATGACCACGTCCGCTTCCCTCCCTGAGTCCGGCGTGGTCAGTCATTCGGTTTCTCCGGGATAGAAAAAAAGGGTAGTTATGTAAGAATACTTCGCTTATTTTTGTTGAATACCTTCAAGGCGGTTTAAGATAATAGGCGCCGTATGCTTGATACCATCTTAAAACATGCACTACTACGTTTGATTATTAGGCCGTGCGGAGGGAACATGCTCGATTTTTTATGGCTGTAGAACAACAGACAGGCAGACGGTTTGCAACGCCAGTGGCATTGCGAAAACGCTGCTGTCCCATAAGGGTACAGGAACTCGGGTCACTAATTCCGGAACACAACGCAAAGTTATTATGGCGGCATACTTAAACCAAAGGTGATCACCATCCAGACGGGCTTGAGGCCCTACCACGTATAGCTAGGGTGGGTTGTTTTGTCGCCTTTTACGACAGGCCGACCCCGACCGCAGAGGTTAGTATTCTTGCTCCGCCCCTACACGGATAGAACGATCTGAACATACTTAGTCACAACAAAAAAGAATCTGAATTGGATAAATTTGATTATCCTTTAACCGTGACATGCCGGGCCCAATCTTTTTTCCATGCTAGGGCGGAGTAAGAATACTAACCCCTATGGGTGATCTATTAGTATGCTGCCGTATTAACTTTTTGTTCTGGCATTGGCGACCCAGGTTCCTGTACCCCTATAGGACAGCACTATGTTCGCGGTGCTCCTGACGTCGCAAACATCCATGGGCGACAGTAACTGCTTATTGAAGAGTGGGCCGTCAGCTTGTCTGCTGTTCCTCAGCAATAAATAAAATCACTTCGGTGCTCGGAGTCCTCTTTCCGACTTTTACTATTTCACTTCGCATGGTCTTCAGCATTTACGGTAGGGAGTCGTCCATATCACGCATATCACCCTTTACGAGGTCGAGGCTCGGAGGAGCCTGCATGGCTAAACTACGGACGCCGAGCAGGAAGAATTTCGTACGTTGACCTGTTATTATCTGTCACTCCCGCGTAAATATAATGAGTCCTCGCTTGTACAGAGCAATGACCGCCGTCAGTCATTGCTCTGTGCGAGCGAGGACTCATTATATTTACACGGGAGTGACAGAGGCAGATAATAACAGGTCAACATACGAAATTCTTCCTGCATGGCGTCCGGACTTTAGACAGTTTCTCACATACATAGGTACTTGGCAAAGTTTGATATTTAATAAAAACTTTTTAACAAAAAAATTAAACCGCAAAAAAACTGAAAAGCAAAAAATAATAAACCTTCTTTTTATTCATCTTAAAATGCCGAGTGTTTACGATGTTAATGACAGCAACCCGAACGAGCACACACGTGAGGACATTGGCGCCGACTCAAAAAGAAGATTTATTATTTTTTTGCTTTTCAGTTTTATCGGCGGTTTAATTTTTTTGTTAAAGTTTTTATTTCATAATTTTTTGTGGCTATAATCTACTAATTACTACATGCTTAAATAAATCAATTCTGTCAAAAGTTATGCCTGGTCATAATATACAGGGTGACTTGACAAACCCGTCCAAATTCACACAGAAGAATCTTTAGTAAAAGTTATGAGAAACGTGTATTTTAGTTTAGTATCGCATAGTACAAAAATGTTGAGTAATCAGCATCACAAAGTCATTGAAAGAACTCGCAATTTACATAATACGGCGATAGAGTGTGAATGACCTCACCATCTGACCTAGTAAAAGGCCGAGGACGGAGGCTTTGAACCGGGCGAGCGAATACGCACTACTCATTTACGCGGGTGTGACAGAGACAGGTAATAACAAGTTAACGTTCGCTGTTTGCACCATATGCTTATTCTGTACGATTGAATTAATTATCCTATATGAAATATTTTATGGTGAACATTTGACATACAATTTTTTTTGCAAAAATGGGTTCCTTAAATGATGTTTAGTGCGTAAAAAAAATTTGGACGGGTTTGTCAAAGTCATCCTGTATAACGCGTCGACTTGAGAACGTCCTCCGCTTTTTTCGTCGGTTAAAAATATAAAAATGTGTGTGTGTGTGTGTGTGTGTGTGTGTGTATGCGTGCAATTGACATACGGCAGAAGTGATACTTTACAAAAGTAAATTACATTTAATATATCTATGCGCACTCGCTACCCACTTCAACTTCAACATCAACGTCAAACCTGCCACATGCGGCCAACGTCGCATCGCTTCACCGCCATCTTACACTTAATCCAATGCTATACGAAATCAACCTATACCTAGTACCTGCCATAAAAATAAAGTTGAAAGAAAATTTAATAAAACATTCACTTATCTTACACCGAATGCTTGCCTCCTCTTCCCCGACAAGTGTATAAAATCTACGAAAGCCTGAACAAAAAGGAGACGAACATTATACTATGAAACACTGTATACTTGTATACTATCTCATTCACTCGCAGGCTAAATCCTATTTATGAATATGTTTGTCTCTTTTGTTGGATCTTTCCCTTAGAAGTTTCACTTTAAAAAAAAGTGGTTTTTAAAATGACTCACCGTCCTATCAGGCACTGTTAATTTGTCGGTCTGCGTGTTCATCTCGATTTCCTGGTCTGATTCTGAATACTGGTCCGATTCCCTCGTCTCCCGCTTTGAAGTTTCGCTTTCCGTGTCGCTGTCTTCCGGCAGGAGGCCTATGAAGCAGATTCGGGGAATTAATTATAGTCATTTGAAATACTCGGTGGCAAACTTTGTGATGCAACGCTTGAGAAAGTTACCGGTTTTATACACCTCCCTCCACTCCCATTCTGGGTTTTTTACATCCCTGGTGAACTTTTACGCATTTTATATACAGAATGACTTTGACAAACCCGTCCAAATTCACACAGAATAATCTTTAGTAAAAGTTATGAGAAACATGTATTTTAGTTTTGTATCACATAGTACAAAAATGTTGAGTAATCAGCATCACAAAGTCATTCAAAGAATTCGCAATTTACATAATATGGCGCTAGAGTGTCAATGACCCCTCCATCTGACCTAGTAAAAGGCCGAGGACGGCGGTATTGCACCGGGCGAGCGAATACGCACTACTCATTTACGCGGGAGAGACAGAGACAGGTAATAACAGGTTAACGTACCAAGGTTGCACCATAGGACTATTCTGTACGATTGAATTAATGATCATATATGAAATATTTTATTTTGAAAATTTTACATACAATTTTTTTTGCACAAATGGGTTCCTTAAATGATGTTTAGTGCGTAAAAAAAATTGGACGGGTTTGTCAAAATCACCCTGTATATTTATTTATAAATATGTCTTGAATAAATATTTGCTTATTTCTTTCTATATATAATACGTATTTATTTATAAACGTAAATTATTTGTGTAGTACACAAAGCCACAAGAGCTCTAATACTCTCTTTAGCAAAAGATGGTGCTGTGTGTTTTACTTTTAAAACATGTACCGCCTTCGGTATATTTTCACTTGTATGCATGCACTTTTGGCGTTTTGTAACAAGCGCTGTATTAACAAAAACAAATATGAGTTAAATAATTATTTTTTTACTTTTTATTTCATATTAGTACCATCGTTTTTGTTAGTATCAGGTGTCCATACCTGCGTGCCACTTGTTCTTCCATGCCTGGGATCCAATAATGTGTGGCAGGGGTCGATCCGTATACATGTCCTTTGGCTTCAACACCGTTCTGTAATTAGAAGTGTATAAAACTTCAAAATGTCCCACTGCAAGGCCCGTTCCTCCCCCTAAAGGGAACGGTAAGCAGGCCCGCCACGCTTTATTCATAGCCGATTGGCACACATCGATCAGAAACTGAGAGACACCGTGAGCGCTCGTGTACACGGCACCGCCGTCGCGCCGCTTCCACTCTGCCGCGGCCCCTGCTACCCTGCTGCAGTATTTTTTTCGTTAAACAAGACATGTCAATGCAATACGTGTGATCTTGGTACCTAGTAATGTATTACTAATAACCGTATAGTAGTATGGTGCGGCGGCGGCGTGGTAGCGGTCTCGTATACACAGCGCAGAGGCGTGGCGGCGGAGCGGTGGCAGCGCGGCGGCGGTGTCGTATAACCGAGCGACTGTGTGACTGAATGAATAAGAGAATATGTGTGCCTGCGCATGCTTTTGTTAGCGTATGTGTGTGTGAGCATGAGTGCGTGACTGACAATGAACGAGTGAGTGCTGTGACTAAGTGTATAAGTGTGAGAGGGAATGAGTGTATGACTGAGCTTAAAGTACGGCATCCGTGGACTGGACATGCTTACGAGTGGATCAGGAGCTATTTGAGTTATAGGAAACAGTGAGTTGAAATCAAAAATATTAACTTACATAAAGAGGTACTATATACAGGATGACTTTGACAAACCCGTCCAAATTCACACAGAAGAATCTTTAGTAAAAGTTATGACAAACGTGTATTTTAGTTTAGTATCGTATAGTACAAAAATGTTGAGTAATCAGCATCACAAAGTCATTTAAAGAATTCGCAATTTACATAATACGGCGCGAGAGTCATTGAACCATCATTGAACCGTCATTGAACCGGGCGAGCGAATACGCACTACTCATTTACGCGGGAATGACAGAGACAGGTAATAACATGTTAACATACGGAGTTTGCACCATATGACTATTCTGTACGATTGAATTAATGATCATATTTTCCTTGGAATGAAATATTTTTTGACATACAATGTTTTTTTTGCAAAAATGGGTTACTTAAATGATGTTTAGTGCGTAAAAAAAACTTGGACGGGTTTATCAGTCACCCTGTATAGATCTTCGCAAAAAACTATCAAGTGTGGCGTACCACAAGGCAGTGTCTTGGGGCCACTCCCTTTTATTCTATACGAAAACGACTTGCCTAATGTGACCCACAATAATTGCGTACTTTTTGCTGATGGCACATCTATAGTTGTAAATAGTGATACCGAAAATGATCACGCTCAAGAACTAAATACAGTAATCAGGAAATGTATTAATTGGCTCTCAAAAATCAGCCTGTGTTAACATTTATAGAACTAAATGCATACACTTTTTTTTAATAGAAAATCAATAAGACAAAGTATTAACGTAAGTACATTACAATGCACACAAACTACACGAAGATACGAAGGCTCCGTTCTTAAGAATAACACTTGATAACAATTATTATTTGTCTTGGAGAACCCATATTGACAATCTCATTCCAAAAATAAATTAATTTGCATATGCATTGTGGAAGGTTTCTAACAAAAGTGACATAAAAACAGCTCTTCTAGCTTATCATGGTTACGTAGGGTCACTCATAAGATACGGACTCATATTATGGGGAAATGCTGTGGATGTAAGTAAAATATCCGTTGCACAAAAAAAAGTGTATCAGGGCTATATTCAACTTGCGACCATGGGATCTCTTGTGTTCCATATTTCAAAAATATAATATTTTGACTCTCCCTTCTCTTTATATCCTCGAAGTTTTGAATTTGTTAAATATTACACTGAATTGTTTACAAAATTTGAAGAAGTGTATATATAGGTTTAACTCAAGACACGCTAATCGTTTGGCACACCAATTATCCCAAACTCATATTTACGTTATAAATAGCTACATAATGATTATAAAAATATATATATAAGAGATTTCCACGTATCATCACGATATCTCTGGAACCATTAGAACTAAAGACTTGAAATTTGGTAGGAATATTCTTTTCACCGAGTAGAGGTCAGCTAAGAACGGATTTTACGAAATTCCACCCCCAAGAGGGGTTGCGGGGGCGTTAATTATTTATATGGCAGAACAACGTTTCCTGGGTCAACTAGTGTTCAATATTGGTCGAAATAAATTCCAAATCATTTTTTATTTACAAGAAATATGGTTAAATTAGTTTTGAAACTACACAATTTATGTGTGTGTGTGTATATATATATTACATAAATGCACTGTATCTAAGAATAACAATCACTTACGTAGATATCCCTTCGTCTTCGCTGTCAGACTCTGTGTCGCTGTCCCTTAAAATTGTAACCGATTCGTGCATGCTCTCTATTACAGCTATACTGCGTTTCAGTAGTGATATTTCAGATTCCACAGTTTTGGGAGGTAGTTGCTAAAAACATTCAATCTATTATACAATCCTTCGCGAATTCTACCGAGCCTTAGTCTTCCATCGTCACCATCGGAATAATTAAATATAGTGTGACAATTTACACAGCGACATCTAGTCCCAAAACAAGTAAGTAGCATTGCACTTATGCTATGGATACTGTTCGATTCTTGCATAAATTTGAAATCCCGCCTCCTGATTTTTGTTACCTACCCTCACTCTCGGTGAGGTAAATGGTAAAAGCGAGGGTGGGACGGAAATAATAAGACAGTAACGCGCAAGCTTCTAAACGGGCGGGACGGTCGACGTTCGACCTCCCTGATAGTTACTCCAAACTCTCATTGGCCGTGGCATAAAATTGTGTGTTCAGTGCGTAACATTTAGCTGGTGCCGTGCAACAGTTCCTCCGCGACCTGAACCAAACCGGGATGGGGTGGAATCAAGGTCAGTGCGAATTTCTTTGCCCACTGAAAGGTATCGCGTACCTCTAACTACCGCTCCTCTCTCATACAGTCCACCGCTCTCTAGCTATCCTCTCTCATCCCTGTACGGTGCAATCTCGGTCCGTGACCTGCATCGTACATATATTACACAACTGATATACTACTTAGATATTTTTATAAATAAATACATATTATACAGAAATGTATTCTATGTGGTAGGGCCCCAAGCCCGTCTGGAAGGCAACCACTCCTGGTTTAAAAGTATGCCGCCATAATAATCTTCTCTTGTGTTCCAGCATTAATGATCCAGATTCCTGTACCCTTATGGGACAGCAGCGTGTTCGCGGTGCCCCGAGCGTTGCAAACATCTAGTATAAAACGGTAACTGCTTACTATTAAGTGGGCCATCAGCCTGCTCGTATCTGCTGTTCCTCGCGTATTGAAATGCGATAAGCGTTACGCCACGGAGATAATACTTACTTGAGCAGTTTTATCTTCTGTGACTTCATCGTCGTCATAAACTCTACTCTCTATGAATTGACTATTGCTCAGTGCCATAAATCTAAAACAAAGGCTTTTTTTAAATGGTTGCACAATTATCAAATGTCGTATGAGTTAGTGTCAATGAAAACAAATTAGCAAAATTTCCCGCAAACGCCGAGAATTTGGCTTAAAAACATATCTATCCGTGTATTTGTTTTGTATCCATACACTCTTCGATGTAACGGATCTCTCGCTCTGACTCGTCTCTTCAACTCATCTCATAGGTGTTCTATGGGATTCATATCCAGGCTTCTTGTCAGCCAGCCCATAAGCGCAATACCGACTTCGCTCAGGTATTCATTTACAATGCCTGCGGTATGAGCCCTGGCATTGTCCTGCATAAAAATTAAGTCCTCGCCAATAAAATATGCGTAGGGTAGGTAGGCTCCAGACACTTCGATGTAACGTGACCCATTTAATGACGACAACCGAGGTCCAGATACAAACGCAAGTTCCATTTTTCTATCGACGCTTATGCCTCCCCAAACCGTCTATGAACCGCCCCGTTTATTTTTCCGTTTATCCGTGCAGGGGTGGTGAAAGAATACTGACTTCTGCAGCCGGGGTCGGCCTGTCGTAAAAGGCGACAAAACAACCCACCCTAGCTACGTGTCAGGGTCCCAAGCAGTCTGGATGGCGACCACCTTTGGTCTTAAGTATGCCATCATAATAACTTTGTTTTGTGTTCCCAAGTTCCTTTATTCTTATGGGGCAGTGACAGTAGCGTGTTAGTGATTTTCCCGAAGTCACAAACATCCATAGACGGTAATTGCTAAGTATTAAGTGGGCTGTCAACCTGCCTCCTGATCTACAGCAATAAAAAAAAGAAAAAGGTGAAAGAGATGTGGTTCAATTATTTTTTTTCAGTCTATTATCGTCTGCGTAATTCCTCATCTATCTAGGCTTTCATTGAATGGAGGTGTACCAAGATAATCATTTTAGTAAGGGACTCAATAAATATATCTTACTTATTGTTCACATTCTGTAAACTGATGCTGGCTTCGTTCAAGGCTGACGACATATCACCGAGTTTCGTATTCACTTCTTGGCATTTCGTAATTATACGCTGAAAAGAAAAAAATAATAATAATAAATGAAGCGGACTGGACTATTTGTTACCGGCCTTGATCGAAAGCAATATCGGATGGATCGCAGTCGTCTTCTTCTGTGAGTCAGTAATTTCCGCGAAGGAACGATGGCGCCGAAGGGGCTTTAATTACCCCCGGCCACCGCAGAAAGCGGTCACGGCCAGTCCGACGGGGGGAAATTTATCGCCCGAACATACGACAAAAAGAGACATGCTTGCGTGACGACATCCGATCCACTGAAACAATGTTCTGTCACAAAATAGGGAAGGCCACCTCAAACCTATTATGGCAACCCGCGGCTCTGACTCCTCGGCTACGGTTCTTCCGCGGAATTACTAGCCCACGCAAGGAATATTAATTATTATCTATAACTATGTATTTCCGTAATAATGTCTCCTACTAAAGGAAAACACGAAGCATGAGTACGAAGTACTCTGATATGTTGTCTGCTAAATAAGTAGTGTGTTAACAGCGGTTTGCTGAATATTTTGAATATGAAACGGTTTGTCGTATGGGTACTAGAAAACTAATAAAAATATCATCATCATCTCTGCGTTGATTCCCGGTTGCAGCCCAAACTCTCGCTTCGGCGCCCGGGGTCCGCTTTCCGACTTTTTCTTCTCCACTTCGCACGGTCTTCAGCATCCCTGGTAGTGAGCCCATTGGCACGCATATCACCCCTAATAAAATATATACATATGTAAAGAAACTGTGTTTCTTTAATATGTACTGGACTGTGTTGTCAATAAAACAGTACCCTATATAAACATTTAGTTGATATATGGTGCTAGAAGTAATGGCGACTAACTTCTGTCGGTAAAGCAGCTATGTTGGCAGTTGTCAAAGATCGTGATTTTTATTTTAAGTTTGTATTTTTAGTTAATTATAAAAATTGTAAATTTAGGAGAAGATGGAATTGACAAATTGAAAAAATACTTTAATTGTCGTCATTGTCGTTTCTTTATTTTCAGGTAGGTAATAATATTTAAGTTTAAACAAATTGTTCTTATTATCGTGTACTCTGTAAATTAAAAAAAATGAAACTTTATGTTCAGAGCAAAGCAATTGTTTTTAAAATTTGCAATTCAAAAAAAGATATTTATGGTATTGTCTTATATATTATATCTTTAAACGAGCAATTCTTGTATATGTATATGTATATTATATATATATATATATATATATATATATATATATATATATATATATATATATATATATATATATATATGTATATATATAAATATATATATAATTGGAATCTCGGAATCGGCTCCAACAATTTTCATGAAATTTAGTATACGGGGGGTTTCGGGGGCGATAAATCGATCTAGTTAGGAATCATTTCTAGAAAATGTCAAAAGGTGGCGTTTGAGTAGTCCCAATTTAAAGAATTTATCCGTGCAGGGGCGGAGAAAGAATACTAACATCTGCAGCCGGGGTCGGCCTGTCGTAAAAGGCGACAAAACAACCCATCCTAGCTACGTGGTAAGGCCTCAAGCCCATCTGGATGGCGACCACCTTTGGTCTTAAGTATGCCGCCATAATAACCTTGTGTTGTGTTCCGGCATTAGTGACCCAAGTTCCTGTACCCTTATAGGGCAGCAGCGTGTTCGCGATGCCACTGACGTTGCAAACAACCATAGGCGACGGTAACTTCTAAATTCTAAGCTCGTCAGCCTGTCTGCTGTTCTACAGCAATAAAAAAAAAACTGAAAAAGGACTCTTCTCTGAAAAATCTATCGGCGAATAATAATAATTTTTTTTTTAAATTGCTTTAACGACACAACACTAAAGCTATTCTAGCAGATGGCGTTGTTAAGTAACACGAAGTCAATGAGTGTTTGTTTTGAGGTTAGACTAAGAAAATCAATTGTTAATTTCCAAAAAAACACAATTTATAAAAAAAAAATACCGAGCATAGCTCGGTCATCCGGATATTGTACATATTATACATAAACATGACACAGACGCGGGTCGACGCGAAATCCGTTACACCATAGAGATCTATAGAGCATAAACAAGAAAAAGAGTCAAAACTTTGAAGTACAACGATGCTAATTAGACTTGAATTAATTAAGATAATAAACTAATTAAAAATGATTCAGTTAAAGTTTCACTCCTTTCACATTGTGAGGCAATTTACACTAATTTGCCACTCAAATATTAAGTGCATAATTTACGCAAATGACCGTATATGGCCTTATTTATAACAACTGTTGTACTTAGTAAACATATTATTTTACCACTCTTTTATTAACTTAACCTCGTTAACTCGATATTTACCCACTTCAATTGATCAAAAAAAAAATATATAAAATTTTGCACACTTGTAAAGACCTGATGACAATACACAAATTTAATAATTTTGTCCCATGCATAGTCCTGTGTCGGAAGATGGCGTTAAATTAATAAAAACATTTACCGATTGGGAATTGACAACCAAATAAATTATATTTTATAGATAATCAAATTAAAAAGTTAAAAGTATAATTTATAAGAATTAAAAAACATGCTTTTATAGTTAACTAGCTGACCCGGCAAACGTTGTTCTGCCATATAAATAATAAAATGTCAAAAAATTAAAAAAAAATTTAGGGGTGGACTACCCCTAACATTTAGGGGGATGAAAAATAGATGTTGGCCGATTCTCATAGATACCGGATAAGCACAAAACCTAGTTGCACCGGAATCCTCTCGGGCCCAGGGGGGCACAGAGAGAGAAAGATGTCACCAGCTTGAGGTCACCGCGCAAACGTCGGTCGACCTCCAAAACGCTGTGGATGGGGCCCTGGCTGCAATTTTAGAGGTAGCCGGGGTCTCGAAGGGTCTCAAAGGCACATGCGTAAAGACCCTCAAACAGTCGGTGAAGAAGGTGCGGGAGGTAATAACTGAACTAACCTCCCGCACAGAATCGGAAGAGGTGGGACGGCTGGCAGCCGCCAATCGCCGGATGCGGGCCGAATTGGCCGATCTCCGGCAGGAGGTGGCTCGCCTCTCGGCACACATAAGTAAGCCCAGCCGCTCCGCCTCAACCACGACAAGGAAGGAGACCACCCAGCCCCCTCCAGCAGCGCATGTTGAGCCGGAAGACTACCAGCTCTTCATGCGCGGCGTCATGGTCCAGGTAGGGACCATGATTGACGCCAAACTGGAGGGGCTGAAGGACCGCCTGTTGCCCGCCCCTCGCTACCGGCCACCACTGGCCCACGAGGTGCGGCGGACAGCGGCGGTCACACGGCCTGAAGTATCGCCCGCGGAATACCCAACGCTTCCCGCTCCGAAAAAGAGCAGGGTTGCGGCTCAAGTACCAGGAGCAACGACGGCTGCACCCTCGAAAAAAGCGCAGCCAGCGACCAACGAGCGAGGGATAGCGCCTCCGCCACCTCCTCTGGAGGAAGGATGGGCGGTCGTGGCAAAGAAGAATAAAAAGAAGAAGGCGACGACCGTCCCTCAAGCAACCGCAGCCAGGCAGGCGGCAGCATCGGCCATACCATCAAGGCCCAAGCAGCCGCCGCCGGCTTCTAAAAAGAGGAGGAAGAGGGGTCCCCGCAAGCTCAGGGCCCCAAAAACCGCCGCTGTCACCCTAACCATCCGCCCTGAAGCGGCGGAGAGGGGGGTCACCTACGGGGGCCTCTTGGCGGAGGCCAAAGCCAAGGTGGATATCGCCGCCCTCGATATACAGGGCGGCATCAAAATGAAAACTGCGCGGACGGGGGCACGCATGATGCTGCTCTCTGGCGCCGACCAGGGGGCGAAAGCCGATGCCCTCGCCGCGCGGCTGAAAGACGTCCTCAAGGAGGAGGACGTCAAAATTGGGAGGCCTGAGAAGTGCGTAAAGGTGCGCATCTCGGGCCTCGACGACTGCACGACGGCGCACGACGTGGCGGCTGCCATCGCTCGCGCCACAGGTTGCCCTGCGGAGAAAGTCACGTCCGGGGGGATGCGTCTGGGGCGCGATGGGACGGGCACAACGAACGTGCTCGTGCCGGTGGTGGCCGCCAACGAGCTGAAGAGGCTGGGCCACATCATGGTCGGCTGGGCCTCGGCTCTCATTGAGGTGCTTGATAAGAGGGAGCCGAGGTGCTTCAGGTGTCTGGCGCCGGGTCACCTCGCGGCGAATTGCAAGTGCCCAACGAGCCGCAGCGATGCCTGCTACCGCTGCGGTCAGCCAGGGCACTCGGCTGCCACCTGCAAGGCCACGCCCAATTGCGTGGTCTGCGCGGCGGCCAACAGACCGGCTAACCATAGGGTCGGGGGAGGCCCGCCGCTGTGCACCTGCCGCCGCACCGGCCGTCCGGCAAATTCAGTGACGGACATGAAAGAAAAGGAGAAGAATAGCCGCTTCGTGGCCAAAAGACAGGCCAAGAAGCGGCGGGAAAAGGAAAGGAGGAAGCGCCGTCGTGCCGAAGCTGCCGCGGGGGATATCGCCCCCCCGCAGGTGCAGGCACGGAGGACTGAGGAGATGGATATCTCAACCAAATAATGGATATCCATCTCCTCCAAACGAATCTCAACCACTGCGCCAATGCTCAGAATCTCATGGTTCAGAGTTTGGCGCAGTGGAATATCAACATCGCCGTGGCCGCCGAGCCGTACTACGTCCCCACCCAAGGCGATTGGGTTGGGGACCTGGACGGCACGGTGGCTCTACACGCCAGGACCGCCGCGGGTACCCCGCTCCCCACAGAAGTAGTGAGGGGCAGGGGCTTCGCCGCGGCCAGATTCGGGGAGATAATGGTCGTGGGCGGCTACTTCTCCCCGAACAGGAGTCTTGCCGACTTTGAAGGGTACATGGAAGAGTTGGGCAACGCGGTCCAGCGGTTCCTCCCACGCCCCGTGCTCGTTCTCGGGGACCTCAACGCCAAATCTCAGGCTTGGGGTTCCCCACGGACAGATGCGCGGGGCGAGCTGGTCGAGGACTGGGCTGTGGAGAGGGGTCTGGAAATCCTCAACCAGGGTCGCGAGTACACGTGTGTGAGGCAGTTGGGGGGGTCGATCGTCGACGTGTCGTTCGCGTCGGCCCTCCTGGCCCGCCGTGTGCGAGGCTGGAGGGTGCTCACGGGCGTCGAGACGCTGTCGGATCATCGCTACATCCGGTTCAGCGTCTCCGCCCGTCAGCGAGAGCTTCCAGCCCAGGTGACCCCGTTGGGTGACTGTCCGCGCTGGACACTTGGAAAGATGAATCGGGAGGTTTTCCGCGAGGCCTTGACTGTCGCTACGTGGTCGAGGCCGGGCGACGTACCTTCCGGTGACGTCGACGAGGAGGCAGAGAACCTGCGGTCGCTCATGACTGACGTCTGCGACGCGGCGATGCCGAGGCGGGGGCCACACCGACCCCCGCGCCAGGTGTACTGGTGGAGTGCGGAGCTTGAGCGGCTCCGCAGGGCGTGCAACTACGCCCACCGCCAGTACACCAGGCTCCGAAGACGGAGTCGCCGCGACGCGGACAGAGCAGCCGCGGAGGCTCGGCTCTACGGGGAGTATCGGAGCGCCAGAAACGACCTCCACCTCGCTATCCGCGAGGCGAAGGCGGCGGCGTGGGAGGGGCTCTTGGCCAGCTTAGATCAAGATCCTTGGGGGCGACCCTATAAAACGGTGCGGGGCAAGCTCCGCCCGTGGGCGCCCCCGCTGACCGAGAGTCTCCCTCCGCGCCAGGTGGACAGTTTTGTTGGCGCTCTGTTCCCCACGAGGGCTGAGCACCCGCCTCCCGCCATGGTCCCGCCTCATTGGGATGAGAGGGACCCCAGCGCGGACGACGACCCCGTGCCCGACGTGGACCGGGCAGAGCTGGGGGCAGCGATATTGCGGCTGAAGGCCAAGAACACCGCCCCCGGCCTCGACGGCATACCGGGGCGTGCGTGGGTTCTGTCCCACGACGTCCTGGAGCCCCGACTATTGAGGCTCTTCGACGCGTGTCTGCGATCGGGCCAGTTTCCCCGCAGATGGAAGACGGGGAGGCTGGTCCTGATCGCGAAAGAGGGGCGCCCGGCGGACTCACCGTCCGCCTATCGGCCCAGCGTGCTGCTGGACGAGGTGGGGAAGGTCTTCGAAAGAATCCTCGCAGACCGCCTCGTCCGGCACCTAGAGACGGAGGGGCCGAACCTGGCGGACGAACAGTTCGGGTTCCGAAAGGGGCGCTCCACTATTGATGCGATCACGCGTCTGAGGAGCCAGGCGGAGGACGCGGTGGCTCGAGGCAGGGTGCTATTGGCAGTGTCACTTGACATCGCCAATGCCTTCAACACCCTGCCGTGGAGCTGCGTGCGGGAGGCGCTCAAGTACCATCGGGTGCCTCCCTACCTCCGCCGCATAGTCGAGGCATATTTGGATGATCGTGCCGTCGTCTACCCGGTCCAGGGTGGGCAAAGTCGGCGAGACGTCGTGTGCGGTGTTCCGCAGGTGTCGGTCCTGGGCCCCCTGCTGTGGAACATCGCATACGACTGGGTCCTGAGAGGGGCGCTCCTCCCCGGCGTCGGCGTCATCTGCTACGCCGACGACACGCTCGTCACAGCGCGTGGGAGGAACCCCCGCCAGGCGTGCCTTCTGGGCACGGCTGGGGTGGCGCAAACGGTGGCTAGAATCCGGCTACTCGGCCTGGAGGTGGCCTTAAACAAGACGGAGGCCCTTATATTCTACGGGCCCCGCCAGAGGCCGCCACCGGGCCTGAGCATAACGGTAGGAGGCGTCCGCATCGCCGTCGGGCCGTCCATGAATTATCTCGGACTGGTGCTTGACGGCCGATGGGACTTTGCGGCGCACTTCGAGTGCCTGGCGCCGAGGCTAGTACGGGCGGCGGCGGGACTCTCCCGTCTGCTGCCGAATATCGGCGGGCCGGGCGCAGTGTGCCGCAGACTCTTTGAAGGAACCGTGCGGTCGATGGCCCTTTACGGGGCCCCGATCTGGGCGGATCGCCTGACGGCCAAAACGACGGCGCTGCTTCGCAGGCCGCAGCGCGTCCTGGCCGTCAGGGCGATAAGGGGATACCGCACGGTGTCCTTCGAAGCGGCCTCCCTGCTGGCCGGATCCCCACCATGGGACCTCGAGGCCCGGGTCCTGGCGCTGTTGTACCAGTGGCGCCGGGACGCGGCCGAGCGTGGCTCTCGCCCCGCGCCTCGCGAAGTTGAGGCAAAGCGGGCGGAGCTGCGCGACGTGGTGCTCATGGTGGAGTGGAAGGAGCGCCTCGCGCACCCCAGCGCGGGCCTCGCCACCATCGAAGCGGTGAGGCCCGTCCTGGCCGAATGGTTGGAAAGGCGCCACGGCGCCCTGACCTTCCGCCTGACGCAGGTCCTCTCGGGGCACGGTTGCTTCGGGAGGTACCTGTGTCGCATAGGGCGGGAGATGACGTCAGGGTGCCACCACTGTGGCGCGGGCGACGAGGAGGACACGGTGAACCACACTGTCGCCGTGTGCCCTGCGTGGCGCGAGGAGCGCCGCGCCCTCGTCGCCCAAATCGGTGTGGACCTGTCGCTCCCGGCCCTGGTTCTGTCCATGGTCGGGGGCGATCCTGGATGGACGGCCGTCGCCTCCTTCTGCGAGGCAGTCATGTCCGCAAAGGAGGCGGCGGAGCGGGAGCGGGAGTCGACCACCACACTCCCCTCCCGCCAACGCAGGCCACGCCGGCGGCGCCGGAGGGCCAGTAATGACCTCCGGCCGCCGTAAAAAGCGGCCGCGGGCGGCCCCTCGGGGGAGGACCCGCCGCCCGCACTATTGCCGCGAGGGTGAGGGCTGCGTGCTGTTCCGCGGCCCCCCTCAACTCCTAGAGTTGTTAGGAGAGCGCCGGGGGGACGAAACCCTGACCCCCTGGCGCCAACACTTTAGAAGGGGCCCGCCTCAAGACAAAGGGCGGGCCGGCGCCGGCCCGGGCCACGAGATCGGCAGGCCATATATCCGTGGGCCCGGGCGTAGGCGATAGGAGAACAGCGGGGTTTTTTAGTGGGTAGTCGGATGGCCAATCATCTTTCCCGGAGTCCCACATATCCCTCGGTCCCCCCGGGCCGGGGGAACCCGTCAAGAGAGGTTTTTCCCCGAGACCAAAAAAAAAAAAAAATAAGCACAAAAAAATTCATCAAAATCGGTCAAGCCGTTTCGGTGGAGTATGGCAACGAAAACTGTGACACGAGAATTTTATATATTAGATGAAAAATAGATGTTGGCCGATTCTCATAGATACCGGATAAGCACAAAAAATTTCATCAAAATCGGTCACAGCCGTTTCGGAGGAGTATGGCAACGAAAACTGTGACACGAGAATTTTATATATTAGATGAAAAATAGATGTTGGCCGATTCTCATAGATACCGGATAAGCACAAAAAATTTCATCAAAATCGGTCAAGCCGTTTCGGTGGAGTATGGCAACGAAAACTGTGACACGATAATTTTATATATTAGATAACTACTAACTCTGTATTTTAATGTAACTATTAAAATAAAATCGAGACCGCAAATTCCGTTACATAGATACAGGTCAAGTTAATATACTCGTAAAGCGTTTCAGCGTTGTTGCTTACAAATCTGTAAGCAACAGCGATGAAATGCAGAAGCTCTTTTTAGTATTATTTAATATCTTCGTAGGTTACCAACCTGATGGGTGCTCTGCAGGATGCCGAGGAGTTTGTCGTCGCCGGCGAGCGTCCATTTTGGTGCAAGGGTCCGGAGGGTTTCCGTTGTATCACCCTCCATGGTTGCCTATAACAAACGAATCTTTCAAAATCAAAAGGACATCCTTAAGCTTTTCATACTACATCTTCAACAATTGTTGAAGATGTAGTAGTTAGGCAGTTTATTAAAGCCTGTGATCTCCGCATGCAGGTTTCTTCGTTCACTGCCTATATGTCGTAATTACAATATACAACTCCGATACTAATCTTCATAAAACAAAACATATTTGTGTCTGAAAATTTCGAGATAATAACCATTTCGATACATTTATTTTATGTTAACAGTAAAATTGTATGGATAATTATATTTATTACATTTCTAAAAATACAATTATTTAAATTAGTTTCACATTGTCAAAAATAATGTATTCGTCAACTGAGTAAACATATATTATATAGAATAGTAGACCCAGCAAACGTTGTTCTGCCATATGAATTTAAAAAAATTAGTAGCCATGTCCTTCTCCAAGGTCTAATCTATGACTATACCGAAATTCATCAAAATTGATTGAGCGGTTTAGGCGTGAAAGCGTAACAAACAAACAAACTCACTTTCGCATTTATAATATTAGGATTATTTTATTCAACTATTTACAAGAGTTTAAAAAACCAGACATCCAATAAAAATTATCGAAGTAAGAGATCTAGATTGTTCAGATGTTGCTTCTAATGTTTTTAGGCCACTCCGTTACATGGACGGTTTCGCATGTTGCAGACAATGCATTTATTTATTTGGTACACAAAACAAGTGTGAAACATCCTAACTAATATTATAAATGAGAAAGTGAATTTATTTGTTACGCTTTCATGCCTAAACCGCTCAACCAATTTTGATGAATTTCGGTAAGTTATAGATTGGACCTAGGAGAAGAACACAGGCTACTTTTTTTATTCATATGGCAAAACAACGTTTGCCGTTTGCAGGAAAGTGGGGTTCCTTTGACGCACCATCACAATAACACATATCGGGATGGGACTACTACCATTCGACGACGTAGATAGATAGACGTAGATAGGCTATTTATTTTTTGGATTCCATCGACCCTTTCTCATTATTTTTCGATTTACTTTTGCCTGTTATTCGCCCAACGGAGCGGGCGTGATCGGCGGTTTTTTTCTCTCCTCTAATACTTCGATCTATCATCATCTTTATTGGGACATTCATAAATATCTGTGACGTGTGCTTTGTAAGGTGTAAGCTTTCGATTGTTTAGATCACACAACATTACTAATAAAGCTTAATCTTTACGTAGTTCGCAATAATGCCCTTAATTTATTAAAATCTTACTTACAGAAAAGGTCATAATGTGTAGAGATAAATAATACTAAGTCACATAGTAGTTATATAAGTACTAGAGTGCCATAGGGTTCAACGTTGGGTCCTTTCTTATTTTTATTATATATGAGTGATCTATCATATTTTATTGCTGATATGTATGATGTGGTATTGTTTGCTAATGCTACTTCATTTATTTTTAAGGTGGATAGGAAAACGAGATTTTGACGAAGCAATGCCACCCTTATCATATTTGTAACAAATCTTCTTGGTTTTCTTTAAACAACTTGTCTCTCAACCATAAAAAAACTAAGGCCGACTTGCACAACCAACCACTAAACTGATTTAGCGCTAAACTTATTTAAATCGTCATTCTGTCTCTGTCAAATGTTGTCAATGTGACAAGGACAGAATGACGGTTTAAGTAAGTTTAGCGTTAAATCGGTTTAGTGATTGGTTGTGCAAGTCGGCCTAAATGTGTTATGTTTACTATGCTTAATGATGTAGTATTATATGTTAGACAATATGACACCCTATCTACGTGGTAGGGCCTCAAGCTCGTCTGGATGGCGACCACCTTTGGTCTTAAGTATGCCACCATAATAACCTTGTGTTGTGTTCCAGCATTAGTGACCCAAGTTCCTGTACCATTATGGGACAGCAGCGTGTTCGCGATGCCACTGGTGTTGCAAACATCCATAGACGATGGTAATTGCTAAATTCTAAGCAGGCCGTCAGCCTTTCTGTTGTCCTACAGCAATAAAAAACATAAAAAATAAAAATTCTTAATAATACTGTATTAAAATTATTTTATTCAATACTATTTTTGGGCGTCAATTTAGATAAGGAACTCAAATGAGGCGCTCGTATAGCTTTGAAGGTAAACTTAGCTCTGCCGCTAATGAGATTAGAAGAGTTAGACAGTTTGCGAATGTGGACACTGCAAGACTTGTATATTTTAGCTACTTTCACAGCATTATGTCGTATTGTTCTTCTCTGGGGCAATGACACGAATTTCCATGGATCTCAATATATTTATAATAATATTATAAAAATCATATTCATATTAATAATTACGTGAAATATAAAGATATGCAACAGATCCAGTCACACTGGTCCCACCATCCTTAAAGCTAAAAAGATATCATCCTCCTTCATTGATGTGGGTATATAGATTTTTATAATAAAATCTTGAAGGACTTTATTGATCTACCCTTGATCAAATTTAAGTCCTTGGTCAAAATTTTTTTATTAAAGAAAGGCTATTGTTCAATTAACATGGTTTTACATGGCTACACGCTCCAGGCATATTTAATTAATTTTATACTTGTAAGCTTATCGAAGTTGTACCATAAGCTGTAAGACTATCTTGATTTGTTTGTATGAGAATTTATTTATCACATTTTCTTCTTATTTATGTATTCTGAGCTTAAGCTTGTACAATGTTATAATACAAAAAAACAGGGACAGTCTTTAGGGACTGCCGATAGAAGTGAAAACTAAATAACTTGTGAATTGTATCCTCGAGCTATTAAAGTATCAAGCATTAAAGTTTAAATTGGACTTTAACACTTCTTTATAAACCAAAAACTGTTCACCCGAAAAGTGCTCAATGCGTCTAAGGAAGTTTTCACTTCAAAAACTCAACTGTATCTCATTGTAATAAAGTCACAATTTGAATAGATATGTGTAAGTAATGCAATGCAATCGTTTAAAAGTTACATTATAAAATAAACCTTAAGTTATTATTAATAAGGTTGGTATTACTGGAGCAAATTTCTGTGTTACGAATCTTACGAATTTTCGATCAGGACACGTGAGCTGACGCGAGTTTAACATTTTTTACCCATCACAAAAATAGTGCACAATGTCGCTAAAGAAGTTTTCACATCAAAAATAAAATATCTATAGCAAAATTAGATATGCAGCTGTGGAGTTTTATGCATCCTCCTTGTAACAGCCAAACATGTCGTGAAGTTGTTGATAACTTTAGCTCATAATCTATACATCTACATACATGTTATGGGGAAATAGTACACATGCATCTGATATATTTATAATGCAGAAAAAACTAATTAGAATAATTGCTCAAATAAAAAATACACAAAGCTGTAAACCATTCTTTAAAAAATTTAAACTGTTAACCTTTCCCTCTATCTATATACATGATATTTGTTTTTAAAAATTATCAATTATTTACTAAACATCCGACATACACTCATTATATACAAGACACAAAGATAAACTTTACATGCCACCGTCGCGAATTCATATGGTTAGAAATAGTCCCTATTATATGGCCGTAAATATATATAATAAAGTTCCAGAGGAGATTAAAAGGGAAAGTAAATTAAAAATATTTAGCAAAAAATTAAAAACCTACCTAATCGAAAATTGTTATTATTCAATTTCTGACTTTTTAAAAATGCAAAAATAATGGTACTATAACAATAACAAACAAAAAGGGAATCTAGTCATAAATACAAACTTAATCATTAAGAATAATTAATTTGATTAAAACATAAATTTACCATTGGGAAAAATTTAATAATACAAATAATATGTATGACAATCTAATACTTAGTGAAAAATAGACAATTGTATTTTGTTGAGTTATATTTTTATTACTATCATTTCTTGTATTGTAATTTTTTAATTCTCATTCTTCCTATTATACTTTTTATTATAGTCCATTTTCTAATAATAATGAATAATTATTAATATTGTGACCACTAGTTTGCAGGGTCAGAAGATGACCCTCTAAGTTTTAAGTGCTATATGTTAATGTAAGATGTTATTGTAAACACTTAGATGTGCAAATAAATATTTGAATTTGAATCTATACAAATAAATAAAATTGGAGGGTCTGTTTGTAATATTAAAATAACCGCTTTTTACTAAGTGCATTCTGACGTATACACGGTACATTACCAAAACAACATTTTGTACAATTTTTGTCTGTCTGTCTGTTTGTTCCGGCTAATCTCTGAAATGGCTGCACCGATTTTGATGGGACTTTCACTGGCAGATAGCTGATGTATCAAGGAGTAACTTGGCTATTTTTATTTTAGAAAAGAAAAATAGTTTTTGTTAAACATGATTTCGGAAATTTTATGTTCCAATTTAAGTTGACCTCAGATTTATATCATCAATCATATGAAATAGGGTTCAGCATAGGCTGGACTGTGTAGGTTGAATTTCCAATTTAAGTTAACCTCAGATTTATGTCATCAATCATATGAAATAGGGTTTAGCTTAGGCTGGACTTTGTAGGTTCAAACATACATATTTCGGAGGCGCATGGCGAACAGTTGCATTCGATAATACTGACTGTTTGCATATTTCATTTTTTATTTTAGGGTTTATAAGGTTTGTAATCCAAAATAAACCATAAGATATATTCCAAAAATTCTGCCCAAAGTCACTATTCCAGCGCGGAGTCGCTGGCACAACTAGTATATAAATAAAATTAATTTAGACATATTTGGCTTTCAAAAATATTCTAGCTAGAAACTTATTTTCAATAAAAAATTTGAATTTAAGTTTCAAGGCATTATAATAAACCAAAAGAGATCATGCATAATCCTCATGTAATGTAAATGAATAAATGCTTTGTTTAATAAATATATGTAACTTATCTGTTAGTTTATTAGTGCAACCGTAGATAAAACAATGTGTCACAGTACTTTTTACTGATAAATTATGTGGCAAATATTACATATTAAAATAATGTTTATAATAGGATATTTATTTCCACTAAAAACACTGAATTCCACCCCCAGAATGTGTTTAAAAAAGCAGCTCGTTATCTACCATTAATAAAGGATTCTAGGACTACGAGTGGCCCAGGACTCAGAGGTAGTTAATACAAGAAGACAGGAGAAAGTGGAGAATGTAAGGTAAATATTTTTTTTATGGGTGTGGGATAGTAGACAGACTGACAGCCCATGTAATAGTAAGCAGTTCCAATTACCTATCTTCTCCGTGCAGGGGCAGAGATAAAATACGAACCCCTGGGCCAGGGTCCGCCTGTCGTAAAAGGCGTCAAAACAACCCCAGTAATGTGGTAGAGCCCCAAGCCCGTCTGGATGGCAACCACACAGTCTATAAGTATGCCGCCATAATAACCTTGTGTTATGTTCTGGCATTAGTGACCCAGGTCCCTGTACCCTTATGGGACAGCAATGTGTTTGCGGTGCCCATAGCTTCGTAAACATCCATAGGCGACGGTAACTGCTTACAATAAGTAATAATAAAAAAAATTGTTGTTTGACACTAGGAGCACAGTTAATACACCGTCATCCGCATAGACGATTATCAGTCACTTATACCAGAACACAATAAAGATTATTATGGAGACATATTAAGACAACAGGGGTGGTTACCATTCAGGCTCAGAACTTTACTACCTAGTTAGGGATGTTTTGTTCCACCCTCGACCTCAGAGGTCAGTATTCTTACTACACCCCTGCATCGACAAAATGCTATTTAGAACTTTGGGTTCTACGGGGAAAATAAAAGGGATGACACTAAATAAAGGTAGACTGTTTTAAATAATATATATAAACTTAGTTTTTACCACTTTCTTTGATCTAAAACTCTGATATGGCAATGTACTTGAATTTCACGTCCAAAAATAATAAATCTAGGCTGTAATTTGCATAATATGATTGTAATAAATATTTTTAGAAAATAGTATTACGTTTTATTTAATACGGAATCACTTACCTAGTTATATGATGTATATATTATATTACATACTAATTAACTTTTATATTTCACAAAAATAACTTGTAAAATACGATTGGAAATGTTTATCTTATTTATTTTCATTAATAACAATAAGCACGTCTGTTTATATGCGAATAAAAAATTATTTTGACATTGACAGGTAGTTTGTATGGTGTTGTCAGGATATAATCTTACATTGTTAAAATGTGAATAAAATTGTTAATTATTTATTACAAAAAAGAATCATGTAAATGCGGTTTAGGCCAAGGTTCCATTGAACATGTATTTTTTGTTTGGGAGAAAATTTCTACTATCTAATTTTTTCCAACGACATCATTCAATGTAATTTTCTTGATAACTACGGTAGAGTCAATTTAAATGTTCTAAGCCATTTTTTTATGTTTAAATAATATTAACGTTTGGTTGTAAATAGAATATATTATATATTTAACAAAGTATACATTTAGAATAGTATGTACGGTAAATATGTATTATTTTATAAATGATCGTATAAAATTATATTAATACACTTTGAAATTCATATATTTCCCTTTTAAAGTATCATTTTCTCCCAATACGATAGTAAAAGTTACCGTCAAAATTATTTCCTAATCTTTGCTTTATTAAGCTCTTTTACTTTTGTAACGTACTTTACGAGGGAAAAAAAAATGAAATCAGAATCAACTTCGATCCCCTGAAATGTACGTCTATTACTTATTCTTCTCTACTTTGCACAAAAATTTGCCAACAATTATGGAATAAAAATAGTTTTTCTAAATTGAAACAGAAATATTGGTTATTAAATATATTTTTAAGACTATCATCAATATCTGGTGTTTCAGAAAAAATATACAGCGAGTTGAATGTTGTCAACACCCACGTTAATAAATTTTTAATTAACTATTTCCAATCTGATATTGCTATAATTCAATTAGAGTTCACTGTTAAAATTATGATGAAGATAGTAAAATACTTTTCTTACCTTTAAAACATACGTCATCCTCTTCTTCCTGCCCTTATCCCACATTACATTGGGTCATCACAATACTCTCTCCTTTCACTCTCCTCAGTTTTTCAACCACTGGTGCTAGTTTCAGACTAAAGACACACGTCATGTTGCCTTTAAATATTAGATAGGAGAAATGAAATTGAAATTTAAAAATGATTTTTTTAATGTCTGAATTAGAAATACACATGTGACAAATATACATAAATCGAAGAAGGAAAATTGTTCTTTGGTTTTAGTCAACCTATTATTTTACATTTATTTTCTCAAATATTATAACAACAAGCATAAACATTATTATATGTATAAAAGAAAGTAATATTTAAGTAAAGTATTCTTGCTCAATAACACGATTATCGGATGCCAAAGTAACTTTCTCTAAAATTGGAGTATAAATTCCTAATTTATAACCCCATAAACTGTCTTAATTTTTAACGATGGTAACATTACAATTCACAGTTAACTTTTTCTTACTTTCTCGATGTTTCAAATTCATACATCTTAATTTTTATAATGTAATTTAAAATATAAAAAAACTACACATACATACAGTTGATTACAGTTAATCACATTAAGATATAAAAATGTATCTGTCGAACACGTATTTGCGTTCTCAGTTGTGTCATATCTATAAATTCAAATTACTAAGCAATATTACACAATATTTAAATTGAAATAAATTATAATTGATTAATGAAATTACGTAATATGACAAACGAGTTATCGTTTCGTTGTACGATTGAACGCAGTATCTTAAATTCTAAGAAGGATTTAATTAAAGAGTATTTAACTAATTTAACCATGATGGTGTGGTAAACATTCTATATATATATATATATATATATATATATATATATATATATATATATATATATATATATATATATATATATATATATATATATATATATATATATATATATATATATATATATATATATATATAAGTAATGAACTGAGTACTACCTCGGCTCGACCGCTACTTGGGGAAAGGATTGCAAACAGAGTACCATATTCGACCCATCGAGACCTCAGGCCCCAAAACTAATTAAAGGGTTGTATTCTAAAGGGAATGGCGTGCATTAGGAGAGACCTACACTCAGCATTGGGTGGTGAAAGGTTGAAAAATAAAAGAAGAAAGAATTCTAAAGAGTATAAGTGCCAAAAAAATAAAATCGATATTATTAAAAAAATACGATCTATGTACCAAGCCTAATAATATTCAAATGGATCCAAATGCCTATCTCCTTTAATTTTTCACTCATACACAGATGAAGTTGTGGCGCGGTCTAAGTACCAACGCACTTTCGCACAACCTTTTTTTGTTATATCTCTAAAACATAAAATTGGCACTTAGACCCTTTAGAATTACAACCCTTCAATTAGTTTTTTAGTTTATGTTTCAGATTGGCTATCTAGGCCGAAGATGAGGGCATCGGCACCTCCACGACATCGAGGGACAGTTGTCCCGCAAGTTTATGCCTGGGTAAAGAACATCTTATACGTCAGCCCTAATCTATCGTACTACCGTTTCACAACGTGTTATATAGTTGGAAGAAACGGCGAAATAAACTTAATTAAACTTAATTAGTATAAATAACACAAACTCCTAGTGTAGTTTCAGAAATACTCAGTCAAAATTACATTTCTTTTATTTAGTATTTATTTTTAAAAAGGTTGAAATTATTACATATAATACTCCATTCTTCGTACGTTTTTCTTCGCGCAGGGGCAAGCCAGAATACGTTAAGTAAGTAACTAGATGTTAAGGTCCCAAGACAAGGTATCTAAGCATGCCGCCATAATAACCTTGTGCTGTATTCCGGCGTAGTGACACAGATTCCAGTTCCTATTCTCGGACGGCAGCATGTGAGCGTTAACCCTGGCATCAGAAATATCCATAGGCGATGGTAACTGCTTACTGATGATGTTTTATGTCTTCGATAGCAAAAAAAAACATTCTTACTAAACTATAGACGCCGAGCAGGAAGAATTTCGTACGTTGACCTGTTATTATCTGTCTCTGTCACTCCCGCGTACATATAATGCGGCTTCGCTCGCACAGAGCAATGACGGACGGCGGTCATTATGTTTAAGCCGCATTATATTTATGCGGGAGTGACAGAGACAGATAATAACAGGTCAACGTACGAAATTCTTCCTACTCGGCGTCCGGACCATAGGCTAGCAGTAGCAATTCTCAATAAGCTCGGAATTGTATATTGTATTATATTTTTCTTCGTGCAGGGGCGGACTAAGAATACCAATTCCTGCGACCAGGGTCGGCCTGTCGCAAAAGGCTACAAAACAACCCTAGTTACGTGGTGGATGGCAAGCACCCCTGGTTTGTAATTATGCCGCCATATTAACCTTGTGTTGTGTTCCGGAAACAATGATCCAGGTTCCTACATCCCTTATGGGATAGCAGCATGTTCGCGGCGTTTGCATCGCAAGCATCCATATACTGTACTTCAAGTCTGCTGATCTCAAAAAAAAATTGATCATTCCAGTGATTCTACAGAGCGTTATTTTATTACCTATGTACGCTTTAGGTAGTAGAAATGCTGATATAAGGTCTATATGTTGTAATGTCACTTCATGTTACATAACTTGTCAAACAACTTTATCAAGTTTTTAAACAGCGACAACAACATATTTTGAATGATTCTAAAGTTTAAACTATTTAAATCAATGTTTTACGCTACGTTCTAAGGGCATGCTCACCTTTGGGTCGATTAAAAAATATATATTTATATACTACTTCTAAGAAGGTTTTACATTGGAATCCAACATTTATGAATCATGTACACATGAATCACTGAGAATCTGATATAAAATCGCACGGCTAACTGTTTTGCGCTTCCCAATCGCGAGGTGAACGGTTTGCGTGATTTCTTTACGTGTGGTACAAGTGATAAGCGACTTTTGTTATCTTAGCGACTACAATACATAACTACAATAAATAACGAAAAAATATGTATACTTAAAATACTGTTAAGAATCACTTAAATTAATCATTAGCGTTATTTTTTTATGTGAAGCAAAATAAATCTGAACCTTTATCAAATTTGATCAAATGTTGTTTTCTTTATATTATTACTAGCTGACCCGGCAAACGTTGTTCTGCCATATAAATAATAAAATATCAAAAAATTAAAAAAAAATTTAGGGGTGGACTACCCCTAACATTTAGGGGGATGAAAAATAGATGTTGGCCGATTCTCATAGATACCGGATAAGCACAAAAAATTTCATCAAAATCGGTCAAGCCGTTTCGGAGGAGTATGGCAACGAAAACTGTGACACGAGAATTGTATATATTGGATACTGGTTTTATAAATACATCGCTGATTTTAGTGTCAAACTCCGCCATGCCAATGATATATAGATATAATTATAAGGAAGATTTCATTTCATCATCCTGTAATAAATTTCCGATTGTATTATAGTTTTTATCCTAAAACCCAATCTTGCAGTACATTCGTAGGACGAAAGAAGTACGTACCTTTTACTTCGTTACATTTATTTTAAATAAATTGACACAAAAAGTATTTTATTGTTATAATTAGGTCCTCGTAATTTTCAAAGTGATACTTTTGGCGCGTTTGGAAAACATTATGAAAGTATAATTTTTACGATGCGCGTGCACACAGATAGCCTAAGCGACGAGATAAAGTTAAATAATAACTGTCTGTCAAGTTTACGTGAAAACTCATAACTATATTCAAAGTAGTTTCGCAAATCTACACATTAATACGTGAAGCGAAAACTTTGTACCCCTTTTTACGAAAATTGCATAACGTAGAACTATGAAATTTGATACAATTAAGGTTTATATGGGGGAGAAGTCCAGATAGCTTTTTTCGCCTAAAATGCATTAGAAATATATTAAATTAATATAAAATAAATATTACACATACTACTGCTCAAATGACACACAACATACAGACACATACATTCCTTACTTACACTTTTGTTTTTTTATAAGATTTTATGGTCTGGATAATAATTTTATAAGATTTTACAGGTCTGTAAGCCAAATCTTTTGTTTATAAAGAAAATCTGTGGTCAAACTATAGGTTAGTTTTATAATAATACTAGCTGACCCGGCAAACGTTGTT
The DNA here is from genome assembly GCA_963693495.1 of Malacosoma neustria. Taxonomy (NCBI): domain Eukaryota; kingdom Metazoa; phylum Arthropoda; class Insecta; order Lepidoptera; family Lasiocampidae; genus Malacosoma; species Malacosoma neustria. The sequence goes on along the minus strand of OY856399.1, from coordinate 4,776,618 downwards.
CTGCCATATAAATAATAAAATGTCAAAAAATAAAATAAAAATTTAGGGGTGGACTACCCCTAACATTTAGGGGGATGAAAAATAGATGTTGGCCGATTCTCATAGATACCGGATAAGCACAAAAAATTTCATCAAAATCGGTCAAGCCGTTTCGGAGGAGTATGGCAACGAAAACTGTGACACGAGAATTTTATATATTAGATAATAATTAAATTCATAATAAACATTAGTGAGTACTTTAATTATTAATTTAAAAAGTATATTGTAACGGGGGGATGGGCGATAATGTTAATAAATTAACATTAATTGTCTATATTCTTTAGTGATTGTATTCTCTTTAGTCGTATTGAATATCAAAATTAACAATAACGAGAAATCAAACTTTGAAATTTTTATTATTAGGTACACATATTTATAATTTGAGAATCATATTACAATTACATCTTGCTCAAGCGTAATGAAAATTCATCATCATCCTAGCGTTAGTCCCGGTTGCCACCAAAACTTTCGTTTCGGTGCCCGGGGTCCGCTTTCCGACTTTTTCTACTCCACTTCGCGCGATCTTCAGCATCCCTGGTAGTGAGCCCATTGGCACGCATATCACCCTTTACAACGTCAAGCCAGCACTTTTTGGGTCTACCCCTCCTGCCGGGGCCCGGCGGAGGCGGCATGGCCAGACATTTGTTTCCCACGTAAGTATCCGGTTGCCGTAAAACATGGCCATACCAACGGAGCCGACACTCCTGCAATTTATCCGCAATGTCACGGACATGAAGACTACCGCGAATGCGGGAGTTCCTAACGCGGTTCTTCCGCGTCACTCCACACATCCACCGCAGCATATTCATCTCCGTGACACGCAGTTCTTGCTTGTGTCGCTCTAACACCGGCCACGCTTCACAGCCGTATAAAAGGACAGGCCTAATAATGGTCTTATAGACCTGTCCCTTCAACTTTACCGGCATCTTGGGGTCACAAATGACACCAGTTACCTCACGCCATTTGGCCCACGCGGCAGCAATGCGTGCCTTGACGTCGCAATCGATGTCACCAGACGCATGAAACACTGATCCCAGGTATTTCACATGGTCCGTGCGCTCGACCGTGTTGCCGTCTATGCGTACGGGTGTGGGATCTGTGGAGTTACAGGCCAAGTACTCGGTCTTCGCCACATTGATCTTCAGACCACCGTTCTCAAGCGACTCCTTCCACGCCTTCACGCGTTGCACCAGCCTACCCCTGTCCGAATCTGCCAGCGCGATATCATCAGCATACATGAGCAACCACGGGGGCTGCTCATGTGAGTTTCTGATGCGTAATGAAAATTATCTATTAGTAATTTGAATTGATTTACTCTTACTTAATTGTGAGTAGTGTTTAAAAATGTGAATGGTTAAATGGTTATGGAATGGATTTACAATGCAGGTTTTGAAATGCAAAACATTTTGAAGCTTTACAGTGATGCTGTCCAAACTAATGTAAAAAAATTAAACTGAGTAGCCATGATGAAACATTTGATTATAGAGGTATTTGATTAAAGCCTTTCACAAAAGAACTCATAAAAAGTTTAAACTTAAAAATTAACTGAATCAAGTTTGAATTTCGACCGCTGGTTTACCACTAGTATTTATAAATTTACAAAAAGTGTTTTATATCAGTGGATATAAAAAAAAATTATTTTACCATTAACTAATTTATTAAGATATGCATTAGTCAAACATGAGCTATTTTCAGCGCGGTACGATATGGAGTTCTTCGAAAAAGGCGTTATAAAATCTCTCCAAGGCTGGCAGAGCGTATTTATTATTTAAAACCGGCTATATATATATAAATCTTATTACTTGGACCACCAGACATTTTCGATCGTACAACCACAGAGAAAGTTGTAAATAACAGTTGTACTTATTACTGTTAAGTACTGGAAGCGGGATATTACTTTTTTAATTATAAGCTTAGAAACTTTTTAAACCTTTTTATCTTAATTAGAAATTTTCATTCATTCTTGTAAACTGCGAAGGATATGTCCGATATAGACACAAAGTGTGAAAAAAATAATGAAAAAAAAAATTAACTGAATACCTGGAAAAATAAATACACTAAAAATAAAATACCTACACGCTTAAAAACGCAAGGCTACAGCTGAGCTACAATTTTTTTCTTCTAATCGTGATCGATCGTCGAGCTTCGCTTCAAAATTAATATGGCCCATTTTGTCTATAATGCAGCGCTTGGCGCATGACACCAAAAAGTGTATGCATAACTTACGAGTAAAAACTATGCGCTTAACGCTGTGCGCCATATTTGAATATAGTTCGAAAAAGCGTGAGATTTGCGAGATCTTTTTTTTAATGCTGTAGAACAGCAGACATGCTGACGGCCCGTTTAGAATTTAGCAGTTACTGTCGCCTATTTCCAACGCCAGTGGCATCGCGAACACGCTGCTGTCCCATAAGGGTACAGGAACTTGGGTCACTAATGCCGGAACACAACACAAGGTTATTATGACGGCATACTTATGACCAAAGGTGGTCGCCATCCCGACGTGGGTTGTTTTGTCGCCTTTTACGACAGGCCGACCCCGGCCACAGAGGTTAGTATTCTTTCTTCGCCCCTGCACGGACTCTCCCCTTTAGAGAACAAGGACTACGTGAAAAAAACATAAGCTCCCCCTTTTCCCTGTGACCAAGCATGCATTTTGAAGACCTTCCCCACCTGAATGGGTCATGTTATGTGGGTATGTTCCCGAACTGTAAAAACTAAATTTTGATACAACTACTCAATAATTTTCTACTTCTTTCAGCAGTGATACAACTGAAATTAAATGCTTGTAAAAAGAAGCTTTTCAGAGGTTAAGCTGAAAGAGTTAGTAACCAAAAAGGTATCTTTATTATGAATATAATTTAAAAAACAATTGTCAATCTACACTTTTATAAATCACTCGTAACTGTGTAAATAAAGGAAAGTTATTGACATGGGAATCGAATGTAGAACCTATTGTTTGGTTGCAATTAACTGCACCGCGAAAGCTGGTCAAACGCACTTTCTGCTGTCAGGTTGTTATAAATTACACAGGTATTGAAGCTTGGATACTTAATTATAAAAACGATGCCTATTCGTAATGCTCATAAGCTTTAATATATATAAATTAGTTCAGTGGTTTAGACGTGAAAACATAACAGACAGACAGAGTTATATCTACATTTATAATATATGAAGATCAATTTGTTACTACCAAATGTGCATTGGAAATAAATTATCAATTTTTATTGTATTTATGGTTCACTATTTTGGCGATAATGGCTTACACATAAAAGATATGCTGTCGCGGGTTATATATATATATATATATATATATATATATATATATATATATATATATATATATATATATATATATATATATATATATATATATATATATATATATCATCATCTCAGCGTTCATCCCGGTTGCAACCCAAACTTCCGCTTCGGTGCCCGGGGTCCGCTAATATATATATATATATATATATATATATATATATATATATATATATATATATATATATATATATATATATATATATATATATATATATATATATATATAGCAGAGCACTGTCTTCTAAAAAAACGATGATTCATAACGATAGGTAATATTATACCATATTAAAATAAAACCATTATATTATATATTGTTCGCATTAATATTACTTTCTAAATTCCTCAAAAAACCAGCATTATTTGTAAAAGTTATAAATAATCTTTGATTACCTATTATTAAAGCAAAAATTGTTACTTTCTAAAAAAATTAAAAGAAATGTTACTCACGTATAAGCAGTATAACAGGTCACCGTTGCCTGTACGTGATTACAATATTTAAAATGTAATTAGATGTACTATGGCGGAAGTTAAATAATTTTTGCTCAAATTTAAATTTGTTTACATAAATATAAAAACTTTTTTGCTTTTATATTTGCTTTGAAAAAAATTTGTGTGCAGTTTGGACCATGTGTAAGGTATTGAGCTTTTCATGAAGAATAAAATAAGTGAAATAATTGTAAATTGGATGACCAAAGCTCCTATTGACTGCCAATCAAAAGCCCACATAATTGGTAGACTTATTAAACTGGGTCTGATAATGTTGTACAGATTAATTGCCTGATTTAATCGCTAATTGTAATAACAACCACATTGTATTGAGGTGAAATAAATTGCACACATTTGTGCATGACATCATTATGTCAATACTATTAAAGTATATTAGTCATAGTCGCCGATTTCATACAATATTTTTCTGGATACAAACATCTCATATATTCCTCCGCAATGTACGAACAGCATTCTCATATTTAATACTAAATTGTACTGAATATTACATATGTGATTCGAAGAGATAACTGCGAATGCCGAAACTATCCACTAGTGGTCGGCAACATTGTCACCCAAAAGATCCAAATGTAGATAATACACAATAGAAATTTATTCAAAGAGCCATTTTTTAAATATATGCTTTGCTTTAGTAGGAGACATTATTACGGGAAGAGCCGCTGCCGAGGAGTCAGAGCTGCATGCAGCTCGCGAGCCGCGGGTTGCCACCACTGTACTAGCATAATGTCATAATATCCGGATGACCAAGCTTTGCTCGATATTTTTTTTTATAAATTGTGTTTTTTGGAAATTAACAATTGATTTTCTTAGTCTAACCTCAAAGCAAACACTCATTGACTTCGTGTTACTTAACAACGCCATCTGCTGGAATAGCTTTAGTGTTGTTGTGTCGTTAAAGCAATTTAAAAAAAATAGTATTATTATTCGCCGATAGATGTCAGGAAGAGTCATTTTTCAGTTTAAATTGGGACTACTCAAACGTCACCTTTTTTGACATTTTCTAGAAATGATTCCTAGCTAGATCGATTTATCGCCCCCGAAACCCCCCGTATACTAAATTTCATGAAAATTGTTGGAGCCGATTCCGAGATTCCAATTATATACATACAAGAATTGCTCGTTTATAGATATTAGATTGGTAATAACGTGTCCATCATTTTAATTCTACTAAAATTCAATTTTGTAGTATTCAGCCATCTTATTTTATGATCTCACCTTGCCCCAGTGGCTGCGTAATAATATTACATAAATATATGCACCTAACATCAGTGCCGGATTAATAAAGCGCAGGGCCCGTAGCAAATCTTTTCAAAGGACCCCGCACCTGGGCGCAAGTGTGCTTCCATACCTCAAACTCCAGCACCAACGTAAAAACTACATCACCAATGCACATGTCGCCGATGGCTCAAGCGAGATCCTGGGACGTGACTTAATCAAATAGCCACGTTTGTCTTTGGGCTTCACGCAGAGGTTCATGACATGAAGATGGTGTTGTGCAGTGACAGTCTCGCCGTATATGATTTTGCAGTTGGCTACTTTGCTGATGTGGTGTCTCCAGTCTACAGGAGAATTTGAGTCAATTCTTCACATTTATACGAGCGACTTTTTGTAACATGTGCTTTTATCGTATGAAATTCTGTTTTATTTTTGCCAAGGAAATAATGGGGGTTACCGATTGTATAACGTAGATTGTGTTAGTAGGAAAAGATGTAACGTTTCACCTTTTTGTGACATCAAATAAATTCAATATATTATGTTACCACGTGTTAATAAGTTGCATTTAAAAAATTACGCTCAGGCCGAGATGAGCGTGTTTAGATATGCGGGGCCCCCTTTTGCGCGGGGCCCGTAGCAATTGCTACTCTTGCTATGTGGTTAATCCGGCACTGCCTTACAAGCGTAGTTTAACTCCTGCGCATCTGTTTGCATATGTGATCTTTATTGACACTTCATTTTAATGAAATACGCATTACAAAATACGAATGTGAACTAATAAAAACAATACTTTTTACTTTATATGACATTCTGCCGCTATTAATCACCCTGTAAACACCAACTATCTCCTTATCTTTTTAATCCCTCACCCACCACTAAACCCACCGTTTGGGGGTCGCAGCGGGGTATTGTGGGACTCCCATGAAATGCGCTCGTACGCCCTCACAGTTGCCAAAGTGGATTCATGTCCCTAGTATTTTTATACTGCTCGACATCAGGGGCTGATATGCTTTCACGTGCGTGCCCTGATCACCTAACTGTAGTTAATGGTAAACATATTTATTAAATGTTAAAAAAAAATTAAAATGCGTGCATTGCATTTTAAAATGCATGCCTAATAATTTGCCGGCTATAATATCTATTGAGATACTTTTTCTAAAATAAATCTCACCTGTTTTTCTGACAATGGTAGAATCAGTGCCTAAAGCAAATTTTAACACGAAAATGCTCGTGAAAACGAAGAAAATATATACGTTTAATACGCTGTTTATTTTCTTAGATAGGTATATGCTTCCGTAGCTAGGATATTTATTACAATGATATAATAATAACCAAAAATATTCTAATTAAAATTAAGATATAAAATGTCTGGAAATATTTTTAAACGTTAGTGTAGTTAAGTTAGGTTATGAAAACTTTTATTTTCTAAAGCCTTCTTCGACCGTTTTTATGAACTTCGTGAATTGTCTGTGACTGCGAATATTTCCGAACGTAAACGAACACATCCGAAGAGGTGATGAAAGTTGGCTGTGAGGGTTGCCAACGTAAAAATTTTGTCAAATTTTAAGAGTATTATAAATGATTTAGGGTGATAAATGCTTTCTTTCATTATTAAATAATTGTTGTAATTATAGATTTAGATTAAATTATAGCTATTTTGATGTATACTTCTTTTTAAAGTAATTAAAATTTTTACTATGCAATACGAGTTAGCTGATAACTGTCCTTCAAGTTTCCGTGAAAAATCGTAAGTATATTAGTATGTAGTTTCTTTAATATTCATAAAACTATAGCACGTGTTTTATATAAGTGGATATAAAAAGTTCATAAATATACATGTGTATATGTGATTTTAAATTATATATGGTGGCGAATGATAAGCCATTGTAAAAATTCGTGATGAAAGCGACTTTTATTTAAAAAAAAAACATTTTTAAGTACATTTATAGATTTGAGGTTAGTTGTCGGTATTATTTTAATTTTATTAAGTTGTAATGATAACAAAACTTTTAGAAACAGAGTTGCTGCATATGGAATAAAATCTTTAACTATTTTTGTTTTGTTACGCCAAAAAAGTATAACTTATCAAGTGCGTACACATGTACGTTATTTTTTTTAATAATCACATTAAATTCAAGTTATATTTTTCGCTCATATTTGAATTCTTGTTTTTGTGCATTGTCATTTTTATTTTATTTAAATAGAGTAAGGTATAATAAGTACGTGGTAACCTAGTGATATTACATTTGTGATGCAAAATGTAGGTCAGGGGTTCCACTACCATCTTAGCATTCATTTATTACACAGTGTTTTTGCTCATTATTGCCAGAAAACATCGTGAGCAATACTGAATACTGAGCGAATCCAGCTATGATAAGTGTAGCGGTTATTCCCTTCGTTCCGTATAGTTAAATGCCTTAGCCCAGCAGAGGGACATAGTGATGAATACATAATAATAATTATTTCTAGCGCATCCTTCTAAAGTTTTTGAGCACTTATCTCTACATTTATTATATTCACTTGGACAGTTGGCAGCTTGATTTGAATAATTTAATATAATTATTAATTCAAGGTAATAAAGATCAAGTTTGTCATGGTCACCATTAAAATTTTAATGATTTTTACCTATTATATGTCAGGCTGAGGATATATTTTATTCATTGTTATTTTAGTCAAAGGCCTCAGTTAGTTTGATTTAAGCCATCATTTCTTTTCAAAATTGAATCACAAGTTAAGTGTTTAAGAACCTACTTTTAGAAGTCTCATATAAACCTTCGAGACTCCAGTCACCTGCTAGCTGGTGTACCCTGTATAGTCTTTTTTTTAATGCTGTAGGACAGCAGACAGGCTGACGGCCCGCTTAGAATTTAGCAGTTACCGTTGCATATGAGTGTTTGCAACGCCAGTGGCATCATGAACACGCTGCTGTCCCATAAGGGTACAGGAACTTGGATCACTAATGCCGGAACACAACACAAGGTTATTATGGTGGCATACTTAAGACCAAAGGCATCCAGATGGGCTTTTGGCCCTACCACGTAGCTAGGGTGGGTTGTTTTGTCGCCTTTTACGACAGGCCGACCCTGGCCGCAGAGGTTAGTATTATTATTTTCTCCGCCCCTGCATGGATAAAGTCTTCCTAAGAGCAACTCAAATTAAATGGCATACGGATGAGGATCTAAGACACGGTTATCGGTCACTCACTTTACTCAAGGGATTTGAATGAAAACTTTGCACGCGATTTACATTAATTAGGAGACATGTAACATCCACAAATGAACGTGATGACAATAAATTCCTTTTAAAAAAAAATTATAATAAATGAAAAAAATGCACAGCGTCATCTAGTTCCCAAGTATTCTTCTACTTGTTTTGCTTGTGTTAAGGACATTAGACTAATGATGATGGACTACATAAAGTTTTTTTTTATAAATAAATACATATTATACATAAACAATAAGACTGAGGACTGAAATCGAAGACCTGAACCCTCCGCAGCCGGCCCACGTGCGTTAGCCGTTAAGCCACTAAGGTAGTTTATTAATCACAAAACACCACGATATATTTTATACATAAAACTTTATTTGAATACGACTAATTTTACAATGTAATTTAAAAAGCAATATTAAATATTTGCCCGGAATTTCAATCCCAATACTAGCAACACGGTATATTTTTTTTCTGCGCGCCAGTTTACTATCAGTACGTAGAACGTGAGGTTGTGCCGCTCCTCGATTCCGTAGGCAACTACTTTTACGTGCTCCTACAGAACCGGTTCGAAAGTACTCCACGGTGTGGTGATTGTGTTACCGCGTCTGTATTCCAGTTTTTCAAATTACAACCGACATTTTTGTTTAAAATTTAATTTATAATTGTGTTTTGTGACTTGGGCGAAAAGCTGTTATCGAAGGTAATCTATCAGATAAAGAAATGCATGCTATCTATATTATTGAATTTGTTTGTTATATTAATTCTAGAATGTGTCAATATTTAAATATGGAACATGAATTTTGTAGGGTACCTACATTATTGACGACGCCCCTTTTTACGGTTTGCTTTATTCCAAACCCGACCCGGCAAACGTTGTTTTGCCTTAAAAATTAAAAGTAAGTAAAACGTTTTGAATATGATTTCTCTAAAATTTGTTCTTAGTTAGCGTCTACATCATGAAAGGAATAACCATGCTAAGATTGATTGGAAATGTGCTAATATGAAAGGGCACTATGTACTTTTTTACGAGTTTTCTTGTGGGCAGTTTCTAATAACAAAATCAAACTCATTTGTTTCATTTCTTGTGTCTTTGGTCATCGTGGAACATCAAAGAAAAATGGACGCGCAATTTACAAATTGCTCAACAGACCTCGATACGTGAATTACATGCTTGTATGAATAAAGCCGTTTTTTTTTTCGAATCGAATTCGAACTGGGAAAATGATAGAAATGGGATTAGATTGCGTAGAAGATGATTTAGCGAAAAAGGGTGTGTCCGTTTAGATGACGACTAATAGAGTGAAACGGGAGAACATGTGCCGACACCACCTAGCTGGGCTAAGGGAAAGAAGAAGATATTTATATTAAAAATTTTATACACTTACATGCAATAGTTTATATTGTTTATGGTGAACAATAAGTGTTCTTATTCATTACTCATGATTTAGCTACGCTGTATTCCGGGTTTGAGTAGATTTTTTTTAAATAAAACTTTTTCGTTTATCGTTTTCATGTTGGCGGTAAAAATGATTAATTCAAGAATTTTGAAATAAACTTCCCGATGTCATACATGAGAAAGAATACTGACCTCTGCGGCTTGGGTCGCCCTGTAATAAAAGGCGACAAAACAACCCACCTTAGCTACGTGGATGGCGACTACCTTTGGTCTTAAGTATGCCGCCATAATAACTTTGTGTTCTCTTCCGGCATTAGTGACCCAAGTTCTTGTACCCTTATGGGACAGCAGCGTGTTCGCGATGCCACTGGCATTGCAAACATCCATAGGCGACGGTAACTGTTAAATTCTGAGTGGATCTTCAGCCTGTCTGCGGTCCTACAGCAATAAAATAGAAGTGAAAACTTGTTACTTGGAATTTTAATATTAAAATTTTTAAATTTCATAATGTTTAAATTAAAATTATCAACATCATTACATATAATCCATTAAATTTTACTTGTAAAGATATCTTTACAAGTAAAAGTAGTGTAGTGTAGTATGTATATACATAGCACTAATGTTGCACAGTACGTCACCTGTATATCTACAGATATACTGCTAATACGCATGTCGGTGACGCGAACTCAAAAGATTTCACCCATCCAAAAACCGTCTTACGCGCACAGCACGCGGTCAGGTATAAACGATGTGTGCTCAACGCGGCTAAAGAAGTTTGCACTTCAATAAAAAAATATATATACAAAATAAGTATATCCGTTGTTGTAGTATCCATAACACAAGGGCTTTTGTTCTCAATGGCGCTGAATGAATTATCCCAGTATATCTATTTACCTAGTCAGGTCATAAGTATTGTCACACAGTAAAAACTTTTCTTTTAGAATGCTGGCCACAAAAAAGTTTATTGAATTCGAATCTCGAATTGTTCATGAAAATAAAAATGTATACTTTTAGAATTTTACTCATTTTTAAATATGGAGTGGACGCTTAAAGAAGACCGTGTTGCAGTTATTGCGTTGCATCGTTGCAGTTACGCGCCAATTCAAATTTTTAACATACTGAAAAACTTTGAATATAACCAAAAGATTCGTTTATCGTACCATCAAACGATACAATGAAGACTCTAGTGTAGATGACAGGTCAAGAAGTGGTCGCCCTCGGTCTGTTAGGACTCCAGCAGTGATAAAAGCTGTGAAGGCACGAATTCAAAGAAATCCCAAACGTAAGCAGAAACTGTTGGCCCTTCAGATGGGGTTAAGCAGAACCACGGTGAAAAGGGTGTTAAATGAAGACTTGGGCTTCGGGCATATCGAAGAAAAACAGGACATCGTTTGAATGCACGTCTAATGGACCTGAGACTGAAGAGATGCCGCGCTTTGTTGAAGCGGTACGCGGGAAAAAAATATCGGGAAATTCTTTTTTCGGATGAAAAAATGTTTACCGTAGAAGAGAGCTACAACAAACAAAATGATAAGGTGTACGCACACAGTAGTGAAGAAGCGAGCAACCGTATTCCGCGTGTCCAACGAGGTCATTTTCCATCCTCGCTCATGGTATGGTTGGGAGTTTCTTATTGGGGCTTAACAGAGGTATATTTTTGTGAGAAAGGTGTAAAAACGAATGCTGTTGTGTATCAAAATACAGTCCTGACGAACCTTGTGGAACCTGTTTCTCATACCATGTTCAATAACAGGCACTGGGTATTCCAACAAGATTCGGCGCCAGCTCATAGAGCGAAGAGCACACAAGACTGGCTGGCGGCGCGTGAAATCGACTTCATCCGGCACGAAGACTGGCCCTCCTCCAGTCCAGATTTGAATCCGTAAGATTACAAGATATGGCAACACTTGGAGGAAAAGGCGTGCTCAAAGCCTCATCCCAATTTGGAGTCACTCAAGACATCCTTGATTAAGGCAGCCGCCGATATTGACATGGACCTCGTTCGTGCTGCGATAGACGACTGGCCGCGCAGATTGAAGGCTTGTATTCAAAATCACGGAGGTCATTTTGAATAAACTTTAATGTCATAAGAATCTATGTTTTGTTAAGTTCATTTTGGTATATGAATGGTTACATAATGAATAAACTTGTTACAATTATTTTACATTAAACATGTGACAGAATTTATGACCTGACTAGGTATTATTATTTGTAATCCACAAATCAGTGACGGAAAAGCATGCGACACGTTTCAGGGCTGACACATTTTATTCTTTCAATATCATTAAATCGTGTGGATAACTTTATAATTTTCATTCGACACCCCTAACTTATACCTGCAATATGTCAGGTAAAAATCCACCCCAACTTTAACACCTGTCGCTTATAAAAAAAGTCTATATAACTCGCTCTAAGGGTTTGAACAGAAACAATGCCAGTTTTCGATCGCATGTCATAAATAACAACCAGTTGCCTTCCTAGAAGGGACTTTCACGCAGAAACAAAATGGCTGCCGTTAAAAGTAAAAATAAATAATATGAGAAATGAGAATCAAAGTGACCAGCATAGCCGAAGCAAGATTATTGAATCCGGGGGTGACCTGCCGTAAAAGGCGACAAAACTACCCTAGGTGGTAGGGGGGTCTTTGTCTCTAACTATACTGCCATAATACCATTGTGTTCAGGTATAAGTGTCCCAGGTCCCGTACTGTGTTGGCGGCATGTCGCATATCTTATAGTGTTTTTGCCGGTGAGGCGGTTAGCCAATGATGTGGTACAGTATTAGTCGTGAAATAAATTATTAATAATTATTTGTACCATTTTATTAATCATAATGATGTTAATAATTAAATATATTATGTCACATAGACATAACCACAGATTTGTAGAAATTAGAAGTACTCTTAAAAGCTCATTAACTTGAATTCAATCACTACAACCAAGTGTTGGATATTATCAATACAAACCGGATAATGATTACAACGACAACAACGACCTCTGAAACTATTACTAACAACGAGCACACGACGACCTGCGTTCAATTCCTATATCGATTTATAATTGGGATGTGTTAGATTCCTACAATAATAAAAACCTTTATTCAGACAACAGAATAAACTTATATTAATTTGACTTAAACTGACTCTAGCGAGTCTATGACACCAACAACAACAACTTGGTCTGTTTGACCCCTGTTCGCAAAGGCCTTCTCCATGTCTTTCCACTCAGTTCTATTTAGCGGTCTTCTAGGCCATGTTTTCCCTGCTGTGATCTTTAGTTTCGTCTTCCCATTTCCTAAACTGTTTACCTCTATTTCTTTTCTTGCCAATCGCATATATAAGTCGAAATAATTAGTGAGTTCCTTTAAGCTAATTTAGTACTTATTTTCCTTCTATAATTGGAAAAAATAAATTAGACCTCTGTTTATCGAACATAGAAATGTTTGATCTCGTCGATTCGAAGTCGATTATTTGAAAATCGACTAAACGTATACCAATGTACATTGTTTCTTAGAACTAGGTTTTTTTATTGCTGTAGGGACCACAGACAGGCTGACGGCCCGCTTAAAGTTTAGCAGTTACCGTCGCCAATGGGTGTTTTTGCAACACCAGTGGCATCGCGAACATGCTGCTGTCCCATAAGAGTATAGGAACTTGGGTCTATGGCGGCATACTTAAGACCAAAGGTGTTCGCCATCCACGTAGCTAAGGTGGGTTGTTTTGTCGCCTTTTACGATAGGCCGATCCCGGCCGCAGAGGTTACCATTCTTTCTCTGCCCCTGCACGGATAAAAACATTTCACTTCTCTACTCAAAATTAGTAGGCATAAATCTTAATTTTGAATAAATTCCATTTGTAGAAGATAAGTCGATCGTTTCCATACAAAATAGCTTAAGTCGAAAACTCTTATAACTTGAATTATTTGACGTCTCCCGTCAAGTTCTACTTACAGAGGCTTTTGTATATTATAAAGTACTATAACAATAATGTTGAAGTCACTGGTAGGGACTAATACCTAAGGGGCAGGCTCTGCCTAGTTTAGATGTTAGTACTAGCGTAAGTTTATATGTAAAAGAGATGTCAATAAAGAATTTTTGAAGTGAAAACTTCTTTAGGCGCGTTGAGCACTTTTTGGGTGAATAAAAAATCATGGAACTCGCGTCATCGTCACCGAACGCTTTTCATGAACTATTTTTGCTCCAGTAATACCAGCCTTATTAATAATGGCTTAGGTTTATTCTGTAATGTAATTTTAGCAATCGCAATATTCGAATTGCGACTTTATTACAATGAAATACAGTTGAGTTTTTGAAGTGAAAACTTCTTTAGGCGCGTTGAGCACTTTTTGGGTGAACAAAAAACACGTGCTTGCTTGATCATAAACACTTCTTTATAAACCAAAAATAATTCGAAAATAATAATAGCTCGACTATACAATTCACAAGTTACTTAGTTTTCACTTCTATCAATCAGCAGTCCCCAAAGACTGTCTCGCATGTTTTTTTTTTTATTGCAGTATTTTTATTGCTCTGTTTGGTTAACCAGTTCATCAAAGCGTAACTTTAGTGTGGTAACCGGTGTTTAACTCACTTTGATGCGTGTTTAATTTACATCAGATACGGCTATAAAAAATAACTGTTGGTTATGTAATGTTGTTACAGCATTAGTGTAATGTAATCAATATGAATACAAGCAATATACATATACAGGTACTTGCCTACCTCAGATCTGTACAATGAATGCAAGGTCTTAACTGTTGGGTAGTTATTTATTCATAAGATAGTTCTAAAGCAACACAGCCTACTTACTTTCGACGCTAAATTGAAACGTAGAAAATTCAACGTATGTTCACAGCCTAATAGTTTCCGCACCAAATTCATTAATAGGTTCTCTAAATTTTTAGGCCCTCCTATACAATCGCATCAATGCCGATCTTAATATTTATCCCATGTTGTTAAAATTAGCAACAAAGACCATATTCATACTTGTAAAATCTAACGTATCAACAAATTGATGATTTGTTTTTTTTTTATTGCTGTGGGACAGCAGACAGGCTGACGGCCCACTTAGAATTTAGCAGTTACCGTCGCCTATGGGTGTTTGCAACGTCAGTGGCATCGCGAACACGCTGCTGTCCCATAAGGGTACAGGAACTTGGGTCACTAATGCCGGAACACAACACAAGGTTATTATGGCGGTATATTAAGACCTAAGGTGGTCGCCATCCAGACGGGCTTGGGGCCCTACCACGTAGCTAGGGTGGGTTGTTTTGTCGGCTTTTACGACAGGCTGACCCCGGTCGCAGAGGTTAGTATTCTTTCTCCGCCCCTGCACGGATAAAAAGAGCATTTTTTAGCATTTTTGTAGAGCATAATTTAATTTTGAAGAAAACCTTTGAGCACCATGAAACCATGAAAGGCCGCTGAGCTATAAAAAAAGAATTTTACGTGTATTTTGGATGGGAAGTGTTCGAAATTCAATAAAGGTATGTATAGTTAAAATTAATAGGTCTTAGGACAGGGTTTTCCTCCGTGCGGTTAGGGTCGGCCTGTGGTAAAGGCGACAAAACAACCCACCCTAGCCTGTTAGAGCCGCAAACCCGTCTGCATGGCGATCACTCCTGGTGTACAAGTATGCCGCCATAATAACCTTGTGTTGTGTTCCGGCATTAGTGACCCAGGTTCCTGTACCGCTATAGGACAGCAGCGTGTTCGTGATGCCTAGGTTGAGGCGACGGTAACTGCTTACTGTTAAGGGGGCCGTCAGCATGTCTCCTGTTCCTCACCAATAAAAAAGGGTCACCCTATTTTATAAATACTTTTTTTTTCTCTTTATTGAAAAGGGTTTTGCCGCACAGCGGCAATGTCACCCCGTAAATTAAAACTTAAACTACTAAAACGTAAACTTACTACTACTTAATTAGAATGTGCAAAAAACGAATAATACAGTCTGCAAAGCTTATTGACCTCCCCGGACAAAGGGGATGACAATAAGCCATTGCAATCTCCCAACGTGGATAGACCATGAACTCCAAATAGCTGAACTCTCAATTGAAAATTGCGAGTAAATTCTGTTATAATACGAATAATGTCATCTGGTTTATTACATGTCCTACAATTTGGCGACTGTATCATTTTCATATAAATACTTGGGACTTGGGACTGATATCAAACCCGTGCCTACCAATTCTAATCCTATATCTTTAAACGAGCAATTCTTGTGTATATATATATATATACATACATATATATATATATATATATATATATATATATATATATATATATATATATATATATATATATATATATATATATATATATATATATATATATATATATATATATATATATATATATATATATATATATATATATATATATAATTGGAATCTCGGAATCGGTTCCAACAATTTTCATGAAATTTAGTATACGGGGGGTTTCGGGGGCGATAAATCGATCTAGTTAAGAATTATTTCTAGAAAATGTCAAAAGGTGGCGTTTGATTAGTCCCAATTTAAACTGAAAAATGACTTCTTGACATCTATCGGCGAATAATAATACTATTTTTTTTAAATTGCTTTAACGACACAACAACACTAATGCTATTCCAGCAGATGGCGTTGTTAAGTAACACGAAGTCAATGAGTGTTTGCTTTGAGGTTAGACTAAGAAAATCAATTGTTAATTTCCAAAAAACACAATTTATAAAAAAAAAATAAAAATACCGAGCAAAGCTTGGTTATCAGGATATTAATTTTTTTAAACCATGTGTCTGTTTGACTATACTTTTTTAAAGTGTCATCCACATTTATTATTTACTAGCTGACCCGGCAAATATTGTTGTGCCATATAAATAATAAAATGTCAAAAAATTAAAAAAAAAATTTAGGGGTGGACTACCCCTAACATTTAGGGGGATGAAAAATAGATGTTGGCCGTTTCTCATAGATACCGGATAAGCACAAAAAAAATTTCATCAAAATCGGTCAAGCCGTTTCGGAGGAGTATGGCAACGAAAATTGTGACACGAGAATTTTATATATTAGATTTATGTTTATTTATTAAATTTAAGCGAATATCTTGTTAACTATGAAGATTTGTTTAGTTTTAAAGATTTTAGTAATATACTGTATATTATTCAAAATATGGTTTCTTTGTTTAAATAGTTATTTTTTAGACGCGAAGTTTAAATTGCAATTGATATCTTTAATATTATTTCTGTTTTATGTTGATTTTTGTATGCCATTTTGTTTTCGAAATTTAAAAAGTTTCACGTTTGTCCGTGACATTATTCCACGGGGCTAGGAGAAGATTTTATATATAAAATCAGCATATGCTGATTTAGCATATGCTAAAGCTAGTCCCAATTTTGGGAAGTTTTCTTAGTGAATTATTAATGTATTATGGTGTCCTAAAAAATTATTTTCTTTCTTATTTATGGACTGTTATTTACATATAACATATTTTTAATGTATATAAAACTAATGATAGCTAAATATTCCAATATTAGGCTGAGATATTTTTAAGGAACCATGAGTACACCCGCCTTGTTCACGGTGTATTGGCGGATTTCACACAAAAGTGTGTATTATTACGATATTTTAATTGCATCAATAAGTGACAATTATTATATAAATATGCACAATAGAACCTACATGCCATGGATATCGAACTCATGACTACCCTACAATCATAAATCAATCCGTTCAGTCGCAAAAAATTTAATACCAAGAGGGTATTTGAAATATGTGCTACCCACATTTGGTTTGGGAACATAAAAAGTTAATATTTCATTTTTATAACAATGTATATAGACTTTGTGTTTTCACACATCTATTGTAGCCCTCTATGGCATAACAGCTATCGCTCATCGG
Source organism: Malacosoma neustria (assembly GCA_963693495.1). NCBI lineage: Eukaryota > Metazoa > Arthropoda > Insecta > Lepidoptera > Lasiocampidae > Malacosoma > Malacosoma neustria. The sequence goes on along the minus strand of OY856399.1, from coordinate 4,759,053 downwards.
TACGCTTGCAAATGTCACAGGTTCGGTTCCTGTCCCATTATTATACATAAACACCAAGAAATGTTTATGTACCTTTATCATGAATTTATTTATAAAATATAACTAATATATGTGTATGGATAAGTGCACCGCACTACGACATGGGTATTTCAAAAAGTGAAATTTCTTCGCGGACGGCTGTTTGTTGTTGAGGGGGGCTGGCGTTGCAGACATCCATAGGCGCCGGAAGCTTTTTTTATTGCTGTAGGACAGCCGACAGGCTGACGCTCGTTTAGAATTTAGCAGTTACCGTCGCCTATGGGTGTTTGCAACGTCAATGGCATCGCGAACACGCTGCTGTCCCAGAGTACAGGAACTTGGTCACTAATGCCGGAACACACTACAAGGTTATTTTGGCGGCATACTTAAGACCAAAGGTGGTCGCCATCCACGTAGCTATGGTGGGTTGTTTTGTCGCCTTTTACGACAAGCCAACCCCGGCCGCAGAGGTTAGTATTCTTTCTCCGCCCCTGTACATAAAGAAGAGTTGTAATATTTTTTTCTAAATATTTGAAACTCAAATCACTCTTCTGGAAAGTTCACTCAATGTCGCTTAGCAAAGTTTCCCTTTAAAGCGTCAATATATACTTTGTTTTTGTAAATAAAAACATACATACCCTGAATCTGGACCCAAGACGAGAATAAAACCGATGACCTCCGCAAGCGTACGGAAGTGCGTTAACCGTTACACCACGGAGGTCTTCGTATACTCGTATTGGATCAAACTATTTATGTATTTCTATTTTTTCCACGATAAAATCGTAGCCTGATTAGTCTTTATAATAAATAAAAAAATGGTGAACAAACTAAATCGGTCGTGCTATCGTGTAATCCAAACTCGTTCAACGATCGGATAACCGGTTTATCATTCCTAATGTCTTCTAGGATGTAGTCCGTCTCTTTTTATATTTCTATAATTTTTAATACATAGATTTTATAAGATGTTTTCTTTTTATCAGATTAAGTTAGTACTGAATATGATTTACAAATTGAAAAGTAATTAGCGTGATATGGAAATGTTTTTTTATTGTTATTGTATGCCGCCTTAATAACATCGTGTTGTGTTCCGGCATTAGTGACCCAGGTTCCTGTACCCCTATGTGACAGCAGCGTGTACGCGGCGCACCTCGCGTCGCAAACGTCCATAGGCGACGGTTACTGTTTATTGTTAAGTATACTCCGGACGCCGAGCAGGAAGAATTTCGGCCATTGACCTGTTATTATCTGTCTCTGCCACTCCCGCGTAAATATAAGTTGGCCGAAATTCTTCTTGCTCGGCGTCCGGAGTATAACAAAAACAAAGCTTCCTGAGATCAATTAGTGCATTTTGGTCTCCAATGAAAGGTAGAAAATAGAAGACTGTCATATGTCAATCAACAACAAATATTTATAATGGCAAATATCCACTAACACACGTACCGGGAACTTAAAAAAAACCAAACGGTATTTATCTTAAAGTGAACATTTTGTTTGTAAAATACACTGTCTAATGTCTACCTGTTTTTTTAAGAGTAAATTTGAAAAGCACTTGAGAATTGACTGAAGCGTAACATTCGTGTGGACAGTTAAATTACGGTTGGAATTCGGCAACGATTTTGAAAAAGTCTAATTGGCTTGTAATTTGTTTTTAATATATTTTAACATCGGTAAAGTAGTTTATAAAAATAACTTTGCTTTTGAAGGTTGTACTTGGAGACCAGATTACTGTCCAAGGTCTGTGTCATCGGGGAATGAAAGTTGGACATTCTACGCTTGGTAGGAAATAGGTTAAATCGTCGTTGTTTAACAGAATGCATATACTAAGAATACGGTACCTAGTAGTTCAGTGATTTTACACCCGAAAACTAGTCTGGTGGTCCCGGGATCCCATGGTCGCATACCCCGCTTAGACAGTTTTTCTTGACTAATGTATATACATCATAATAGTCGTAAGGAAACCATTGGACAACTATGGCGAGTCCAACAGTGTGACGCTATGAGCTGTTATTATTATAATATGTTAAGAGCTGGGAGCTCTTGAAGAACTTGGTGAGACCCCTCACAGTATATAGCTTTTCAATAAATATTTTTATTCAATAATAGTTAAATGCTATTTTAATATTCGAAACACCCTTCCATTCATGCAGGTTGCATTTGAAGCTGTTATCATATACTCAAATTAAGTAATGTCAAAGTCATTGGTTAGTTGAACTTATGCGAATGTTCGTTCCAAGTCAATCAGACTTGATATTTTGAAAGGCCTTTTTATGAAGTACGGTAGCAACTGATAAAGACGACGAAAGGTCCTTCAAACTTGTTTTTTTGAAAACTTTTACTTGAAAAGACTTTAGAATTTCACAAAGACTTGATAATGTGGTGATATTTTTTCACAGAAATTTCTTAATATTTTTCGTTATAAATCGACTTTATGACACTGGATGGGAAATAAACCTTTTTGCTTCAATTTGGATCTTGTTTTTTTTTTATTGCTGTGGAATAGCTGATAGGCTGACGGACCACTTAATAATAAGTTACCGTCGCCTATAAATGTTAGCGGCGCTATGGGAAATGGAACCTGAGTCACTGGCGCCATGTTTAAGAGACCAGGGGTGGTTGCAATCCAGACGAACTTGAAGCCCTACCACCTAGGGTTGATTTCTCGCCTTTTGCGACAGGTTACTTCTAGCCACAGGGGTCTGTATCCTTACCCCGCTTTGGCACAGAGAGCATTTAAAACACAACGTATACGTTCAACGTATTGTGACCTATAATATCGTCTCGGACAAAAAGGATGACACAACTCTGTCCTGCGTACAAAGTCGCCGTAATAGTGGCTCCATGATTAAGGTATTCGATCATTACCACCCCTTGGCTGTCCCAGAAAATGTAGCCAATAATTTTACAGACGGATGGAATCGCCTTAAATTTCTTCGGAGTTGGAGAGGACGGTCTCTTCCAAGTCATGGACTGGTTTTTCGTTTCCGGGTCATAATGGTGTGAAGCCATGTTTCGTCCATAGTTATGAATCGAGCTAAAAATCGGTCAACATCTTGTTGTACCAAACCCAAACAGCTTTGTGAAATTCTCAGTCTTGTTTGTTTCAGCTACACTACAATGTTTTTCATACATTGTGTATAATATTATGGACACTTCCTATATAAATCTTCATTTCTTCTGCTATAAAATAAACAGTACCACGACGATCCGCCAAGACAGTGTTTTCAACTTTTTTAATAATTTGTTAAGCGTCCCGTGCGGGGGTCATCGTTAATGGAAGTTCTTCCTCGCTTGAACTCGGCCACCAACGTGCAACCGTGTAATATGGAGGAGCATGACCCTCTAATGTTGCTCTCAAGTCTTGATTTTCCAGCTCCGTAGTAAAAAAATTCTAATGTTCGATTTTCTTCTGGAGTTGAAAAGTCCGTATTCGTGTGAAAAAAAAAACATTCATCTTTTTTTACTGTTACTCTTTGTCATGCAATGCTATTTGCTTTTCTTAGTGATTCATTCACATATCTCAAGTCTTATAGAAGAAATAAGCTACTGAAGAATTTATTACTATGTTTCAATCGTCGTTAACCGTTCATAGTCCACTGCTAGACGTAGGTTGTTCTCAAGTTTGCGCCACAAAAGCCGGTCCGTTGCTTTTTCCATCCAGCCCTGACCTTGCGCAGTACGTTTTCCGGGACGCGGTCTCCAAGGAATCGTTTGCTCCATCGTCCGGTCCAGCGACAAACGTGACCGGCCCGGCGTAACTTTGGTTCTCTTACCGATTTCCTTGTTACGTATTTTATCTGTATGAAATCACCCAACATTCATCCATCCCACTGAGCGACTTGAATAAATGTTTAAATATGTGTTTCAATATTTAACTATGAAATAACTAGATAAATAAATACATAAATAAAAATAAATATTAAAAAATATTGAAATGTAAAAAGTAATAATATATTCTGAACAATTCAGACAGGGGGCATTTTCATTCTTGACAATCTCTCCCCTGCGGCCAGGATCGGCCTGTCATAAAAGGTGATAAAACAACCCTAGCTACGTTGTAGGGCCTCAAGCCTCTTTGGGTGGTAACCACCGCCTATTTTTAAATATGCCGCTATAATCTTGTGTTGTGACCAGGTTCCATTGCCACTACGCAGATTGCAGAGTGTTAGCGAGAAAATAAAATAAAATAAAAACATCCGGAACAGTCTTTGGGGACTGCCGATAGAAGTGAAAACTAAATAACTTGTGAATTGTATCGTCGAGCTATTGGATTATTATTTTCGGTTTATAAAGAAGTGTTTATGATCAATTTAATTGATCATTAACACTTCTTTACAAACCAAAAATTGTTCACCCAAAAAGTGCTCAACGCGCTTATAGAAGTTTTCACTTCAAAAACTCAACTGTATTTATTTCATTGTAATAAAGTGGCAATTCGAATAGATATGAATAAGTAATGCAATGCAATCATTTAAAAGTTACATTATAAAATAAACCTTAAGTCATTATTAATAAGGTTGGCATTACTGGAGCGAAACTCCGTCTTACGAATCTTACGAATTTACGATCAGGACACGTGACCTGACGCGAGTTTATCATTTTTTACCCATCACAAAAAAGTGCACAACGTCGCTAAAGAAGTTTTTACTTCAAAAAACAGTAATAATAAAATATTGAAAAGTAAAATTTAATATATTCTTAATAAGTTAGACAATGGTGGCTCCCACGTTCAGAGACTAGAAAGTGTTCTTGTTCCGCTTTATTATCATATAACTTGTTGCAAACGTTGTTCTGTCATATAAATAAAAAAGTAGCCAAGGTCCAATCTATGACTATACCGAAATTCATCAAAATTGGTTCAGCTATTTAAGCGTGAAAGCGTAACAAACAAACTCACTTTCGCATTTATAATTTAGTTAGAATTATGTAATTTAATTAATAACATTATTTAGTTAATCTATGGGTAAGTAGTTTTTTTAAATTATTAATGAACATAGATAGATAAGTACTAAGTTTTTATTTGTTCGTATATCAGTGTTGCCATTCAATGTGGTACCTGGCAGCTCTGTGACACTCGTATACCAATGTACAGGTCCCGGTTTCGAATCCTTCGATGATATGCATCGCTTAGTCAGTTTATCTCGTTTTATTTGCGTGTTATAAATTTTTTTTTATTGCTGTAGGACAATGCCAGTGGCATCGCGAACACGCTGCTGTCCCATGAGGGTACAGGAATTTAGAATAATTACCAAGTACCGATGTGAAGAAAAAGATCATAAGGGAACCGGCATAACGAGATCATATGTGTGCCCTCAAGGGGATAGTTTTCTTATCCGTGCAGGGGCGGGGAAAGAATACTGACGTCTGCGGCCGGGGTCGGCCTGTCGTAAAAGGCGACAAAACAACCCATCCTAGCTACGTGGTAGGGCCCCAAGCCCATCTGGATGGCGACCAACTTGGGTCTTAAGTATGCCGCCAGAATAACTGAGCTCTGTTCCGGCATTAGTGACCCAAGTTCCTGAACCCTTACACTTTTAAATAGCGTGTCCGTGATGCCACTCGCGTTTCAAACACCCATACTCGTTGGCAACGATAACTGCCAAATTCTGAGTGGTCCGTAAGCAATTAAAAAAAAAAAAGTTCGAGCCTTAACACCAAATTTTTGGGAATATTATGAACTGACAGTGATCTGGGATCCATTTTTCAATCCAATATGGATTAATGAGTTACAACGGGGGAGTGTTCTTTCTACCACCGCACTACCCGCCATCGGCTGGATGTTCATCCCCATTTCTTGGAGCCTCTTCTTTCTTGTACGAAACGGTTCTCAAGAACGTTCATGTTGCGTACTCTCAGGATCTGGAATGAGCTACAGGCTGAGGTTTTCTCAGCGCGGTACGATATGTGGTTCTTCAAAAAAGGCGTTATAACATTTCTTCGAGGCCGGCAGCACGTTGGTAATGCCTCTGGTGTTGCAGACGTCCATAGGCGACGGTGACTACCTGCCAGGGTGGGCCGTTTGCCTGTCTGCTGAACTCTCGCAATAAAAAAATACAGGTAGGTTTCCTCGTGGTTTCCTTCACCGTCGGTACGCCCAATTATGTTACATGCACATTAGACGAAAAGCACTGCCTCGACTGCTCTGCGCCTGCATGGAAATTGAATCCGTGATATCCGCATTATGACGTGCTAAAGCTGATGTCCCACTGTCATAAATTGGTACAAGAACCGCGTATTTAATAGTCTTTAAAGATCTTAGTGACGTCAAGAAACTTTGCGAAGTTTTAATTGAATTTTAACATCAAAGGTTTCTGATCGATTATAGTTAGGGATAATTGGGTTTGTTACAAATTTGACAGTAATTATAAGTTTAAGTTTCAGATTTAATCTCGTCGATAGGGTCCGATCAAATTTAGTTTTTTTAATTAAGACTGCGATAGTAATTAATTGACTATTTTTTTATTGCTGTAGGACAGCAGACAGGCTGACGGTCTACTTAGAATTTAACAGTTACCGTCGCTAAGGGTGTTTGCAACGCCAATGGCATCGCGAACACGTAGCTAGGGTGGGTTGTTTTGTCGCCTTTTACGACAGGCCGACCCCGGCCGCAGAGGTCTGTATTCTTTCTCCGCACCTGCACGGATAAATAAATTCGAATAATGCCATATGACTAGGAATGTATTAAAATGCATGGATACAGGTGGTTAGACCAAATAATTTCTTATATTCTGAGTAACAGCAGACAGGCTGACCTCCGTCTTAATGAGCAGTTACTGCGTAGAGGCACCGCCAACGCGCTGATGATCGCATAGTGGTATTGGAAACTGGGTCACCGATGCCAGTGTGGCAGTGGCATACTTATGTGACCATATAATGCGAAGAGAAGAATGTCATGTAACAAGGAAAATGCAAGAAACGAAAGTGGATGGATGGACAAGGAGGGGTAAATTCAAGAAAACATGGATGGATGTATTGTGTCATGGATGATACGACAAAAAAAGGGGAGAATTTTGTGATGACTAATAGAGGAGTGTGATCCAGACGGGCTTGGGGCTCATGTAATTTTATCACCTTTACGACAGGCCGACCCCGGTCGCAGGGGTTAGTATTCTTACTCCACCCCTACACGAAGAGAAACGGGTTGAAAAATATGATATAGTGAAATTGATTCTTAAGATGATGGCTTGTAGAGGAGACTGGAAGAAGAGAACATGTTATGCTAGCCCCGTATAATGTGGAAAAAATCTGATTTGTATGCATTTATTTGTAGAATTATTCAGGTTTTTATTCATTTAAGGAAATGTCTAAAGAAATCTTACGATTTTTCAATTATAGTTCGTTTTTTGTCAATTGCTGAGAATAAATTCAAACATTTTGAAGAACAAACATCAAACTGTTACGTAGGCAAAGTGACTTATAAAAACTTTGTCAATTATATGCCTCAACCTCTTCCGTCTTTTAAGTCCGCAAACACTGAAAATAGCGAACCCATTTCAAACCCAGCTGACGCGCCGAAAGGAATTTAAAAAAGGAACGCAAAGAATTCCCGCCGTGTCATTGACAGATGCTCCAAAATGGCTGAATCGGTGTTGCCATAAAATTAAATCGTAGAATTTATTAGTGCGAATCAAATTATATTAATAAAATGTGCAACTATGTTTAACCACTGTTAGATATTTTATTTTCAGTGTATCCTAACTGTTATTATAAATGCGAAATTGAGTTTGTTTCTTTGTTACGCTTTCAGACCTAAACCACATGAGTAAAAAATAAACGTACGTTACGTTACGTACGTTTATTTATTTACTCATGTGCCTAAACCGCTGAACCAATGTTGATGAATTTCGGTATAGTCATAGATTGGACCTTGGAGAAGGACATAGGCTACTTTTTTTAATTCATATGGCAGAACAACGTTTGCCGGGTTTTGTTAATATACCTAGTCAGGTCATAAGTATTGTCACACAGTAAAAACTTTTCTTTTAGAATGCTGGCCACAAAAAAGTTTATTGAATTCGAATCTCGAATTGTTCATGAAAATAAAAATGTATACTTTTAGAATTTTACTCATTTTTTAAATATGGAGTGGACGTTTAAAGAAGACCGTGTTGCAGTTATTGCGTTGCATCGTTGCGGTTACGCGCCAATTCAAATTTTTAACATACTGAAAAATTTGAATATAACCAAAAGATTCATTTATCGTACCATCAAACGATACAATGAAGACTCTAGTGTAGATGACAGGTCAAGAAGTGGTCGCCCTCGGTCTGTTAGGACTCCAGCAGTGATAAAAGCTGTGAAGGCACGAATTCAAAGAAATCCCAAACGTAAGCAGAAACTGTTGGCCCTTCAGATGGGGTTAAGCAGAACCACGGTGAAAAGGGTGTTAAATGAAGACTTAGGGCTTCGGGCATATCGAAGAAAAACAGGACATCGTTTGAATGCTCGTCTAATGGACCTGAGACTGAAGAGATGCCGCGCTTTGTTGAAGCGGTACGCGGGAAAAAAATATCGGGAAATTCTTTTTTCGGATGAAAAAATGTTTACCGTAGAAGAGAGCTACAACAAACAAAATGATAAGGTGTACGCACACAGTAGTGAAGAAGCGAGCAACCGTATTCCGCGTGTCCAACGAGGTCATTTTCCATCCTCGCTCATGGTATGGTTGGGAGTTTCTTATTGGGGCTTAACAGAGGTACATTTTTGTGAGAAAGGTGTAAAAACGAATGCTGTTGTGTATCAAAATACAGTCCTGACGAACCTTGTGGAACCTGTTTCTCATACCATGTTCAATAACAGGCACTGGGTATTCCAACAAGATTTGGCGCCAGCTCATAGAGCGAAGAGCACACAAGACTGGCTGGCGGCGCGTGAAATCGACTTCATCCGGCACGAAGACTGGCCTTCCTCCAGTCCAGATTTGAATCCGTTAGATTACAAGATATGGCAACACTTGGAGGAAAAGGCGTGTTCAAAGCCTCATCCCAATTTGGAGTCACTCAAGACATCCTTGATTAAGGCAGCCGCCGATATTGACATGGACCTCGTTCGTGCTGCGATAGAGGACTGGCCGCGCAGATTGAAGGCTTGTATTCAAAATCACGGAGGTCATTTTGAATAAACTTTAATGTCATAAGAATCTATGTTTTGTTAAGTTCATTTTGGTATATAAATGGTTACATAATGAATAAACTTGTTACAATTATTTTACATTAAACATGTGACAGAATTTATGACCTGACTAGGTATATTTACTTTATATATTACAATATTAATGTTGTAATACAGAGTATTTTTAAATTTAAACATGTTCAAAATTAATCTTCCATGTAAATAAAATGATAGAGGTCTGCAGTTGTGCACGCTTCACGGCAAAACTACTGGATAGATTTCAATAAAATTTTCTAAGTTTTATTTATTAGACATTTGGCCCTTATCTAAAAGAAAATATTGCGATATCTTCATTTAATATAAAGTTATTAAAGTTTCAAGAAACAACAATTTTTATAAGCACTACGTGTTCAGTAATGTGTATTTTCTTCCTGGAAGAAGTGGGGCAAGCGGTGTAGCGCGCATGCGTAGGTTAGTAGAAGTCTCTTCTACCTCTGCCACATGACGAAAGCAAAGCGAACGAAGTCGCGGGTATCAGCTAGTTCGATATATTAATCTAATTAATATTATAATGCTATTAATAGTAAGAAAACTCCGTAAAACTAGTGTTTAAGCGTGGTATACCGTCCCTACCCTCTTGGTCCCTCTTGGATGTTCGAGCCTTGCAGTGGTATGTTTTGAGCTGTTATCTATATTAATATTATAAAGAGGAATTATTTTTAATGTTTGTTACGAATAAACTCAAAAACAACCGAACCGACCATTAGAATCCTTTTTTTGTCTCGGGGAAAACTTCTCTTGACGGGTTCCCCCGGCCCGGGGGGGACCGAGGGATATGTGGGACTCCGGGAAATATGTTTGGCCATCCGACTACCTACTAAAAAACCCCGCTTTTCTCCTATCGCCTACGCCCGGGTCCACGGATATATGGCCTGCCGATCTCGTGGCCCGGGCCGGCGCCGGCCCGCCCTTTGTTTTGAGGCGGGCCCCTTCTAAAGTGTTGGCGCCAGGGGGTTAGGATTTCGTCCCCCCGGCGCTCTCCTAACAACTCTAGGAGTTGAGGGGGGCCGCGGAACAGCACGCAGCCCTCATCCTCGCGGCAATGGTGCGGGCGGTGGATCCTCCCCCGAGGGGCCGCCCGCGGCCGCTTTTTACGGCGGCCGGAGGTCGTTATTTGCCCTCCGGCGCCGCCGACGTGGCCTGCGTTGGCGGGAGGGGAGTGTGGTGGTCGACTCCCGCTCCCGCTCCGCCGCCTCCTTTGCGGACATGACTGCCTCGCAGAAGGAGGCGACGGCCGTCCATCCAGGATCGCCCCGGACCATGGACATAACCAGGGCCGGGAGCGACAGGTCCACGCCGATTTGGGCGACGAGGGCGCGGCGCTCCTCGCGTCACGCAGGGCACACGGCGACAGTGTGGTCAACCGTGTCCTCCTCGTCGCCCGCGCCACAGTGGTGGCACCCCGACGTCATCTCCCGCCCTATGCGACACAGGTACCTCCCGAAGCAACCGTGCCCCGAGAGGACCTGCGTCAAGCGGAAGGTCAGGGCGCCGTGGCGCCTTTCCAGCCATTCGGCCAGGACGGGCCTCACCGCTTCGATGGTGGCGAGGCCCGCGCTGGGGTGCGCGAGGCGCTCCTTCCACTCCACCATGAGCACCTCGTCGCGCAGCTCCGCCCGCTTTACCTCAACATCGCGAGGCGCGGAGCGAGAGCCACGCTCGGCCGCGTCCCGGCGCCACTGGTATAATAGCGCCAGGACTCGGGCCTCGAGGTTCCATGGTAGGGATCCGGCCAGCAGGGAGGCCGCTTCGAAGGACACCGTGCGGTATCCCCTAATCGCCCTGACGGCCAGGACGCGCTGCGGCCTGCGTAGCAGCGCTGTCGTTTTGGCCGTCAGGCGATCCGCCCAGATTGGGGCCCCGTAAAGGGCCATAGACTGCACGTTTCCCTCGAAGAGCCTGCGGCACACTGCGCCCGGCCCGCCAACGTTCGGCAGCAAACGGGAGAGTCCCGCCGCCGCCCGAACTAGCCTCGGCGCCAGGCGCTCGAAGTGCGCCGCAAAGTTCCATCGCCCGACAACATTATCTCTCGAGAGTCATAAGGTATTTTTATATCTAGAAAATAAATGACGAAAGCGGAGTGCCTTATAATAGTATTTTTTTTAATAAATAAATATATCGTAACAAATGACAGAGCCATCTAGTCCTAGATTAAGCCGCAAAGTGATTATGGGTACTAGAAAACTGATATAATACTTATATATTTTGACTACTCTCTAGCTTAACGGATAACGCACTTCGGTACGCTTGCGGAGGTCACGGGTTCGATTCCTGTCTCGCATCTGGGTGTTTATGTATAATATGTATTTATTTACAGAAGTATATATATGTAGTATATTAGTTGTCTAGTACCTATAACACACGTGCTATGTACTTACTTTGGGACTAGATGGCGCTGTGTGAATTGTCATAAAATACTTATTTATTATTTATTTTATATATATATATATATATATATATATATATATATATATATATATAATATTATTTATTTGTTTCAGTCTGGATGGTCCGAATAAATCAAACAAATTTGTTTCTGTAAAAATAACAGAAACGACAATTAAAGTTGATTACTCGTCTCTCATAACTCTTGCTTTTCTATCTATTAATTAAATTATTTAAATCAAATCTGTAACGTAATAACGTAAATATTGTTTACTTTTTTGTAGGCAAATGTCATGTGTCACACTTCTATGACACATGACATTAAGCGCGTTAAATCAAAAGGGATTATGTCCTGGTTACACAACCTAACCATAATACAATAACATTAAAGAGATGATATTCTCTTTACATCTCCCCTCCACGATATGAAAATTGCATAATTTTTCAATCAGCTTCAACTTCAAACATTGGAATTAGTTTTGTCACGTGGAATAGACTCGTGTCTTGATTTCTTTTTCCAGTTTTTATTTTATAAATTGAGTTTGAAATTTTTTCTTCTATTATATATGGGCCGATTCTTAGTTCTTCTAGCTTTTTCCTATTGAGTTTGTTTCCATTCTCTATGAATACCATATCTCCTTCGTTGAATTCATGGTGTCTTCTGTTTCTATTAAATAAACTTTCGTTATACTTATGTGATCTCTGTGTTCTTTCTAATGCTAATTTCTTATCTCTTATCCAGTCTTCTCCGTTTTTCTTTCTTTTTAACTCTTCTGGTATGTTACTGGTGTCTGTGCCATATAATAGATACTCTGGTGTAAATCCCGTTATTGTATGTTCTAGTATATTATACTTATTCACACATTCTCTCGCTATCGATGTCCATGCTCTATTCTTTTTCTCTTCGTTTATTTTACATCTTATTTTATTTACTAATGTCTGATTCAGTCTTTCATTCAGACCATTAGAAAATGGTGCATTTATTGCAGTAAAAATTAATTGCACTCCTTTATTTTTTAAATAATCTTTAAATTCTTTCGAATTTATTCCAGGATATTGGTCCGTTAAGATTGTTCCGATGTTTTCTATGTCTAACACAGTTTGAATTAGTTTTATAAAATCAGCGGCGTTTTGAGTTCTTGATGTTGAAATGAACGCATATCTCGTGAAATGATCAACAAGTAAATGAATATATTTTTTTGTTGATCTAGTGCTTCCAAATCCTCCAATTGTATCTATGGACATAATTTCGAAAGCTTTGGTCGCTGGTCCTAATTGTGACATTGAGCCGAATTTATGTTGCCCTCTTGACTTATTCTTAATACATATATAACATTCTTTACAAATTTTTTTTATATTCTTCACTAAATTTTTAGCAGTATAATATGGACATATTTTCATTTGTGTTTGTGTTATTCCTGTGTGACACCATTCCTTGTGTATTTTATTAATTAAATCAATACTGAATTTTTCTGATAATATGATTTTCTCTCTTTTCTTCACTTTTTTATAATATATTCCGTTTTTCTCTATTAATTTTTCTTTTTTATTCTGTAATAGTATATTATTCATCTGATCTAATTTTATTTCATCTATTTCAATAAAATTTACCGTTTTTAATAAATCCTCTTCTTCTGTATTTGATTCTAGAACAGGGTTTCTACTCAAGCAGTCCGCTTCTTTATTATCTTTACCTGGGACGTATATAATTTTAAAATCGTATTGAGATAGATAGTGACTTAGATCGCCCAATTCTTCGTCTGTTCGTGCTTTTATATTCATATTTTCCAGTGGTTTGTGGTCAGAGTATATTTCGAAGTATCTCCCTATCAGCCAGTGTTGCCAGTACTTTATTGCCTCTTTTATAGCTAAGCATTCAAGATAAATAGCTTTTTTTCTTTTTTGCGTTTCATTAAGTTTCTTTGAGAAGTAGGCCACAGGTTTTTCTTTTCCATCCTCTTGTGTTTGTTTTAGTATTGCGCCTATACCTTCAAGTGATGCATCTGTATATATCTTGATTGGAAGGTCTTTGTCGAATATCTCCAACACTGGTTGGGAACATAGCATTTCTTTTATCTTTCTGAAAGATTTTTCACAATCCTCTGTCCATATAAATTTTACATTTTTTTTTAATAGTTGATGTAATGGATCTAGTAATATTGAGCTCTTTTCTATATATTCATGGTAAAAATTTATTTTCCCCAGAAATTGTCTAATTTGCTTTTGTGTAGTAGGAATTGGGAAATTTTTTATTGACGTTATGTTGTCTTTCAACGGTTTAACCGTATTTTCTCCTATTACATGTCCTAAATATCTAACCGAACTAGCAGCGAATGTACACTTTTTAAATTTTAACCTGAGTCCTTCTTTTTTTATTGCATTTAATAATTTTTCAATATGATTTAGATGTTCTTCAAACGTCGGTGAGTGTATTAAGATATCGTCTATATAGTTCACTGAAAATTCAGTTAGTCCATATTTTCTTAATATGCTACTCAGAATTCGTTGAAATATAGCTGGAGACGTTTTTAAGCCAAACGGTAGACATGTCCATTGATAGTGACCATCTTGTGTTACAAATCCCGTCTTCCTCCTATCCTCAATTCTTAGTGGTATTGACCAAAAAGCTGAGTTAATGTCCAGTGTCGTAAAGTATTTACAATTTCTGGCTCTTATTATTATATCATCTATTAAAGGGAATGGTTGTGCCTGAGGGACAATGTTTTTATTTAAATCTCTAAAGTCTATGCACAGACGTGTCTTTCCTTCATTTTTCTTATATGCTAGTGTGACGGGTGCAGCAAAAGGACTATAAGATTCTTCGATTAAATTCTTCTCTAGTAAGTTGGCTATTTGTTTCTCTATTTCTTTTTTGTCTTTTATATTACATCTATAGGGTCTTTTACTGCAGTATTTCTCCACTATTAAGTCAATTCTAGCTTCATATTCGTTAACAGTCCCAATATCATACTTGTCTTTCGCAAACACTGATTTGTTTTTATCTATCAATTTTTCTATCTTCATTTTTTTATCTTTATCTAAATGTTCTATATTTGTTTGAAATTCTTCTGTTTCCACGTGTTCATTAAAATTAATTGAACAATTTGTAACTTCACTTAATGTTATCTCTGGTTTTTCTAACTTTTTCTCTATTTTCTGTGAGATTTCTAAATTTTCATTCAACCTCAACTTAAACATAGGAATTAAGTCTAATCCTATTATAAAATCTTCAAAATCCTCTCTTTCAACTACATATATATCTACTATTTTTTCTATATCAAATATTTTTATTCTTATTCTTACCAATCCATTTGTCTGATTCACACCATTGACAGACCTCAAGAATATCTTGTTTAAATCTTCTCTATTCTCTTTTATTTTTATCCATTTCGAGTTTATCAAGGATACTTGAGAACCTGGATCATATGTTCCCATTATCTCTATCTGATTCTCAACTAGTAGCTTAAGTCTGATCAATGGTGTGACTATTAGTTTTTTTTCTCTGTATTTAAATTTACTTCTATTACTGAATTGCTTCCTATAGCTTTAGGTTTCTCTTTTTTCTCTAGTTTAAACCAGCATTTTTCTTCTGGATGATATCTTATACCTTTACCCATGTTTTCACATGTCATACATGGTTTCTTTTCTTCATTTCTGAATTTATGTTCTGGTTTACCTTCTTTTTTAAATGTTTTCTTTTTATTTATTATCCCTTCAAGCTTCTGTAATTCATTTATTAAATCTTTTGTATTTTCTATTTCATCTCTGGCGATCTTCTCTCTAATAAATTCTGGCAACCCAAATGCAATTCTATCTATCATTGTATCAGCGTCCATGTCCTTATTTATTTCTAATAATAATCGTTCTTTCTTTATTGCATATTGTACTATTGAACCTTCTTTGTATTTAAAATAATGAGCATATGTCCTGCTACTCCATCCCTTACCTGAAAAGGTTTCTATTAATATCTGTTTCCACGTATTCCAATTGTTTTCATGTTCTCCTTTTATTACAGTAGAAGTATACCAATCTTGGCAAGTTGCATCTAAAAATATTCTTAATAATTCTATTTTAGTTTTATCTTTTTCTATTTTAAATCTTCCACACTCTTTTTCGAATATATGTAACCATTGTCTAACATTAGATGTTTTATAATTAAATTTTTCTAATACAAATTTATCTACAATATGTTTTAAGTTTTTTTCTTCTTCGTGTTTTTCTGATTTTTCAATTAATTTTTCTAATATTTTTTCCAAGCTCGAGTTTTCTTTAATATTCTCTTGAAGTGTTTGTTTTAAATATTTCCCTCCAAACTGGATATTTCCTTCATCATCTAAATATATCTTTTCTAATTCTTTTGAAATTTTTATCCATATTTTTAACTCATCATGCCTTTTTCCTAATGAATTTTTTACCTTTTTGAAAGTCTCCGTCTTTGTCAACTCTTCATGATAATCTGCATACATGAGGTCATCTGGTATAACATATTTTTCCCCTTGTTCTGTGACAATTGAGGTTACAGCTACTACTGTAGTTTTACAGTCCTTTGGAGAAGCCACAGCTCTGAACTCGAATTGCAATTTCATTTTGTGACGAAAATTGTCGTTTTATAATATTATTTATTTGTTTCAGTCTGGATGGTCCGAATAAATCAAACAAATTTGTTTCTGTAAAAATAACAGAAACGACAATTAAAGTTGATTACTCGTCTCTCATAACTCTTGCTTTTCTATCTATTAATTAAATTATTTAAATCAAATCTGTAACGTAATATGTAACGTAAATATTGTTTACTTTTTTGTAGGCAAATGTCATGTGTCACACTTCTATGACACATGACATTAAGCGCGTTAAATCAAAAGGGATTATGTCCTGGTTACACAACCTAACCATAATACAATAACATTAAAGAGATGATATTCTCTTTACATATATATATATATATATATATATATATATATATATATATATATATATATATATATATATATATATATATATATATATATATATATATATATATATATATATATATATATATATATATATATATATATATATATATATATATATATAAATCGCATGCCTGACTGGCGTTCATCCCCATTTCCTGGAACCTTTTATATGAAGCGGTTCTTAATAACGTTCATATTGCGTACTCTTCGAATTTGGAATGAGCTTCCGGATGAGGTTTTCCCGTCGATGCGGTACGGGGATTTTCAAAAAGGGCGTTATTAAATTCCATCTAAGCCGACAGCGTTCCTTACTCTATGCCTCTAGTTTTGCAAATATCCATAAACATCTTTTATCCGTGCAGAAAGAATACTGACCTCCGGGCCCAGGAACGGCCTGTCGTAAAAGACTACTAAAGGTATACGACTTTAACTTACAAGTTTTCAAATTCACTCTTAATTAACATAACATAGAGCTTACATTTCAGTCGGCGTTGAATCGGTGTAATGTGCGAATACCTTAAACAACCCAAGATAGGTGGTGGCGCTACTGTCTGGATGCCAACCTCTTTAAATGTGTCGCCATAATAACCTTATGTTCTGTTCCGGCATAAGTGACAGGTAACTGTGTACTACGTGAACTATATTGCGCACAGCTACCTATCGGTAACTACTAATTTCTAAGTGGGCCGTCAGCCTGCCTGCTGTCCCACTGCAATAAAAAAAGCGGCGGTGACCTCTTGCTATCGTTTGGGCCGTTTGCCTGCTTGAATTGCAGCTATAAATATACATAAATAATAAACAAGAATTCACTATACACAACCCGCTAAGTTATTCGCGTCTACCCTCTTTTTGTTCTAATTACATTAGAGTTTTAACGCTAACAAAAAACAAATACCTTGTTCAAACAGACGGTATTTAAAAGAACTCTTTGTTATAAAAGAAAGCTAATTAACGTAATGGGTAAATGTAATGAATTTTAAATATGAAACTTAGTTTGTACTAGACGAGTTATTTAAGTGGTAGGTAGTATGAAACGCTACTGAATTCCTGCGGCCTTTTTTTTTGGTTTCGGGGAAATAACCCTCTCTTGACGGGTTCCCCCGGTCCGGGCAGACCGAGGGATATCTGGGACTCCTGGAAAGATGTTCGGCCATCCGTCTACCCACTAAAAAACCCCGCTGTTCTTGCCTGCCTGCCGATCTCGTGGCCTGGGCCAAAGTGTTGGCGCTAGGGGGTCAGGGTTTCGTACCTCCGACGCTCTCCTGTATTGACTTTAGGAGTTGAGGGGGGCCGTCGAACAGCACGCGGCCGTCTCCCTCGCGGCAATAGTGCGGGCGGCGGATCCACCCCCGAGATGCCGCCCGCGGCCGCTTGGCGAGAGGAGAGTGTGGTGGTCAACTCCCACTCCCGTTCCGCTGCCTCCTTTACGGACATGACTGCCTTGCAAAAGGAGGCGTAGGCCGTCAATCCAGGATCGCCCCCGACCATGGACAGAACTAGGGCCGGGAGCGACAGGTCCGCGCCGAATTGGGCGGTGAGGGAGCGCGGCGCTCCTCGCGCCATGCAAGGTACACGGCGACAGTGGGGTCCGTGGGAAGCAACCGTGCTCCGAGAGAACCTGCGTCAGGCGGAAGGTCAGGGTGCCGTGGGTCTGTCCTAAAAGGCGACAACACAATCCTAGTTAGGTATGGCTCTAAACTCGCCTCGATTTTTTTATTGTTGTGGACTAGAAGACACTTAGAAGATAGTTACCATCGCCTATGGATGTTGCACCTTATCCTGGAACACGACACAAGGCTATTATGGCGGCATATATAGAGTGTGAAAGATTTGGACCACGCTCCCTCGCCTAGTAAACATTAAAATCAACAGTTTATTCCATATTTGAATTTAAAAATATTTTAAAAGCTACGTCAAAGCCGCCAAAAGTTTATAAACCCAAGATGGCCGCCGAATATCGGAATACCTTCAAAACTTGGCATTCATTGAATTGTTTACCAAAAATTAATTATTTAGCGTTAAATTAATTTGGAGTCATAATTGTTTGCGGTACGGGGTTATAATTGAAATTGCAATGTTTATTGTTATAGATAGGGTTAGCGACGGGACCCGCGGTTTTGCCTTTTTAATTATGCCTCTGTCCGATTGTATAACCATCGTAGTACTGGTATAATTTCGAACGATGGTTTAAGGCATCACGTCTGTATCCATAAATCCAGTTGCACGTCAGTATACACGAGTGATTTCTACATGACATATTTGTCACAGGCGAATGGTTCTTTCTGATTAATAGCGATGAAAGAGTGTGATAAACGTGTTTACAGTATTTCTTATAGAAAAAAAGTCGTAAGTGTGAATTGTTCTGATGATATTTGTAAAACTGATTCAGGACATATGGCCGCTGATGAATACTTACCGCTACCTTGATTCGAACTTCGCGCGTGACATTATCTGCGGATATTCTGTTTTTGTGTGTGTGTTATGAATATCGAACTCAAAATTATGTTATTGGCAACACTGATTAATATTTAAAACAACCAAAGAGAATCACTTCCGGAATATAAGCGACACTTAAAGAGTCACTCCTCGAGTGTGGAATGGGGACGAGTGAGGGACAGGCCGGCCGCTTCTATATAAAGCGTCGCAAGTAGGCGCTAGGCGCCTTAGAATCGGCTTCACCGGTGGAGCCGATGGTCCCCAATTAAAGCATTCTTGCCCTTCGTGGCTGGTCTTCGTTTGATCCCCATGGAGCGGTCGAGCCAGGAGCGCGCCTCACAGGAGACGCGCCCCGAGCACGCTGCCACGGCTGATCGACCCCGTTCCCACTTCTGGGGTCGGAATACCTTTTCCGCCCGCTGTCGCTGTTGTTTGCCGTCTGAGACGATAACAGCCTTACATATACAAAAAAAGCCAGGCGCTCTTTTTCGTTCGATCGTCGTCGCGTGCGGAGGCTGTCTGTCGGCCTGCCTGCTATTCCACCACTGGTTACTATTCATAACAGAAGAAAGAACGGAAGCTGTCGGTCTGCCTGCCATTTTTCTGAATCGTCCACCGCTGGTTCATAAAGCTCGTGGGGCTGGTTCATAAAATAGTTTATCAGTTGTCTAGTACCCATAAGTGCTAAAGCATAAGTGCTGCTTATTTTAGGACTAGATGACGCTGTGTGAATTGTGTCATTTTTATTTATTACATGCTCGTAGTCCTTCTGTATCAACTCTCATTTCAAAATGTAGGTGATATTATAAGCTTTTCGTGTTAATTTAAACTTGGCAACAATCTGTATAGCCAATCCCATACACCTCACGAAATTCTTATCAGTTCGCCTGTTTTATACACTTTAGTCATGGTATACTTCGCAAATGGGGTGTTAGCACGCTATCCACGGGGTTAAGCGTTCGTATTAAGGTAATGTTAGTTGCCTACACTTGTCATATAATCATTATTATGCATGCAGGGGCTGAGAAAGAATGTTCCGGCATTAGTGACCCAAATTCTTGTACCCTTATGGGACAGCACCGTATTCGCGATGTCACTGGCGTTGCAAACACCCATAGGCGACGGTAACTGTTAAATTCTAAGTGGGCCGTACAACCTGTCTGCTGTCCTACAGCAATAAAATAATAATAATAAAAAAAATATACTTATTGCGTATATATATATATAATATTATTTATTTGTTTCAGTCTGGATGGTCCGAATAAATCAAACAAATTTGTTTCTGTAAAAATAACAGAAACGACAATTAAAGTTGATTACTCGTCTCTCATAACTCTTGCTTTTCTATCTATTAATTAAATTATTTAAATCAAATCTGTAACGTAATAACGTAAATATTGTTTACTTTTTTGTAGGCAAATGTCATGTGTCACACTTCTATGACACATGACATTAAGCGCGTTAAATCAAAAGGGATTATGTCCTGGTTACACAACCTAACCATAATACAATAACATTAAAGAGATGATATTCTCTTTACATATATATATATATATATATATATATATATATATATATATATATATATATATATATATATATATATATATATATATATATATATATATATATATATATATATATATATATATATATATATATATAATAATAATAAAACATGGAAATCGTATCTTTACAATGTGCGAAAACCGTTGCGCCAAGGGGGTAAATTAAGGAGAATAGCTTTATACTAAACGTTAAACTTTCAAAGTTAAATCAATTTAATTGAAAGTTGTAATATTTTACTTGTCTCACAATTTTCCGAGTCAACGGTACGAAAAGAAATTGGGAAGTTTGAATAATTTAAAAGTTTCTATTGACTCTGGTCTAATTTAAGTTTAATTTGGGAGGTCTTTTGAATTATGGCTGCACGAATCCAACATTTAGTTACCCAGCCCGATATTCCGTTTTTTCTTATGGCTTAAAACTTCTTCGTTCGCTTTTATAATTGCAAAAAAAATTGGCTACGATATGATGCGGTGAGCTTTCTAGCTTTCTTTTTATTTTGGTTTCCACTTTTAAAGTTTCTACGGTAATTATTAAAAAAAATTAAGAAAAATATTTGGAAAAGTGTTGAAAACAAAAGTACTTCTTAAATTTTTTTTACTTTAAAAACGTCCATAGGCGACGATAACCACCTGCTATCGGATGGACCGTTGTTATAGCCGTCTGTTGCTAGCTATAAACAATCTACTCGTATGTTAATTCCTACAAAGGTCAACGAATCATTGAAAGTTGGCTTTCTTTTATAATTTTTAATTAATTTTTAATTCTTCTACCTACCACTATCCCACATAATATGGGGTCGGCACAACATAATCTCCTCTGTTAGCTGTATCTCAATATTCACACGCTTTGGGTCGTCCATTAATCACGTGATGTTTTTTTTTTGGCATTTTAACCCCCCCGGTGATACATGGTGAGGTTTAAGAATACCCCCCCCCCCTATATCACGTGTATTTTTTAGTACCTACAAAGGATTTTAATTTTAAGTATCATCTAATTTTATTATAGAAAATTAAAGACTACAATAATAACGTTTAGAGGTGGACAAAAAGGTTACAGGTTGTTTTTGACTGACATAAAAATAATGAAAGAAATGCGAAAAACTTTTTTTATACTAATACATGCACAATGAACATAATTTAATATACAGTATCCTCGGACCACGGATTAGCAAGACTTTCTTCAACACCAATAACTGGATAAGCATCTTGCAAGTCAGTTGTTGGCACAGTGCTAAATTCAATTTTGTACGCGTTTGACGAAAAAATAAATACACGTGATATATTATTACACCCCAACCTTGTGATATTTCGTGATTTTTTGTGGACCCCCCCCCCCCTTCGAGCCTCACATGATTAATGGATAGCCCCTTTTTTGCCATAGTTTACGCTTTCTTTTCTTTGGTCTACCTCCCCTGTATCCATCCACTGTAATTTCTAGTATTTTTCTTGTTATATGGCTCTTCCTATCGCATGACGTGGCCAAACCACGCTAGTCTGTTACTTTTAAGTTTTTCAGCCACTGGCGCTACTTTCACACTTCCTCTAATATACTCATTTCCAATTTTATCCATTTTCGTAACTTCGCACATCCATCTCAGCATTCGCGTGTCCGCGGCATGTAACATCATTTAATCCATCCCCTTTGTGGAGTACTCCGATCCATACAATACGACAGGCTTATCTATACAAATAAATAAAATTGGAGGGTCTGTTTGTAATATTAAAATAACCGCTTTTTACTAAGTGCATTAGGACGTATACACGGTACATATACCAAAACAACATTTTTCTAAATTTTTGTCTGTCTGTTTGTTCCGGCTAATCTCTGAAACGACTAGACCGATTTTGACGGGATTTTCACTGACAGATAGCTGATGTAACAAGGAGTAACTTAGGCTACTTTTATTTTAGAAAAAAAATAGTTTTAGCTAAAAATGATCAGTTTCGGAAATGTGTGGTGACCAATTTAACTTGACTTCCAATTTATATCATCAACCATATGAAATAGGGTTCATCTTAGGCTGGATATTGTTGTAAGTTCGAACGAAGTTTGTATATTTCATTTATTTATATTTTAGGGTTTGTAATCCAAAATAAACCATAAGATATATCCAAAAATGCTGCCCAAAGTTACTATTCCACGCGGACGTAGTCGCGGGCACAGCTAGTAATGTATAAAATTACTTTAAAAATAAAAACACATGCGTTTAACACTCACCCACGCGCACATATTTGTGTATACATATACTCTTTTGATAATGACTGAAGTCTGATTGGACAATTGTACAACGTAGATTTAATATTTCCAAATGTCGAGGTCGACATTGAGCAAACAAGAGTTTGTACAAAAACAAAATTTACATAGAAGTTTTGAATCAATAATTCAAATATCATATTATGAAAAGAAATTTTTTTCTTAGTAAAAATATATGAAAATGTATTTTTTATCCCAATATTAATTTTTTAATATACTTTCGGCCAAATATGTAATTATAGAAATTGTGATTGTACCGCTTCGAAAATGATACTTTTATAATGTTAATTAATATCTTTTAATTTATACCTTAATAATGCTTAAAACTTAATTTAGTATTGGTCAACTAGCCAAAATAAAAATGCGTTTAAAATCCCCTTATGAAAGTTTAACGATATTACAGAATATTTAAAAAAAAACTACTCTTGTAATTGACGTATTTTAAAATTTCAAATCAATTTTCAAGTCACATTTCTCTAGCATTAATTTTACGTAGTCCTCTAAACTACCTAATAAAAAATTCATATCAAAATATAAGAAAAATCAAACACTCATTTACTCCAATTTCTTATAAAAAAAATACACCAAAATTGCTATCTAGAAGCTACTTATTCCATACAAAACTTTCGACATAAAAACATTATTATATCTTGCCCACCGACATACAACACAAAACAAAAACTAACCTCAAAATCTGTATTATCATTTCAAACAAAAGGTTGTGACAGGGTTGTCAGAACAAAGTTAATAACCTAACTAACTGACCCGGCAAACGTTGTTCTGCTATATAAATAAAAAAAAATATAGTAAGAAGAACTAAAACATGGTTTCATTAAACTAAAAAGTAAAAAATAATTCTTAACATAAGAATAAAATTACTTTTTTGTCTCGGGGAAAAACCCTACTTTTACGGGTTCCCCAGGCCCAGGGGACCGAGGGATATGACGAGGGACTCCGGGAACGATGTTTGACCATCCGACTACCCACTAAAAACCTCGTTGTTCTCCTATCGCCTACGCCCGGATCTACGGCGCTCTCTTTTGTCTACACTAAGGAGTTGAGGGGGGCCGCGGATCAGCACGGGGCCCTCACGCTCGCCCGCTGCCATTTTCTACGGCGGCCGGAGGTCGTTGACGTGATCTGCGTTGGCGGGAGGGGAATATGCTAATAAGCTCCCGCTCCGCAGCCCGCTTTGCAGACATAACTGTCTCGCAGAAGGAGACGACGGCTGTCCATCTAGGATCACCCCCGACCATAGACAGAAACAGGGCCGGGAGCAACAGTTGCCAAGTGTGCAAAATTTTAAAATTTTTTGATCGTTCAAAGTGGGTAAAAATCGAATCCGAAAATTCCGTTACATAGATACATACGAGTGGTAAAAAAAGTAGCCTATTTCCTTCTCCAAGATCTAATCTATTTCTATACCGAAATTCATTAAGTTTGGTTCAGCGGTTTTGGCGTGAAAACGTAACAAACAGTTACTTTTATATTATTAGTATGGATTTTGGCTTTGTAAATATTTATATATTTTTATTTATTTTAATTATTTAAAACACACTGCTCATCAAAAAAAAAAATGGGGCAAGTGACAACCCTGATTGCAAACAAAAGATGGTGGTCAGTTTCTCTCGTTCCGTGTCACGCAACAACCGCCTCTGTTTCTAAGCGTAGAGTGTCTAAATCTAATGTTGTCTGTGAGGTCTTTAACCTGGTAACGGAACGCGCCGTTATTTCCCGCGCAATCAATATGGCCTCCCAGGTCATAGAATATCCTTTGATATTTTTAATCTGTTGTTTATGATGAGTCTTTTGATCGATTATCACTCGTATCTAGATAGTTGTTTTTTTTATTGTTATGTATATTTTTATACTATTACAATACGACATTTTAAGATGTAAAAATACTTGATTATGTAATAGATGGACTGGTTCCTCGAATATTTTCATTTGATTGTAATTAAATTATTTTTGCTAGTGATCGCCCGATGGTCGGATTTCGACCATAATTAAATAATTAAGCGTTATACTTGAATATTATTAAGATGCCATTGTCAAAGAGGTATAACTCTATAATTACTGATTTCGCCAAGGTTACACCGTTAACTTGCCTACCTTTTTCGTATAAAAAAACAACAAATATGTTACACTTAATTAAAGAAAAAAAATCAAACGAAAAATAAAGAGTAAACTAAAGAATACATTTTTATATTGAAAAAGGAAAGAATATTGTATTTAGAACTGACATTTAAATTCAATGCGATAATTTAATAAATGATTCAGAACTTATTAAACTATACTTTTTAGGGAAAAATCTTTTTGTTTACATATGTCCTTGACCTTGATATTTGATAGTAAAAATTTTCATAATGAATCGATTTTATAATCTCTATTAAACTTCGTTTACAATAATGCATGAGTGGTGGGAACCTTTTAATAAGTATGTATATAATACCTATATGTGTGTGAGTATATGTGTGTGCACGTGTATTTTATAAAGCAACTATTTAATATACATAATTGCTAAGTATCGCTGTAATTTCATTAGTTACCGATTGCTAAATTTGTCATATAAACACTTTTATTTCATCATATGTTTAATTTTTTAACCAATTTATTATTTTAATTTTACAGTTATTTCTATTCATGAGAAATATATATTAGCTTTGATGGATGGATGGATTGCGTAAAAGATGATGAGGGTCGGCACAACATGTTATCTGTTGTGCCGACCCCATGACGCCATATAATGTGGGATAAGGGCAGGTGGAAGATTAGCTTTTTGCACTTACCCATGTAAACTTAAACTACGCAAAATTTTATACTCCGTTCGCGCTAATTTCTTAAAAAGATAGACAATGTTTTCTTCACGTATTAATAGATTATTTCCTTTCTGTATAAAAATACATTCTAAGTTAGGTTTATTACTATGACAATGTCAAGCTTAAATTTAAAAAATAATATTTAAACCATATAACAAAATTAAATACTATATTCGTTAATAATAATACTATCATAATCGTACTAATCGAATATTTTCGAGAACTGATTTATCGATTTTCACAATAATATTAATATTTTTCGTTCATTATTTTACCTATTTTTTTTAGTTTTTTTTTTAACGAGAACTATTCTAATTAAAATTTGCTTTAAAAATTCAATCAAGCGTAATATATTTATAATACGTCATCATTTTTTAAATCTTGGTTAATTCCTAATCAGGTAATGAGATAATCTTATCGAATTGTTGTATTGTCATCGGTCCTTGATAAGTCTACAGCGTTTAAATGAAATCTGGCCGTTTAAAATGGGTCAAAATGGAGTTAAAAGGAGTCGGTTACAAACAAACAAATGTACAGGTGAAACTATTAAAAGTGTATTAAAAACTATTCTTAACTTATCAGGAGACTCAGCTATAACTCTTTATTAGTTTTTGAAAGGATTTATGGGTATATTAGATAAACACGTACACATACTCATAGAAACACGCTGACACTCATATACAAACCCTCACATACAATACTCATACATACATATATTATTATATTTATTATACATTATTCAAAGACACACAAATATATAATATATGTAAATCCATAAATTTTAAATATAAGTATATATCGACACGACTCAACTCAAAGGCCGTATAGCCTCAGCAGTCGTGTCGTGTAAAAATGCCTCCACCGGCCGCCATACAGAGTGAAGTTCGCGCGCTTGACAGAAACAACAACAAACCGTTCGCTGCTCAAAAATAGTAAAAATAAATTTATTTATTTAATAATATTAATAATTGTTATTAGACAGTAATTATATAAATAATAAATATTGTGAAGATCCTGTGTCCGCAGCATAAATTATAAAAATAACCGCTCGAGATTAAATGTGAGGTGGGTACCGACAAACCTGTGTTATTACATCCCCCACAGATTCATAATGTTTTAATGGAGCAGCTAGCTCACTCCGTATGGAATTTTAATTAAATCTCAAAATCATAGATAATATACATTAAGTGTAATTAATATTGCGCAAGTGGGTGCCGGATATCCCAATTTTGGTTAATTCATAATCAATATTAAGGTTTGACTTGAGGTTATTCCAAGGAATATGTGTTCTTAAGGGCCGCATCCCGCACATAGCCGAGGGGTGCGCGCGTGTGTCCTTTAGTATTTTGTGGTTGTTTAAAAATAATATCATTTAATAAATGATGTAATAAATTGATAAAATTCCGATTTCCTTGTCCCAATCCTTAATTCAATCAGATATTATAAATCAGACTACCCTCATATATGTATCTCTTTTACTCCTATACAAAAGAGAAAGATGGGTATTTAAGGATATGGAACCCATTAAAATGCTATTAATAATAATCCTATGGATATAGAAAGCTATGGGTTTGAGGTCATAGAGCAACATTGATAAACTTGTTGGGGAGACGCTGAGGACTTTTTAAGTTGTAGAGTCAAGTTGTTGTAAGTGGTGCAGCGGCGTTTATACGTTGGAATGCTTGAGGAGGTCATAGGTTCGATTCATGTCCGAGTATGGGTGCTTATACATAAACACTACATTATACTACATAATATATCAGTTGTCTTGTACACATAACACAAGTGCTATGCTACTTAATTTGGGACTAGACGAAGTTGTGTCTTATGTCTATATATATTTATTATTATGATTTATATAAACTATTCATCTGCTACTCGTTTTGAAATGGTGTACTTTTTAGTCAAGCTCCTTTGCTTCTTCTTCTTTTTAAAAAGGGTAAAATTTATGTCAACCATAGATTTAAATAATAATAGTAGTAGAAGATTTCGGAAGATCAGCTCTGGTTGTTAAAACTAGCATTTGCTGAGCTTGGAGCCAATTTAGAGCTTAACACATCTGGCTAATGTAATATTTAATTTAGTTATATATATTCTTGTATGTAGTTTTTATATTATAGTTATATGTATTGTTTACAGCTCTAAATAAACATTTTTTCTTTCTTTCTTCTTTTTAGATGTAAAATTTAGTACATCAGTCTCTAGCACCCATAACACAAGCGCTCTGCTACTGTATTTGGGATTAATTAGCTCGGTACCAATTGTTACAGTTATATTATGCAATTTATTTTATTAAAGTAATTCAAATAAGAATATAAACCAAGGTTTTTATTCATATTTCCATTTAGTATGTAGTGTGAAATAAAAAGATGTGAGTTCATAACAGCAAGGTTTTCATCACCTTATTGAGTATTGTTTCTCCGTGCAGGAGCGGAGTAATTATACTAACCCCTGCGGCCGGCCTGTCGTAAAAGGCGACAAAACAACCCACCCTAGCTACGTGATAGGGCCCCAAGCCCACCTGGATAGCAACCTAGTCTGTAAGTATGCCGCCATAATAGTCTTCTTTCTTTCTTTAAATGAAAACTAATAGGTCCAGGCTTCCCAATCCACGTTTGGCATTTGAAAGAAAGAAAGAAAGAAAGAAAGAATTTTATTTGTCAAAAAGTAACAACGCATAACAAGATCGCACACATATAAATAAGTATACAAACTGACTGTTACATTTTAACAAACGAGGCTGACATCTCAGCATTATGCTGTGTCGGAGTTACCGACACAGCGCTGGTTTTCAGTGTCCGCCTACCAACACCTATTACCTAATAGACCCAGCAGCATTATTACAATTTTGTGAGAGAATTAAACTAATATAACAATGTTCGCAGCTGCAATGACACCCTTCCTCCCTGCCTCCCACAGCTCGCTTCAAGTGTAGTAAATTTCGTCATGTCTTATTATGATACTCTTTACATTATAGGTCAAAAGTGGACATAACGAATGAACCTCTTTAACTTAACGACTCCATTATTATATAAATCGTGGTTAGTAATGGACGTACGGTTTTTATGATTTTCACTTTTAATATTTGGGGCATTTTCTTTTCATGTACTGCTTGCTTGGTTATCCGTTGTATGACATTTATCGTGCCCGTTTGCTATGTCGAACAATATTAAAATGTTCCTAAGTAGTCCAAAGTATTTATTGTATAGCGATCCATTAGGTTGCTCAATACATTTTTAAATTTTATTTTAAATTATTGTTTACATTTTATCACTATACAATATCATAGTTTTGGTTGTTTTAACACAATTTTAAGGCTGCAATTTGTTCAGTTCTGAAATTATTTACTTCGATATTTCTTTTCCACTAGTCCTGGCGGCCTCAGGAGATTCGGCGTTGATTACTCAGGGATTTCCTGTTTCGTATAGTTTAGATCGCTGTAATATTACGTATTAATTATACCTTCCGTTTGGAGATATCACGCAGAAGATCGAAAGCAGTTACCTGTTGCTATTAAATAATAATATTTAATATATTTAATAATATTTTTGTGACAATTTATATCTACTCCCAGAGTAAGTAGCTTTATGGCATGTTTTATTTGGAACGAAGTTCCTTATCGCGAGTTGTGAAAGGGGGCTAGACGGAAAAAATTCTCACGAAAAGTTGTAACGACACTTTTTGCTATAGTAAGCTGTGCGGCGTGCGCATGTTTCTCTGTCTCTCTCTCTCTCTCTCTCTCTCTCTCTCTCTCTCTCTCTCTCTCTCTCTCTTATAGAAAGCAAGCCAGATATTTTCATTTTTATTTCGCATTGAACAGTGTGGTGTCGCGACGATTATTTTTGTTGAGTGTATACAGGTTTTTTGTACATAATAAATAATAAAAAAAAATATTATTATAACTTAAAAAAAAATTATTACAATTCCTTCACTAATTAATCGAAAGGAACTTCGTTCCATCCGGGTGTCCCTTGACACCTCTCAAGTTTTTTATTTCCCGTATGATTTATCACTGTATGTTCATTTTTTTTGTATTGCTGAGGAACGCTAAACAGGCTGACGGCCTACTAGGTAAGCGGTTACCGTCGCACTGTGAACACGCTGCTGTCCCATAGGAGTACAGGAACCTGGGTCACTAATTTCAACAAGCTTATTTTGGCGGCGTATTTAAGACCAAAAGTGGTCGCCATCCAGACGGGCTCGGAGCCCCACCACGTAGCTAGGATTGTTTTGTCGCCTATTGCGACAGGCCGACCCCGGCCGCAAGGGCTAGCAATCTTACTCCGCCAGTGCACTCTGCAGTAATCCAATTATAACTTACATAGGTTAATTGTCTTTTATACAGTTTTTTTGTCCACTTGAATAATACTGTCTCTCAATTTATACACACCTAGCTGACCCGGCAAACGTTGTTCTGCCATGTAAATAAAAAAAAACAAGTCTAAGAGCTAGAATCCGCTTGGATTTACCCGTTGAAATTATCCAAGTTATTAAGTTTGATGTTTACAAATCTTTCCAAAAATTTATTCTAAATTTATATTAAACTAGCTGTGCCCGCGACTCCGTCCGCGTGGAATAGTGACTTTGGGCAGCATTTTTAAAAAAATGTTAACGGTGGACAACCCTTATCACTAAGGGGTATGAAAAATAGATGTTGGCCGATTCTCAGACCTACTCAATATGCTCACAAAATTTCATGAGAATCGGTCAAGCCGTTTCGGAGGAGTACGGGAACGAACATTGTGACACGAGAATTTTATATAATATATAAGATTAAAAACATAAACAGAAAGAGAATAGTTTTTTTTTTTTTTTTTTTTATTGCGTAGGACAGCAGACAGGCTGACAGCCCGCTTAGAATTTAGCAGTTACCGTCGCCTATAGGTGTTTGCAACGCCAGTCGCATCGCGAACACGCTGCTGTCCCATAAGGGTACAGGAACTTGGGTCATTAATGCCGGAACACAACACAAGGTTATTATGGCGGCATACTTAAGACCAAAGGTGGTCGCCATCCAGACAGGCTTGAGGCCCTACCACGTAGCTAGGGTGGGTTGTTTTGTCGCCTTTTACGACAGGCCGACCCCGGCCACAGAGGTTAGTATTCTTTCTCCGCCCCTGCACGGATAAAAAGTTATTAGAGTTATGCAAGTCAGGATTCGAACCCGGACCGATTTGATACCGCTACAATCTGCTCGCTCCATCTAGTGCTAAAGTAAGTAGCACAGCGCTTGTGTAATGGGAAAGGTGGACACATATGGCGGCGAGAGGGAAAGCGTTTTTATCGTCTATCACTTATGACTTGGACACCTTGGTTGCTGCCTAGCTGGTGTAACTGAACAGGGCACACAAAAAGTTCGACCGCACCAAGGTCACGTTGCGAACAGTTATTTTTTAATTGTCATTTCCAAGTCATTTACTATTGAGCAAATGATACAGTTAAATGATTTGTCATGGTATGGACATTAAGGTCTTTTATGGTGTTTTTCTTTGTAACTTAAAAAATACATGGCGGTTACACTATGCCTTATTCTATTTGAGGTCAGCAGTCTATTTCTTCTATTGTATTCTATTCTGGAATTTTTTTATTGCTTTATAACAGCAGACAGGCTGACGGTCTACTTAATAATAAGCAGTTAGCGTTAACACGCTGTGTCCCATAAGGGGACATCCATTAATTACGTGAGCTATTTTTCGATCAGTTTAGACTCCCCCCCCCCTTAGGTGAGATTGGCCTGGACGTACATGAGATTGGCGCTAAAAAAATTTTAAACTAAAATTTATTTTTACTATTCGGGAAAATAATAAACCGTTCAGGTATACTATAATTAATTAATTTAAATTAAATAAAATACAAAGTAAAAAAACAGATGAAAACATATTTTTTAATATCTGTAATATTTTATATTTCTTGAAGGTAACGTGAGATTTTCGATTATCCCCCCTAGGTGAGATTTAGTGAGATTTCATTGGACTTTCTCCCCCCATTCTGAGCTCACGTAATTAATGGATGTCCCCTAAGGCTACAGAAACTTGGGTAACTAATGCCGGAACACAATACAAGGTTATTATGGCGGCATATTCAAGACCAAAGGTGGCTGCCATCCAGACGGGCTTGGGGCCCTACCACGTAGCTAGGGCGGGTTGTTTTGTCGCCTTATACAACAGGCCGACCCCGGCCGCAGAGGTTAGTATTCTTTCTCCGCCCCTGCACGGATAAAAAGTCAAACGCGTACGTCAAAGTACGTCAAGCAATATCAACCACATTAACCTGTTAACCTGGAGAATAAAGTTTTGTTTAATTCATTTCACAACTTAGTAATAACAGGAAATGGTATTTAACTTATTAATTTTATTTTTTCCGACAAAATATTTTGAGACATATAAATAAATAAATATATTGAAACATTTCACACAACGCCATCTAGTCGCAAACTAAGTTGCATAGCATTTGTGTTATGGGTACTAGACAATTCATATACTACATACATATATCACTTTCTTTTGTAAATAAATAAACATCATACATAAACACCCAGACGCTGGACGGGAATCGAACCCGTGACCTCCGCAAGCGTACCGACGACGACGTATCAAACAACTTCAATGCAGAGAAAATTTATTGAACGAATTTGAATAATCATTTCATAGTATGATTTTCCGAATTTCCACGACGAAAAAAGTCGTCATGCCCATTGCAATACTTCGTGTATGACGAAATATTTCGTCACATCCGGTTAACAGGTTGAGTAGAAGCCTCTATATGTGGTCGATATCCATTATTCCACTTACTCCAATGCGTATTAGTGGTACATCAAAGGTATTAACGCCGCGCCGGCATGACGAACCCCATTCTATGGAGACACTTACCATAATTACTTTGAATTAATATTGTACCTTATCTTTGAAAGCACCTATATAACTCGCTTTTGGCCTAGTTTTTTATATCTAAAGTTTAGAATAAACATTTGCAACGCCAGGTTTGCTAATACGCTGTGAGAATCGAAGGAATTTATAACTTTGAAAAACAGCAGATAAGTTGACGGCCCGCTTAATAATCAGCTGTTACCGTCGCCAGTGGGTGTGTGCGACGCCATGCACCACTGACACGCTGCCGTACCCGTAAGGGAATTGGAACCAGAGTAACCAATGCCGGAACCCAACACAAGGCTATTAACATCATCTTATCATCAGCCCAAACTCTCGCTTCGGCGCCCAGGGTCCGCTTTCCGACTTTTTCTTCTCCACTTCGCACGATCTTCGGCATCTCTCGTGGTCACTCCATTGGCATGTAAATTAACCCCTACGACGTCAAGCCAGCACTTTTTGGGTCTACCCCTCCTGCCGGGGCCCGGCGGTGGCGGCATGGCCAATTTGTTCCCCACGTAAGTAGCCGGTTGCCGTAAAACGTGGCCATACCAGCGAAGGCAATTTATCCACAATGTCACGGACATGAAGGCTGCCGCTGATGCGAATGGAGTAACGCGGTCCTTCCGCGTCACTCCACACATCCACCGCAGCATGTTCATCTCCGTAGCTCCGTAACACAAGGCTATTATGGCGGTAAATTTAGAAGCCAGGGGTGTTCGACATACAGACGGACTTGTAGCCCTACCACCTAGCAAAATACTCTAAGCCTATTATGTATTATTACGTTGGTGAATTATACATTCTCCTTGGAAAGCAAAAAAAAAAACATGCGGGGCAGTCTTTGGGGACTGCCGATAGAAGTGAAAACTAAATAACTTGTGAATTGTATCATCGAGCTATTAGATTATTATTTTCGGTTTATAAAAAAAATGTTTATGATCAAGCATTAAAGTTTAAATTGGTCATTAACTAAAAATTGTTCACCCAAAAAGTGCTCAACGCGCCTAAAGCAGTTTTCACTTCAAAAACTCAACTGTATTTATTTCATTGTAATAAAGTGGCAATTTGAATAGATATGTATAAGTAATGCAATACAATCATTTAAAAGTTACATTATAAAATAAACCTTACGACATTATTAATAAGGTTGGTATTACTCGAGCAAAACTCCGTCTTACGAATTTTCGATCAGGACGCGTGACCTGACGTGAGTTTAACATTTTTTACCCATCACAAAAAAGTGCACAACGCCGCTAAGGAAGTTTTCACTCTAAAAAAATATTTTTTTCAATATATCATGATATAAAAATGTCAATATACTTGATTATAGAGTCATGATACATTTATTATATCAGTTGTCTAGAACCCATAACACAAGTGCTATGGTTACTTTGGGACTAGATGGCGCTGTGTGGAATTGTACTAGTATATTATTATTACAAAGAGGTGAAGAGATATTTGGGTCTCGTTTCAATCTCATAGTATGCAACATGGCCGGCGACCGGTCATTGTTAGTCTAAGAGCCGATATGTGTGTGGCTTATAATTTTATCCATACTAATATTATAAATGTGAATGTAACTCCGTGTGTTACATTTTCACGTCTAAACAGGTGAACCCAATTTTGATTAATCTCGGTATAGAGATAGATTAGGCCCTTGAGAAGGACATAGGCTACTTTTTTTTTAATTTATATGTCTGAACAACGTTTGCCGTCAACTAGTTATATACAGGATGACTGACAAAACCGTCCAAATTTTTTTTACGCACTAAACATCAATTAAGGAACCCATTTTTGCAAAAAAAATTGTATGTCAAATTTTCACCATAAAATATTTCATATAGGATCTCATTAATTCAATCGTACAGAATAATCATATGGTGCAAACAGCGTCGTTAACCTGTTATTACCTATCTCTGTCTCTCCCGCGTAAATGAGTAGTGCGTATTCGCTCGCCCGGTGCAATGCCGCCATCCTCGGCCTTTTACTAGGTCAGATGGAGAGGTCATTGACACTCTAGCATGTAAATTGCGAGTTCTTTTAAAAAGTTTGTGATGCTGATTACTCAAAATTTTTGTACTATGTGATACAAAACTAAAATACATGTTTCTCATAACTTTTACTAAAGATTCTTCTGTGTGAATTTGGACGGGTTTATCAAAGTCACCTGTATAATAACAGTTTCATTTCAAAATTTCACTCCGTGCAGCGGCGGAGTGATAATACTAACTTGTGCGGCTAGGGTTGACCAGTCGTAAAAGACAAAACAACCCAAGCTAGGTGATAAAGGCCGTCTGGATAGCAATCATAATTGATTTCTAAATATGCCGCCATATTAACCTTGTGCTGTATTTCATGTGGCCATGTCCCAGTTTGTCTGCAGACCCAGCAATAAAGAGCGCCCTGTACGCCCTAGCTTGGCTTATTCGCTTTTGTGAATGATAGATAATCTTAAATAGAACTCAAATTCTTACAATGAATGTCTATTTTTAACCTTGTAATAAAAAAATTACATATAAAACAATATTGATTCAGTTAATTTATCGCATAAAGCTATCTCTTTTTGGAAACCGTCATAGGGCATATTAAAGTTATCAAGCGATAAGGTTGTGACCAAGAATAAAAATAATTTATACATGTTGTGAACATAATATATTATTATAAAGTTTATTCAGTATTTAATATTTAGTAATCAAATTCGTCACCACTAGATAGCGCCTGTGGTAATATTAGCTCACGCTAACTTTTCCCAACGACGATTACAAACCCACATGGGAATTTAACGCAAGGTGTCGTTGTAGTCGTGGGTCGTTGTGGTCGTGTGACGTGTGCTCGCTTTGAAATAATACTTACGAGGTCGTTGTTGTCGTTGTAATAATAGTAATCGCCGTAAACTATATCCGGTGGTCATTTTTAATAATATTCGGCACTTGATTGTGGTGGCCGCGTTCAAGTTATGGAGTTTGTTTACGAGTCCTTGTAATGCGCACACTTCTGTTGTTATCTAAGTACGTGATATTATATATTTAATCATTCTTATTACTTTAATAAAAATTATACGGACAATTAGTAATTTGTATCTTTGGAATACCTTACCAGTTCACTATTCCTTACCGGTTTACCACCTTACCGGTACAACCACTACACTATTCCTTCATACATAAATATGTAATGTTATTCTAATTTATTTAAAAGCTTGTATTAAGGACTTTTTAAGGACATATTTTTAAAAAAAGGAGGTCATTTTCCTTGTCTTTTTTGAGCCCCCCAACCCGATACCTGCGCAAGGTTGCCGGTCAGGGCTGTAGGGAACGGGATGTGTGGCGCAAACTTAGAGAGGTCTACATTCAGTAGTAGACTAAGATTGGCCTGATGACGAAAAAAACTAGTTTGCCACCCAAACTTTAATCCTTGATCATAAACACTTATTTATAAACCGAAAATAATAATTTAATAGCTCGACGATTTGATTCAAGTTACTTAGTTTTCACTTTTATCAGCAGTCCCCAAAGACTGCCCCGCATGTTTTTTTTTTATTTTGCAAACTATATTTTTGTACTGGGCACCAGTCATAGTTGCAACGACCACGCTTTTGGCTCGATTCACAACAGCTAGTGATATACCACAAGTATACCAACGCTTAGCAATGCAGGCTTAGGCGGTCATTACAAGGCGTACTGTGGGCTACTCCACTACGCGTTTC
Source organism: Malacosoma neustria (assembly GCA_963693495.1). Classification (NCBI taxonomy): domain Eukaryota; kingdom Metazoa; phylum Arthropoda; class Insecta; order Lepidoptera; family Lasiocampidae; genus Malacosoma; species Malacosoma neustria. Next base: position 4,722,878 of record OY856399.1, on the reverse strand, counting down.
ACTAACCAGTGTGTTTGCAGCAGTGCAAAAGCATTTCCATCTCAAAAATGAAAAAAGTTGATATACATTCAGACAAGAAAAATCTTAATATCAAGTTATTTTATTCTGCACGGGTATTGCAACGCACGACCTTAGGTCATCGAACCGGCCGTGTCTTTATTCATATTATATTTAAAACAATATGTCACCTCTTAGACTATAATCAACGTAGCGATGAGCCCGCCGTCCGCCTTTCACTCGCGAAGGGCAGATCGGATTGCAAGATCACATTAAATACCAGGCCACATATAACGTAAGTTATCGTATAAAATGGCTGCCGAATATCCCTTTATTACGATAAATCTAAATTACTACTAACATTCTTTATACCGTCATTCGATTTAACGATAAACTCCTTATGGCTCCGGAATGGCTTGACTGAAGGAAGAGGCAAGGAAGAAAGAAAATATGTTTATTTGATGGAACCATTTTACAACGAGTTTATAAAATGCATCAATTGTAAATCCACCAAATTAGGTCAACCACTCAGCGTGGTGCTGTGTCGGTATTAGCTGACCCAGCGCTGGTTTTCAGTGCCGCCCTATTCGGGCCTACACGAGGCGAAATATTGACCCACAATAAAATCATAATTACATTGACTAAAGATTAACAAAATATAAATAATACATACACTTTTATTATTCCAATAACAACACACACATTAGATGCATACCAAAACATACATACACTCAGAAAATGGTACATAAATACTTTTAGTGACAGGTCGTCATGATCGTAGAATAATGTCGGATTTGAAAATAATCCAAAATCCACTTTTTACCATATTTGGGTACTATATTGTCTTAATATTATTGCTACTTTGGAGGATTAACCGGATCTCCTATGGGATAGATTCTCTAAGCGAGAGATTTAATCAAACACATATATTTCACTGGCTCACTATTTTTAATCATGGTGTGTATCATGTTATTGTGTGATAACTAATTAAAAATTACAAAACTTATCTAATATAATTATAAAATAATTTAGTGACAGACTCCGATATTATTACGTTGTATGTATTGTAGTATGTATTGACATCTCAATCTTCTCGAAATGTCTAAAAAGTATACATATATCTGGATACAATTCTTAGGTTTTATTCATGTTACTACGCTACATATAAATCAGGTGGCCAGTGAGGCGCCACACTACATTAAAAAAATTACATTTATTTTAGATTCCTTAGGTATTCCTGATTCCTTACTTCTGCTCTTCATACACTATACTGTATTCGTGAAGTAAGTTTAGGGTACGTGGCGAAGGTTCTGAGCGCGAAAAAGCTGTCTTAAACATAAAATATATTATTATTTTTAACCTCGAAACACCTTAAGGCGTTTGTAAACCTTTTTAATAATACGTAAGTAGGTTACAAATACAGTCGTGTTTATAATGACGATTTTTATAATCAAATGTTTGTTTTTAATTTACACTTATTTATTATATGTTTACACACCCGGCAAACGTTGTTCTTGCCATATATATTAAAAAAATAGCCTATGTCTATCTCCAAGGTCCAATCTATCACTAAACCGAAATTCATCAAATTGGTTCAGCGGGTTAGGCGTGAAATCGTAATAGATTTACTTTAACATTTATAATATTTCTTTTTACTGCCAAGGAACGAACAGCAGACAGGCTATGAATGTTTGCTAAGTTAGAGGCACCGCGAGCACGCTGCTGCCCCTTAGGGGTACAAGAACCTAGGTCACTTACGCCGGAACACAACACAAGGTTGTTATGGCGGCATACTTAAGACCAAGGATGGTCGCCATCCACAGGGGCTTGGGTATTATCCACGTAGCTAGGGTTGTTTTGTCGCCTTTTACGACAGGCTGACCCCGGTTGCAAGGGTTAGTATTTTTACTCTGCCCCTGTAAGGAGAGGAGTTAAAGAATATTGACATCTGCGGTTGGGTCCGTAAGCCCGTCTATGTATCAATATGCCGCCAGCCTTATGTTGTGTTCTGGCATAAGTGACCCTCGTTCTAGATCTCCTACGTGGATAACAGCGTGTTTGCGATACCTCTGGCGTTGCAAACATCCATAGGCGACGGTAACTGCTTACTATTAAGTGTACCGTCAGTCTGAAGCAATAAAACAAATAGTTTCTGTTATTTTTGAAGTGAAAACTTCTTTAGCGGCATTGTGCACATTTTTGTGATGGGTAAAAAATGTTAAACTCACGTCAGGTCACATGTCCTGATCGAAAATTCGTAAGATACGTAAGACGGAGTTTTGCTCCAGTAATACCAACCTTATTAATAATGACTTAAGTTTTATTTTATAATGTTGACCTGATCGAAAATTCGTAAGACGGAGTTTCGCTTGGGTAATACCAAGCTTATTAATATTATTAAATTCTTCATTAAGTAGAAATAAAGACTATGAGTTAAGTGAAATAGCGTTGGCATACATTTCTATTGATCCACAAAGTCCACATAAGTTTATAGATAAGAAACTCATAACTTTAATGTAGAATTAATTTTATAGCCTTTTCTAAGTTGTAACCTAGTTATAATGATTGGAATTTTCTACATTTCCTAAATTTTACGATTGTGAAATTATTTCCTACATTGTAACTGTTACTTGTTTATTTACATTCTCTTTTATATTAGTTTTTTTGCTGTAGGACAGTAGACAGGCTGACGGTCCGCTTAGAATTTAGCAGTTACCGTCGTCTATCTATCGTCGTCGTCGTCGTCGTCTGGATGACGCCCACCTTTAGTCTTAAGTATGCCGCCATAATAACTTTGTATTGTGTTCCGCCATTAGTGACCTAAATTCCTGTACCCTTATGGGATAGTAGCGTGTTGCAGATGTCACTGGCATTGCAAACACCTATAGGCGACGGTAACTGCTAAATTCTAAGCGGGCCGTCAGCCTGTCTGCTATCCTACAGCAATAAAAAAAATAGTATCCATAAAACTAGATGGCGATCTAAAACTAGATCAACATTAACGGTGAGTACATCACTCACCTTAGATTCGCAGATGATATCGTAATCATGGCTGAAACCATGGAAGACTTAAGCCATATGCTTGATGGCCTCAATACAGCTTCCCAAGGAGTAGGTCTCAAAATGAACATGGACAAGACGAAGATCATGTCTAATGTCCATGTCGCACCTACCTCCGTAACAGTTGGGAACTGTACTTTCGAAATTGTTGACGAATACGTCTACTTGGGTCAAACGATCCAGTTAGGCAGGTCCAATTTCGCGAAAGAGGTCACTCGTCGAATCCAACTCGGATGGGCAGCGTTCGGGAAGCTCCGTAAAATCTTTTCGTCCCAAATACCGCAGTGTCTCAAGACGAAGGTTTTTAACCAATGTGTGTTGCCAGTGATGACATACGGAACGCAGACGTGGTCGCTAACTATGGGCCTTATGAGAAAGCTCATGGTCGCTCAGAGAGCAATGGAGAGGGCTATGCTCGGAGTTTCCCTGCGAGATCGAATTAGAAATGAGGAGATTCGCAGGAGAACCAAAGTAACCGACATAGCCCGGATGATTGCAAAACTGAAGTGGCAGTGGGCTGGGCACATAGCTCGAAGGACTGATGGCCGTTGGGGCAGAAAAGTCCTCGAATGGCGACCGCGTACCGGAAGACGCAGTGTTGGTAGGCCCCCCACAAGATGGACCGATGATCTGGTCAAGATCGCCGGGATAGGTTGGATGAGGGCAGCGCAGGACCGATCATCGTGGAGATCTTTGGGGGAGGCCTTTGTCCAGCAGTGGGCGTCTTCCGGCTGAAATGATGAAAACTAGATGGCGCTTCACACATCTAGTTTGAATGAAGAAACTTTTGGTCTTCCACTTTTGAATAATGCTATTAATAGCAATAAATAAATCTAAGATATATAGAGATACTAACTACTATAACTAAGATATTAAGAGATATAAATAATACTGAGACAATTTACATAGCGTCATATTGTCTCAAAATAAGTAGACTTGTGTTATGGGTACTAGACAACTGATATACTACAATTATACTTCTGTAAATAAATACATATTTATACGTTAACACCTAGACTCGAGACGAGAATCGAATCCAAGACCTCCACATGCTTATTGAAGTGCGTTATTATTGATTCAATATAATTGATTATCATGGAACGTGTTTCCCATACTTTGTTGTGGTTCGGTTACCTAGCAGCCATTGATCCAAGGGGTGGAAATGGGGTGGTCGCTCACCCCTGATTATGTTATATAATTTACCTAATAACCAGTCGCGAAGCATGAAAATAAATATCTAAGGATTTTTTTATTGTCGTAGGACGCACACAGGTTGACGGCCCACTTAATAGCAAACATAGTTCTGTCTTATAGGGGTACAGGAACCGGGGTCACCAATGTCGGAACAAAACACAAGGTTATTATAGCGGCATGCTTATAGACCAATTCGGGTCACGGGTCCATGAGGGTGGTTGTCATCCAGACGGGCTTAGGGCCCTACCACGTAGCTAGGGTTGTTTTGTTGCCTTTTACGACAGACCGACCCCGGTCGCAGATGTCAGTATTCTTTCTCCGCCCCTGCACGGATAAAATATGAGCAAGCGAATGAGATGGAATACAAGTGTACAATGTTTCCTACATTCCTAGTCTCTTTGCTCCGGCTTGTGTATTATTTTGTTACCCTATTCTTAACAGGTTCCCCAGGCCCGGGGGACTCCGGGAAAGCAGCTACCCCCTAAAAAAAAACTCGCTGTTCTCCTATCGCCTACGCCCGGGCCCACAGATACATATGTGGCCTGCCGATCTCATGGGCTGGGCCGGATTATTTCATTACCTATCTCAAAACAAGTTATTTCACGTTGGTTACCGTGAGGGTCCAGGCACTAAATATACTGTATACAAACATACGTGTATACATTGTTTTATGTGTATATTTATAAAGCGGCTGTCTTGTGTGTCTGTTTGTTCGTCTGCGCGGGATTCGTTCACACGCACATGTGCGCTTGGTTGTACGGTTAGCAAAAAATATTTCATTTTTCCAACAATAAAGTTATTTTTAGTACCTGGTAATTCAGTGGTACACTCAATCTAGAGGCCCCGGGTTTGAATCAAACAGTGGCATGCACCGTTTAGGCTGCTTTTCTCGATTAATGTGAATTATTGTAACATAGTTTCTATGTACCAACGGTGAAAGGAAACATTGTTCGATCCCTCTAGGGGGAGACCCAAGTCCAGCGGTGGGACGTTGTTTATTATATTATTATTTATAACTAAGTTGGAATACAACAGAGAGCTCTTGGATACGGCACGTATCGTGGGGTTGCTTACTCTGTTGCCTTGACCACCAGTAGTTTAGAACCACAAGGAGCTGCTGCTGATGAAAGACGCTTTTTATAAAATTTTCGGTTATTTTTGTCTAAAATAAATATTCTGGTACTGTTTATATAAAAAAAAATATATGGAAGGTATTAAATAAATAAATAATCAAAAGTTGCGGTTGACTGTCTCCAGCCCCAGCTATACCTTCTATACTCAAGGATTCCCTTTGCCAGCTGATGCGGGTTTTCAATTTATCCTTTCATTAATGGAGGTTACATAACACTGCAGCTGGCAAACTGTCGCCAAAGGCGACCAAACAACATAGGTACGAAGGGGTGGCCTTTAAATATGCTGCTATAATACACTTGTGTTGTTATAAGTGATGTTCCAGTTCCCGTACGCGGATAGTGTGTTAGGGGAACCCCCTGGGCGTTGTAAAGGCGACGGTATTTGCTTACTATTGGACCGTCAGCCTTTCTGCTGTCACTTTAGGAGCAACAGGAAGCTAAACACTTGTAAGGTTTAGATGTTTTGACTAAAATTTCTTAAATATACTAAGACAATTTACACAGCGTCATTTAGTCCCAAAGTAAGTAGCATAGCACTTGTGTTATGGATACTAGACAACTAATACATGTATACTTTTGTATATAAATACATATTAACATATATGTTACATACCTGTAAACACTTAGACTTGGGAATTTGGTGCTTGGTTGGTACGAGTTTCCGCAACAAAAGAAAGATTGTGAGGGTTTTTTTTATTACTGTAGTACAGCAGACAGACTGCCGGCCCGCTTAGAATTTAGCAGTTACCGTTGCCTATGGATGTTTGCAACGCCAGTGGCATCGCGAACACGCTGCTGTCCCATAAGGGTACAGGAACTTGCGTCGCTAATGCCGGAACACAACACAAGGTTATTATGGCGGCATACTATGGCGTGGTCGCCATCCAGACGGACTTGAGGCCCTATCACGTAGCTAGGGTGGGTTATTTTGTCGGCTTTTACGACAGGCCGACCTCGGCCGCAGAGGTTGGTATTCTTTTTCCGCCCCTGCACGGATAATAACGGTTACTTTGAAAACAGTTTTTAAAACGTATTTTCTCGTTATCTTAGGATTAACGTTTGCAACCAGCTCGTTTGAAGGTCTTTAAACTCCCTTGCAAATAAAGTAAATGCCGTGGAATAATAAATTATATATTTTTTAAATTAATTTTGTTTTGCTAACGCTCCCAATCTTGTGAGCTCATACATCCGCCTTCGCAGTGCCAGAAATAGCCTATCGCTTTGTCCGTGGCCCGAGAATCGAATCCTGAAAAGGACATTACCATATTTTCTAATTTATTTATTCTTTTACGAAACTGCGTTTTAAAGATGGCCGCTTGCTCATAACATACTTGAACAATACAGGCATCTTTTAGATATTACCAATAAAGGTACTTGAGCTCAGTGATACTACACTGTGGAACCAATCTAGAGGGCCAGGGTTTAAATTCCAAGCATTTCCTCTCACTTAATGTACGTATTATAACACAAATGAACTAATGGTGAAACAAAATATCGAACCTTGATAAATAAATCACTGGTAAATGTAAACTGCGAATCCGCCTTCGAGATTTTTTTTTATAGCTGATGAACAACAGACAATCTGACGGTCAATTTAACAGTAAGCAATTACCGTCGCCTATGGATGTTTGTGGTGCTAGAGGCACCGCGAACAAGCTGCAGCCCCGTAGGGATACAGGAACCAGGGTCACTAATGCCCGGGAATACAACACAAGTTATGGCGGCATACTTAAGACCAAATGTGGTTACAATCCCGACACCCTACCACGTAGCTAGGGTGGGTTGTTTTGTCGCCTTTTACGACAGGCGGACCCCGGCCACAGAGGTTAGTATTCTTTCTCCGCCAGTGCACGGAAAATTATTCAGATTGTATACAATTTTTCATCTGAAAAAAAAAACATTTATTTGGTGCCGTTGCTCGCGTATTTCGAGTTACTAAAAACGCTCTGTATCTTTTAGCAAAGTTATGACATCAAGTTAATTTGATCTGACTTCAAAGAACCTACAACCCACGGTTTGTTAAAATTATTAAAAATAAAGCAAAAACTTTATTTAACTTGTAAATGGTTGTAATGTAATTTTCATTGTCCTATGGGTATTCGTTTTATGGAGTGGCGATTTTTTGATTTGATACACCTATTGGCGTGCCTTGGCAGTAAAATCATTGCAAACGGCATGACGTTCTGATGCTATCAGAGGTCAGCGGAGGTTACGACTTCGATTCCCGTCTCGTGATGGGTGTTTATGTATAATATGTATTTATTTACAAAAAAGTATGTATATATGTAATATATTAGTTGTCTAGTACCCATAACACAAGTGCTTATGCAACTTAGTTTGGGACTAGAGGGCGCTCTGGGAATTGTTCAAGTATATTTATTATATTTTACCTAAACGTAACATGACAACGAATGTCGACTCCACGCACTTAATGCTCTACCTTAAAACAATGAGAAAGGTTTTATTAGATAAGATGATAAAAGTATATGAAAACGAAGTAAAAGCTAATTAAAAGTTCATGTATTCATATTATTACGTGAAGCGAAAACTTTGTACCCCTTTTAACGAAAATTGCGCCGGCGGTGGAGTAGTTAAAGTTTATACGGAGAAGTGCAGAAAGCCATATAAATATTTTTAAAACGTATTCTAAATACATTAAATTAATTAAAATGAACATTACACACACTACTGTTCGATGCAACCGGGATGAACGCTGAGATGATGATGATGACTGTTCGAATGATACACAACATACACACACATACGAGTATGTACCTTACTTACGCTTTTGTTATTTTTTATAAAAGTTTATGGCCTGGTAAAACCATTAAAATTAATTTTATAATAATATACAATATTTAATTCATAATATACATCAGTATATACTGTATTAAATACTTAAATAATTAATAATACATAATAATAATTAAAATACAATTATTAATAATATATATTTAATAAATTAACATTCAAAATTCAAATGTCAAAATTGACAATAACAAGGAATGAACCTTAGGAATTGGTTTTATTTGTATAGTTATTCATAACTAGCTGTGCCAACGACTCCGTCCGCGGGAAATAGTGACTTCGGGCAGAATTTTTTGGATATATCTTATGGTTTATTTTGGATTACAAACCCTATAAACCCTAAAATATAAATGAAATATGCAAACAGTCAGTATTATTGAATACAACCGTTATGCCATGCGCCTCCGGAATACGTACGTTCGAACCTACAAAGTCCAGCCTAACTAAACCCTATTTCATATGATTGATGACATAAATCTGAGGTTAACTTAAATTGGAAATTCAACCTACAATGTCCAGCCTAAGCTGAACCCTGTTTCATATGATTGATGATATAAATCTGAGGTCAATTTAAATTTTTTTTTCTAAAATAAAAATAGTCTAAGTTACTCCTTGATACATCAGTTATCTGCCAGTGAAAGTCCCGTCAAAATCGGTGCAGCCATTGCAGAGATTAGCCGGAACAAACAAACAGACAGACAAATATTGTAAAAATATTGTTTTGGTATGTGTACCGTGTATACGTCCGAATGCACTTAGTAAAAAGCGGTTATTTTAATATTACAAACAGATCCTCCAATTTTATTTATTTGTATAGGTTTGTGAAATACATCCTGCCCAAGCATAAAGAAAAAGTTGTGTATAAGTAATTTGAATTGATTTACTCTTGCGTATTTGTGAGAATAGTGTTTACAAAATGCGAATACAAGTATATGGTTACGAAACTGATTTACAATGCAAAACATTTTGATGTTTTACAGTGATGCTGTTCAAACTGATGTAGAAAAATGGCAAATGAACTGAGTAGCTATGATGAAACGTTTACATTTGACATATAATGTTTAACAAAAGAACCCTAATAAAGTTAAAAATTAAATGAATTACGGTTGAATTTCGACCCCTGGACGACCACTAGTTCATTATAAGTATGTCCCGGCTGCGATTCCGATTTCAGACACCTGCACGAAGATATTGTTCAATTTGTTTTTCTCATGAAGGTAATTGCTTCCATATTTTAAAAATAAATTGCCTAACAAAATCCCTGTTTATACAAAGTTATTTATTTAAAAAAAGAATTAACCCCGCCTTATAAATGGCATGGATTCAAATATTATAGGAATATTAAACAAAAAACACCTTAAAGAAAATTTATGCTTCCATCTTTCATAAATAAACCAGTTTTGGTTGAGCTATGATCTATTTGGTACAGTCGAACGTCCCCTCAGGGGCGCTCCTCTGTCCGAGGAGTGCACGGGTGTGCGTACCCGAGGTGCCCGAGCATCCGTCGCCTCACTCCCCTTTCCGTCCGAGGCGACAGAGTCCTACCTTTCTTCCCGTCTACCACCCACATCCTTTCCCAAATTCGCTTTCTGTTCATGGCGCGGTCCCCGGTGGGATGGTTGCGAGTACTGGTTGGGGTCCCGGGTTCTGTCCCGAGCCCTGATTTGGTAGTCGAAACCATGCCCATTTCGACTGTGCCTGCACAGAGAGTGTTCCTGGGGTGGGAACGGTATCTCCGCTGTCCGTCAGTCTTGCTGGGCCGGCTACGACGTTAGGCGACTCCCTGGTTTTTCTAGAGTGTCGTCTGGTAGTCGTACCCACGCCTGACTGGCACGCGGCGGAGGTGCAAGTCCCGTCCCGTCTGGAATCCCCCAGCTTTGGGGGCTGGAGCTGGGGGACCTATAACAGCCCTCCCGAAGCTCAAGGTACCGTGGCGCGCCGATGGGCTGCATGGCCGGGGGGTAAACCTGGTCCCGAGCGCCACACCCTAAACAATGATGAAAATGGAATCGGAAAATGCGAACACACTACCCCAGGGAGGTACCACCCGACAGGGTGGAGAATCCTCCCCTGCGCCTTCGGGTGCAGGCATGGGCCCTACGTATTCTGGGGGGGCCCACATTTCCCGAGTGCGATCACCTCTGGTGATGCTGGAGCGGTTGCCTGTGAAGGGCGGAGTTTTGCAGTACGAGGGAGAAGACTCGGACGGTTCGGTCCGCTCGGTGATGTCCTTTCGGACAATTCCGAGCGGCACGAGCTCCCGAGTAAACACTCCCTCTTGCGTTGGTCCCGGTTCCGTCCTGGGCAAGCGCAAGAGGGGGTCTAGCAGGTCCCGGGACCGTTCCGGGGGGGGAAATGACCCCGGAGCCTCAACGTCGGACGACGATATTTCAGCTGACTCGGCTGCCACAAGCGGCGGCCCGTCGAAGCGTGGACGAGGTCGCCCAGCTACGACCGGGCAGTTTATTGGAATGGGGAGAGCTCGGAAGGAACTCCAAGCGGCCCGACAAGAAGAGAAGGAGCTCGCGAAATACGAAGAGGAGCTCCGCCACCAACTCCGCAAGGAAAAGGTGGCGCGTCGGGTCCACTCCGAACTCTCCTTAGACGTATCTGAATCCTCTCGGGCCCAGGGGGGCAGAGAGAGTAGCATGAGAGGAAATGAGATGGAAGTCACCGCACAAACGTCGGTCGACCTCCAAAACTCATTGGATGGGGCTCTGGCTGCAATTTTAAAGGTAGCCGGGGTCTCGAAGGGTCTTAAAGGCACATGCCAAAAGACCCTTAAAGATTCAGTGAAGACGTTGCGGGAAGTGATCTCTGAAATCACCTCCCGCACAGAATCAGAGGAGGTGGGACGGCTGGCAGCCGCCAATCGCCGGATGCGGGCCGAATTGGCCGATCTCAGGCAGGAGGTGGCTCGCCTCTCGGCACACATAAGTAAGCCCAGCCGCCCCGCCCCAACCACGACAAGGAAGGATACCACCCAGCCCTCTCCAGCACCGCATGTTGAGCCGGAAGAATACCAGCTCTTCATGCGCGGCGTCATGGTTCAGGTAGGGACCATGATTGACGCCAAACTGGAGGGGCTGAAGGACCGCCTGTTGCCTGCCCCTCGTTACCGGCCACCATTGGCCCACGAGGTGCGGCGGGCAGCAGCGGTCACACGGCCGGAACTATCGGCGGCGGACTACCCGCCGCTTCCCGCCCCGAAAAATGGAAGTAGGGTAGCAGCACAGGGCCAAGGAGCGACGATGGCTGCGCCCACAACAAAAGCGCAGCCGACAGCCACCGTACGGGGCACAGTGCCTCCGCCACCTCCTCTGGAGGAAGGATGGACGGTCGTGGCTAAAAAGAAGAGAAAGAAGAAGGCGACGACCGCCCCTCAACCACCCGCAGCCAGGCAGGCGGCAGCATCGGCCATAACACCTAGGCCCAAGCAGCCGCCGCCGGCTCCTAAGAAGAGGAGGAAGAGGGGTCCCCGCAAGCTTAGGACCCCGAAATCCGCCGCCGTCACCCTAACTATCCGCCCTGAAGCGGCGGAGAGGGGGGTCACATACGGGGGCCTCTTGGCGGAGGCCAAGGCCAAAGTCGACATCGCCGCCCTCGATATCCAGGGCGGCATAAAGATGAAAACTGCGCGGACGGGGGCACGCATGATGTTGCTCTCTGGCGCCGACCAGGGGTCGAAAGCCGATGCCCTCGCCGCGCGGCTGAAAGACGTCCTCAAGGAGGAGGACGTCAAGATAGCGAGGCCCGAGAAGTGCATCAAGGTGTGCATCTCGGGCCTCGACGACTGCACGACGGCGCGCGATGTGGCGGCTGCCATCGCTCGCGCCACGGGCTGCCCTGCGGAGAAAATTACGTCCGGAGGGATACGCCTGGGGCGCGACGGGACGGGCACAACGTACGTGCTCGTGCCAGTGGTGGCCGCCAACGAGCTGAAGAAGCTGGGCCACATCCCGGTCGGCTGGGCCTCGGCTCTCATCAAGGTGCTGGATAAGAGGGAGCCGAGGTGCTTCAGGTGTCTGGCGCCGGGTCACCTCGCGGTGAACTGTAGGTGTCCGGCGAGCCGCAGCGACGCCTGCTACCGCTGCGGTCAGCCAGGGCACTGGGCCGCCACCTGCAAGGCCACGCCCCATTGCGTGGTCTGCGCGGCGGCCAGCAGACCGGCCAACCATAGGGTCGGGGGTGGCCCGCCGCTGTGCACCTGCCGCCGTACTGGCCGACCGGCGAAAGTATTAGAAAAAGAACAGGAAAGGACCAGCCGCTTCGTGGCCAAAAGACAGGCCAAGAAGCGGCGGGAAAAGGAAAGACGAAAGCGCCGTCGTGCCGAAGCCGCTGCGGGGGACATCGCCCCCTCGCAGGCGCAGGCACTGAGGACTGAGGAGATGGATATCTCAACCAGATAATGGATATCCATCTCCTACAAGCGAATCTCAACCACTGCGCCAACGCTCAGAATCTCATGGTTCAGAGCTTGGCGCAGTGGAATATCAACATCGCCGTGGCCGCCGAGCCGTACTACGTCCCCGCTCAAGGCGATTGGGTCGGGGACCTGGACGGTATGGTGGCCTTGCATTCCAGGACCGCCGCGGGTACCCCGCTCCCCACGGAAGTGGTGAGGGGCAGGGGCTTCGCCGCGGCTAGATTCGGGGAGATAGTGGTCGTGGGCGGCTACTTCTCCCCGAACAGGAGTCTCGCCGAATTTGAAGGGTACATGGAAGAGTTGGGCAACGCGGTCCAGCGGTTCCTCCCGCGCCCCGTGCTTGTCCTCGGGGACCTCAACGCCAAATCTCAGGCCTGGGGTTCCCCGCGGACCGACGCGCGGGGTGAGCTGGTCGAGGACTGGGTCGTGGAGAGGGGTCTGGAGATCCTCAACCAGGGTTGCGAGTACACGTGTGTGAGGCAGTTGGGGGGGTCGATCGTCGACGTTTCGTTCGCGTCGGCCTTCCTGGCCCGCCGTGTGCGAGGCTGGAGGGTGCTCACGGGCGTCGAGACGCTGTCGGATCATCGTTACATCCGGTTCAGCGTCTCCGCCCGTCAGCGAGAGCCTCCAGCCCAGGTGACCCCGTTGGGTGACTGTCCGCGCTGGACACTTGGAAAGATGAATCGGGAGGTTTTCCGCGAGGCCTTGACCGTCGCTACGTGGTCGAGGCCGGGCGACGTACCTCCCGGTGACGTCGATGAGGAGGCGGAGAATCTGCGATCGCTCATGACTGACGTCTGCGACGCGGCGATGCCGAGGCGGGGGCCACACCGACCCCCGCGCCAGGTGTACTGGTGGAACGCGGAGCTTGAGCGGCTCCGCAGGGCGTGCAACTACGCCCACCGCCAGTACACCAGGCTCCGAAGACGGAGTCGCCGCGACGCGGACAGAGCGGCCGCGGAGGCTCGGCTCTACGGGGAGTACAGGGGCGCCAGAAACGACCTCCACCTCGCTATCCGCGAGGCGAAGGCGGCGGCGTGGGGGGAGCTCTTGGCCAGCTTAGATCAAGATCCTTGGGGGCGACCCTACAAAACGGTGCGGGGCAAGCTCCGCCCGTGGGCGCCCCCGCTGACCGAGAGTCTCCCCCCGCGCCAGGTGGATGGTTTTGTCGGCGCTCTGTTCCCCACGAGAGCTGAGCACTCGCCTCCCGCCATGGTCCCGCCTCAATGGGATGAGAGGGACCCCAGCGTGGACGACGACCCCGTGCCCGACGTGGACCGGGCAGAGCTGGGGGCAGCGATGTTGCGGCTGAAGGCCAAGACCACCGCCCCCGGCCTGGACGGCATACCGGGGCGTGCGTGGGTTCTATCCCACGACGTCCTGGAGCCCCGTCTATTGAGGCTCTTCGACGCGTGTCTGCGGTCGGGCCGGTTTCCCCGCAGATGGAAGACGGGGAGGCTGGTCCTGATCGCAAAGGAGGGGCGCCCGGCGGACTCACCGTCCGCCTATCGGCCCATCGTGCTGCTGGACGAGGTGGGGAAGATCTTCGAAAGGATCCTCGCAGACCGCCTCGTCCGGCACCTAGAGACGGAGGGGCCAAACCTGGCGGACGAACAGTTCGGGTTCCGCCGGGGGCGCTCCACTATTGACGCGATCTCGCGTCTGAGGAGCCAGGCGGAGGACGTGGTTGCTCGAGGCGGGGTGCTATTGGCGGTGTCACTCGACATCGCCAACGCCTTCAACACCCTGCCGTGGAGCTGCGTGCGGGAGGCGCTCAAGTACCATCGTGTGCCTCCCTACCTCCGTCGCATAGTCGGGGCATATTTGGACGATCGTGCCGTCGTCTATCCGGTCCAGGGTGGGCAAAGTCGGCGAGACGTCGTGTGCGGTGTTCCGCAGGGGTCGGTCTTGGGCCCTCTGCTGTGGAACATCGCATACGACTGGGTCCTGAGGGGGGTGCTCCTCCCCGGTGTCGGCGTCATTTGCTACGCCGACGACACGCTTGTCACAGCGCGCGGGAGGAACCCTCGCCAGGCGTGCCTTCTGGGCACGGCTGGGGTGGCGCAAATGGTGGCTAGAATCCGGCGACTCGGCCTGGAGGTGGCCTTGAACAAGACGGAGGCCCTGATATTCTACGGGCCCCGCCAGAGGCCGCCACCGGGCCTGAGCATAACGGTGGGAGGCGTCCGCATCGCCGTCGGGCCGTCCATGAATTACCTCGGACTGGTGCTCGACGGGCGGTGGAACTTTGCGGCGCACTTCGAGCGCCTGGCGCCGAGGCTAGTTCGGGCGGCGGCGGGACTCTCCCGTTTGCTGCCGAACGTTGGCGGGCCGGGCGCAGTGTGCCGCAGACTCTTCGAGGGAACCGTGCGGTCGATGGCCCTTTACGGGGCCCCAATCTGGGCGGATCGCCTGACGGCCAAAACGACGGCGCTGCTACGCAGGCCGCAGCGCGTCCTGGCCGTCAGGGCGATAAGGGGATACCGCACGGTGTCCTTCGAAGCGGCCTCCCTGCTGGCCGGATCCCCACCATGGGACCTCGAGGCCCGGGTCTTGGCGCTATTATACCGGTGGCGCCGGGACGCGGCCGAGCGTGGCTCTCGCCCCGCGCCTCGCGAAGTTGAGGTAAAGCGGGCGGAGCTGCGCGACGAGGTGCTCATGGTGGAGTGGAAGGAGCGCCTCGCGCACCCCAGCGCGGGCTTCGCCACCATCGAAGCGGTGAGGCCCGTCCTGGCCGAATGGCTGGAAAGGCGCCACGGCGCCCTGACCTTCCGCCTGACGCAGGTCCTCTCGGGGCACGGTTGCTTCGGGAGGTACCTGTGTCGCATAGGGCGGGAGATGACGTCGGGGTGCCACCACTGTGGCGCGGGCGACGAGGAGGACACGGTGAACCACACTGTCGCCGTGTGCCCTGCGTGGCGCGAGGAGCGCCGCGCCCTCGTCGCCCAAATCGGCGTGGACCTGTCGCTCCCGGCCCTGGTTCTGTCCATGGTCGGGGGCGATCCTGGATGGACGGCCGTCGCCTCCTTCTGCGAGGCAGTCATGTCCGCAAAGGAGGCGGCGGAGCGGGAGCGGGAGTCGACCACCACACTCCTCTCCCGCCAACGCAGGCCACGCCGGCGGCGCCGGAGGGTCAGTAACGACCTCCGGCCGCCGTAAAAAGCGGCTGCGGGCGGCCCCTCGGGGGAGGACCCGCCGCCCGCACTATTGCCGCGAGGGTGAGGGCTGCGTGCTGTTCCGCGGCCCCCCTCAACTCCTAGAGTTGTTAGGAGAGCGCCGGGGGGACGAAACCCTGACCCCCTGGCGCCAACACTTTAGAAGGGGCCCGCCTCAAGACAAAGGGCGGGCCGGCGCCGGCCCGGGCCACGAGATCGGCAGGCCATATATCCGTGGGCCCGGGCGTAGGCGATAGGAGAACAGCGGGGTTTTTTAGTGGGTAGTCGGATGGCCAATCATCTTTCCCGGAGTCCCACATATCCCTCGGTCCCCCCGGGCCGGGGGAACCCGTCAAGAGAGGTTTTTCCCCGAGACCAAAAAAAAAAAAAAAAAATGGTACAGTCGAACGTAGATTTTATACTGTGAAATTTAACACAGAACCATCTATTTAGTAATTTTCTCCACGGAGGGGCGGAGATAGAATACTAAAGGTGGATTTATATTTGTCTGACGTGTCGTGTCGTGACGCGTCAGAAGCATATCGGTTTCATACATTTAATATGGTTAAGGACACATTTGTATGTCGTGACTCGTTCTGGCGTCTGTCCTAAATGTATGAAACCATATGCTTCTGATGCGTCACGACACGACACGCCTGACAAATATAAATCCACCTTAACTCCTGCCTCCTCGGTCTGTCGTAAAATCCAACAAAATAACTATAGCTAGATATAGCTATAGCCTGACTGGATATCTACCAGCTCTGGTCGCTAAATATGCTGTATGTATTGTATTCCGGCATAATTTACGCAGACAGCAGCGTGTTAGCGGTGCCTAATCCCGCAAACATCCATAGGCAACTGCTTAGTATTAAGTGGGTTGTTAGCCTGTCTCCTTTTATACAGCAATTAAAAATCTAATATATAAAATTCTCGTTTCACAGTTTTCGTTGCCATACTCCTCCGAAACGGCTTGATCGATTTTGATGAAATTTTTTGTGCTTATCCGGTATCTATGAGAATCGGCCAACATCTATTTTTCATCCCCCTTAGTGTCAAGGGTTGTCCACCCTTAACATTTTTTAAAAAATGCTGCCCTAAGTCACTATTCAACGCGGACGGAGTCGCAGGCACAGCTAGTAATTATAATATATATGTCGCATTGAATCAATACGAAGGTCTATTAGAATCGTTTATTTTTTTGGATAAATGTTAACATTAAAAATTTACACGCTTTAAATTAACTTGAACTGTATCTATGTACTGAATTTTTGGACTCAATTTATACCCACTTTGAACGATAAAAAAAATTTTACACACTTGTTAAGATCTGATGATAACACACAAATTTAATAATTTTGTCCGATAGTCCTTATCAGGATTAACGCTTTCTTCTTATCCTTTTGCCGAAACGCCATCTGGCGTTTAATTAATAAAAATATTAATCAATTGGGAATTAACAACAAATAAATATATTTTATTGCTAATCAAACTAAATCGTTAAAAATAAATTATAGTTCAAAAAAGCACGCTTTTATAATTAATCAATCTAAAAAGTAAAAAATCTTATATCTTTAAACGAGCAATTGTTGTATATATATTTGGAATCTCGGAATCGGCTCCAACAATTTTCATGAAATTTAGTATACGGGGGGTTTCGAGGGCGATAAATCGATCTAGCTAGGAATCATTTCTAGAAAATGTCATTTTATTCGCTTTTTTTTATTGGAAGAAAAATAACAAAAAGGTGGCGTTTGAGTAGTCCCAATTTAAACTGAAAAATGACTCTTCCTGACATCTATCGGCGAATAATAATACTATTTTTTTTAAATTGCTTTAACGACACAACAATACTAAAGCTATTCCAGCAGATGGCGTTGTTAAGTAACAAGAAGTCAATGAGTGTTTGCTTTGAGGTTAGACTAGAAAATTAATTGTTTATTTATATTATTTGTGTCTTCTTAATGCACGTGTTCACTTAAAAATGCCTAAACAATCTTGAAAAAAACGCTTATAAACAATCTAACTTTACGAAGCCGAAAAATACCGAGCAAACCTCGGTCATCCAGGTACTAGTTCTTATTATAAGAATAAAGTTACTGACGAGAAAATTAATATCACTGTTCTAAAAGCATGGGGTGCTTTGTACGATATTTTTTAACTAACTCTGCGTTTCGGAATGAAACTAGTAAAAAAAAAATTATAACGATTGATATCGAGCACCCCACGCTTTTTAGAACAGTGACATTAATTTTCTCGTCAGTAACTTTATTCTTATGTTAAGAATTATTTTTTACTTTTTAATTCGATTAATTAAAACGTGTTTTCAATTTTTTTTAAATATATACTTTGACTGTACCCTAAGAATTCACCAATAACTGGCCGTGTCAAATTACGTAATCCTTGAATTATATTACGGACACCTTCGCCATAATAAAAAAAGGAATGGTGAGCATAGTTAGTTTGTCACAGAATTGGGTTCTGTAGAAATATATTTTTCTTATATCTCAACTTCATCTGAAGACGTTCGATTTGCGGCTTTTTGCATCTCGAAACACCTGTGAGGATTACGAGTTTTATCTAATCTGAGTGTATATGTATTTATTTACAAAAAAATATATACATATAACAGTCTACTGCGTAGTGTGGGACTAGATGGCGGTGTATAAATTGTCACTGTATATATGTATGTATATAAAAATGTTTATTACCAACAAATCAAAGGTTTATATATAATGAAAGCTAACGTCTAAACTAGGCCAAGCCTGTATCTTAGACACTAGTACCTTCCTCAGTGACAAACTTATCTACAAAGTAATATTACATATTATAATTAAACTATAGGAAATCAATACATACATAGCGTACTATTTATATTTCGGGAATTGGCAACACTAATGTCAATAGCTAAAATCTGGCAACACCATAATAAAGTTTGACATTTTTTTAGAATAAACGTACTCACGTTTTGATGTACAAGTGCTACTTGTTTTGTTTAGCCGAGAGAATTCAGGGTATAAAAAATTTACATAGAACCGCTCCAGACGGTGGAGGCCGTGAGATGGAGTAAGTACGATCCTAGCGTGGGGACTTACATAATCCAGATTTTATACTGCCCACCCTTTATACATATATCCAGCAAACTGTCGCTAAATGCGATGTGAAACCTCTATACAAGTAATTTAGCTTTAAATATTTACAAACAATATTTATTACAGAGTATTATTTACTATAAAGAAGATGTAGTGACAAAAATTGAGAAAGGTATGCTGAGATGGTTTGGCCATGTTGAGAGAATGAATGAAGAACGATTGACGAAAAAAGTGTATAAGGCGAATGTGAATGGAATTGTTGGAAAGGGTAGACCTAGGCGGACGTTTCGAGACCAGATCAGGGACGTCTTGAAAAAAGGCCAGGTCAAGAGAACCCTTAAACCGAAGGGCATGTATATAAAGGGAATAATTAAAGTGGACGAAGCGAAACAAGTACCTATGTAAGGATCGTAGCAAGTGGAAAAAAGTGGTCTCTGCCTACCCCTACGGGAAAGAGGCGTGATTATTTGTATGTATGTATTATTTACTATTATTATTATTTTGATTTAAGTGGCCGGTCGGAATGTCTAATGTATAAAAAATGCCGCACGCAACCCTAAAAAATCCCTTACCTTATAGTTCCGTTTTTTGTTACAGAGTGAAAGAGACGCCAATATTCCAAAAGAAGTGCAAGACAGAGTCCGGGCGAACCGGTTCAAGAGGTGTGCGTGTACCTTAAAATAAAAAAAAAACCCTGTGTCTAGTGATGCTCGATTTTCAAAAAGTGCTTGTGTAAGTTTTTAAAGTGATACAATGTACAAGATGGCCGCGTTCCCCGCCTTTTTCTGTTTGCTGCTGGCTGTCATAGTGAAAGGTGAGTTTTTTTAAATAACTATTTCAGATTAAGGCCGAAATTAGAATCCGAAGTCATTTTAGTCATTCCATATGCGACTGTAGTCTAGCTAAAGAACTCTTCAACATATCTTTTTTGAATGCCCGAAAATTACTTACCCTCTTTATGATGTAAATTTCTTTACTACTACTAGTACTGTCAATTTATCATACATATTTTAGTCTCCGTGCAGGAGCGGAATAAGAATACTAACCTCTGCTGCCAGGGTCGGCCTATCGTAAAGGGCGACAAAAACAATCCTAGCTACGTGGTAGGGCCCCAAGCCCGTCTGGATGTCGACCACCAATGATTTGATCTTAAGAATGTCGCCATAATAACCTTGTGTTGTGTTCCAGCATTAGTGACCCAAGTTCCTGTACCTTTATGGGACAGCAGCGTGTTTACGATGCCACTGGCGTTGCAAACATCCATAGGCAACGGTAACTGTTATTAAGTGGACCATCAGCCTGTGCAACAGCACCTCACAGGTGAGGAACACCTCAGCGATAAAAAACCGGAAAAATCTTCTATTACCACGACATGCCAATGTCCAAAGCGTGCAGATCCAAAAATAACAAGAATAGAAAAGATTAAGGCAATTAAATTTGTCTACGAGAGAATTTCAACTACTAAACGGGATTGAAAAAAATGTGTGGGTGTGTGTGACGTGACATACATATTACTATACTCCGGACGCCGAGCAGAAAGAATTTCGTACGTTGACCTGTTATTATCTCTCTCTGTCACTCCCGGGTTGCTTTGCTTTGTGCGAGTGAAGCCGCATTATATTTACGCGGGAGTGACAGAGACAGATAATAACAGGTCAACGTACGAAATTCTTCCTGCTCGGCGTCTGTAGTTTAGTATTACTAGTATGTACGCACGTGAGAAGTTATACTTCTTTGGTGTAGCAGAACAAAAATAGTTAAAGATCTCATCCCGTATACACCAATTCTTTGTTTGTAAAAGGAACGATATATTAATAAAAAACAATTTATAATATATACAAATAAAAAGAATACATACCCACTCTTAAAATAGTTTCGTATCATTTTTTCTTTATTGCTGTAGGACTGCAGACAGGCTAACGCCTTAGAATTTAGCAGTTACCGTCGCCTATGGGTGTTTGCAACGCCAGTGGCATCGCGAATACGCTGCTGTCCCATATATAAGAGTACAGGAATTTGGGTCACCAATGCCGGAACACAACACAAGGTTATCATGGTGGCATACTTAAGACCAAAGGTGGTCGCCATCCAGACGGGCTTGAGGCCGTACCAGGTGGGTTGTTTTGTCGCCTTTTACGATAGGCCGACTCCGACCGCAGAGGTTAGTTAGTATTCTTTCTCCGCCCCTGCACGGATAAAATATATTAATCTAATATTCATTTGATATTAGATAGCAAGCAACACTGTCGTTTTACATCGCGCAATAGTTTCCGAATGATTTTTCTTACTATTATACACATTTTGTCAAATTAAGTGTATTTGAGAGACTACTGTGAACATAGTTACGAGTTTTAATTTATGGAACAAACATATCCACACGGAACACTTGAGTGTGAAAGGGCTAGATATCTACTAATTTAATCATGTCGAATACTAAAAGTTTCACTCCACATTTTTCCCAAACGCCCCGTATGACGTCTAGCTTCAAAAATATATTTTTCACTTTTAATTTCATAAATTCACTATGCAACGTATGTTTCTAGCCAAATTTTCATTTAAAATTGCATTTTCAAACAAGTTGCGAAATATTATTTCTATAATCATACGAGATGCAAACCCGGTGTTTGTTTGTGTAATTAGTTTTGCATTTTTTATTTGTTGGTATGTAGTTGGATTAATGTTATGGTATGAGACCTTTTTAAATGATTTAAAGTCGTGGCCATCTAGTTTCTAGAGCGTTCAAAGCGAATGAATGTAGGCCAGGCTTAGAAGAACTAAGGAACAAGAACCTTTATGGCTTATTTTTAAGGAGTACGAAGTATCTTTATTTTTTTGATCTTTGTGATCATCGCTGGCCATGAAATCTGTCTAAACAGGCGACCGCTGTATAGTAGGGTTGGAACAGAACCAATTCAGACCACACAACTGTCTCTCGTGGTACTTAGCATTCGGTTACACCAAGATATATTTAAAACAAAATATTTGGAATATTTTGAATTTGGAACTTTGACTATATCAATGGCGTATTCTCAACAGAGAATTTTTTAAATACACACAAACCCGCGGGCAAAGATAATAAAGACGTATTTACTGTACGGGCCATGTGTTATTCGTCCATGACAGTGAGGTAGGTCCGTAAACACCGGCCTATAAATAACTGTGCAGTCAGGTTCGATACTTCTTAATAAATTGAGGTTACTCATAAAATTTAAAAGGCTTTTTAGGTTTATTAACTTTTTCATTAGATTTCGCAACGGATTAATTAAGGCTCTGTTAGTTAATTAAATCTTTTTATAGAACACTAGCAGCCCGTCCCAGCTTCGCACGGGTATTTAACAAAAAATTAAATTAAATTAATTTTTTTTTCGGTCTCGGGGAAAAACCTCTCTTGACGGTTTATCCCGGCCCGGGGGGACCAAGGGATATAAGGGACTCCGGAAAAGATGTTCGACCCACTAAAAAACCCCGCTGTTCTCCTATCGTCTACGCCCGGGCCCACGGATATATGGCCTGCCGATCTCGTGGCCCGGGCCGGCGCCGGCCCACGCTTTGTCTTAAAGCGGGCCCCTTCTAAAGTGCTGGCGCCAGGGGGTCAGGGTTTCGTCCCCCCGGCGCTCTCTTGTAACAACTCTAGTTGAGGGGGGCTGTGGAACAGCACGCGGCCTTCTCCCTCGCAGCAATAGTGCGGGCGGCGGATCCTCCCCCGAGGGGCCGCCCGCGGCTGTTTTCTACGGCGGCCGGAGATCGTTGCCCGCCCTCCGGCGCCGACGACGCGGCCTACGTTGGCGGGAGGGGAGTGCGGTGGCGGACTCCCGCTCCCTTTCCGCCGCCTCCCTTGCAGACACTACTGCCTCGCAAAAGGAGGCAACGGCCGTCCATCCAGGATTGCCCCCGACCATGGACAGAACCAGGGCCGGGAGCGACAGGTCCGCGGCCAATTCCGGACGGGACTCGCATCCCCGTCGCGTGCTAGTCAGGCGTGGGTACGACTACCAGACGACACTCCAGAAAAAGCAGAGTCGCCTGACGACGTAGCCGGCCCAGCAAGACCAACCGACAGCAAGGATGCAATTCCCGCCCCGGGAACACTCTGTGCAGGCGCAGTCGAAATAGGCATGGTTTCGACTACCAAATCAGGTCCCAGGGTAGAACCCGGGACCCCAATCAGTATTCGCAATCATCCCACCGGGGACCACGCCACGAACAGAGAGCTAAGTTGGAAAGGATGTAAGAGGTAGACGGAAAGAAAGGTAGGACTCTGTCGCCTCGAACGGAGAGGGGAGTGAAGCGACGGATGCTCGGGCACCTCGGGTACGCACACCCGTGCACTCCTCGGACAGAGGAGCGCCTCTGAGGGCAAACCCTTCTATTTGCGTCAGGTTACTAAAAAAATAAAATTATAAAGAAAGTTTGAATATTATTATTTCTATGAGCTTTTATTTTAATGATTTTTTTGTTATTACTTTTTATTTATTTTTCGTTATTTTTTAATAAGTATTCTAATTTTTGTAAAAACCCCAGTGACGCACGCGTACATTGCATAAGGTGCTGCCTAGCTAGCCGAACAGGGTGAGCGGCTACCACGCAACATTTTTCTAATACTTACATTTTTAAACTCGTGATATCTTTCGAATGGAATATCCGAATTGAATAATTCAAAAAGTTATATAAAGGTATTGAAACAGTTTTGAATATGAAGTAATTTATTTTGATAAGGATTAATACCAAGATCCAAATAAAGAGTCTTTTCTAGGGGCGGCATTTCAATTAAATTTTTTTAAAATAAAAGAACACTTATTGTGGCATAACTATAATAGTTAGACATAATAATATGCTGTCGCGACACTTTTTGTAAATAATGATGTGTTCTGCAAAGCTGTAGTACATTATTTTATTCTATCATCAATAGTTTTCGCAACGCACGCGATTTAAATAATATTTTAGGTAATTTTTTTACACTTTGGGTTACATTATTGGAGTTTTAGTAAGGATCCCTAATTTTTTTGAAAATATAATATAGCCTATGTCACCCGGGGATAGTGTAGCTTCCCAACAATGAAAGAATTTTTTAAATCGGGTCAGTAGTTTCGGAGCCTATTCAAAGCAAACAAACAAACAAACAAACAAACAAACAAACAAACAATCAAATCTTTCCTCTTTATAATAGTAGTATAGATAAGATATACTCGGCATGCGGCATATCACGGAACATAAGAATTTGTTAGGTTGTATTACAGGTAAAAAAAAATTATAATATTTCTTCATCATATTTTATTCAAGTTTTATAATTGTTTTTGTTTTATATGAGTAACAATACATATAAAGTAACTAGCTGTTCCCTGCGGAGCTGCGCGACGAGGTGCTCATGGTGGAGTAGAAGGAGCGCCTCGCGCACCCCAGCGTGGGCCTCGCCACCATCGAAGCGGTGAGGCCCGTCCTGGCCGAATGGGTGGAAAGGCGCCACGGCGCCCTAACCTTCCGCCTGACGCAGGTCCTCTCGGGGCACGGTTGCTTCGGGAGGTACCTGTGTCGCATAGGGCGCGAGATGACGTCGGGGTGCCACCATTGTGGCGCGGCGACGAGGAGGACACGGTGGACCATACTGTCGCCGTGTGCCCTGCGTGACGCGAGGAGCGCCGCGCCCTCGTCGTCCAAATCGGCGCGAACCTGTCGCTCCCGGCCCTGGTTCTGTCCATGGTCGGGGGTGATCCTGGATGGACGGCCGTCGCCTCCTTTTGCGAGGCAGTCATGTCCGCAAAAGAGGCGGCGGAGCGGGAGCGGGAGTCCACCACCACACTCCCCTACCGCCAACGTAGGCCACGTCGTCGGCGCCGGAGGGCAAGCAATGACCTCCGGCTGCCGTAGAGAGCGGCCGCGGGCGGCCCCTCGTGGGAGAATCCTCCGCCTGCACTATTGGCGCGAGGGAGAGGGCCGCGTGCTGTTCCGCGGCCCCCTCATCTCCTACAATACAGGAGAGCGCCGGGGGGACGAAACCCTGACCCCCTGGCACCAAAACTTTTGAAGAGGCCCGCCTTGAAACAAAGGGCGGGCCGGCGCCGGCCCGGGCCACGAGATCGGCAGGCCACATAACCGTAGGCCCGGGCGTAGGCGATAGGAGAACAGCGGGGTTTTTTAGTGGGTAGTCGGATGGCTGAACATCTTTCCCGGAGTCCCACATATCCTTCGGTCCCCCCGGGCCGGGGGAACCCATCAAGAGAGGTTTTTTTAGGTATGCGCGGGGAGGTGGGAAGATAAGAGCATGAACTCACATGAGATTCGAAGTGTCAGACAGATCTTACGATATCAAAGCACAATTTTTTTGAAACTGTATATTTACTATTATAATTATATCCAAACCCCGTTTTTGTCATATGATTTTTAGATAAGTACAAATAAACACTATCAAAAATCAGACAAAACATACGTGGTAGGGCCTCAAGCCTGTCTGGATGGCAACCACCTTTGGTCTTAAGTATGCCGCCATAATAACCTTGTGTTGTGTTCCGGCATTAGTGACCAGGTTCCAGTACCACTACGCGAATAGCAGCGTGTTAGCGATTGGCGTTGTAAACACCCATAGACGACGGTAACTGCTAAATTCTAAGCGGGCCGTCAGCCTGTCTGCTGTCCTACAGCATTAAAAAAAATAAAAAAATAAAGAGCTAAAATGAATGAAATGTATGTTTAATTCTTGGAAATATAAAATGTTTGTAGCCATTTGTTACATGAAAAAGAAAAAGTAACTGACAATTCAAACCAAAATATAAAACATATAAAAAAGTATAAAAAGAACAAAAATCCACATTCACGCAACTTTCCTAGACGGTCACCCATCCAAGTACTGACCGCGCCCGATGCTCCTTCACTTCGGTGATCGGACGAGAACCGAAGATTCATTAATCCTAAGGATCCTGGTAAGGATAATGATACAAACTATACAGATCATTGCATTGTCATCAGTCTTCGATATATCTACAAAGTTTGAACGAAATCTGGCCGTTTAAAGTGGGTCAAAATCGCTCCCAAAGGAGTCGGTTACAAACAAATAATTACAAACATACATACAAGTGAAGCTAATATAAAGCGTGTAAAAAATTGAAAACTATTAGATATATAAATTACACTGACTATTCTGACATAGATTCTGTTTCAACTTCACTTTTCATTTCGCTATCAGAGCAAGAATAAGAGTCATCCTGCAGATAAATAAATAGAGCAACAAACATGTGCTTTGATTAATTTTTCTAAATATTTACACGTGCATGTTTAAACTTAAAATAAACAATGTATTATAATTTGTCTATGCTTTGAGAGTGGCGGGAAGCTGCGGCGGAAGGCGTTGTTTATTGTATCCATTGATGACTGATTTAATATTTCGAAGATTTTTTCGTTGAGACCCTAAATTTATCCTTGCAGGGGCGGATAAAGAATACTGACCTCTACGGCCGGGGTCGGCCTGTCGTAAAAGGCGACTAAAAACCTAAACTAGGTGGTAGTATGGTTTTTAAATATGGTACCATAATGACCTTGTGTTGTGTTCCGGCATAAGTGACCAGGTTCCAGTACCACTACGCGAATAGCAGCGTGTTAGCGATGCCCCTGGCGTTGTAAACACCCATAGGCGACGGTAACTGCTAAATTCTATCTGCTGTACTACAGCTATAAAAAAAATTATTTACTGTATGGAAAGTAATTCGCCTCAGTTCTTTCGTAAACAACTGTGATAATTTATACTACACCATCTAGTACCAAATTAAGAAACAGAGTGTTTGTTTTATGAAATGAAATGAAAAAAATAATATTACACGTAAACACCAATATTTAAATCTTATATTCGCATTTAATTAAGCTATTTCGATTACTTTGATCGAATTTGATTTCAAAATTATTTGATGTTGATGTGTTAACATCTACTGGCGCGCCTTGGCAGTAATATTGGCTCGGCTAATGGAATGTTGCTTTGATGCCATAAAAACTAATACTTCTATAATTATTTCGGTAAAATTCGTACTCATATTTTGTTTATTATTGTTTACTAGCTGTGCCCGCGACTCCGTCCGCGTGGAATAGTGACTTTGGGCAGAATTTTTTGGATATATCTTATGGTTTAATTTGGATTACAAACCCTATAAACCCTAAAATATAAATGAAATATGCAAACAGTCAGTATTATCGAATGCAACTGTTATGCCATGCGCCTCCGGAATACGTACGTTCGAACCTATGTACAAAGTCCAGCCTAAGCTAAACCCTATTTCATATGACTGATGACATAAATCTGAGGTTAACTTAAATTGGAAATTCAACCTACAATTCCAGCCTAAGCTGAACCCTATTTCATATGATTGATGATAATTATAAATCTGGGGTCAACTTAAATTGGAAATAAAATTTCTGAAACTTATCATTTTAAACAAAAACTTTTCTAAAATAAAAATAGTCTAAGTTACTCCTTGATACATCAGCTATCTGCCAGTGAAAGTCCCGTCAAAATCGGTGCAGCCATTTCAGAGATTAGCTAGTACAAACACACAGACAGACAGACAAAAATTGTATAAAAATGTTGTTTTGGTATATGTACCGTGTATACGTCCGAATGCACTTAGTAAAAAGCGGTTATTTTAATATTACAAACAGACGCTCCAATTTCATTTATTTGTATAGAAAAGTACTTATATAAAATTTTATGAATGTTTGAATGAAAATATACGGATGTTTCACACCTGCCGGGAGTCCTGTGACGACGGCCTATTTATTGGAACGGAGTTCTTTTATGCGCCTTATTGGTTAACTGGTAGAAATCGTCACGTAACGAAAAAGCGTTAAACCCCCTCTGAACAGGCTCGTCATTCCTAAATCCTTCCACTTTCCTACCTTTGAATCTTCGCGGTAAGACAAAACGTCAAACCTATCGTTCGACGCGACACCTAGAATCTCAACAGCGTGTGCGGCGGTGCGAGCGTTTGCCACCAAAAATTATCTATAGATACAAATAAATATAATTGGAGGGTCTGTTTGTAATAATAAAATAACCGTTTTTTACTAAGTGCATTTGGATGTATATACGGTACATATACCAAAACAACATTTTTTACTAAATTTGTCTGTCTGTCTGTTTGTTCCGGCTTATCTCTGAAACGGCTGGATTGATTTGGACGGGACTTTCACTGGCAGATAGCTGATGTAACTAGGAGTAACTTAGGCTACTTTGATTTAAGAAAAACACAATAGTTTTTGTTAAAAATTATCATTTTCGGAAATTTTTAAAATCCAATTTAAGTTGACCTCAGATTTATATCATCAATCATATGAAATAGAGTTCAGCTTAGGCTGGACATTGTGGGTTGTATTTCCAATTTAAGTTGACCTCACATATCCAAAAAATGTTGCCCAAAGTCACGATTCTACGCGGACGGAGTCGCTGGCACAGCTAGTCCTAAATAATATTAAAACTGTGCATATTAAGTCCCGCGGGTAAAAATAAGGATACAAAATTAGAACTCAAAAATTGGTGAAGTGATGTGAAGTAATGTGGTGAAACAACTGTGAGTACAAAATCCTTGTTTATTCCGTCCATCTATCCTGACGGTCTGTTTTTCTAAACTATCTTCAATTTAAGCCTCCATCCCTTCCTTTCTCTTTCTTGCAATCTCTATTTTCTATGCTTGTATGTGTACGTGTGTGTGAGAGTGTGTAAGCATTGTACCTATATATGGTGAACAATATAACCTCAATTTTATGACATGTAAATAACATTTATATATATTTTATTCTGTTATCATTTTAAATTATACGGGACCGTCACCTAATATTCGCTATTTTGTATGACTGTTGTGTTCTAAGATTAATTAAAATTAGTTATTGTCCTACATGACATTGGCAAAATGCACTAGTCGTGCCATACCATCTCCAAACCATAGACTAAACAGCATTTTTTTTACAATAAGTTTCTAATATCAGTGTTGATTTTTTTTTTAATTTAAAGACGTAAATACGTATTTTAAATTGCTTTTGACACATCGATTAATCATCTCGATTTTGTTAAATTAGCAATATTTAATTGTGAAACGTGCTTTTTAATGTACAATCACATTTCCTGTAAACATTTATTGCGCCATTATAACAAAGTCCTAGTTTCTGTTATAGCTCCGTTATGTCACGTACTGCCTCATTCAAAATGAGTCATGAGTCCACGGATACATCATGACTAATCTTGAGAAATCATCACCTAGAAGATGTGATTACTAAGTACAGGTCACCGGCGTATAGCATATTCACCTTTGTCATCATTTTAGTATTTAATTTTGGTTGCAATCCAAATTTTCGCTTCGAAAAAAACCAGACAATAAACTTAATTACATTCGGAAACCTCGGAGGTCTCAGATTCGAATTCCGCTCCTGGCATGAACATAACATTGTTCTGCAATATAAGTATAAAAAAGTAGCCTATGTCCTTCTCCAAGGTCCAATCTATCACTATGTCGAAATTCATCAAAATTGATCCAGTGGCTTAGGCGTGAAAACGTAACAAACAGACTGAGTTATTGTCCCGGTATATATTATATATATTTATTTATTTTCACAAAATAAGAAGTGATCAGATCCGTAAACAAACAAAGCTTACAGAGGCTTTAGAACAAGTTTTGAAAATGAAATGGTAATAATGTTCAGGACATATGTCACGTCTCACAGATAACTGGACTGTAAGAACCACATCATGGAGAGGTCCACAGGGCAAGAGAGATGTGGGAAGAACTTACAGTCGGTGGACTCATGATAGCAGGAAGACATTGGAGAAGGCTTTTACCCGAAAGGGGTCCATATAAAAATATTTAAATACTAGTTGAACCGTCAAACGTTGTTCTACCATATGAATTAAAAAAAAGTAACCTATGTTCTTTTCCAAGATCCAATCTATGGCTATACCGAAATTCATCAAAATTGGTTCAGATAATATTAGATACGATATGTAACTAACTTAACTAAAACTTAGATTAAACTACTACTACTTTTTTTTTTGTCTCGGGGAAAAACCACTCTTGACGGGTTCCCCCGGCCCGGGGGGACCGAGGGATATGTGGGACTCCGGGAAAGATGTTTGGCCATCCGACTACCCACTAAAAAACCCCGCTGTTCTCCTATCGCCTACGCCCGGGCCTACGGATATATGGCCTGCCGATCTCGTGGCACGGGCCGGCGCCGGCCCGCCCTTTGTTTTAAGGCGGGCCTCTTCTTAAGTGTGGTCCACCGTGTCCTCCTCGTCGCCCGCACCACAGTGGTGGCACCCCGACGTCATCTCCCGCCCTAAAACTACTACTACTAACTAAACTACTAACAAGTGTATAAAAAAATGGAACTAAAAAGGCTTATAATTATTATTAATATTTATTTATATATTTGCTCTCATTATCAAGTCTGCGGTTTAAAGGAAGTTGTTAAAAACGTATTATTGACTCTTTTCGATTTTTAATTGCATTAGGATGTTATTAATAACTGATTAATTTAATTATTATATAATAGAAAGTTTTTACGTCACATCTGAGGTAATTAAGTTCGATTTCATAAGATTATAAAAATACGACAATTCACACAGCGCCATCTAATACCGAAGTTAATAGCGGAACTTTGTTATGGATACTTAAAAACTTGTATACTAGTTATATAATTTTCTTTGGTAACAATACATTTATATTTCTACACAAACAGCTGTAGGCAACAGAACAGCAGACTGACGGTCCACATAATAGCAAGCAGCTACCGTTATCCGTCACCTATGAATGTTTGCAACGCTAAGGGCGCCGCCGCGAACACGCTGCCGTCCAATAGGGTACAAAAACCTTGGTCACTAATGCTGAAACAACACAAGGTTATTATGGCGGTATACTTAAGACCAAAGGTGGTCACTATCCAGACGGGCTTGAGGCCCTACCACGTGGCTAGGGCGGGTTGTTTTGTCGCCTTTTACGACAGGTCGACCCCGGCCGCAGAGGTTAGTATCCTTACTCCGTCCCTGCACGGAGAAACATTCACACCTTTCTTCGTAATTTGTCTCCATCCATCCACTGTCATTTCTAGCCGGAGTCGGCCTGTCATAAAAGGCGACAAAACCACCCTAGCTACGTGCTAGGGCCCGACGTCCATCTGGATGGCCCGCCATACTAACCTTGGGTTGTGTTCCGGTGTTAGCGACCCAGGTTCCTTTACCCATATGGAACAGCAGCGTGTTCGCGACCGCCAGCTTCTCTGCTGTTCCTGAGCAATAAAAAAAATGTTAAGATTAAAGAAAAAAGATGAAAGAAGATGTAGTGACAAAAATTGAGAAAGGTATGCTGAGATGGTTTGGCCATGTCGAGAGAATGAATGATGAACGGTTGACGAAAAAAGTGTACAAGGCGATTGTGAATGGAAGTGTTGGAAGGGGTAGACCTAGGCGGATGTTTCGAGACCAAATCAGGGACGTCTTGAAAAAAGGCCAGGTCAATAGTACCCTAAACCGAAGGGCATGTATGAAGGGAATAATGAAAGTGGACGAAGCGAAACAAGTATGTAAGGATCGTAGCAAGTGGAAAAAAGTGGTCTCTGCCTACCTCTACGGGAAAGAGGCGTGATTATATGTATGTATGTTAAGATGACGATACAATGGAAAGAGAAAACGTGTTGTGCCGACCCTACATAGTTTGGAATAAGGGCAGGGAGAAGAGGAATCCTACTTATATACAATTCCTTTTGTAAATACATACATATTATATACAACATCCAGACTGGACTCTTGGCCTCTTATTTTGTGACCTTGCCTACATGATTAAGCCGACTTTTAAAAATCAATATCAAAGATTGACTGAACCGATGAGTCAGTTAATTGCATACAAATGCAGTGCAGTCGCATGAATCATTCCTTTGTATGTTACTTTATCATCGCACAGAGGTTGTTATTATATTATATAATAGGCACCATATCCGGTAGCTATTAAAAATGGCCGTTTCAAAAGTATCCTAACCTAGGCTTCAAGCCCGACGTGATGGCAACTTTTGGTATGTATCCATAGCCGACGGCAACTGCTAACTAATAAGGAAGCTGTCAGCCTGTCTGTTACTCTTCAGCAATAAAAAAATATCCTCTCGTCCCTCAATATCTTGAAAATTATGAACACTAAAAATACTGTTAAGTTAATGTATTGAATTATGCTCTGTGTCAGTAAGCTCCCATGCAATATGTAAATTGGAAACGTATTGCACAGTCCAAAAAACCTTTGACTGAATTAGAAAATAACTTGTTGCTAGTAAATAACAGTTTACGCGACATTGCCGTAATGAGGCCGAGCACGTAGGTGTGCGTGTACATTGTATCACGTAATGCAAATACATTACAATGACGGATTAATAAAACAAATTACCTCAAGAAAATATATGCAAGAAAGAAAACAACATTTATTTATCACACAGAACGTAATAGTCAATAATGTAATTAAACGAAAAAACACATTCGTATGCCAACAATAAAAAAAGAGTCGTTAGACATTCAAGTCTTTTTTATAAGTTGGTCGCATTTGTTCGACAAGGACGGGGAATGGATATAAGACACACACATATTTTTGGCCCTCGGAAGACTGAACCTTATCAGTGTCGCATCGAAACTTCGGGTATATCGGGTTCTCCGTACTGGTACTGCGACCACTCAAATGGCTGGCAAAAGATATCCAGGGTGAACGCGGCATACCTACTAAAAGCCCCCGGTCGTTACCTAAAGCTTTTGTGGGGTCGCAGGATAGACTTTTGGTCATTGCTCTGCTACACCATAGGCATAGCATCGTCACCTAGACCCACTGTAGGCAACCGGCGTTAACAATCCTAAATACTATTTTACTTTTTACACGTGTCGTGTCGTAACAGCCAATGGAGAAACGTCAACCAGTAAAATGTACATTTCACGACAAATTACCGGTTATAAGTGGCTGAAATGTTCACTGCTAATGACGGCACGTACATTTGGTATATTTTAAGGTACTTACTTGTATATTTTATGGTACTTTTTACTGGTATATTTTAAGGTACTTTTTACTGTATTTTTACTTTCGCGGAAATGTTTTATTGCATTTTATTATCCAGACTAATAGGTTGGTTAAGGATGTAAGAAGTCCTATTAAGACCTTCCACACTGTCGCCGTGTGCCCTGCATGGCGCGAGGAGCGCCGCGCCCTCGTCGCCAAAATCGGCGCGGACCTGTCGCTCCCGGCCCTGGTTCTGTCCATGGTCGGGGGCGATCCTGGATGGACGGCCGTCGCCTCCTTTTGCGAGGCAGTCATGTCCGCAAAGGAGGCGGCGGAGCGGGAGCGGGAGTCCACCACCACACTCCCCTCCCGTCAACGCAGGCCACGTCGTCGGCGCCGGAGGGCGAGCAATGACCTCCGGCCGCCGTAGAAAGCGGCGGCGGGCGGCCCCTCGGGGGAGGATCCGCCGCCCGCACTATTGCCGCGAGGGAGAGGGCCGCGTGCTGTTCCGGGGCCCCCCTCAACTCCTACAATACAGGAGAGCGCCGGGGGGACGAAACCCTGACCCCCTGGCGCCAACACTTCAGAAGAGGCCCGCCTTGAGACAAAAGGCGGGCCGGCGCCGGCCCGGGCCACGAGATCGGCAGGCCACATATCCGTAGGCCCGGGCGTAGGCGATAGGAGAACAGCGAGGTTTTTTAGTGGGTAGTCGGATAGCTGAACATCTTCCCCGGAGTCCCACATATCCCTCGGTCCCCCGGGCCGGGGGAACCCGTCAAGAGAGGTTTTTCCCCGAGACAAAAAAAAAGTCCTATTAAGACCTTGGTGCATTGAGTAACAATGTTATTGGTAAAGGTAGCCGAATCTATTTTATTTAGCTCAAGAGAATTTTTTTATTATCACAAATGGACATCGACTCTAACACCCAATATTTTCGCCTTGTGATGTTACAACCCAATGGACTTAAATACGTTGGAGCAGCGTGTTCGCGATGCCACTAGCGTTGCAAACACCTACAGGCGACGGTAACTGTTAAATCCTAAGCGGGCCGTCAGCCTGTCTGCTGTCCTACAGCAATAAAAAAAAACAATGATTGAAATGAGAGTGGATGGATGGAGGAGAGGTAGATCAAAGAAAGGATGGATTGCGTAAAAGATGATAATGGCGAAAAAGGGTGTGAATGTTGAGATGACGGCTAACATAGGAGAGTGGAAAGAGAGAACATGTACCAATTCCGTGTAATGGGATAAGGGCAGGAAGAAGAGACGTATATGATTTTCTATTGTAATAAATACAGGGACCCCTGTAGGCCTTCAGCTGTGCGAAAGTTATTACGCCACGGAGGTCGTCAAATGACAATGGAAACAGATAAATACCGTAATAACACGCTGAATGATTTTCGCAACGTCGCGCGTCGTGTGAAGTGTAACAATGGACACGTACGCTTTTGTGTATTGAAAACAAATCATAGAGAGAAATTATTATGTATACTGTACAGTATACTGCAGTTGTGTGCCCAAGGTTTTCGTTTATGTAAATTTTAACGCGATTAGTGGGTTTCACTGTCATTTTTTAAATGGTCATCTATAGAAAGTGTTTCAACATCTTGCGTTGAAAACTAGGTATAATAAGTATGCCGCCATAATAACATTGTGTTCTGTTCCGGTATTAGTGGCCCAGGTTCCAATACCTCTATGCGAATAGCATTGTGTTCGCGTTGCCCTTGGCGTCGCAAACATCCACAGGCGACGGTAACTGCTTATTAAATGGGCCGTCAGCCTGGCTGCTATTGCTCAGCGACAAAAAAACCTTTTTGACGACTTCAGTGGCGTAATAGCTGAACTTCTGTCCGCTTGCGGAGGTCACGGGTTCTATTCCCGTCTCGCGTCTAGGTTTTTATGTATAATATGTATTTATTTACAAAAGTACTATATGTAGTACCCATGACAAGTGCTATGCCACTTTGGGAATAGATGGCGCTGTGTGCATTGTCGCAGTATAATTATTTATTACTCATAAATTTATTTCACAGATTATTTTGGTAATAATTTTGACCTCATATAGGTCAATTTAGTATAAATGAAACGAAGTAAACAAATTTATTTCAATTTAGCTTCAAACTCAGTATATTATTAGAACTTATGTATATATGACGACCTTTGTGGCGTAACGGTTAACGCACTTCGGTAAGTTTGTAAGTTTGTAAGTTCGGAGGTCACGAGTTCGATTCCCGTCTCGCGTGTGGGTGTTTATGTATAAAATGTATTTTTTTTACAAAAAAAGTATATGTAGTATGTATAAATAAAATAAATAAATATATTGGGACGTTTCATATAATGCCATCTAGTCTCAAACTGAGTAGCATAACACTTGTGTTATGGATACTAGACAACTGATATACTAAATATTTTCGTAAATAAATACATGTTATGCATAAACACCCGGACGGACGCTGGACGGGAATCGAACCCGTGACCTCCGCAAGAGTACCGAAGTGCAACCACAAGTTACGCCACTGAAGTTGTCTAAAAAGGTTTTTTTGTTGCTGCGCAATACCAGACAGGCTGACGGCCTTCTTAGAATTTAGCAGTTCTGTTAAACGCATAGTCGTGCTGGAACGTGGTCCCTTATGCCAGAACACAACGCAAGGTTATTATGGTAGCATATTAAAAAACCGGGGTTGGTTGCCATCCAGACGGACTTGGACTACCACCTAGCTTGGGTTGTGAAGTCACCTTTTACGATAGGCCGATCCCGCTTGCAGAGTTCAAGTATTCTATCTGCGCCCCTGCACGGACATAAATGATGCCTTTAAAAGATATAATAATAATAATATTTTGTGACAATTCACACAGCGCCATCTAGTCCCAAACTAAGTAGCATAGCACTTGAGTTATGGGTACTAGACAACTGATATACTACTTATATACTTTTTTTTTATAAATAAATACATATTATACATAAACACCCAGACGCGAGACGGGAATCGAACCCGTGATATTGACTACGTCACGAAAATAAAGCTGTATCCCTCCTCCCTGTGACTAAGCGTGATATTTTGAAGCTAACCCTTTCTGAAGGTATCACGTAGTGTGAGTACGTTCTCTAACACATATTTAAAATAGATCGTATCAAGCTGTTTGCAAGCAAGTGCAAAATTATCAAAATTTTAGTGGAAATTTATTGTGCTATCCCTGCTTGCTAGACCTGGGTCGATAATTTTTGAAACCAAAAAAAATTACAGTAGGATGAAACTCATTAGAAAACGAGGGGAATATGATAAAAATGAAAGGAAAAATAAATTACGGGCGATCAGAGTTCGGGAAATGGGAGGGGGTGAGTTTCTAAGGGTAAAAAATGGTTTATCGCGATTTCCGGCAAAACTACAAGTCCTATGGAAAAAAGTTAAATGGCAAAGTTGTAGGTAATAAAAAGGTCTACAACTTTTGTATTTACAATTTTTTCACATAACCTCAAAATTTAGGTGAAAAATTCAAATAACCAAGTTTTTGGTTTTTTATTTTATATTTTTCAAAAAAAATTTTTTCTATGATATTTGGTGAAAACTTGCCTTATTATGTCCCAGATACACTGTAATTTATTTGATTTAAAATATTTATTTTTTCGCCTTATTTTAACTTAATATGAAAAAAGCACTATAATTTTCAATCAAAAATTCTCGTGACAAAATATCAGCTTTATTCAAAAAGTCGGGGGGCTTTTGGTTCGTTGAAATCTCTACTTTCTGATGGTGAAAAAAATACATTTCTATAATAAATGTTCTCAGAAAATGCAAAAACTGGCTAACGGTTTTTACAGCTGATGCAAGCAGATGTCAGATAGCACATGGAATACTGCTCTCATTTATGGGCTGGAGCACCTGCCTGTCAGCTCAATCCCAGACTCCATACAACGGCGTGCACTTAGTGTTGTCGACGATCCCATACTCAGACGGTCTAGACACGCTTGGCCTTCGGAGAGACTGCGATTCTTTACGTATTCTACTAGCTATTTAGAATGGTGCTCTCGTTGTCTTTCCTGGAACCCTCGAGACGATTCTCAAGCACATTCAGGTTGCGTACTCTCCGGATTCAAGTTTCAGCGCCTCTGGTGTTGTAAACGTCCATAGGCGACGGTGATTTTTTTTTTTTTTTTTTTTTTTATTGCGTAGGACAGCAGACAGGCTGACAGCCCGCTTAGAATTTAGCAGTTACCGTCGCCTATATGTGTTTGCAACGCCAGTGGCATCGCGAACACGCTGCTGTCCCATAAGGGTACAGGAACTTGGGTCACTAATGCCGGAACACAACACAAGGTTATTATGGCGGCATACTTAAGACCAAAGGTGGTCGCCATCCAGACGGGCTTGAGGCCCTACCACGTAGCTAGGGTGGGTTGTTTTGTCGCCTTTTACGACAGGCCGACCCCGGCCACAGAGGTTAGTATTCTTTCTCCGCCCCTGCACGGATAAAGATTCATCACGGACAAGATTATCTGTTATCGTCTATCGGATGGGCCGTTTGCCTGTTTGTTGAACTCCGGATATGAAAAAAAAATGCGCTTCAATTATATATTGTGGTCCAGTGAAGCGGATTTGACTTGAAACGCGTAATACTACTATTTACACGTGCTTCGGAAAATGCATGTTAGTTACAGTTACTTGTAGAGGTATTTTCTGTCATTAAATGAATTGTTGATCCGGCCATAAATAGTAATTTTCTCAGTATAGGGGCAGAGTAAGAATCCTAATCCCTCCAGCTGGGGTCGACTTATCATGGCGACAAAACAACCCTAGATACGTGGTAGAACCCCTATCCCGCCTAGATGGCAACCACCTTCAGTCTGTAAGTATGCCGCCATAATAACCATGTGTTGTGTTCCGGCATTAGTGACTCAGGTTCCTGTACCCCTATGGGATAGCAGCGTGTTCGTAGTGCCTCAAGCGTCGCAAACACCTATAAGCGACGGTAACATCTTACTAATGGGAAGCCAGTCTATCTTATATTCTTCAACAATAAATAAAAAAAATGTATATTATGTCTCATTAAATAAATTGTTGATCCGGCTATATAAAATGTATATTTTGTCAAAAATATAAATTTATACTAATATTATGAATGTGAAAGTAACTCTATTACGTTTTCACGCCTAAACCGCTGAACTAATTTTAATAATAATAATAGACGCGAAGGACAGATGGCCGTTGGGGCAGAAAAGTCCTCGAATGGCGACCGCGTGCTAGAAGACGCAATGTTGGTAGGTCCCCCACAAGATGGACCGATGATCTGGTCAAGATCGCCGGAATAGGTTGGATGAGGGCAGCTCAGGACCGATCGTCGTGGAGATCTTTGGGGGAGGAGTCTTCCGGCTGAAATGATGATGATTAGAACTAATACATTTGCTACTTACTTTAGGGCTGGATAGATAGTATAGTTATTACTTTTGTATCTATCTAGATACAAAAGTAAAATAGATCAAAGAAAAAATAGATGGATTGTGTAAAAGATGATATGGCAAAAAAGGTGTGAATGTTCAGATGACGACTAATACAGGAGAGTGGAAGGAGAGAACATGTGCCGACCCCACTTAGTCTGGAATAAGGGCAGAAAGAAGATCTATTTTTGTGCTTGGTTAGACAAGCGCTAGTAGATGAAACATTACCATCACGCTGGAGTTACACCGGCGTCAGCAAATCGGTTAGAGTATGCCATTTCATCGAACACCCCCAAGTTGCGTTCCGGTTGACAAACCAGATGAAATTGGCTTAATTTTGCGGTCGCTGTATACAAATTTACAGCATTGTTAACGGGGGTATTTTCACCAGCCGCGATTGTTGGGAAGTAGGGATGGGCGACGCCGTATCAATGTACTTATCGATATGGTATCGACAGTTTTTTCTGTCCCTCCGTCCAGGGGTGGAGTAAGAATACTAACCTCCGCGACTGGCTATAACGACAAGCCAGCACTAAGTCCAAGCAGAAAGAGTGCCTGCGTTATGAGTAATAGACAACCTTACAACTCGCGACTACCATAAGTATTCTGACGTCGCACTTCGATTAAAATATTTTTGCTGAGGAACAACAGATAGACTGCCCACTTAATCGTAAGCAGCTATCGTCGCCTATGGATGTTTGCGACGATAGGGGTATTGCTAATACACTACTGTCCCATAGTACTAATGCCGGATCATGAATCTGGGTCACTAATGCCGGAACACAACACAAGGCTGTTAAGGAGGCATACTTATGCGTAAAAAGAGAGAGTTGAAACTATGGTGGTTGCCATCCAGACGAGTTACGAGCTTGGGGTCCTACCACGTAGGGTTGTTTTGTCGCCCTTTACGTCAGGACGACCCCGGCTGCAGAGGTTAGTATTCTTACTCCGCCCCTGCATGAAGAAAAATATAGTACCAAATATTATTTTATCGATAAATTCCTAAAACTACCCCCTTCTTATTCAGTTATGAATGTTTGAAACTTAGTACAGTAATGGCGTTCGTTCGGCTGTACATTTGGAACTAAGTTTGACTATTATTTTCATCTTTGTTCATTTAATTACAATATTTAACTTAGATTTTACAAATTTGCTTATTGTAATAAAATTGTCATGTACCGACATGGTACATAAAACGGTTTTTACGTTAGACCAGAATATATTGATCTTAAATATTTATTCGTTTGTTAAATATTTGAATACAATAGAAAGTCTGTAATTCAAACCTCGATAAGTTGAAAACCTCCCAAACCTGAAAAAGTGTGGTGTTTACTTCCCTTCAACCCCCTAAACCTCCGTTGCTCGAAATTTGAAGTCTCTAGCAAATTCAGTATTAACAATCCTTCTGTAACTCGAAAAAATAAATTTGACTTCTGTATCTCGGACATAGAATGTTCGATTTTACAACCTTTAGAACTTATGGATGTATCGAGAAAGTTGAGTTTTATGTTGCACTAGCTGACCCCGGCAAACGTTCTGCCATATAAATAAAAAAAAAACAATAATAAAAGTAGCCTATATCCTTTTTCAAGGTTCAAGGAAATTCATTGAAATTGGTTCAACCATCCCGCACTTTTTTATCGATCTTTTTAAGTTATACAATTCCGTAGTACATTAATTTGATCTATCTCGTAAGGTGTAGCCAGTGTTTGCGATTTAAGCGCACAAAAATGTTTGTTACGCCATCATTACAAATATTTGAATTTTTCGGCTTTTCTGTACTATCAATATGTATGTATTATACATATAAACTATCCTCTTGAATCACTCTATCTATTAAAAAAACCGTATCAAAATCCGTTGCGTAGTTTTAAAATCTAAGCATACATAGGGACAGCGACCGCAGAGGTCAGTATTCTTTCTCCGCCCCTGCATGGATACATTTAAAGAGATTCTACTTTAATACAAACCGTATTGTTTTTAAAAGTTACTATCTATCTAACTTAAAAAAAAACAATCAACTACGTGTGTACTGTAAACATGACACGATAAATCTCGATCTTTCTTTTGGTAAGTATATAAAAAGAAAATAACATTTCTCCGCTTGTCAGCCATTTTTCATTGTCGCGCACTGACGGGGTGTTACATTTACCCTGTTTTTGTATAAATAAAACTAGGAGAAAGTAAACTGAATGTTGTGTTGTGGGTCACACCAAGAACTTTGGGGTCTGATCTCAAATGTTAAAATTTTTTCAAAGTCTGTAAAGAGTTTTTCTCTATTGATACTGCAGTCTGTCGTAAAAGGCAATAAAATTGCCCCAAGGTGGTAAATTGTCCCACCACACCAAGGAACAGGTCGAAGCCCCGGGATCGGCTTCTGTCGGCCCAGGCGGATGAACAGCGAGGTTTAAACCTAGGTATAGACAATTTAATCAAAAGAAACCAAAGACAATTCTATTTATAATATTATAGACATTGCTATTCGTAGGCCTTTGCTATTATTTATCAACGTAACTATTTCTTATTATCATGACATTGCCAGGGAGAGTTACTGCTGATGATCTAACAAACTGGAAATATATTTTTTTATTTACGAATAAAAAAATAATAGGTACGCGTGCGTCTCGGGACAACCGACAGAAGTGATCAAAGTTGAACTATTTAATATTGAAATTATTTACTTGAGAAAAGCTTAGATTATTACTTAAATTTTATGTATATTAATATGATAATGTAAGGAAAGGTTATTTATTAATAAAAGCAAAAATAATTCAAAAATAACTAAAGTTTACAAATTTCCAATTTTTCCAAAAACTGTTTCAAAATTATGTTAAATTATTCCCCAATGTAGATTCTTTATAAAGAAAAAAAAAACAACTGTATCTCATTGTAATAAAGTCGCAATTTGATTAGATCTAGCGCTGTGGGTTAGAGTGAGGGGAGGAGCCTGCCTATCGCTGCCGTATGCGTGAGAGAAAGGGAAGCCAGACACACTAACGCGTTACGTAACGAAGCGATTTACCCTCCCATAATAAGTCATCACTTCAAAAATTGTACAAGAATCACGTTTATTGTATATAAAGACAGATTGCCTAGGTCTTGGTGACGCTCTGTACCCAAATGAAGTCTATCTGAACAATAATCTCCACGTCGCTCACAATTTCATATGCAGATTGGTTTAGCAATCTGCACTGTCAAATCACGGTAACATATTACTAACTTGTATGACTTGTCGTGTGAGAACACATGTGTGTTCCGGTGCCATGCGAAGTTTACCATATTAGCATTCTACCATAATTCGAGTGGATATTATAGCGTATATATATTAAGGGCAAAGATAATGAGAATCTGGAGGAGAAATTGTTAACGCGTGCAGTTTAAAAACCCGCTAGAATGCCGTTATTGCAAATACAGTCTTAGTTTATTTTTTAATTTATATGGCAGAACAACGTTTGCCGGGTCAGTTAGTTTAATATAATTTTGAAACAGTTTTTGGAATAGTTGGAAATTCGTAACTTTAGTTATTTCTGAATTATTTGAACTTTGCGCTATTGGCCCTCACACTCGCAGCTACCGCAATTACAGCACTCGGGAGCACGTCAAAGACTCGTTTATTTTATTAATTTGCAGTTATGATATTTTATAACTAGTACATTCATTACTCCCGATTATCAGAGTATAATTTTGCTTTCTCCCACATTTTGGGTTCTACATTGGGGCATATAGTCTCCATTGGAATCGGTTAATTAGGACTAGTGACGATCACATTCTCGTCGTTTGATTCGTAACGGGACATTCTTCCCATCGTACGACCTGCGCACCGACGTCTAGCTCGATTCCTGTCGTCGTCTGGCCTCCTGCAGCGACCGTGATGTCAGAGAAGTATCTCGCCAGGAAGGGAACGCAATCAGGGCTTTAAACCCGAACTATTAAGTGCGCGTCTTCCAACTACCACGAGACAAGCTGGACACTTTTTCAACTTCTGCATATGAGATGATTCTCCTCGCCTCCATAGTTAAACAGTTAAGCCCGTCGTGTTCAAATCACGTGTATACGTGCAGTACCGTGCAGGCGAATGCGATCGTTGAAGCTACTGGATTTATGGTCGTTCTGTACTTGACATTGGTCGAGATGGTCACCAACAATGGGGGATTGTTTTTACCGTATCTAATAAACAATGCACAGTACGAGATTCGATTTCCCTATTGTAGTTGAGGTCAATGAATGAACATCATCTTTTTAACGACTTGATTCAATTGAATCAAAGTATTTTTTAAATATATAAAGAATCGGATTAAGTCGAGATGCTACCGTGAGTGCAGGGGGGATTAAGAATAATAAACCCTGCGGGGTAGGCCTGTTGTAAAAGGCGACAAAACAACCCTAGCCACGTGGTAGAGCCCCAAGCCCGCCTGGATCCCAGGTTCCTGTACCCTTATAGGACAGCAACGGGTACCTAGCCTCTCAAACATCCATAGGTGACGGTAATTGCTTATCGTTAAGAAAGCTGTTCCTCAGCATTAAAAAAAATCATGCGGGGCACTCTTTGGGAACTGCCGATAGAAGTGAAAACTAAATAACTTGTGAATTGTATCGTCGAGTTTT
Source organism: Malacosoma neustria (assembly GCA_963693495.1). NCBI lineage: Eukaryota > Metazoa > Arthropoda > Insecta > Lepidoptera > Lasiocampidae > Malacosoma > Malacosoma neustria. Next base: position 4,679,987 of record OY856399.1, on the reverse strand, counting down.
TAGATTATTATTTTTAGTTTATAAAAAATTGTTTATGATCAAGCATTAAAGTTATTGGTCATTAACACTTCTTTACAAACCAAAAATTGTTCACCCAAAAAGTGCTCAACGCGCTTAAAGAAGTTTTCACTTCTAAAACTCAACTGTATTTCATTGTAATAAAGTCGCAATTCGAATAGATAAGTAATGCAATGCAATCATTTAAAAGTTACATTATAAAATAAACCTTAGTCATTATTAATAAGCTTGGTATTACTCGAGCAAAACTCCGTCTTACGAATTTTCGATCAGGACACGTGGCCTGACGCGAGTTTAACATTTTTTACCCATCACAAAAAAGTGCACAATGCCGCTAAAGAAGTTTTCACTTCAAAAATAACATCTCATAATGTCCTACTGCTGAGCTCATCCTTGTCCAAGACGGATTGGAGAATACATTCCAGTAATCCTGATATACGGATTTCACCACGATATGTTCTTTCACTGTCGGTACATGGCATTTATGCTATAATATGTATGACGGATGCTTGGTGTTAATATTGTTTTTAAAATGCGTGGCGCCAGCAGGACTGATGCCCACTATTTGCGACAACATCATCGGTATTCATGGTGAATGAAACAAACCACAGACTTGGTTTCTAGTAGGTAGTTTATTCACAATATCTACCAAAGAGCCGATTCTTTGAGGCGCGCACAGTTGACGATTTGTATCGGCGGTTAGCACTTGACTGACTTTGTACCGCTGGTTTCGTCCGCTGTCTTGCGGGTGTTGGGTCGTTAAGGTTGCCCTCTTTACCCCGGCTTTAACTCGGCGGGCTAGGACCCGCCGGTGACTGGGTATGTGTAGCCGCGAATGGCTCGTTGGCCTCTCAGCGGCTTAGGTGGCTGTTCATGGCTTGTGGGTCCTGCGCCGATTGCGAACCAGCGTTCGATCCAGAGACATCGTATTTATACAACATTCGAGGTTTTTACAAACAATATCAAAGTCGTGCTCGGTGTATTTTCAACTAAACAATGTCTATGGAAACATAATTTGATGATCGTTAAATAATTATACTATTTGATCTTGGTGCCGATATGTTTTGCTATCATGCCGAAAAAGGGGTTTTGTTTTAGTGTAAACATGCTTTTCTTACAACAGGTGCTTTGTTTTCGTGTCGAGGTGTTTACATTTTGTGCCGACAGAGGTCCTTATTCTGGTACCGACGTCCTTTGCCTTCACGCCGGCTAGGTCCCAGCTTTTGCGACCTAAATGTAAAACTAGATCAGATAGTCGTTCATACAATTAGAGATAAAAATTTGAAAAACGGTTGAACCTGAGCAAGCCACCCACTGAAACTAGTTTTAAATTTTTTTCTGAACGCAATAACTTTTAATCGAATCAACTTATTTAGACGTGTATCATTATAGCGTAACGCCACATATTTTACATTGTTCCATAGGTATTAAAAAATCGAAATTTAATTTTTAGATGTTCTTAGAAACTCGATAGATTCGGTACTGCAACATTTATAAATCCTATATCTTTAAACGAGCAATTCTTGTATATACTTATATAATTGGAATCTCGGAATCGGCTTCAACAATTTTCATGAAATTTAGTATACGGGGGGTTTCGGGGGCGATAAATCGATCTAGCTAGGAATCATTTCTAGAAAATGTCATTTTATTCGCTTTTTTATTGGAAGAAAAATAACAAAAAGGTGACTCTTCCTGACATCTATCGGCGAATAATAATACTATTTTTTTTTAAATTGCTTTAACGACACAACAACACTAAAGCTATTCCAGCAGACGGCATTGTTAAGTAACACGAAGTCAATGAGTGTTTGATTTGAGGTTAGACTAAGAAAATCAATTGTTAATTTCCATAAAAACACAATTTATAAAAAAAAATACCGAGCAAAGCTCGGTCATCCAGCTGGTAACAATTAACAAACGTAACGTATTTCTGACGAAAAGGAACGCATTACGCAAGTAAAGAATCTTGTGGTTGGAAGTGGTTGTGAACCTTTTGGAATTTATCTATAAGGATATTATGTTAAACACTTAATACATCAAAAAACTGAATTATCCATTACAATGGAAAAGGTAAGTTGCATATTAATTGCCATCATCTAGTCTCGGGTCAGCCACCCAGGCCCTTCTGGACCAGTCCGACCCCGGTCTCCAGTGTGAACCCACTTTACTATTCCGTTCCTTCTAAACTTTTACGAGCACACTCGGGTATAACAAGTTTTACAATAAACTTTTAATAATAAACGCTATGTTCTACATAGGGGGTCTATGTGCTTACATATAATGTGTGGGCGGATTTTTATTACACAGTGCTTGCAAGAATGGCGAGTAATATCGCTTTGATCACGGAAAATATTCAAAATGCTTGCATCATACTTATTATATACTTAACTAGCTGACCCGGCAAACGTTGTTCTGCCATATAATAAATAATAAAATGTCAAAAAATTAAAAAAAAATTTTTGGGGGTGGGTCACCCCTAACATTTAGGGGGATGAAAAATAGATGTTGGCCGATTCTCATAGATACCGGATAAGCACAAAAAATCACTAACTCAATTTAGTTATCTGCCTACTGCCTACCCCCTAAGAACGATGGCGTGATTATTTATAGCTTAAGACCATTTCTAGGTTATCATCTATCACCATACCAAATTTCATCAAAATCCGTTCAGCCGTTTAGGCGTGAAAGAGGAACAGACAGACAGACAGAGTTACTTTCGCATTTATAATATTAGTATGGATTAGTCTAGTCAACAAGTTCAAAAACGTGAAAAATAGAGATAAAGGTCCTAAAACATGAGCGATGGGTCATTAGATTCGGAATCACCTCTAGAAAATTTTTTTTGAAGGATTTTGGTGCAGGTTTTATCCGTGCAGGGGCGGAGAAAGAATACTAACCTCTGTGGCCGGGGTCGGCCTGATGTAAAAGGCGACAAAACAACCCACCCTAGCTACGTGGTAGGGCCTCAAGCCCGTCTGGATGGCGACCACCTTTGGTGTTAAGTATGCCGCCATAATAACCTTGTGTTGTGTTCCGGCATTAGTCACTCAAGTTCCTGTACCCTTATGGGACAGCAGCGTGTTCGCGATGCCACTGGCGTTGCAAACACCTATAGGCGACGGTAACTGCTAAATTCTAAGCGGGCTGTCAGCCTGTCTGTTGTCCTACGCAATAAAAAAAAAAAGGTAAAAAATTGCAATTGTTATTAACAAAATAAGATTTAAAAAAAATTATATTTCGTTTTTTGTTAATAACTCGAAAAATATTAATATTAAAGCAATTTTGAAAAAAAGCTCGTTCAAGAGGAGTAAATTTCCAATAAAAAAGTCCTAACTCCCGGAACTCTATCTCCATTATTTATAATTTTAATTTGACGTTGAAAATGGGGCTCCGCGCGGCTGTTACGGCATGCGCGCGCCGCCGCTAAAGAGAGTTCAGCAATAAAAATAATTTTTTTATAACATAAAATGTGAACTTAAAAATTCCAAAAAAATTCTAGTATCTTCTTAACACTTGAAAGAATCGAGCCCTGAAGAAAAAAAGTTTAATCACCATTTTTCAAAAAGTTATTCAATTCAAATGGAGGGCGTTCGAAATTACGTTTTCCGATACTATATATTTTATTCCTAAATTTTGAACTTTTGTGCTTCTAAATAAATGTTTTTCTTTTCTTTCTAGTTTCGAATTTAACTCTATCTCTCTAATGAGAATTTGTTGTATTTACTTATTTTTTAATGCCACTGTCACCTGTCTAGTAAAAATTTTATGTAAAAACTAGATGACCTGGCAAAACTAGCTGACCCGTTGTTCTGCCATAAAAATAATAAAATGTCAAAATATAAAAAAATAATTTAGGGGTGGACTACCCCTAACATTTAGGGGGATGAAAAATAGATGTTGGCCGATTCTCATAGATACCGGATAAGCACAAAAAATTTCATCAAAATCGGTCAAGCCGTTTCGGAGGAGTATGGCAACGAAAACTGTGACACGAGAATTTTATATATTAGATATTACTGTCGGCGAACTTATTGTATGTCTCTTGATGTAGCAGTATATATGACGCTATTCAAATACCCCGCAGTGAATTGCAATCTCCTTTGTAATGTACCCTCTACACTATAAAACTTCAAACGCGACCTCTGGAAGGTGTCACCGACTTCACTATACATACATTTAAAGTTCAGTAACTGCTGAAAGCTAGTCTTATAAAACAGATGTAAAAGATAATATATACACACGTATGAACGTCAGCGAAGTGTATTACCCTTCAATTTTGAGGCTTCATTTTCAGGGATTGTGTATTAAAACGACTTTAGCTTCGGTAATAAGCAAATTCATCTGCATCTTTACAAACACACAAGCACGCATGCACGCACGCACACATACACACACACGCACATATACAAACACACGTGTAGAACATCATATCAATGTAATAAATAGCTTTTATTATGATTTAAAGAGAAAAAAAAGAAACAATATTTTCTTCTTGAAACTGGAAAAGTCTCAGTAGAGTGAAATGCGAATTGGACCTCTGTATAAATACTTAATTTTTCCTATCCATGCAGGGGCGGAGAAAGAATACTAACCTCTGCGGCCGGGGTCGGCCTGTCGTAAAAGGCGACAAACAACCTATCCTAGTTTCGTGGTACGGCCCCAAGCCCGTCTGGATGGCGACCACCTTTGGTCTTAAGTATACCGCAATAATAACTGTATTGTGTCCCGGCATTAGTGACCCAAGTTCCTGTACCCTTATGGGACAGCAGCGGATCCGCGATGCCACTGGCGTTGCAAACACCCATACGCGATGGTAACTGCTAAATTCTAAGTAGGCCGTCAGCCTGTCTGCTGTCCTACAGCAATAAAAAAAATTATGCTCACATAAACAGTACTTACTACATCTAAAGTAAAACATTGGAAACAAAATGGATTATAGTATTAATATAGCTTTGCAAAGATGCTCTCGTCTGGAGATCATTGACTTCTCGTTCAGTGACCCTCGACTGCAGACGGCTTGTATATTGGTTTATATACTAACATTATCTTTGAAATTCTCGCTAGATTGAAAACATAAATAGCTAAACATTTAATTCTGTCTGCCAAGACCCTGTTGGTATAAGGAATGATAAATTAATAAAATAAAAATCTCAAATCTATAATAATATTTTTTAAGACAAAAAAATTATCACGAATATTTATAATGGCCTATCATTCACCACCACATATAATAGGAACGTCAATGACCTCTATCTGTCAAATGTCACTAGAAAAGTACGGTTTGGAACGAAACCTTATTTGCGTATCAATAATGGTGAGTGGAATTGAAGTCTAAAACAGGTAACATAACTAATTTTATTTTAAACAGCAGTTAGTGGAATAAATATTAAAAACCTATGCTATGACGTCACAACATGGCGCTAAGTCGATCCTATTCTTATTTGAAACGCATTATATATATATATATATATATATATATATATATATATATATATATATATATATATATATATATATATATATATATATATATATATATATATATATATATATATATATATATATATATATATATATATATATATATATATATATATATATATATATATATATATATATTTAGTCTCCAATATAAAACACTTGTAGATTTATGAATATTTGAGAAACTACTTTGAATATAGTGAGGAGCTTTCACGGAAACTTGAGCTTGAGTTTATCGGCTAATTTTATCATGTCGCTTTTTGGCTGTCGGTATGCGCGCGTATCTCGTATTTTTTTCTAAACTCACCAAAATAAATACTTACGACTGCATTAGTTGTCGGCATGTATTCTTTATGGATTATTAATTTATAAATACTTTTGCAAAAAAAATTGTGTCATGCGTGATGAATACTTTGTTAATTTTATACTGTTACGTCAAAGAAGTATATCTTCTTCCGGGCGTATATAAATATACAAACACACACGTTTTTTTATTGGTGTGAAAGCGCAGACTGACTGCCGGCCCACTTAACAGTAACCAGGTACCGTCGCCTATAGGTGTTTTTGACGCCATGGGTATCGCGAACACGCTGCTGCCCCATAGGGGTACAGGAACTTGGGTCACTAATGCCAGAACACAGCACAAGGTTACAATGGCGGCATAAAGTGTCACTTTTTTCTTTGCCTTCAATAAAGTCGAATCTAGCAAGAAACACTCTTTTGCACAGATCTTGTCTTGATTATAATAAATCTTACACCAGTGTAGACATTTTTTGCTCTAACATTATAAATTATAAATTGAAAATATTCGAATTGTGTAAATGACTAAAGTATTAAGTATTATGTTTAGATCTCTCAATTATTTTTTAATGTATTTTGTAATTTTAATTTTATGACATCACTATTATTCTATTGGATGATGCAGTTATGTGTATTACCTATAAGTGGAAACTTTACTGATTTGTTAATTTTTATGTTTTCTTTATATTGTGATGTATTGTAATTGTTTGTTTCCCAAATAAATAAAAATAAAAATAAAATAAATAAAATAACATTCTTACTCCGCCCCTGCACGGAGTATTTGTAGTGTTTCCAGAACATACTTAAATCCAAGTTATTAATATATTCGAAGGTTAATTTTTCCGGCATTCAAATGTATGTATATTTAAAGAAAATGTAAATAGTAAAGTGAAAATGACGGTACGGTACAGAAATTCAATCGAGTGCCCACATAATTGGCCGATCTTTTGATATGCAAATGTACAACTCCTGACAACGCTTTTTAAACTAAATCCTTTGTGTAATCTTGAATTTTACCAGTAACATTTAATCCATATGAAAATAAAACTCCTAAATTCACATATGACGAAAAAGGATGAGTATTTGATGTCGATACGATTCATTCTCTTTCAGAGGGTTTAAACAAAGCGTTTTTCTGGTCGATATCCATACTAATATTATAAATGCGAAAGTAACTCTGTCTGTCTGTCTGTTCCTCTTTCACGCCTAAACGGCTGAACGGATTTTGATGAAATTTGGTATGGTGATAGATGATAACCTAGAAATGGTCATAGGCTATAAATAATCACGCCATCGTTCTTAGGGGGTAGGCAGTAGGCAGATAACTAAATTGAGTTAGTGATTTTTTGTGCTTATCCGGTATCTATGAGAATCGGCCAACATCTATTTTTCATCCCCCTAAATGTTAGGGGTAGTCCACCCCTAAATTTTATTTTTTATTTTTTGACATTTTATTATTTTTATGGCAGAACAACGTTTGCCGGGTCAGCTAGTAAGATTATAAACAGTTAAGATCCTGGTCAAAATAATCATACACGGTATATACCGCTTAGGTTAGCTTAGCTATTTTCGCCTACTGTGCATATTATAGCATAATTACCATGTAATATGCTCGCCAGTCCGCCTTGGATAAGCCTTGTGGGTATACAGTCCGTCGCCCCTAGGGGGAATCCCGGGCCCAGCTATGAGACGCTATGGGCTGTTATTGTATCCCCCCCCTAATTGGCGGCTAAATTCGGTTTTCCTCTGCTGCTTTCGGCTTCTCGAACACACTGAAATGGTCGCTTACGTTTCTTCTTCCTCCTGCCCTTATGGGGTCATCCCCATCATATGGGGTCGGCACATGTTCTCCCCCTCCACTCTCCTCTGTTAGTCACCATCTCATTTTCAACGTATCCATCTTTTTTTTGGTCTACCTCTACTCCTATACCCATTCTCATCCCATACATATCGACCTCAAATCTATTGGAGGCCGTGCCCTGCTCCTCCAAATCTTTCATATTTCAAAAAGGGAATAGAAGAATTAAAATCTGTTGAAAAAATTAAAAATTCATTGACCATAGATATATTTTTAAAGTTTAAAATAGATAGTACACAAATACACGTGATTCGGCAACGTACGCGAAAAATCTAATTTTAGATCGCGAACCCCGTGGGGCCGGTCGCATGTGGAAGACGTTATTTCTAAAAGCATGGTTTTCCAAACTGTGTGGGCAATTTGTCCTGGAAGAAAGAAATACAATTTTAATTTAGGACTAGCTGTGTCCGTGACTCCGTCCGCGTGGAATAGTGACTTGGGGCAGCATTTTTTGGATAAATCTTATGGTTTATTTTGGATTACAAACCCTATAAACCCTAAAATATAAATGAAATATGCAAACAGTCAGTATTATCGAATGTAACGCCATGCGCCTCCGGAATACGTACTTTCGAACCTACAAAGTCCAACCTAAGCTAAACCCTATTTCATATGATTGATGACATAAATCCGAGGTTAACTTAAATTGGAAATTCAGCCTACAATTTCCAACCTAAGCTGAACCATATTTCATATGATTGATGATATAAATCTGAGGTCAACTTAATTTTTTTTTCTAAAATAAAAATAGTCTAAGTTACTCCTTGATACATCAGTTATCTGCTAGTGAAAGTCCTATCAAAATCAGTGCAGCCATTTCAGAGATTAGCCGGAACAAACAGACAGACAGACAAAAATTGTAAAAAATGTTGTTTTGGTATATGTACCGTGTAGACGTCCGAATACACTTAGTAAAAAGCGGTTATTTTAATATTACAAACAGACCTTTCAATTTTATTTATTTGTATAGACAACTGACATGGGTACAATCTGTATTATAGACGGTGATTTTGAAAGCGTTTTGGAACCGAAAATTTTGAATTATTTATCAATAACAGAAGCTATATATAATGTTTATTATTACAATATCCTAACTAATATAATAAATGCGAAAGTGAATTGGTTTGTTACGCTTTCACGCCTAAACCGCTGAACTAATTTTGATGAATTTCGGCATAGTTTGGACCTTGGAGAAGGACATAGACTCCTTTTTTATTCATATGGCAGAACAATGTTTGCCGGGTCAGCTAGTAATAAATAACAGTTGTTGTTATTTGAAGGGACAGGTCTAAAACCATGATTATGTTATGTCGTTTAACGACATAACATAATCATGGTTATACGACTTATATACAGTTAAGATCCTGTACGACTGTGGTTATACGACTGTGAAACGTGGCTGTTGCTGGAGCTACGTGTCACGGAGATGAATATGCTGCGGTGGATGTGTGGAGAGACGCGGAAGGACCGCGATAAGAAGAACTCTCCTGCATTCGCGGCAGTCTTCATGCCCGTGACATTGCGGATAAATTGCAGGAGTGTCGGCTCCGTTGGTACGACCACGTTTTAAGGCAACCGGATGCTTACGTGGGGAAACAAATGTCTGGTCATGCCGCCTCCGCCGGGCCCCGGCAGGAGGGGTAGACCCAAAAAGTGTTGGCTTGACGTCGTAAAAGGTGCGTAATGCGTGCTAATGGGCTCACTACCAGGGATGCTGAAGACCGTGCGAAGTGTAAGCGGACCCCGGGCACCGAAACGGAAGTTTAGGTTGCAACCGGGATACTACGCTTAAGAAGATCGAATGTAATTTTTGCATATTGTTTGCGAGATATGAGATGTTTAAAAAAATCTTCTGTTCCCTGGTATTTTGTCATCTATTCGCCTGAGAATGCTTTTACGTGCGGCGGAGCACTAAATGCTCTTTCTAAGTGTTATGACTCTTTTGTCTATCTGTTTAGTAGAATCATTATCCGTCGCAATATAAAAATGCATTTAATATACTAATGTGAATAGTATAAAAAGTGTATAAAGTTGTATAAAGTGAAACTAGTAAAAAATTATAAGATTTATATCGAGCAGCCCACGCTTTTAGAACAAGTGACATTAATTTTTCTTGTCTTATTTTTTAGTAGCTATAAAAGCGTGTTGTTTAGTTTTTTTTATATTGTAATTTATTTGTAGTCAATTCCAAACCGGTAAATAATTTTATGAATTAACTCCACCTTGTAGAAGGAAAAGAAATCGTTAATCCAGATGAGGACTATGGGACAAAATTATTAAATTTGTGTACTATCAATCAGGTCTTGAAAAGTGTGCAAAATTATGATTTTGTTGAGCTTTCAAAGTAGGTATAAATCGAATCCGAAAATTCCATTACATAGATACATACAGGTCAATAAAAGCGTGGTAAAAATGAAACACTTATAATCTTGTCGTGGATATCTCTCTTTCTTTGGTCAGTTTTTCAATACTGAAGATCGTGGTCGCTGCATGATGCGGTCACACAGGAACGAACGAAATCTCTCGACGGTTCCTGTCGGTCGCCATCACTACATCCTGTCCAAATTCCATACTAATATTATAAATGTGAAAGTAACATTGTCTGTTACGTTTTCACGCCTAAACCGCTGAACCAGTTTTGATTAATTTCGATATAAAGATAGATTGGACCTTGGAGAAGGACATAGGCTACTTTTTGTCGCAGTAATGAAACTTGAAGAATTTGAAATAGGGTATATGTAATTAAGTTCTGTTTTTTTTTTTAAATATATATGCCAGAATAACGTTTGCCGGGTCAGCTAGTAAATATAAATTTGGTACTCAAAGAATTGTATTATTAGTTAATGATTACTAAATAAAAACATTATTTTTATTTTAGAAAAGATGGATTGATAATCTTTATCTTTATATACTATATACATATAAGGAAAACGGGGTTCCTTTGACGCATCACAACAGAACTACTAAACATATCTTATTTAGATATAATGATTGATTTATTGTTTTTAATAGATCAAAATCAAGATAGATATAACCGAAAAAAATCCCCAAAAGTCCAGTCAATAAAGCAATAATTTTGCCAAATTTCAAAATGCTTTTAACTACTCAAAAACAGTAATAAAACCTTTTAAAAAGTCTTAAAATTTTTATAATTAAATAGTAATGATGCTCTTTGCATCATTATTTAAGAAGAAAATATATTTAGAAATGATAAAATTAATTTTTATATAATTTTGCACATAACGTGTTTTTTGCGACAACTAACCCTTATGCAAAAATGTTTAGTTACTTTTTGTAGGAAATTTAATTATCTTTAACTTTTATTTCAAATATTTTTCAATATTTTGAACCATTTGTGAGTGATTTCGAAAAACGTGCTTTTTTCAGCTTTCGCAATTTTATTGCAAGTTTTGCTGATCTTTCAGGTACTTGACTTTTAGGGATATTAAATATCTATACTAAACATATCGGGATGGGATTATTACCATTCGAGGCGAAATTTCGACGTCAATGGTTATAGGCTATCTTTTGGATTCCATCGAATCTTTCTCATTTAATTTTCGATTTACTTTTACCTGTTATTCGCCTAGCAGAGCTGGCGTGATCGGTTAGTAGAGAATAAAAAAAATAGTTTATGGGTTAGCTTCAATCAAGCCTTGACATATGTATAAAATGCGCTATGTGATTCACAAAATATGTTTATTACGTATATTCGTATTTACTTGTAATTTTTGTTTTAAAATTCTGTGTTCTCTATACAGAGTTGTAGTTTTTTAACAATTTGTTACTTTAGTAAAAATATCCGGATGACCGAGCTTTGCTCGGTATTTTTTTTTATAAATTGTGTTTTTTGGAAATTAACAATTGATTTTCTTAGTCTAACCTCAAAGCAAACACTCATTGACTTCTTGTTACTTAACAACGCCATCTGCTGGAATAGCTTTAGTGTTGTGTCGTTAAAGCAATTTAAAAAAAATAATATTATTATTCGCCGATAGATGTCAGGAAGAGTCACATTTTTGTTATTTTTCTTCCAATAAAAAAAAAGTGAATAAAATGACATTTTCTAGAAATGATTCCTAGCTAGATCGATTTATCGCCCCCGAAACCCCCCTTATACTAAATTTCATGAAAATTATTTGAGCCGATTCCGAGATTCCAATTATATAAGTATATATATACAAGAATTGTTCGTTTAAAGATATAGGATATAGGAAAATTTATATTTTATACCTCAGAAATAATAGACAGGCTGACGGTCCACTTGTGTAAGGAGTTACCACTATGAATGTTTGTGGTTTCAGAAGCGGGGTGGTCGAAATCCATAAGGGTTTTGTCGCCTTTCAGGACAGGCTGCCTCCGATCGGACAAATCAGCGGTGACTGACTTATCCTCGCGATCACGTCGGAATCCGTTTTTCGCGGAGCTATTCTTATGCAAACGTTTGTAGTATGCCAGTGTGGGGCCATTATAACAACGATTTTATTATCAAGTCATATTTTTTTATTTTTTAGTCCGTTAGGTTAGGTTAGGAAGGGTTTCAAACCCGTCTGGATGGCAATCATCTGGTTTTTAAATATGCCGCCATAATAATCTTGAGTTCTTTTCATAAGTGACCAGGTCCCAGTACTACGCACTCCAGACCTCGCAAACATCCATAGGCGACGGTAACTGCTAACTATTAGGCCCCCAGACTGTGTGCTCTCCCACAAGAATAATAATTGTATATTTCCATACAATGAAGATAGAATGGATACGAAAATCTGAAAACAATATTTTCAATCAAAATAATTATATACATTTTCTATAGTGAATAAGTGTGCGAGAACACTATATTGTGCGAGCAATATCTACCCACTACAAAATGTTTATTTAATTATTATTTTTTATTTATGTGCAGAAAAACGTCTGTCTGGTCCGTTAGTACTCGTATATTACATAAATGAAAGAATTGGTCTATGACAGATAGCCATATTGAGTCACATAATTTAAGTTTATAAATAATTTGGTACGCACAAAATTTAAAATGTAATAAAAGTTATTGTTAATGAATTACGAATACTGGATTTCAATTAAATTTACAATACAATCGGGATTAATTTTAATAATTCTATCTCTGATTTTATGGACACACATTACTTTTAAAACAATGCATCGTGAATCAACAGTCTTTACGTTTATAGAATATCAGATAATCCAATATCACTAGACCTCCATATTAATATATATACAATACACATGCAGTTCAACTATTACTGGTCATTTTATCCATATTCAATAGACCTGTCTGTTCATACATTTTGAATCAACAGTTGGCCCCAATGTTGTCGCAAATGTGATTTAGAACTACATATGTATAGAACAAGGTATTGGGCAATGTTGGTTCGAACTTTTTAGTAATTGAATTATTGGTATTTGGGTTTTAAATATGTACTATAATGTGACCTTCCAACCCTGGAAGAATTCCATCTCTACATAGTATAAAACAAAGTCGCTTCCCGCTATCTGTCCCTATGTATGCTTAGATCTTTAAAATTACGCAACGGATTTTGATGCGGTTAGGTTAGTAAAAATTACCACTTTTTACTAAGTGCATTCGGACGTATACACGGTATATATACCAAAACAACATTTTTTACAATTTTTGTCTGTCTGTCTGTCTGTTTGTTCCGACTAATCTCTAAAATGGCTGCACCAATTTTGACGAGACTTTCACTGGCAGATAGCTTTTTTTTTTTTTTTTTTGGTGTCGGGGAAAAACCTCTCTTGACGGGTTCCCCCGGCCCGGGGGGACCGAGGGATATGTGGGACTCCGGGAAAGATGTTTGGCCATCCGACTACCCACTAAAAAACCCCGCTGTTCTCCTATCGCCTACGCCCGGGCCCACGGATATATGGCCTGCCGATCTCGTGGCCCGGGCCGACGCCGGCCCGCCCTTTGTCTTGAGGCGGGCCCCTTCTAAAGTGTTGGCGCCAGGGGGTCAGGGTTTCGTCCCCCCGGCGCTCTCCTAACAACTCTAGGAGTTGAGGGGGGCCGCGGAACAGCACACAGCCCTCACCCTCGCGGCAATAGTGCGGGCGGCGGGTCCTCCCCCGAGGGGCCGCCCGCGGCCGCTTTTTACGGCGGCCGGAGGTCGTTACTGGCCCTCCGGCGCCGCCGGCGTGGCCTGCGTTGGCGGGAGGGGAGTGTGGTGGTCGACTCCCGCTCCCGCTCCGCCGCCTCCTTTGCGGACATGACTGCCTCGCAGAAGGAGGCGACGGCCGTCCATCCAGGATCGCTCACTGGCAGATAGCTGATGTATCAAGGAGTAACTTAGGCTATTTTTATTTTAGAAAAAATAAATAGTTTTTGTTAAAAATGATAGTTTCGGAAATTTTATATTCCAATTTAATTAGGTTAACCTCGGATTTATGTCATCAATCATATGAAATAGGGTTTAGCTTAGGTTAGACTTTGTAGGTTCGAACGTACGTATTTCGGAGGCGCATGGCGTAACAGTTATATTCAATAATAATGGCTGTTTGCATATTTCATTTATATTTTAGGGTTTATAGGGTTTGTAATCCAAAATAAACCATAAGATATATCCAAAAAATTCTACCCAAAGTCACTATTCCACGCGGACATAGTCGCGGGCACAGCTAGTTTAATATAAATTTAAAATAAATTTTTGGAAAGATTTGTAAACATCAAACTTAATAACGTGGATAATTTCAACGGGTAAATCCAAGCGGATTCTAGTTCTTAGACTTGGTCTTTGGGTATCGTATCAGCTTGAGTTCGAATCCTGACTCATTGAGGTTTTTCTTTTTTTATATTGAAGTTTACATTTTTCAAGGTTCCACATCTATCACGTGTGAACTTCACATATATTTTTTTTTTATTTATATGGCAGAACATCGTTTGCCGGGTAAGCTAGTTATGTATAAGAGACAAAAATTAAAAGAAAATTGGACAAAAATAAGAAAATTGGAGTCAATCTACGCGTGGTGCAAGACCTTGAAAGCATTTTGCATTTGTCAACTAATTAATGAGGTCTTTTTTCCAATACTATTACTAAAGACATACATACATTTCAAGTTATACCGGTTGTTATTAAGCATCGAAATTTGAATATATACTTGCAAAAAATATTTTCATATAAATGATGGGTCGGACTAAATCGGTCGGTTTATTTGAGGTATTTTTGTCGTGTGTAGTGAGTGAATGAGTCATGGAGGAATTTTGTTATTATTTCTCTTAGTACTTCTATTCAATATTTCTTTGTCTAAATGAGACCTTGAGAATCCGATTAAATTAAAATATAGCTTTCTAAAAAGTAACTCCGCAAGCTTTTCACAAAGGAAACAACACGACTTGTTCAGTGGCATATGAGTACGGTCGTATCTGACACGAATTCTAGGATAATGTATTTGATTTGTAAACATTTTTCCTAGTCTGGGTGGTAGTAAGTTTGTAAAAATATCGAGAATAGCGTTGACTTTATCAATATCGGTTATAAATCTTATGATTGTAGCATTAAAAGCGTCAATCGAAGCTAATAATCAGATTTCGAGAGATTATAGGAATGAATGAATTCGATCAAGAATCAAATTCTTGATCGAATTCAAGCACAAATGCCACCTTTCTTGTACAAGTTAGCTGTAAGAAAAGTTAGACGGCATGTTTTAACAGTTTTTTTTAAAGTTAGACGAAGCTATCCTCAACGAGAGGTTAAAACAGGTCAACCAAAGCGATCATCATCTAATTACTGGACTGTAAAGTGTAAATGCTTGAACCAATTTTATGCTTCTCTACTGTCGTTACACCCATAAAGGTTACAATTTCGCGGCTTGCGTAATATTTTTCAAATGTTCTTTTAAAATGTATATCTTTTTCTTCTTAATTATTTGGCGCTAACGCTTTTGGCATTGATTTTGCCAGTGTCGTAGTATGTTTGGTAAGTTCTCACTATAAAATATGACGACTACGTAAAAAGCATACATGCGCATATGTATAATATCTTACTTTTACTCATTTTCTTCTTGACGGAGCGGTCGTAGTCGCTACGTAGCTTTGCTGAGATACGATTTAAGATATCTCGCCACTCGCGCCTGTTGGTGGTCATTCGAGTGCACTCGTGCACGGTACCGCTTACTCATTTTAGCGGATAGAAATATGGCGGGTAACATTTTATATCTGTTTTTAAAATATCGTTTTCTGTGATTTCTAGGTCTCCATATGACGTGGCTGTAAGGTTGATGATCTTTGCCAGTTCCTCGTGACGGACAAAAAACCTACTAGTATTTAATCCTGTCAAATACAAACAGTACAAGCAAAGAGTTTTTATTGTGACACTAGCTGTACCCGCGACTCCGTCCGCGTGAAATAGTGACTGGGCAGAATTTTTTGGATATATCTTATGGTTTATTTTCGATTACAAACCCTAAAATATACATATATAAATGAAATATGCACACAGTCAGTATTATCGAATGCAACTGTTATGCCATGCGCCTCCGGAATACGTACGTTCGAACCTATGTACAAAGTCCAGCCTAAGCTAAACCCTACTTCATATAATTGATGACATAAATCTGAGGTTAACTTGAATTAAAAATTCAACTTACAATGTTCAGCCTAGATTAGCCGGAACAAACAGACAGACAGACAGACAAAATTTTAAAAAAATGTTGTTTTGGTATATGTACCGTTTATACGTCCGAATGCACTTAGTAAAAAGCGGTTATTTTAATATTACAAACAGACCCTCCAATTTTATTTATTTGTATAGATATGCAAAATGTTTTTCGTTGATCAAATTTCTTACATACTATATTCCAAGATTGAATAATACATACATTTTTTTCTGTTTCAGGTAAACAATTCTTTTTATACCTGAGGATAAGTAACTTTAATTATTAAGTTAGATTTATAATTTCTAAATTTTTCCACCTAGTCATATTTTGCGCAGTTGCTTTTTATTGCTTAGGGACAGCAGACAGGTTGACGGCCCGCTTAGAATTTAGCACTTATCGTCGCCTATGGGTGTTTGCAACGCCAGTGGCATCGCGAACACGCTGCTGTCCCATAGGGTACAGGAACCTGGGTAACTAATGCTTTAACAACACAAGGTTATTATAGCGGCGTATTTATAAATCAAATGTGGTTGCCGTCCAGACGGGCTTGGGGCTCAAACCACGAAGCTAGGGTTGTTTTTATTTATGACCAAAAGACGGCCAAATATTGTCAAGATTTTTAGAGGTAAATTCGCTACCATACTTTTTACACTTCAGTTTTTTGTTTAATTATGCAAGCGGCATTGGCTGAACTATTCATGAATATTCCGTTGTAATTTAAATAAGATATGTACGCAAAAACGTGTTCTGGGTTGATTATATGGATAGCAAATTCGAAAAAACTGCTGTTGACGAGTTATGGTGATATTTATTTATATGCAATTAGAGATTGATAGATGTTTTAAATACTAAGGAATAATTTTTCTTTACATGTAGCATTCATAGCAGTTTTTTTTAATAACAACACACAGGGTACGTGCCTCGCCCGGGGAGAAAAGATAATAAATAATACATCAGCCACGCTTGTTACAATCAGATCGGTGGATTTTTTTATTTTTGTTATTGCTATAGGACAGCAGACAGGCTGACGGCCCGCTTAGAATTTAGCAGTTACCATCGCCTATGGGTGTTTGCAACGCAAGTGGCATCGCGAACACGCTGCTGTCCCATAAGAGTACAGGAACTTGGGTCACTAATACCGGGACACAACACAAGGTTATTATGACGGCATACTCACGTAGCTAGGGTGGGTTGGTTTGTCGCCTTTTACGACAAGATGACCCCGGACGCAGAGGTTAGTATTCTTTCTCTGCCTCTGAACGAATAAAGGATTTACACGGTGATTGCAGGTTTCCTCAAGT
The DNA here is from genome assembly GCA_963693495.1 of Malacosoma neustria. NCBI lineage: Eukaryota > Metazoa > Arthropoda > Insecta > Lepidoptera > Lasiocampidae > Malacosoma > Malacosoma neustria. Next base: position 4,662,407 of record OY856399.1, on the reverse strand, counting down.
TTTCCGTCACCGTCGGTACGTGACGTGTTATATATGCTCATGAGGCGAAAAATACTGCCTACACGGTGCATACTATTGTGACCCCCAAGGACCAGCACACGTGACCCCTCAAGACACCAACATGTGACTCTAAGTGATCAACACATGTGACCATGTTGGTTAGTCTCCGATTGTGTATGCTGTCCATTCTAGGTACAAGTCCAACAGTGGGACGTTATTGGCTCTTATCTACATTGATACGGGGATGAATGTAAAAGTATACGTTTTTTATTGTAAGTATTCTGAGGAATTGTTTCAAACGATACCTTCGTCCTCTTTCTATCATAGAACCGCTCGCCATCGGCTGGACCTTCATCCTCAATATCTGGAGCCTCCACTGTCATGCACGCAAAGTTTCTCAAGAACGTTTTTTGCGCACAGTGAGGATGTGGAATTAACTTTTGGGAAGTTTTTTCACCGCACTACGACATGGGATATTTTAAAAAGAGATTCATAAAAAAATTTCGCATACGGCTGCGTGTTGGCGGTTCCCTGGCGTCGTGGACATCCATAGGTGACGGTGACTGCTTGTTATCGGCCTTTTTGCTGTTCTACAGCAATAAAAGAAATGTATGCAGATGATATTGCATATATATGACAAGGAAAATTATAGAGAGTGAGAGGATGGATATAAGAGTAAAGGTAGACCAAAAAAGTTGGATGGATTGTGTAAAAGATGATACGGCAAAACAGGGTGTGAATATTAGGATGCTAATAGAGGATAGTGGACGGAGAGAACATGTTGTGCCAACCCCATATAATGTTATTATTTAAAAAAATGTGGGATAAGGGCAGGAAGAAGAAGATGTTTCCAAATAGAATGATGAAATTGAAATAGATATGTACAAGGGCACAAGTACACCTAATAGGAGATTATATCCGTGCAAGGGCGGAGAAAGAATAATGACCTCTGCGGCCGGGTTCGGCCTGTCGTAAAAGGCCTCTAGTTACGTGGTAGAATCTCAAGCCTGTCTAAATGGCGACCACCATTCGTCTTAAGTATGCCGCCATTATAACTTCGTGTTGTGTTCCGGCATTAGTAACCCTTATGGGACAGCAGCGTGTTCGCGATGCCACTGGCGTTGGAAACACCCATAGGCGATGGTAACAGCTGAATTCTAAGTGGGCCGTCAGCATGTCTGCTGTCCGACTGTAATAAAAAAGCATGTTATGAGGGTTTGTGCAGTGGCAGATTAAGTATGCCACGGTCGTATGCAAGGCTCTACCTTGCGGCTCTACCTATAACGAGAAACATCTCATATGGGAGAGAAGTAGAAAAAGTTTCCACCTGTACACTATAGCTCAAAAACCCACCAGAATGCCGCTTGTTCAGCAACAGTGTATGCTATGAATATATGTAGCTGTAGCTGAAGAATTGAAGTATGCAGAGTTAATTAGTTATCCCACTCTGTTAACTTATGGCGCTTTCTTCTAAAATTTACAATGATAAAATTATGGCGCTACCTTCATTTAATGCATTTGATGGATACTTTTCAAAATCATTCCTTAATCTCTGTTACGTATTTAGCACAATCAATTTACCGCGAATATTTCCTAGTATCGAGTTAATCGTATCTAAGCGAATGCATTGCCACCCCTATTCTACGACGACGCTGCCATCTCTCGATTCGTTCATTGAAAATATACGCTGCGCACGCGTCGCGTCGATATCCGTTGTTCTATTCCAATATTTCAAGAATGTAACTAGCGCAATCGAAAGTAGTTCGAGCCAGTGCCTCTTACAGCCTTAATCGAAGAGCCCCAGCAGCACGAAGACCGAGGTAAGTGATCATGCATTTGTGTTGTTAAAAGTTCATTCCCGATATCGAACACTCTCCATATACGATAGTAAAAAATTACTCCGTCCACCCAAAGTTATTAACGTGAGACCAAGATAATGACTTTCGTGTAATTAAAATCATACGTCAGCCAGCTTGTTCGTCTTGCGCCGGCGCATTATGTCAGCGCATATGACGAAATATATATTTCCCACGTATTGTCGCATTGTTTACATTTTAAATTACGTAAATTATTACAAATTGGGACAAGGTGTTGTATTAATAAATTAAAAAAACTAATTTGAATTTTATTGAAATATCCTCTCTAATGAAATGCTTGTTTTTTTTTTGCTGAGGTACATCAGTCAGGCTAGCGGCCAACTTAATAGTAAGCAGTTACCGTCGCCTATGGAAGCTTGCGAAGCTTGGGGCACCGCATACACGCTGCTGTCCCATAGGGATACAGAAGACTGGGTCACTAATGCCGAAACACAACACAAAGTTATTAGTGCGGCATATTTATACACGAAGGGTGGCTGCCATCCAGACGGGCTTGGGGTCAACCACGTAGATAGGGTTCTTTTGTCACCTTTTGCGACAGGCAAACCCCGACAGCAGGGGTTAGTATTCTTGCTTCGTCCCTGCACGGAGATGAAGTGATTTATATCAGCCGTTAGGTCAATTTAATACAATTAACGTCTTGGTCGCCCTTCCAAGCCCAGGGATCGTGTCCTCAACGTGAAAAAGTTTGTACACCTATCTGCAACGAATTCTTCATCACTCCGTTTAGGGGCGGAGAAAGAATACTGACCTCTGCGGCTGGGGTCGGCTTGTCGTAAAAGGCGATAAAACAACCCACTTACGGGTGGCTACGTGGTAGGGCCCCAAGTCCGTCTAGATAGCGACCACCTTTGGTCTTAAGTATGCCGCCATAATAACTTTGCGTTGTGTTCCGGCATTAGTGACCCAAGTTCCTGTATTCTTATGGGACAGCAGCGTGTTCGCGATGCCACTGGAGTTGCATACACCCATAGGCGACGGTAACTGCTAAATTCTAAGCGGGCTGTAAGCCTGTCTGCTGTCCTGCAGCAATAAAAAAAACTCATAATTTATAAAGTAAAATCTTCTTCCAAGCTATGTACAACACGTTCTCTTCTTCCACTATCCTGTATTAGTCGTCATCTGAACATTCACACCTTTTTTTGCCATGTTATCTTTTATACCATCCATCTTTTCTTTGGTCTGCCCCTCATTTTGTATTCATCCGCCCTCTTTCATTTCTATACTCTATCCACTTTACCAAAAAATAAAATGTAAACAAACAAACCAATGTTTCTCAAACAAAGCTAGTATAAAAACAACGTGGCGGGTATAATCCGACCGTAATAATAAAATACTTCTTCCAATCGACAATAGTACGTTGAACAGTATACTTATAATTACCAGCATATAAAACCAGTAAGAGATTTGGAAATATTGTCTTTAAGGTGGATTTATATTTGTCTGACGTGTCGTGTCGTGACGCGTCAGAAGCATATAGTTTCATACATTTAGGACAGACGTCAGAACGCGTCACAACATACAAATGTATCCCTAACCATATTAAATGTATGAAACCGATATGCTTCTGACGCGTCACGACACGACACGTCAGACAAATATAAATCAACCTTTAGTTTCTTTATAATGTAAGTTAGTTATTACAATTAATGTTGTAAACCAGCTGGATGACCGAACATTGCTCGGTATTTTTTTTTTATAAATTGTGTTTTTTGGAAATTAACAATTGATTTTCTTAGTCTAACCTCAAAGCAAATACTCATTGACTTCATGTTACTTAACAACGCCATCTGCTGGATTAGCTTTAGTGTTGTTGTGTCGTTAAAGCAATTTAAAAAAAATAGTATTATTCGCCGATAGATGTCAGGAAGAGTCACCTTTTTGTTATTTTTCTTCCAATAAAAAAAAATTATATTTATATCACGTTGATTATTGTAAAATCGACATCCAAAAACCCTTTTTACGATTTGTTTACATTTTATTTTTTGGTAAAACGGATAAGGTATAGAACTTCCCTTGTTATAATATGGCATTCTTCTCTTCGCATTATATGGCCATACCAGGCTAGCCTAGTTACTTTTCAGCTTCTCAATCACTGGCGCTATTTTCAAACTTCTCCTGATATATTTTATTTATATTTCCCTGATATATTAATTTCTAAATTTATCCATTTTTGTAACTCCATTCATTGTGGTCCAGCATTTCGCTCCAAACAGTGTGACAGGTCTTATTACGGTATCATATATGTTACCTTTTTAAAATTAATTTAAAAGTAAACAGTTGTCCAAAAATGTCGTGTGAATATCAGTTATAAATAAACAAAACCCCATACGGTTGAGTGGATACTAAGTGCAGCTTAGCGGAGCGTGTCGCGGGTTCACCGGAAACGACGTGTCCGTTAACCGTAATTATTCTATCCCGGTCATTTCCGGTTCGGTCGAATGCAATTATTGTTTCGGTTAGTTTTAACAATGTGGTTTATATTTTATAGACATAAATCGGAATAGTATAATTTTAATGATTATTGATTATTATATGCCGCCTTCACCGGACCCCTGTGGGAGGTAGATCCAAAAAGTGCGTGCCAATGAACTTATTACCCTTATAGGACAGCAGCGTGTTCGCGATGCCACTGGCATTGCAAACACCCATAGGCGACGGTAACTACTAAATTCTAAGTGGGCCGTCACCCTGTCTGCTGTCCTACAGCAATAAAAAAAAAGCTATATATGAATATGTTTGATTCTCTTTGATGTCACTAAAGAAGTTTCACTTTAAAAAAACCTGCCCAACTTCGGCTTGTATTATATTTTGCAAGCCATTTTCACTGTTGGTACTCTTACGGTTATACTAGCATCGAAATTTTTGGACCACCCCTGCCGTTATGTCCGCGTATTCGCTGAAGAGAAGACTCGACGAAGTTTGCCGAAAGCCCCCCAAGCAACCATATTTACCCATACTAATATTATAAATGTCAAAGTAACTGTGCGTTTTCACACCTAAACCGACGATTGACGACCTCACAGGTTCGATTCCCATCTCGGGTCTGGGTGTTTATGTATAATATGTATTTATTTACAAAAGAGAAGTATACATATATGTAGTACCTATATAAGTTGTCTAGTACCCATAACAAGTACTTATGCAACTTAGTTTGGGACTAGAGGGCGCTGTGTGAATTGTGGCCGTATATTTATTTATTAAACCGCTGAACCAATTTTGATGAATTTCGGTATAGAGATAGACTGGACCTTGGAGAAGGACATAGGTTACTTTTTTAAATTTACCATAGCAAAACAATGTTTGCCGGGTCAGCAAGTTTCAATATAAAATCTTATATATCGCATATGTCAACTTTTGTAGGGTCAGCTATTAGTTCTATAATTGGTCCTATTGAACCCTACCGTTCCGTTAAGTTCCCGCCGGACCATCAGTTAGTTACGGCAGACGATGTGTAGTAAATTTGTTGTGAACAATATTACGAACTATTAAGGAAGGCACGTATTGAGGAAATTGGATTCAGGCGGAAAATTTATTTTTGTGTATATTTTTTTATATATGTATTATTATATTATGCTATTGTATGGATCGGAATGCTTGGCCATAAAGGTAAGATATGAAAGGATATTGCTGCGTTGCTGATTGTTGCGGAGATGCGAATGATGAGATTACTTAAAGATGTAGGCCATGTTTAATAGATGACTATTTCCTCGATTTGAATCATGTATTTTTTTTTTTTCATTCATGTAGATTTTTTTTTTTCTTTCTGTATACACCGCACGATAAGTTAGTGCTAGTATTCTCCATAAGAAATTTATATATGGGTTGCCTGGAAGAAATCGCTTGGAGCGATAAGGCCGCCCATTGTCTCCAATATTTACAATATTCTCTTTAACTTGTATTATAATCATTAGGTTAAGTTGGTGACAATAAAGTATTATCTATCTATCTATCTATGGATGTGTAGAGTTGCGGAAATTGATAAAATTAGAAATGAGTATATTAGAGCAAGTGTGAGAGTAGTGCCAATTATTGAAAAACTTAAGTAACAGACTAGCGTGGTTTGGCCATGTAATGCGTGGGGAAGATTGCCGGATAAAGGTGGATTTATATTTGTCTGACGGGTCGTGTCGTGACGCGTCAGAAGCATATGGTTTCATATATTTAGGACAGACGATAGAACGCGTCACGACACGACACGTCAGACAAATATAAATCCCACCTTTATAAGGAAACTATTATTGTATGGCAGTCATTTTTAATTTTTGCCGTGCAAGGGCCAATTAAGAATACTAACCCCTGCGGCCGGGGTCAGCCTGTCATAAAAGGCGACAAAACAACCCTAGGTACATGTTAGGTGGTACAAGCCCGTCTGGATGGCGACAACCCCTGGTGTATAAGTATGCCGCCATAAAAGCCTTGTGTTGTGTACCGGTATAGCAATGTTCACGATGTCCCTGGTGTTGCAAACATCCATAAGCGACGGTAACTGCTTACCATTATGTGGACCGTCAGCCTGTCTGCTGTTCCTCAGAATAAATAAAAAATTCACCCTCTTTCTTACCATATCATCTCTTACGCAATCCATCCATCTTTTCTTTGGTCTTTTTTTATTGCTGTAGGACAGCAGACAGGCTGACGGCCCGCTTAGAATTTAGCAGTTACCGTCGCCTATGGGTGTCTGCAACGCTAGTGGCATCGCGAACACGCTGCTGTCCCATAAGGGTACAGGAACTTGGGTCACTAATACCTGAACACAACACAAGGTTATTATAGTGGCACACCTAAGACCAAAGGTGGTCGCCCTCCAGACGGGCTTGAGGTCCTACCACGGCCAGGGTGGGTTGTTTTGTCGCCTTTTACGACAGGCCGAGGTTAGTATTCTTTTTCCGTCCCTGAACGGATAAAAACGATGGTCTACATGTGTGTTGTCAAAATTAATGTTGATCGTTTATTAATTTAATTGTACAAACAATGATGTTTAAACAGATTAATTAATTTGCGATTCGTAATAGGTACCAAGCCCACCTAAAGACACATATCGCAGTGCACACAAACAAAGGAATCGTGTTATCTATTTTTGTCAATTTTTACAGTAGTGTGTTCGCGGTGCCTGCTTAATGTTAAGTGGGCCGTCAGCTTATCTGCTGTTTCTTAGCACTAAAAAAATCTGCACTTTACTTCTGGTTCAGGCCGCAGATAAAGCGCCCACTGACAGAGCTCAATAGCGAACTGACATTTCGATATTTAAATTTTAAATACGTTTTAATGGCTGGCCTCTGTGTACGGCTAGTCAGTGATATCACAGTATGTATCTAATTTTTTTTTATCCCAGTTATATCTGAAGTTGACGGTTTTGTGTATATTTTTATTTTAAAGCCGACTTTAGTATCGATATTAGACAATTACCCGATGATTGAGTAACGTCGGTTCGCAGACCGTGAGAAATGGCTGAGCGAACGACCTCCTAGTGATGGGAAATGCCGATTTGATGAATATAGATATTTTAATAATATGCTTTGATTTCCGCTAATTTCCGATTTCTACTCTAAACTTTGTGATTTAATACAAATATTTTGAGAAAGAAAATTCGTCCATGTACTCGTGTTCCGAAGTCTTTTAGCCGACGTTTCACAGTTGACACACGTACCTACACGTCATAGTATTCATGCAGTTAAACATTTATTTGTACAGATTTTCGTACATAATTTTTTTTTATTGCTGAACAGTAAGCAGTTACTGTCATCTATGGATGTTTGCGACGCTGGAAGCACCACGTGTCTTCGGAAACTGTAGCTATGTTATACAAATGTTGTGTGTATATGTGTGTGCATGCGTGTATGTGAGTGCACGTTAATGGTGTGTGTAAATCTAAGCGTGTCCACGTTCGAACAATTGTGTCCCATGTTTGTGGTTTTAAATTTTTAATTAATGGTATTATCCCGAATACTGTTAAGAAATAATTTTGATACAATCTTCATTAGAAACATAGGTTTCATTAAACAAGTATTTTCTTACTTATTTATTATTCTACTGTGCTAAATCCGTTGCGCCACGGAGGTCGATAAAAGTATATTTAAAATGATATCGATAAAAATATATTTTGGCCCTCACTTGACAATAACCGACGCTAACCGATTGGCTCGTAGCATACAACCGCTTTCACTGACAAGTACTCGATCTTAAGTCATCCAATGCTTTTGTGTTCTTGTTGTATTTGTAATCTAAATGAACTCCAAGGACTCAAGTTCGAAACTTCGTTTACAAATTATTCGATATAAAAATTATAAATACACTGTGACTATTACATGCATTGTCACCTGGTAACAAACTATAATACGTGACCCGTTCAGGAGGGTAGGGAGGTCTTCAAAACACCACGCTTGGTCACAAGGAGGGAGGAATACTCTAAGAGACATCTCACGATTTATCGAGCTATCTACAGGCTCACACCTAGGGGTGTTTGCAACGCCCATCCCATATCCCATAAGGGTACAGAAACTTGGGTCACTAATGCCGGAACATAACACAAGGTTATTATGGCGGCATACTTAAGACCAAAGGTGGTCGCCATCCAGACGGGTACCACGTATCCAGGGTGGGTTGTTTTTGTCGCCTTTTACGTTTCTCCGCCCCTACACGGATATAAAAATGTAGCATCTTTAGCGTTTACTTTTTACATGTAACTAGAGGTAGGCATATACTTATGTGGCGTCACGCGGCAAGCGCTGTATGATTATCAATATCATCTCTGTAAGAGTCCAGACACAGTCGTGGCCTCACACACCCAGGTCGACTCAGCCCGTTCCGAAGAAAGCGGCACGCGAAAGTGTATCCTGAGGCACACTAAGGTTATTTTAGTGAGTACACGTGCGATTATGGGCGCATTGCACCGTAGCCCTCCTACACTACCCTGCTACGAGCCTCTAAGCGGTGGGATATGCATCAAAATACGTTAGTAAGTAGGTTAAGATCTTCAAAATACCTAATGATACCCTATAAGCTGCAGTATCATCGATGCCTTGTACTATTGCTTGAATTGCTTGATATTGTTTTTGGGTCGTTTCAATATAGTAAAACGGGCAGTTGGCACTGAAAATACTGAGTGGCCAACCTCGTTTGTGAGGATTGCGGCATTTATTTTATATTAAGGTTTTTATGTAAAGGTAGTATTTGATCAGTGTCGTTTTCTTTGGCAAATAAATGTTTTAATTTTCTTTCTTTCTACTATACCGGCAAGCTATGATGGCCGTTTTGACGTTTGTCCACTCATGAAGTTTCGTATTAATTAGTAATTACATTTGAAGGAGCAAATTGCTGTTATTTATTGTCAATAGTGACGTGCAGTTATTGACAATAAAGAACAGCAATTTGCTCCTTCAAATTTAGTTACTAATTAATACGAAACTTCATGGAGTGGACAAACGTCAAAACGGCCATCATAGCGTGCCGGTAGCATAGTCAATATCCTCTAAAGGAAATGTCGCACTTTATCAAGCTACATATATTCAAATATGGCGCGTTTAGTGTTTAGTTTCTACCTGTATACATACCATCACGAGTTATGAGCGCTGGCCATGAATTTGCAGTTGCCATTTTTTGAGTCTGTTTGTCGAGGGGAGCCGATTGCGATCGGTGAGATGGCCAGCGTCGGCGCCGTACTGGTTTATCAGTCGCTTACCGCTCCCGCGTATCGTCCGCACGTCTGCGTTGTAATAATATGATTCGTAATAATTATGAGCGTGATAGTACATTCGCCGAGCACTCAAAACTCGTGACAGTATGTATAACTATAGGTATGCATGCACTTTCGGCGTCACGCGACAAGTGCTGTATTAACAAAGACAAATTTGAGGCAAATGAATGATGATTTTTGTAGAAAATTATAGATTTCGTGGTATGGGTGCGTTTCCTAAGTAGCAGAGCGCTAGTGTTGTTCATTTCTGTCATTATCCTTGTTACATGACATATTTTCCTTCGCATTATATGATGACCATACCACGCTAATCTGTTGCTTAAAATAATATTACAAGTTACTCTTGTTTAAATTTTTATGCTGTCTTTTATTTGGAGCTTAAAATGGCGTCCGGAGAAATCATTAAAATGTCATTAAACAAACTTTCGTCGGTACAATTAATATTAAGGCTCTATAACTTGCTTGGATTTTAGGATTCATAAAATTATTTACTAAACCTACCTCTTGCATGCCACTTCCTACGGTGAAGGAAATCATTGTAGGGAAATACTGTCCGTTGTTTCTAGGGCTAAGCCAAGTAATTAAACTTCATGGGCTGTTCTTTTTCATGATCGTATCACACATGTCAGTACAACTTATTCTTTCACACTCTATAACCGTCATTTCAACAACACTCTTCCGCAATATCATCTTCTATGCAATCAATCTTTTTTTTTTGTTTTACCCTCTTTTTAATTGCCAAGTAACGGCAGACAGGCTGACCACCTTGATAGTAAGCAGTTACCGTCACCGATATTTGCGTCGTCAGGCACCGCAAACACGCTGCTATTCGCGTAGGGGAACTGGATACTGGGTCACTTGTGCTGGAACAACACAAGGTTATTATGACAGCATACTTAAGACTAAAAATAGTCGCCATCCACGTAGCTAGTGGGTTGTTTTGTTGCCTTTTACGACAGGCCGACCCCGGCCGTAGAGTTTAGTATTCATTCTCCGCCCCTACACGGATAAAAATAAAAATTTAGAGACTATAGGACTAATCTAGATGTATCAGGTTCATGTCTCGCAATAACAGGCACCGCTTAAGTAGTTCCTCTCGCTTAACATGTGTTATAGCATAATTGCCATGTACCGACGGTAAAGGAAAACATCGTGAAATACCTGCATACCGTGATCTGTCCGTTCCTTATAAGGGGAGGTCTGAACGCAACAGTGGGACGTGTGGACTGTTATTTTTTGAAGTGAAAACTTCTTTAGCGGCGCTGTGCATTTTTTTGTGATGGTTAAAAAATGTAAAACTCGCGTCAGGACACGTGATCTGATCGAAAATTCGTAAGACGGACGGAGTTTTGCTCGAGTAATACCAAGCTTATTAATAACTAATCATTTAAGGTTTATTTTATAATGTAACTTTTGAATGATTGCATTGCATTACTTATACGCTTCGATCAATAATAGTACTATTTGTGATCAAAGCTTATACGTATCTATTCGAATTGCGACTTTATTACAATTAAATACAGTTGAGTTTTTGAAGGGAAAACTTCTTTAGGCGCGTTGAGCACTTTTTGGGTAAACAATTTTTTATTTAGAGACAAGGGATGGTTGTTATCCAGACGGGCTCACCTTACCATGAAGCTATGGTTGTTTTGTCGCCTTTTCAAGCCCCCCCCCCTATACAGAGGTCAGGCTTAAGCGCTGCATGCTACCTTACATAAGGCTTTGGGGAAATTAACCTATTCCAAGATGATAACTGCGCCTTAAGGGACCGCCTCACGTGGCCTCCGTAATTCATTTTTAAGTAGTGTGTGAATTAGCCACGCAATGTTATGGTATTTTCGACACGCAACCGGGATGCTCCTATTAAACATAATATTAAATTTATCAAGGTATAAGTTGTTTTATATAGCTTTATTTTTATCCGTACAGGGGCGGAGAATACTGACCTCTGCGGCCAGGGTCGGCCTGTCGTAAAAGCCGACAAAACAACCCAACTTAACTACGTAGTAGGGCCCCAAGCCTGTCTGGATGGCGACCACCTTTAGTCTTAAGTATGCCGCCGTAATAACTTTGTGTTGTGTTCTGGCATTAGTGACCCAAGTTCCTGTACCCTTATGGGACAGCAGCATGTTCGCGATGACAGTGACAGTGAGTATATGTCCATCAATTTATAGAAAACCCCCCATAATACACGTGTGTTTAAGTTTTCGTTTCCTAGCATAATGACTTTACATTATGGTGAAAGTTGCTTCAAGTATTTTATTTACTTTCAATAAAACTTTCGAATAAATAAGATGTTGGACAAGTCACGGATTATTTTTTAATTGTAAGCCATACAGAGGCTTTAAGAAATTTAAGATTACATTGTATAAAGCTTTAGACAAGTCAAGCAATGACGAGCTTTCACTAATCTTTTGTGCGTAGAAAATATATTTATTTATTACTAGCTTTTTTTGGTCTCGGGGAAAAACCCTCTCTTGACGGGTTCCCCCGGCCCATGAGGACCGAGGGATATGTGGGACTCCGAGAAAGATATTCGGCCATCCGAATACCCACTAAAAACCCCGCTGTTCTATCACCTACGCCCGGGTCTAAGGATATGTGGCCTGCCGACCTCGTGGCCCGGGCCGGTGCCGGCCCGCCCTTTGTCTCAAGGTGGGCCCCTTCTAAAGTGTTGACGCCAGGGGGTCGGGCTTTCGTCCCCCCGGCGCTCACCTGTAATAACTCTAGGAGTTGAGGGGGGCCGCGTAACAGCACGCGGCCCTCTCCCTCGACGCAATAGTGCGGGCGGCGAATACTTTTTACGGCGGCCGGAGGTCATCGGTTGCCCTCCGGCGCCGACGACGTGGCCTGCGTTGGCGGGAGGGGAGTGTGGTGGTCGACTCCCGCTCCCGCTCCGCCGCCTCCTTTGCGGACATGACTGCCTCGCAAAATGAGGCGACGGCCGTCCATTATTTATTACTAACTAGCTGACCCGGGAAAATTTGATCTGCCATATAGATTAAAAAAGACAAAAAGTAGCCTATATACTTCTCCAAGGTCCAATTTATCTTTGTACAAAAATTACCCACTTAGCAGTTACTTCGCCTATGAATGTTTGCTACGTCAGGGGTAGTAGTACTGGACATGGGTCACTAATGGCGGAACACAACACACTGTTATTATGGCGGGGATACTTATAGACCAAGGGTGGTTGCCATCCAGACGGGCTTGGAATTACGACAGACCGACTCTTAGAAGTGATTCTTACGTTAAAAAAATCGAATATAATCTCGGAACAAATATATTTTAACAATACGTGCGTATTCCGATAACATTCCACCTAATTAATATTCCCGATGCAAACCGTAACGTAAATTCATTGAGCATTGTTGATCGCTGAATGGAGCATTAAGGTATGATTCCGAACTACGCTGCACGCAGCAGTGCTGCCGGGACACTGCTGCCGCGGCACTACCGGTCCCCATACAATCTCTATCGCGCAGCAGTGCTGCCGATACATTGCTGCCGCTGCATTGCTGCTGCGTCATTGCTAGCTCGGAATGTACTCTCATATAAGCTTATAGAGATTGTATGGGGACCGGTAGTGTCGCGGCAGCAGTGTCCCGGCAGCACCGCTGCGTGCAGCGTAGTTCGGAATCATACCTTTATGCTTGAAATACTTTTTATGTATATGTGAAATTTAGCAGACTGGTTAACGAGCTATCTCATAGATAGTAAGCGTCGCTTATAGACATTTGCAACACCAGAGGTATTTTTATTGCTAGGAACAGCAGACAGTACACTTAATAGTTAAGCAGTTACCGACGCCTATGGATGTTTGTGACGCTAGGGGCACTACAAACACGATGCTGTCTAATGCCGGAACACAATAAGCACAGATATACTTTAGACCAGGGGTGGTTTCCATCCAGATGGACTTGAGGCCCTACCACCGGAATAGGGTTGTTTTGCCGCCTTTTACGACAGGCCGACCCCGGCCGCAGAGGTCAGTATTCTTACTCCGCCCCTGTACGGATCAAAGTTCTTTAGCCTGCCAGAACATTCTTTTTAAAAATAGTAACCACACCTGTCCGTATCATAGTTAAGTTGTAATGACCGTTTACACCTATACATAATTCGAACTGATCGATTGATAAAGACAGCTCCGTTTTATTATGCTCAATGTATCCGCCATGTTTGATATGTTTGTATGCAAATTTCGCTATTACTGGTATTTGATGACCGTTTAATTGATAAGCGAAATACAGTCACGCCTTTCCCGAAAGGCTTGTAACGTGTCACAATAGGTTTGATGTTATTGACATTAGTATGTATTAAATCCATGCTAATATTATTAATGTGAAAGTAGCTCTGTCTGTTGCGTTTTTACGCCTAAAACGCTGTTCCTTTTGATGAAAATTTTGATTAATTTCGGTATAAAGAGAGATTGGATCTTGAAGAAGGATATAGGCTACTTTTTTAAAGTTTAATATGGCAGAACAACGTTATCCAGGCGGGCTTGAGGTCTTACCACGTGGCTAGGGTGGGCTGTTTTGTCGCCGTTTATGACAGGCCGACCCCGGTCGCAGAGGTTAGTATTCTTTCTCCGCCCCTGCACGGATGAAAATGTGTTTTATGAAGAACGTAATACGCTGAAAGCGTCGCGTATATTGAATATTAAATTATATTAAAAATCGATACATGAGACAACAAGAGTATTAGTGCTATTCGTCGGAGAAAAACTGGAGATAGGCAAAACCGGTGATACTCTCTTTAACACGCTTATACAGGGTGGCCAAAAAGTCGTGGATAAAACGAAATGACGGGATAGCGGAGATCATTTCTGAAAAAAAAAGTGTTCTACAGGGGGTGCCTATGGTCAATTTCTGGGAAGTTACGACTTATTTGTGATATTTTATGAAAATACCAGTTTTCCACCAAAAAATTGAAAAATATAAAAAATGTGATAGCCTGTACATTTTTTTTCATTTCCATCTCATTGCTAGCAATCAAAACTTGCACTAGGTATTCTTTTTGTGATCGAGAATGATGTATGTTTAAGAAAAATCTTATTTTAAGAAGTTTCCTTTTTTTATCCATACAATTTTATTTTACTTTGGACCGCCACTGTGAAAAAAAATGTTCTACCAAAAAGTCACCCTCTATCACAAAAATTAGCGCAATTAATAAGAATTCTAAAAAGGTATAACACATGATATTTGCAACGTACTTCACGTCCTAGAATGTGAATTTCGCCGAGGCAGTTAACACATTATTCATTTAACATTCAGTTACCTGCGCACTATTTTTGTCAATTCTTCAAAATATTATCTCGTTAATCTCGTCATTTTGTTTGATCCACAACTTTTTGTATGGTTTGTATTATTATACTTACCAGGATCCTCAGGATTAATGAATTTTTGGACCGGTTAAGCACCGTCAGGCGCAGTTAGTACTTGGATTGGTGACCGCCTGGGAACACCGTGTGACTTTTTGTTCTTTTTTATACGCTTTATGTTAACTTGGCCTGTATGTAACGGAATTTTCGGACACGATTTTTACCCACTTTGAACAATCAAAATAATTCAATATTCTACCGCAACGGCATCCGGAGTTTAATTAATAACACTGCCAAAAGATGAAAAGATTTTAGTTTTTTAGAACACAATTTTAAGATTTTAGTATTAGGACTTATTTTATTAAAAGTACAATATGCCTCAGCTTGTTTTTAATGATAAATCGTAGTTTTCAAAATGATTCGCTTTATGTATCAAAATCAGTGGCTGTTAAAGGACTAGTTTTTTTTTTAATTGAAGAAGACAGT
This sequence comes from Malacosoma neustria, assembly GCA_963693495.1. NCBI lineage: Eukaryota > Metazoa > Arthropoda > Insecta > Lepidoptera > Lasiocampidae > Malacosoma > Malacosoma neustria. The sequence goes on along the minus strand of OY856399.1, from coordinate 4,647,028 downwards.
ACCAATAAGTAATAACAGTACTAAAAGGCTGTTCATCAATAATGTTAGTTTTCAGTATCGTTTTCTTCGAAACGACTAGTTTAATTAATATCTAAGTAAATAAAATCAATATATAGAGCGACTTTTGATAATAAATAAATATACGGGGATAATTCACACAGCGCCATCTAGTCCCAAAATAAGTAGCATAGCGCTTGTGTTATGGATACTAGACTGGTATACCACTTATATATCTTGCCACCTCTCTATTTTTGTGTGTTTTTACTGCACTCGTGCAAGGGATCGCCCACTGCGGTTTTAATCTGGTCGGTCTAGTGGCCTCAACCCTATCCTGTACGATAAGACATCAAGTGAGATACAAGTATCCAAAATATTTGAGAATGCGAGTCTGGACCAAGGCAGATAGACGCTGCTGCTGCTTGTCCAAAACTTATCCCACGATACTTCAAACATTCTTCTCCAGCACCACATATCCAGAGCATCTATTTTCTTTTTCTCTACCTCTCGCAGTGTTCACGTTTCAGCAGCATACACAAAAATGGAGAAAACTAGTGACTGAACCAACCGAATCTTAGTAGTTTTGGTGAGATTTCTATTTTTACAAACTGTCCATCGCTGATAATATACAGGTGACTTTGACAAACCCGTCCAAATTGACACAGAAGAATCTTTAGTAAAAGTTATGAGAAACATGTATTTTAGTTTTGTATTACATAGTACAAAAATGTTGAGTAATCAGCATCACAAAGTCATTCAAAGAACTCGCAATTTACATAATACGGCGAGTGTCAATGATCTCTCCATCTGACCTAGTTAAAAGGCCGAGGACGGCGGCATTGCACCGGGCGAGCGAATTTGCACTACTCATTTACGCGGGAGAGACAGAGACAGGTAATAACAGGTTAACGTATGAAGGTTGCACCATAGGACTATTCTGTACGATTGAATTAATGATCATATATGAAATATTTTATTTTAAAAATTTTACATACAATTTTTTTGCACAAATGGGTTCCTTAAATGATGTTTAGTGCGTAAAAAAAATTTGGACGGGTTTGTCAAAGTTACCCTGTATAAATGATTATTGTACGAGTATGTAACTAAATTTATTTTTATTTTAAATCTATACATCTACACAAATAAATAAAATTGGAATGTCTGTTTGTAATATTAAAATAACAGCTTTTTACTAAGTGCATTTGGATGTGTGCACGGCACGTATACCAAAACAATATTTTTTACAATTTTTATCTGTCTGTCTGTTTGTTCCGGCTAATCTTTGAAATGGCTGGACCGATTTTGACGGGACTTTCACTGGCAGATAACTGATGTAACAAGGAGTAACTTAGGCTATAATTATTTGGGAAAAAAATGGTTTTTGTTAAAAATGATAAGTTTCGAAAATTTTATTCCAATTTAAGTTGACCTCAGATATATATCATCAATCATATGAAATAGGGTTTAGCTTAGGCTGGACTTTGTAGGTTCGAACGCACGTATTCCGGAGGCGCATGGCGTAATAGTTGCATTCGATAGGACTGACTGTTCGCATATTTCATTTATTTTATATTTTAGGGTTTATAGGGTTTGTAATCCAATATAAACCATAAGATATATCCAAAAAATGCTGCTCAGTCACTATTCCACGCGGACGGAGGTTTGGGCACAGCTAGTTTACAATATAATCAGTTAATATACTTCTTTTTACTGTATCGCCCCACATTACTAATCTTTTAATATGTTTTTCGTTATTTTTATTTGAACTCATAATTACGTGACTAACATGAAATGTGGCGCGGCGCGGCTGTCCGTCCGTCACTTCACTTTATTAACTATTGTAGACAATTCGCTTTACTAATCGAAATCGTCACGCGACCTGGTTTAGCGATGAAATACCAGAATTTTCGTAAATTTTTTTTTATTGCTGTAGGAAAGCAGATAGGCTGACGGCCCGCTTAGGATTTAGCAGTTACCATCGCGTAGAGGTGTTTGCAACGCCAGTGGCATCGCGAACACGCTGCTGTCCCATAAGGGTACAGGAACTTGGGTCACTAATGCCTGAACACAACACAAACGTAACACACAGCTCCATCTAGTCTTAAACAACAGGAGATCTCGTTAAACCCCGGTTGCAACCTAACTTCCGCTACAATGTCCGCGTCTGATTTCCGACTTTTTCTACACGTTTTCTGTATACTTAACAGTGAGTCCCTTGGCATGTATTTTTTTTTATTGTTGAGAAACAGCAGAAAGGCTGACGGCCCACTTAATAGTAAGCAGTTACCGTCGTCTATGAATGTTTGCGACGCTAGAGGCACCGCTAATACTGCTGTCCCATAGGTTACGAAGAATAAGTGTGAAGATGTAACTACTTAATAGTTATGTTTAAATGTTCTACATGTGTTTTTTAAACGCCATATTTGTTATTAAGTAGGTTATATTAACAAGAAATATTTTCAGTTTTAATAATTTGAACAAATGTTTGCGAAGCGTATTATAGACTAGCCTTTCCCGCCCGATTCGCTGGTCGAATAACAGAATGTTAAATTGTAAAAATATTAGTCTGGGTCAATGGAATCCAAAAAGTAAACAGCTTGGCGCCATCTACGAAAAATTCCACGTTGAATGTTTTATCCTGATATGTTCAGTAGTTTTAAAGTGATGACTCCTCAAAGAAACCCGTTTTTCTTTTTATATATAAATTACAAAATGAGGCACTCGGAAAGTTTCAAAATAACACAGTTTTATATTTTATCCATGTTATGCCAAAACTTAGCGGAATTATAATAGAAAAATTTAAAAGTAATAGAATAGCGTGGTTTGGCCATGTAATACGCAGGGAAGAATGCCATTTATTAAGGAAAATGATAGAAATTAGTCTAGAGGGAGACAAAAAAACTGTGTGTGTCAGCTCCGACGCACGACTGGAGTTTACTACTTAAGTACAATTGTCTAAATGTACGCAAAAAGAGTTTATTTAACTGAAAAAATATTAATACCACATGAAAGGGTAAATTAACAAATTAATTAAAATAATATACATATATAAAAAAAGTTTTAAAACAGTTTTAAGTTCAACCTAATTACAACTATGACACCTAGAAATAAAGTCACAAATTTCCAAAACATTATCTAATACTTACGATCATTCGTCATACAAAATGAGCAAAGCAATAAATTACTCTTGTCACTTACAAATGAAAAGACATATGTTAAACAACATTTAATGTGAAATCAACCTTAAGTTGTAACAAATAAAGTAATTTTTGCCTTGAGAAATACATCGTTTTGTTTTGTTTAGTGTGTTCCGGTGCACGCGCACCAAAAACGTAACGTGGTCATTCATTAGTAGATTTTACTCTCACATTTTCCTCATACTATATGAAAATCGATTCTTAAGGAGTAAACTCTAAAAAAAAATAGATGGCTTGAGTAAAAGATGATATGCCAAAAAAGGGTGTGAATGTTGAGAGGACAGCTAACAGAGACGAGTGGAAGGAGAGAACATGTTGTGCCGACCATGGGGGATGTCGGAACTTAGCGGCGCTCTTTTATGCTGATCAGAGATAATTGGCCAGCGGCATTTGAACCTTATTTAAGTTTGGGTGTCGTAGGATCTACTTCTGATTGCTGTGTTGCATTCATTAGTTTATCTATATTCTTCTTCTTTGTCCAACCCATGTTCCCAGTTTATCTGGGGTCGGGTCTCCCTGTACATTTCCGCCAGAGAACTCTGTTCTGGGTTGTCTGTGTTGTAAGGCTGCCCTGGTCCATCTCTTTCCTAATGTTGTTCACCAAGTAGCGGGGGGCCTGCCTCTTCCCCTGGTCGAATCCGGTATATTGAGTACTTTCTTAACCACGTAACCTTCCTCGCGTCTTTGAATGTGGCCATACCACCGTAAGCGACTTTCTCTCACCTTTTCTACGATAGAAGCTACTCTGAAGGAACCTCTTATGTACTCGTTTCGGACTTTATCCAGGCGTGTCACACCACCAGCCCATCTCAGCATTTTCATTTCGTTAGTGTGCAGTAGTTGTTCGTGGGCTTTTTTCGTAGTCCAGCATTCCGCTCCGTAGGTTAAGGCTGGTCGCACCACTGTCTTGTATACTTTTCCCTTGATCTTAGTTTATCTATATTATCTTCTGGTAAGACATTAGATAGATAGATAGATAGATAGATAACACTTTATTGTAAACCAATTATATAAACACAATGAAACTTATTTACACAATCAATGAGTACTTGACTTACAATGGGCGGCCTTATCGCTACAGAGCGATCTCTTCCAGGCAACCCGGGCTATAGAACATTATTGGTGTTACATTGATGTGGAAGGGAGGTATGGTAATAAATAATAATTATATTTTATTTACATAATAAATAGATAATATACATAAAATTCAATAATATATATAAAATATAATAAATAAATAGATAAACATACTTAAATATCTATATTTGTAGAATACATAAATAAATATACATTAATGTCTATATAAATATATATAGACATATATAAATATAAATATATATCTATATAAATATATATATCATTAATGTCTATATAAATATATATAGACATTAATGATCAATATAAAATTTAAAGAAAATTATTACAGTCTCGCTAATAACTGCACGTGGTTGAACGACACGATAACTAATGAATTTTTGTATGTTGAATCGAGGACTAAATTGCTGGTTGATAGCGCTCCAAGCTTGATTGGATGGCGACTACCCACCCCTTGTTTTAAAATGCCTTGTAATGTGTTTTGGCAGCGCGTTGGCAACGCGTCTGGCATTGCTAACGTCTATAGGCAACGGTGACTTACTGTTGGGCCATTTGCCTATCTACTGATCTCATCTGTAATGAAAACTTAAAACACCACCCATGCCGTCAAAAATACCCATAAACATGTTGACTGTGGCATATTTACAAAGAAAGAAAGAAAACAACATATATTTAGAGCTACAAATAAAACTAAATATAAACAAAAACCTTAACTCAACATGACTGGTTAAAAAACCGCGCTGGTCTTCCGTTAGAACCTGGCATGACGTCATTTTAACAAAAATTAATTATTAAGTAAAATAAACCTGAGCTATCTTATACTTGTACTATGTTTTGACGACCTCGGTGGCGTAACGGATAACGCACTTCGGTACGCTTGCGGAGGTCACGGGTTCGATTCCCGTCTCGCGTCTGGGTGTTTATGTATAATATATATTTATTTATAAAAAAAAAGTATATAAGTAGTATATCAGTTGTCTAGTACCCATAACACAAGTGCTATGCTACTTAGTATGGGACTAGATGGCGCTGTGTGAATTGTCAAAAATATTATTATATATTAATATTACTAAATTTACAATACAATTCTTACTAATATTATAAACGCTAAAGTTTGTATGTATGGATGTTTGTTATTCTTCCACGCAAAAACTCCTAAATGGATTTTGATGAATTTCGGTATACCTAGTCATAGATTGGACCTTGGAGAAGGACATAGGCTACTTATTTTTTTTTTCATTCATATGGCAGAATAACGTTTGCCGGGTTAACTAGTAAAACATAATTTTTAGTAATCGAAAAAAAAATACAATTTGAGTTAAAAAAATAACATATATTTAGATACGATGTTGCAATCTAGACGGAATTGTAACCCTACCTTAATCCGCCTCTGCACGGAAAAATAATTCAGCAGGGAATGTGTATAATATATGCAACACACCTCAAAAGTGGGTTAATTAAGCCTGACACCTGACCTGTCCTCTTCTCCTTAATTTAATTAACCACCGCCATAATTAATTTTTTGCTTGTGACTGACAGGTATGTTTTTAAATTATTTTTTTAATGGTCTTTATGTAGTTATGGGTGTGTCGTTACCTGACAACTTGATACAGTGTAACCTCAATATAATGAACCTCATTATAACGAATTCCTCGGTTTAAGGAAATTTTCGACATTCTCCAAGACTGTCCGTTAGGGCTAATGCAAAATACGCGTATCCTCCGATTAACACGGTACCTGCTTTACTCGATGTTGTTTTTATACGGTTTATAAATTAACGAGTTTTAAAAAAATCATAAAATGGCATATACTAGCGTTTTGGGTCTTATTCATATGTGAATCGTCGCCGCTTCACATCCGTATAAGTGCTATATATATTATTAGGTGCTGGAGCGACACATGCGCAGGCACTGCGAGTCACGTAGATGAATATGCTGCGTTGGACGTGTGGAGTAACGCGGAAGAACCGCGTTAGGAATTCTCGCATTTGCGGCGGCCTTCATGTCCGTGACATTGCGGATAAATTGCAGGAGTGTCGCCTTCGCTGGTATGGCCACGTTTTACGGCAACCGGCTATATAAGTTTATTATGGCGGCACACTTATAGGTTGCGATCCACGGGCTTGAGACTTTACCACGGAGCTAGGGTTGCTATGTCCTTTACGACAGGCCGACCCCGGCCGCAAGGGTCTTCTTACTCCGCTCCTGCACAAAGTAAAAAGTTGCCTAGTACCCATAATACAAGCGCTCTCTGCCTACAGCGCGTGTCAATTGTAGGATATTTGTATTAAAATCTGTTCTGCCAAGCTTAAGACCGCACCCAATTATCCGGTATTTGCTAAAACGCTTTTCGTGAATATTCGCCATTTGCACAGTGTAAATTGAATGTTCTAATGTGTCCTTTTTCGCCGCACCTTTGTAACAGAAAACTTATATTTTCACTGCTGTACACGAAAACTGGATGTGGCAGTTTCAAGGGGTTCTGGAGTGAAGAATTCTGTCAGAACGTTTTGGTATTAATACATTGCGATTTACGAGTATTCTTTCCCTATTCCCTAGAGTCTATCCAACGACGAGCCGTTCGTGTTGTCGACGATCCCATACTCACAGACGGTCTAGACACGCTTGGACTTCGAAGAGACTGCGTTCTCTTTGCGTATTCTACCGTTTATATAATGGGGAGTGATTGATAGATTGAGAAATTGTTTAGAATGGTTCCTTTGTCGACTTTCTACCACCGCACTGCTCGCCATAGGCTGGGCGATCATCCTCAATTCCTGCGGGCTCTTCCCTCATGTACGAGGTGGTTCTCACGAGAACGTTCATGTTGCGTAACCCTATTTCATATGATTGTTCATTGATTGACAGACAGACAAAAATTGTAAAAAATGTTGTTTTGGTATATGTACCGTGTATACGTCCGAATACATTTAGTAAAAAGCGGTTATTTTAATATTACAAACAGACCCTTCAATTTTATTTATTTGTATAGATAAAACTTATAAAAATCACATCCAGATTTTTTATATTGCGACCAGAACACACCTTCGGCAAAGGCAGTCATTTAAACCCTTCTAGGTTGGGAGCGGTTGGTGTTGCCGCGTAATTTAAATACCTTACATTGTAGGTTTTTTATTTCATCCACCATAACGCCAGTCATGTTTATACGCTGAATGCTGGGTCATTAAAGCGGAAGACCATAAGAAATTTGCGTAGACTATTGATGGTGAGAATGGCGGAGGAAGAATACTAACCTCTGCGGCCGGGGTTGGCCTGTCGTAAAAGGCGACAAAACAACCCACCCTAGCTACGTGATAGAGCTTCAAGCACGTCTGGATGACGACCACCTTCGGTCTTAAGTATGCCGCCATAATAACCTTGTGTTCCGGCATTAGTGACCCAAATTCCTGTACTCTTATGAGACAGCAGCGTGTTCGCGATGCCACTTATGTTGCAAACACCCATAGGCGACGGTAACTGCTAAATTCTAAGCGGGCCGTCAGCCCGTCTGCTGTCCTACAGCAATAAAAAAAAGTGGTGTGGTGCTGGCAATACTATACCCCGCCTCCTCCCCCAAACCCCTTTCAACCCACCCGAGTTTCGCGAATTTAAACATTTCGTGGCATTTCATTTCATTAGAGCCATAATAATACCTTTTAGAGGTTGATTTTGTTGTTTACGGTTTTATGCTATTTCTTTTGAACGCGGCTTCGCTACGTTTCTATTTTTAGCCAATTTCAAATTTGTCTAAAGGGGTATTATTTGTGACGTGAAGGGCGACTAAACTAGCTACGTGGCAGGGCTCCAAGCCCGTTTCAATGGCCTTCTCTAACCTTCTGTTTTTTATTACAATGACAAGCAGTAGACAGACTGATGACCCACTTTACTAAGTGGGTCATCAGTCTGTCTACGACGGTAACGGAAGTTGTTACCGCCGCCTGTATATATTTGCGATTTCCAGGGTAACTGGAACCTGGGTTATTTATGAACAAGCGTTGCCATCTGGCTAAGGTTGTTTTGTCGCCAGGCTGTCCCTGACAGGGGTCGGTATTTTAACTCCGTCCCCGCACGGAGAGAGATGAAATGGTATTTTTTTTATTGCTGTAGAACAGCAGACAGGCTGACGGCCCGCTTAGGATTTAGCAGTTACCGTCGCCTATAGGTGTATGCAACGCCAGTGGCATCGCGAACACGCTGCTGTCCCATAAGGGTACAGGAACTTGGGTGACTAATGCCGGAACACAACATAGTTATTATGGCGGCATACTTAAGACCAAAGGTGGTCGCCATTCAGACGAGCTTGAGGCCCTACCACGTAGGTGGGTTGTTTTGTCGCCTTTTACGACAGGCCGACCCCGGCCACAGGGGTTAGTATTATTTCTCCGCCCCTGCACAGATAAAGCTAAGTGGTAGCTCTAAGTGTTGAATCTCGTCTCTATAAGTATAGAGATCCGTTTCACTTAAAATGTAAAAAGTTGTGGAATGGGGGAGGGAGACAGGAAAGGCGGTATTAGCCGGCTTATACATATTTGAAAGGATTTTGATGTTACTTCTTTACTTAGGTGGCTTAAATTTTAATTTGACTTTTTTATCGTTCATGCTTGTTACATTCATATATAAGATATTTATTTTATATACTAGCCGTTTCCGCCCGCTTCGCTGGTCGAATAACAGAATCCAAAAATAAGAAGTTTTCGTACGCATGTGCACTGTCTTTTGAACAAAGAAAATGAACTGTTTAAAATTTATGTTCTTCCTCCTCCTCGCGTCGGTTTCCTCAGTGCTGAGGGTCGTGATCATCTCGACGGAGTACTTTGGTGCGTATTATTTGCCGCCATCTGCCCCTATCGGAAGCAGAGTGTAAAGCGTCGTGGACAGTAGTTTCCAGGGCAGTGCGAATCTGATCGGTCCATCGCATGGGGCTCCTTCCTCTTGGTCTTCTTCCCTCCACCTTCCCTGTTACCATCAGTCTCTCCAGGTTGTCTACATCCCTTCTGGCGATGTGGCCGAAGTATTCTAGGACCCTACGCAAGCAGATGGTAGCGTCATAATGCCCGCATAATGCAACTAGTCACAATGCCCAGCCGTTTATGTTCTTATATGCGAAAAATAAAAATCCCAGAACTCGATAGCAGCACCACCTACGGGGTTCAATTGTGAATCTAAACCATTCTCGAATCCACTTAACACACACAAAAAAATTCAACAAAATCGGTTCACTCGTTTAGGAGGAGTACAGTGACATACACTCGTACATAAGAATTAGGTATACCACGATCTGCTCTTCATTCTTAACAAACGCGACAAATGCGGCGAGCGGAGATTTTTTTTTTCTTAAACCTAAAGCTGTTGTCTCAGACGACTCGACAGCGATTCTGGACGTTAAGGCATTCCAATTCCGTGGGAGCGGGGTCGATCAGCCGTGGCTCGGGCACGCGCCTTCTGTGAGGTGCGTTTTCGGCTCGACCGCTGCATGGGGACAATTGAGAACAGCCACGAATGGCAAGAATACTATTTATTTGGGGACTATCGATTTCACCGGTGAAGCCGTATACTAATCTACTACCATTTCGGAGTGCTTGTAGCTGGGGGAGAAGAAACGACGAAAGAAACTCCCCCGCAACACATCTATTCTACGTGTATTTATGTATTGTGTGGGTTGTGTACGTCTACAGGCTATGGGGGGCGGAAGGCATCCCTAAACCTATTCCGTCGGGCTGATCCATGTCGGACTGGGGGGGGGGGGGATATCGTCCGCGAGAGCATTCGCTTCAGCGTCCTAGAGATGGGGTCGCGTCTATCCGTGAGCACGTTACGCGGGCGGCGTCGCGCGTGAGGTGCTCGGCGGTTGGGCGTATAGTTGACTGTCTCTACCACCAGCGGATTGGGGTAGTGGGGGGCGAGACCGAAGAAGGATCGCGAGAGGGATACCATGTACCCCTTCACGGGAAGGAGCTCCAGGTCGCAGTGTAGGTCCGCGTTGCGCATGTAAAGTGGTTGCGCATGTAAAGTGGAGGCGAGCGCAGAAAACAGCAACGTTTGCCGGCTTCGCTGGGCGAAACAGAAAAAAATAATTCGAAAAAAATAAGTAAGTGTCAATGGAATCCAAAAAGTGGCTTGGACTATCTACAATGAATTCCATGTCGAATAGTCGCAGTCCCATCCCGATATGTTCAGCAGTTTTGTTGTGATGAAGATGATGCGTCAATGAAACCCCATCTTCCTTTTCTATATAGATTTTTGAATGAGTATAAAAATATAGGTGGCTAGTTACATCTTTCAACCTTGAGGTATAAAATTAATAATAATAGCCCATAGCATTCCACCGATGGACTTGGACCTCCCCCTAGAGAGAACTCACAGTATACCCACCACACTTGTCCACATTAGGCGAAAGGAAGCGGTGGGACCGTGGGAGTGGAACCTGGGACTTCTAGATTGGTCTTCGAGTGAGACAACTCAGTTATCAGATGCACAATCCCAGAGGTTCCGCGTTCGAATCGCATCATGACTCGCAGTTTCGCTACGATATAAATAGCAGCGGTCTGAGCAAACTCCTATTCCTCCGCGCAGAAAACCCTAAGCTACGTGGTAAGGCAACAGCCCTTGGTCTATAAGTATGCCTCCACCAACCTACCAACACCCTTGTGTTGTGTTCCGGCATTAGTGACAGTGTTGGATTAAGCAAGTGCGGGGCCCGTAGCAAATTCTATTTGCCCTTTGAGCCCTTGATCTGCTAGGGGTTCTTAAGTAACTAAAGTGGAAAAAAAAAAAACAATTCGATACTCAATACCTCAATCGTTCATTTGCCGTCTATGCGTTTTGTCTGTTTTTGTATATTAGATACTCAGGCAGAGATGAGCGGGTTTAAATATGCGAGGCCCACTTTCGCGCGGGGCTCGTAGCAATTGCTACTCTTGCTACGTGGTTAACCCGGCAGTGATTTAGTGACCCAAGTTCCTGTACCCTTATGGTAGACAGCAGCGTGTTCGTGTTGCTAAATATTTACAGGCGACGGTAACTGCATACTATTAAGTGGGCCTTCAGCATGTATACTGTTTCTCGGTAATAAAAAACAAATCTCGTAAGATAAATCTAAAACTGTAAATGTTTTTGATTTCAATGATTAAATGTAGAGAACGTAAAATTCACAAACCGAAAACGACCACAAAGAAGAGCGCTGCAAACGAAATGCCAAAATACAAAGCGCTCTCACAAACTTGCAACTAGAAGGCGCCACGCTCGTTAAATTTCACAACAAGTGTGCTTTACAAGGGAATGCTTTTAAACGCTACTGTACTGGACAACTTTCGACGAAAGGATTTCTTTGAGGAGTTTGTTTTTATTAAAACAAAGGTGTGTGGACAATTTTGTGCATGATTATACTTGGTGCCTGTGGTCTTGGCCAGGAATTAAGGCTACCCACCTACCTATACCTTATCCGTTTGCCAAAAAATAAAATGTAAAAATCGTAAAAAGGGTTTTTTGGATGTCGATTTTACAATAATCAACATGAAATAAAAATTATCATAGCAACTTTTAATTATTTATTAGAAATATCTCCTATATCCTTATTTTTTTATATTACTATTCCTTACTTTTAGAAAAAAGACATAAAATAATTTAATTTTTACAATTATTAATGATAAATATAATGCATATAAAATTTACATATTTACAACATTAATTGTAATAACTAACTTACATTATAAAGAAACTAAAAAGACAATGTTTCCAAATCTCTTACTGGTCTTATATGCTGGTAATTATAAGTGTACTGTTCAACGTACTATTGTCGATGGGAAGGAGCGTTTTATTATTACGGTCGGATTATACCCGCCATGTTGTTTTTATTCTAGCTTTGTTTGAGAAACATTGGGTAGTTTGTTTACATTTTATTTTTTGGTAAAGTGGATAGAGTATAGCTGGGTACGTGGTAGCTTAGTTGTATCACACTCGGTGCCTAACTTAGGGGTCCCGAGTTCGAATCTCGCGAAGTGAACTTCTTAAGTGGTTTTTATCGCTTTATTTGCTACGTATGGTACGGTGCACGAAAACAAAGTGAGTAACCTGCTTTTAGCCCGTGACAGCGTCCTCGGGGAGACACATCCCGTAAATTACCTCATTTTTTGAATAGAATGACTTAAAATCCGTGCAAGGGCGGAGTAAGAATACTAACCCCTGCGGCCAGGGTGTGCCCGTCGTAAAAGACGACAAAACAACCCTAGCCACGTGGTAGGGTCCCAAGCCCGTCTGGATGGCGACCACCTTTGGTCTTAAGTATGTCGCCATAATAACCTTGTGTTATGTTCCGGCATTGGTGGCCCAAATTCCGGTACCCTTATGGGACAGCCAGCGTGTTCGCGATGCCACTGGCGTTGCAAACACCCATAGGCGACGGCAACTGCGTATAATACTATTAAGTGGGCCGTCAGCTTGTCTACTGTTCTATAGGAATAAAAAAATTACGTTTCTAATATATTTTGAACTAATAAGTAATTTTCTTCTTACAGGTAAATACATCTTTAAATTCTGCTTCTATTACTAATGGTATGTATTATATGTTCACGTTAGTTTTTTTTTCATTATTTTTTTTTACACACTGTGTTACTACGTCCTACGCTTTATACTAAAAAGCTTCGCTTCTTTCGGACGTCCCTAGAGACGGCACTGTTATTTTTTTTGAAAATACTTCTTTTGGTGCGTTTGGAAAATAATATAAACCTAAAACTTTTACGATGCGACATGAAGTTATAACTTGTAGTAGTGTCACAAATTTTCCTAAATCCACGTAAGTGTATATAATATACTATGAAACATGATTTGGAAACTATTGCGCGAAGTAAAACTTAGATGTATTTTTTGAAGTGAAAGTTTCTTTAGCGGTGTTGTGCACTTTCATGTGATGGGTAAAAAAATGTTAAACTCGCGTCAGGTCACGTGTCCTGATCGAAAATTCGTAAGATTCGTAAGATAGAGTTTTGCTCGAGTAATACCAACCTTATTAATAATGACTTAAGGTTTATTTTATAATATAAATTTCAAATGATTGCATTACTTTTAAATATCTATTCGAATTGGGAATTTATTACTATGAAATACAGTTGAGTTTTTGAAGTGAAAACTTCTATAAGCGCGTTGAGCACTTTTTGGGTGAACAATTTTTGGTTTGTAAAGAAGTGTTAATATCAATTTAAACTTTAATCCTTGATCATAAACACTTCTTTATAAACCGAAAATAATAATCCAATAGCTCGACGATACAATTCACAAGTTATTTAGTTTTCACTTCTATCGGCAGTCCCCAAAGACTATCCCGTATGTTTTTTTATTGCTAAAGGACAGCAGACAGACTAACGGCCCACTTAGAATTTAGCAGTTACCATCGCCTATGCGTGTTTGCAACGTCAGTGGCATCGCGAACACGCTGCTGTCGCATAAAGGTACAGGAACTTGGGTCACTAATGCCGGAACACAACACAAGGTTGTCATGACGATACTTAAGACCTGAGGTGGTTGCCATACAGACGGACCTGAGAGCCTACCACGTAGGTACGTGTATCAATCTAGTATCAAATTTATGAAACTATTTTAAGTGCGTTTATAGATTTGAGAATAATCGTCGGCATGTATTCTTTTATTTGTTTAAATTATAAATTATTTTTTTAATAATTTATAATTCCTTTTACAAATACCGGATGAAATCTTTTTTATAATAACGGCACATATCAACAAATAATTTTGAATACCATAATTGAAATAACATAATACAAATGTAATAAAAATATTCCTTTGCGGGCCATAACGGCTGGCATTAATGCGTCTACACAGCCGCAGTGAATTCATATTATGCCATCATTTCTTTGTACATGAAACAAACGGATAGAAATTTCGTTAACGAACGCCGCGTTTTTTTTTTTGTCGTGGTAATGAAATTCGGCTTGCAAGAGAATATATACTGTGAGCGCGTTCTATATTCTCTCTAATACTAACTAGTGTAGTGTATGTGGTAGCTAACTTGAATTCACACTTGGAGCTCGAACGGTTCACGGATTCGATTTCATAGATGGCATGCACTCAGACTGTAACTGCTTACTATAAAATAGGCAGACAGGCTCAAGTCTGGTGTTCCTCAGCAATGGGCAATGCCAGGTATACTACCCGCTCCCTCTAGGGGAAAGCTTCGTCCCAGCAATGGGATGTGATGGGGTGTTATTATTAACCATACTTTTAAGCTATTGCATAGATTTTATCGCGGGCTTTGAGCGCGGCGACCGAATCAAGAAATTCCGTAACGAAAAAACCTAACACCCCCCACTCCGCCTACCATGTAGCTCGGCCGAGCGTTCGCTTATCGTGTATGTATCTGGTACGACTATACGTAGGGATGGGCGATATTGAAAAACATTTTAATCAACTTATGCTATTATAATTATTTATTTATTTTTTATTTAGGCAGTAATTATTTTCTTTGATATTATTCAACATATTATTCAAGTTACACTTTTTGAATGTACACCTATGTATACATATATACCTACATGCATATTTACGAGGCGCACGTGCGGTGAGTGTGGTAGGGATGGGCGACATCTATCGATATTTAAAGTATCGATACTTTTTTCTAAAGTATCGATGTTTTCTATCGATATTTTTTGGACAAGATATATCGATACTCGATAGTAAAAACATCGATATCGTAACATCGATAGTTTTAGTTTTTTATTATTGAGTATCGATATATCTTGTCCAAAAATATCGATAGAAAACATCGATACTTTAGAAAAAAAATAATTACTGCATAAATTAAAAATAAATAAATAATTATAATTGCATAAGTTGATTAAAATTCTATGTAATAGCTTTACCGCGGCAGTCCCCGAGTGCCATTCATAGTTTTTTACTTCAGAGCAAGTACTATTGCACGTAGGAAAAGATTCTGCTCGTTTTTATAAATAAAACCGACATTGCATTTATATACAACTTGTTAGGATTTAGAACTTGCAATATACATCTTAAACTTATTAAGTTAAGGTATTAAGTTCTTAAATAAGGGACCTAGACTTAGCATACTACCGCCATTTTAATGCCGGCGCTGTTCTTCCGTCTGAGACCAGAATGTGCAGTCATGTAAAACAGTACACTATCTTGAACGCTTAAAAGCTTCGAAACCACGAATTTACAGCATATATACCTAGTCAGGTCATAAGTATTGTCACACAGTAAAAACTTTTCTTTTAGAATGCTGGCCACAAAAAAGTTTATTGAATTAGAATTTCGAATTGTTCATGAAAATAAAAATGTATAACTTTTAGAATTTTACTCATTTTTAAATGTGGAGTGGACGCTTAAAGAAGACCGTGTTGCAGTTATTGCGTTGCATCGTTGCGGTTACGCGCCAATTCAAATTTTTAACATACTGAAAAATTTGAATATTACCAAAAGATTCGTTTTATCGTACCATCAAACGATACAATGAAGACTCTAGTGTAGATGACAGGTCAAGAAGTGGTCGCCCTCGGTCTGTTAGGACTCCAGCAGTGATAAAAGCTGTGAAGGCACGAATTCAAAGAAATCCCAAACGTAAGCAGAAACTGTTGGCCCTTCAGATGGGGTTAAGCAGAACCACGGTGAAAATGGTGTTAAATGAAGACTTAGGGCTTCGGGCATATCGAAGAAAAACAGGACATCGTTTGAATGCTCGTCTAATGGACCTGAGACTGAAGAGATGCCGCGCTTTGTTGAAGCGGTACGCGGGAAAAAAATATCGGGAAATTCTTTTTTCGGATGAAAAAATGTTTACCGTAGAAGAGAGCTACAACAAACAAAATGATAAGGTGTACGCACACAGTAGTGAAGAAGCGAGCAACCGTATTCCGCGTGTCCAACGAGGTCATTTTCCATCCTCGCTCATGGTATGGTTGGGAGTTTCTTATTGGGGCTTAACAGAGGTACATTTTTGTGAGAAAGGTGTAAAAACGAATGCTGTTGTGTATCAAAATACAGTCCTGACGAACCTTGTGGAACCTGTTTCTCATACCATGTTCAATAACAGGCACTGGGTATTCCAACAAGATTCGGCGCCAGCTCATAGAGCGAAGAGCACACAAGACTGGCTGGCGGCGCGTGAAATCGACTTCATCCGGCACGAAGACTGGCCCTCCTCCAGTCCAGATTTGAATCCGTTAGATTACAAGATATGGCAACACTTGGAGGAAAAGGCGTGCTCAAAGCCTCATCCCAATTTGGAGTCACTCAAGACATCCTTGATTAAGGCAGCCGCCGATATTGACATGGACCTCGTTCGTGCTGCGATAGACGACTGGCCGCGCAGATTGAAGGCTTGTATTCAAAATCACGGAGGTCATTTTGAATAAACTTTAATGTCATAAGAATCTATGTTTTGTTAAGTTCATTTTGGTATATGAATGGTTACATAATGAATAAACTTGTTACAATTATTTTACATTAAACATGTGACAGAATTTATGACCTGACTAGGTATATATATAAAAAAGTAGTTTCTGGAACTCGAAATCAGTATTTTCATTTATGTGTTTTGTAAGTTGAAACACTATAGGTCTACCAGGATCTGATGGCAAAAAAAAAGTTTAAAAAATAGCGATTTTCATATGGCAACAAAAAAAAATGTCAACTGTCAACTGAAATTTCGAGGAATTGTTTTTGGTTTGGTTTCAAATTTCCTTTAAAAAGTAGTGAAAATGTCGAAGAAACCTCTTCGATCGCAAGCAAGAAATATTGTTTTCAATGTTTATCAAAGAATACTTGATGAACAAGGTGCAGAACAAACACAATCATCGATATTGAGCCATGTGCAAGCGTTGACTGGTTAGTAGGAATGACACGTCTTGATACTTTGGTTTATTGCATTTTCGTATTATATTATGTATACTAAACTTTGGTTTATTTCAGGGGTTTCTAATACCACCATAAGACGAATTGTTGCTGAAGGCAGATCTAACAGAAGCGTATTTAGTACGCCTGGTAAAAGGAGGAAAGGTGGCAAAAAAAAATTAATTTGGATAGTTTTGATTTAGAATTGATCAGAAACAAGATAAATGAGTTTTACACTGTACGAAAAGAAATACCTACTGTCATGAAATTGCTACAAATTCTTCGGGAGGAAATCAATTTCAATGGAGGAAGAGAATCATTAAGGTAACAAAAATGAATTTCATTTTCTTTCAGTTTGAATATAATCTAAAAACATAGTAATCTAAAAATAACAATTTCATTTTGTCTTCAGACTTATTTTAAAAGACATCGGATTCGAATTCGTGAAGTGCCAATCAAAAAGGACTATTTTAATGGAGCGACATGACATAAAGATACACAGATTTAAGTATTTGGAACGTATGCAAAATAATCGAGAAGCCGATGATAAGCTAGATGTGGTTTATTTAGATGAAACCTACATACACGGTTCATGTTCAGTGAACAAATGCTGGCAAAATAAAGATATTCGAGGACCATCTAAAAGTATTTCGGCAGGGCCTAGATGGATCATTGTACATGCTGGTGGAGAAAATGGTTTTGTGCCAAACTGTTGTTTGGTGTATAGATCGAAGAGTACATCTGCTGACTACCACCATGATATGAATAAAGATAACTTTACAAAATGGGTTACGGAGAAGTTGATTCCCAACCTTACAAAACCTTCTCTAATTGTCATGGACAACGCCAAGTACCATTCTATACAATTAAACAAACCGCCTACACATGCCGACCGTATTGCTGTTATAAAAGAATGGCTTCAATCAAACAATATCCCTTACGACGATAATTGGCGTAAATGTCAATTACTGGAAGCAGTGAAAAATCATAAGTCTGAACCTAAATATCACATAGATGAGATTTTAAAATCACACGGCCACGAAGTCTTGAGGCTCCCACCATATCATTGTACGTTAAACCCCATAGAATTAATCTGGGGAATAATGAAACAAAAAGTTGCGGGTAAAAACGTCAATAGACCTGCAAGTGATATAAAATCTTTAACAGAAGAAGCTTTCTCTCAAATAGGGATCGATGAATGGCGAAAATCTTGTGAACATGTCATAAAAATTGAAAATCAGTTCATAGAACAAGATCGATTAATTGAGATGCAGGAGGAAAGGTTTATCATAAATACTGCATCTTCATCGTCTTCCTCTTCCGATGAAGACTTTTTTATGGATGTGCAGTATTTGGAACCATTTTCAAGTTTTGATAGCTTATAATTAATTAATAAACTCATGAACAGAGTAATTTGAGTTTTCATCTAAATTTTGAACCTCACATTCACCACAGTAAGATTTTCAAAAATTATCCTTGATCATTTGATAAATTTTTATATTTGCATGTATCACACACAGAATCAGCCGCTTTAAGGAAATATAAGTATCAAAACGTTTTACTCCAATTTCCCCAGTATTGCTAGCGTCAATTTCTTTTTTCCCTTTTTGCCATCAGATCCTGGTAGACCTATACTAAAAACAAATACGTTGCGATCACGGAACAATTTTAGTCCCGTATGTTCCAAACGTGAATAGTATAATGTTCAAAAAGTATTCACGATTACCCTCTGAATTATCTCTTTAGGTTATGATGTGTGAGCATCAACGTTCATGTTTGTGTAGCGTATCTGTTTTCTCCCGGTTGCATCCTTCATTTCGGAGTCCCAAACTACGCCTTCGATTCCCATCTCAGATTTTTTATAGCTCTAATTCAGAAGATAAGCAAATAGCTTAGGTAGCACTTGAGTATGGATGATATCTTCTATATAAATAAAATGATAGAGGTCTGCAGTTGTGCGCGCATCACGGCACAAGTACTGGATATATTACAATTAAATTTTCCAAGTTTTATTTCTTAGACACTTAGCCGTTATTAAAAAAAAATTATTGCGATATCTTCATCCATACTAATATTATAAATGCGAAAGTAACTCTGTCTGTCTGTCTGTCTGTCTGTCTGTTCCTCTTTCACGCCTAAACGGCTGAACGGATTTTGATGAAATTTGATATGGTGATAGATGATAACCTAGAAATGGTCATAGGCTATAAATAATCACGCCATCGTTCTTAGGGGGTAGGCAGTAGGCAGATAACTAAATTGAGTTAGTGATTTTTTGTGCTTATCCGGTATCTATGAGAATCGGCCAACATCTATTTTTCATCCCCCTAAATGTTAGGGGTAGTCCACCCCTAAATTTTATTTTTTATTTTTTGACATTTTATTATTTTTATGGCAGAACAACGTTTGCCGGGTCAGCTAGTTTAATATAAAGTTTTAAATGTGTCTTCTTGTCGAGGAGAAGTGAGGCAAGCGGTGTAGCGCGCATGTGTATGAAAATTTTATTAATATATCAAGCAACTATAGCAAAAGTCTGAAAGAAGATGTAGTGACAAAAATTGAGAAAGGTATGCTGAGATGGTTTGGCCATGTCGAGAGAATGAATGAAGAACGATTGACGAAAAAAGTGTATGAGGCGAGTGTGAATGGAAGTGTTGGAAGGGGTATACCTAGGCGGACGTTTCGAGACCAGATCAGGGACGTCTTGAAAAAAGGCCAGGTCAAGAGTACCCTAAACCGAAGGGCATGTATGAAGGGAATAATGGAAGTGGACGAAGCGAAACAAGTATGTAAGGATCGTAGCAAGTGGAAAGAAGTGGTCTCTGCCTACCCCTACGGGAAAGAGGCGTGATTATATGTAACTATAGCATCAGCTAGTGTGCAATACTCATTTATTTACAAAGGAGAAGTATATAAGTTAGGCGGTAGGGCTCCAAGTCCGCCTGGATGGCAACCACTGGTCCGGGGGTAACACTTGCTTCCGGGCGGTGTGTCGTAAAAAGGCGACTAAGGAATCCTACCTAGGGGGTCACTAGCTGGTTTCTAAATATGTCATCATAGCATCATTATGGTGTGTTCCACCATAAGTGACCAGGTTCCAAAACACCTATGCGGACGGTCGCAAACATCCATAGGCTATGATAACTGCCAATTAGGTGGGCTGTCGACCATCGCTGTCACGGCGATAAAAAAAGTAGTATATCAGTTGTTTAGTATTGATAACTCAAGCGTTCTTCGCTAAGTTTGAAAGTAGATGGCGCTGTTTACGTTATCCTATTATATTTAATGATTACTAGCTGTGCTCGCGACTCCGTCCGCGTGGAATAGTGACTTTGGGCAGCATTTTTTGGATATATCTTTTGGTTTATTTTGGATTACAAACCCTATCTTATATCTTTAAACGAGCAATTCTTGTATATACAAGAATACTTACTGTACTTGTATATATATACATATATAATTGGAATCTCGGAATCGGCTCCAACAATTTTCATGAAATTTAGTATACGGGGGGTTTCGGGGGCGATAAATCGATCTAGCTAGGAATCATTTCTAGAAAATGTCATTTTATTCGCTTTTTTTTATTGGAAGAAAAATAACAAAAATGTGACTCTTCCTGACATCTATCGGCGAATAATAATACTATTTTTTTTAAATTGCTTTCACGACACAACAACACTAAAGCTATTCCAGCAGATGGCGTTGTTAAGTAACACGAAGTCAATGAGTGTTTGCTTTGAGGTTAGACTAAGAAAATCAATTGTTAATTTCCAAAAAACACAATTTATAAAAAAAAAATACCGAGCAAAGCTCGGTCATCCAGCTGGTAAACCCTAAAATATAAATAAATGAAATATGGAAACAGTCAGTGTTATCGAATGCAACTGTTACGCCATGCGCTTCCGGAATGCGTGCGTTCGAACCTACAAAACCAGCCTAAGCTAAACCCTATTTCATATGATTGATGACATAAACCTGAGGTCAACTTAAATTGGAAATTCAACCTACAATGTCCAGCCTAAGCTGAACCCTATTTCATATGATTGTTTGGATTATAAAATTGAAATTGGATTATAAAATTTTCGAAACTTATCATTTTTAACAAAAACTATTTTTTTTTTTCTAAAATAAAAATAGCCTAAGTTACTCCTTGGTACATCAGCTATCTGCCAGTGAAAGTCCCGTCTAAATCGGTGCAGCCATTTCAGAGATTAGTTGGAACAAAATTGTAAAAAATGTTGTTTTGGTATATGTACCGTGTATACGTCCGAATGCACTTAGTAAAAAGCGGTTATTTTAATATTACAAACAGACCATCCACTTTTATTTATTTGTAGTATAGATAAAAGTAAATATGTACTCAATTCGTAAATAAATTAAGTCTTCTCTTTGTTGTCGTGTATTTTTCATCTTCATAGAAATTTATACATGTTATAAATGCTAAAAGGTGATGGATTGCATTTATGTCCCACTACTGGGCTTGATATATTTTCAATCGTTCCAGACATTAAAAAAAAAATAACGCTTGTGTTATAATATTCTTTTGATGCTAGGCTGATTCAGATTTATAATCAACGATATGAAATATTGCCCTGAATTTTCTTTTGAGACCGACAAGGGCTCCATTTGATGTTGGCAGGCTTTTATACATAGCGGCCTGTTATGAGGGCCTTTTGTAGAGTATTTTTTATATTTCTTTATAATAATATACATCCTGAACTTTGAATTTATATATACGGAATTAATCTCTTTAAGATTAATATCTTCAAATCATCAGACGCCATTTTGAATGACGTAGTGTTTACTTGAAGTAAAAAGGTCTTCAGGCGCGCTAAACACTATTTTTGAGTATTAGATGAGACTGGGACGTCACTGTCAACTGTAACATTAGTTCAGGTTATGTGGGTTCGAGTCGACGAGTAAGATAATAAATAGTCTCAATTGATTTTATCATACGCCGAACAGTTACCGTAGCCTATGGGTGTTTGCGACGCTAGAGGCACTGCGAACACGCTGCCGTCCGTGTAGTGGTACTGGGACATGGGTCACTAATGCCGGAACGCTACTCAAGGTTATTATGGCAGCATACTTATAGACCAGGGGTGGTTGCCCTTATTACCTATTTTTTTATTGCTGGCGAACAACAGACATGCTGATGACCCACTTGATAGTAAGCATTTACCGTCGCCTATGGATGTTTGCGACGTTAGAGACGCCTCGAACACGCTGCTGTCCGCATAGTGGTACTGAAACCTACGTTATTAATGCCGGAACACAACTCGTGGTTACTCTGACGGTGTACTTATACACCAGCGGTGGTTGCCATCCAGACGGGCTTGGGGCCCAACCTAGATAGGGATTTTTGTCGCCTTTTTTTATTGCTGTAGGACAGTAGACAGGCTGACGGCCCGCTTAGAATTTAGCAGTTACCGTCGCCTAAGGGTTGTTTGCAACGCCAGTGGCATTGCGAACACGCTGCTGTCCCATAAGAGTACAGGAACTTAGGTCACTAATGCCAGAACACATCACAAGGTTATTATGGCGGCATACTTAAGACCAAAAGTGGTCGCCATCCAGACGGGCTTTAGGCCATACCACGTAGCTAGGGGTGGGTTGTTTTGTCGCCTTTTACCACAGGCCGACCCTGGCCGCAGACGTTTCTTACTCTGCCACCAAACCCCTTATTATTAAGTGGCCTGTTTGCTGGTCCCCATTAATAAACTCTGGGATCAGCAGGCGCTATGTTATATCTGTATATTTGTTATTATTTATCTTAAATTGTATATAAACTTACGGGAAGCGAATATAGTGTAAATAAATATTAAAGATGGCGTACTAGATGGCACTGGTAGTAAATTGATCACATTGTCACGGTCCATTTATCAAATAAAATGCTATATCGATGCTACATCCGGATCGTTAACGATTGATTTATTGTATGCCTTGCTAAGTACCTTTAAGACGTAATCAATTATTTATTGTAGCCTAAAGCCATCAGGTCACCAAGCCACCGGGCAGTCCTACTGCCCAGTAAGCAGTTACCGTCGCTTATGTTTGTGACGTCAGGGACTCTGCTAACACGCTGTCGTTCGCGTAAGAAAACTGGAAACTGATATACTTATGCCGAACACCACAACACGAGATTATTGTGGCGGCATACAGAAGTGGTTACTATCCAGACGGTCTTGAAGCCCTACCTTCTTGTCGCCTTTCACGACAGGTCGCCCACGACTGCAGATATTCTTATTCCACCCTTGAACGGAGAAATGTATGTTCTTAATGGAATAGAAAAACACTACAGCTCTATAAGTAATTGATTAGATTTATGCTACCCTGGTGAGCAAGTAAATCTTCATCCTGCCCTTATCCCACATTATATAGGGTCAGCACTACAAGACCCTTCTTTCTAGTTAGCGGTCGTAAAACCATTTTATTTTCCTGTGAAGCAGCAGATAGTCTGGCGGCCCATTTAATAATAAACAGTTACCGTCGCCTATGGATGCGACGCCAGGGCCCCCCTGCTTACACGCTGTTTTCCGTGTAGGTTAACTGGAATCTGGTCAATATGTTGGAAAATCATAACACAAGGTGATAATGTCGGCATATTTAGAAACTATATACATATATTTGCTTCTAGTTTTTATATCCGTGCAGAGGCGGAGGAAGAATACTGGCCGGTAGGGCCCGGACTGGTAAGGCCCCAAATCCGTCAGGATGGCGACCACTTTTGGTCTTAAGTATGCCGCCATAATAACTTTGTGTTGTGTTGCGGCATTAGTGGTCCAAGTTCCTGTACCCTTATGGTACAGCAGCGTGTTCGCGCTAAATTCTAAGCGGGCCGTCAGTATATCTGCTGTCCTACAGCAATAAAACCCATAACACAAACCTTCTACTTTGAACTTAGTTGGTCGCTGTATAAATTTCACAATATGTCATAAGAAGTAAATAAATCCAAAAAATATAATATCACAAGAAGTAATTTTTTTTCGTGCAGAGGCCGAATAAAAATACTAACTTGTTGTCGTAAAAGGCGACAAACAACCCTAGTTACGTGATGGATGGCAACCTTGTGTTCCAGCATTAGTGACCCAGGCTCCTGTACCGCTATGAGACAACAACGGTGCCCCCCCTAACGTCACAAGCATTCATAGGCGATGGTAACTGCTTACTGTCGTGGGCAGCCAGCCTGTCTGCTGTCTCTCAGCAATCAGCAAAAAAAGAGACCAGTTCGATTAACAATTCAATTCGACCGATGACGCCACATAAGGTTTTTACTAACCCAAATTTCTTAGCAGTGGGTATGCAACGAATTAAGACCAGTTGAGAGTGTCAATGTTGTAATTGCAGGCGACCTCAATTGGTTACGTCTGTTTGTTTCTCACGAGTCTTCATTTAATTCATAATTAAAATATATATAAAACTCTATGCTCGAAAAACTGTTCTCTTTTTATTCTTTGGCGTGTTAGATGTTTTTTTACTATATACATATATATTTTTTCATTTTTTAATTATTAATTATGCAATATTGTTATTAATTAATTATTGACTGGAAATTAAAATTTATTGAAAATTATTCCTTAAAACAAAAAAATATGATATAAAAAATGTAATCCTCTCTATAAAAATGAACCCTTTTTTCTAGAATTTACATCGATTTTAGTTTATAACTTTGCTATTTTTGATTTTACGACTAAAAGTTCATAGTTGTAGAGAATTTTTGTATATCAAAAAGTGTTTTAATAGTTTTTTCCAAGATGGCAGCCGCGGGACAAGGGTTGTAACCCTACGAATTTGGATTAGCTTTATACAAACCCCTCCGTGATATCTAAAAAATAAAATTGCGTCCTCTGAAAAATGCAACCTCAAATGTAACTTTTTGATGGACTAAAATGGTTATATCGCACTCCTTCTGGTTAGATAGCGATGAAAGAGTGCGATATACGAGTTTGCAAAATGTTTGTTAAAGAAGGTTGTGTAACTTGTTTTTTTGCGATTTCTGAAACTGTTACTTAATATATGACGGTGAATTTCTGTACAGTATTCTATGATCCAATTTCCATATTTCTCGTAAATGCAATATGGCGTCAGGGCGCGTACACAGGAAATTGTGTGCATAAGTCTGTCATGCGGTGGCACTCGCCAACTTAATGTTCAAGCTATCTGATATGTTAAGCCAACAATTTTAAACTATGAGGCAGTAAACCCACGTTTAAAATGAGCAAAAGTAATTTATATCCACTCTTTAACTGGTACAAACACGCGCGAGCGGTGCAACCGTGACAGTTGGCTCTATTAGGGAGGGGCACGTGTGTCGGTTGTATTGACTAGTGTTGTGCCGCCCTCGTGTAGGAATGTACTATCTTCTTAATAAAACTTAATCATAACCATGGGCTACACGAAACTTCGATGCGACATCGCATCGTACATCGCTCACACGACGCATCGCAATAACTTGCGAATTTCTGCGATGTTACGTCACACTCGTTGACGCCATTTTAGTCCGCTCTGAGATAGCATATGAGCAAGACATATGTGAGTTTAATTTAAAAAAATGCCAGAGTGCGACGTGGATTTTTTCTATCACTAATTGAAGTGCGCCCTGTTCTTTGGGACACTAGTAACGAGAAGTATAAAAATAAACGTTGGCTTCTGTAGATATAGTGATAATAAACTTAAAAGCTCTTAGGGTGAAGATATGCTCAATTTAAAATAATCAAAAAAAGTTTAAGTTGGTTTTCAAAGCTTCATATTTTCAACGAAAATAGTTCTCATCGATGTTCATAATAGTAATAATCGGATGAAACCTTCGGTCTTAAGTATGCCGCCATAATAACCTTGTGTTGTGTTCCGGCATTAGTGACCCAAGTTCCTGTACCCTTATGGGACAGCAGCGTGTTCGCGATGCCACTGGCGTTTCAAACATCCATAGGCGACGGTAACTGCTAAATTCTAAGTGGGCCGTCAGCCTGTCTGCTGTCCTACAGTAATAAAAAAAAAACCCAAAATTTTTGTTTTTTTTCCTATATCTTGTTATTAATATCACAAATACTAAATTAATAAAGACGCAATTCAAATATATATTAAGTAATACAATGCAATCATTTAAAAATTACATTATAGAATAAACCATAAGGCATTATTAATAAGGTTGTTATAATAGCTCATGGAAAGCGTTCGGTGACGATGACGCGAGTTCTATGATTTTTGTTCACCCAATAAGTGCTCAACGCGCCTAAAGAAGTTTTCACTTCAAAAACAATGCAAACAAGCCAAGTAGCAATCAGACAATACGTCAGTTGTAGTTAATAGTACAATTGACGTATTGTCTGATTGCTAATACACAGCATTTCTTAGAATGTGGATCAAACACTAATTTCCTGCTAGCAAGTGTAGGTGGTAAATTACTAAAAATTCTGAAGTTCGACAAATAAATAAATAAATATAATTATTTTTGTGACAATTCACACATCGCCATCTAGTCCCAAACTAAGTAGCATAGCCCTTGTGTTATGGGTACTAGACAACTGATATACTACGTATATACTTTTCTTTTGTAAATAAATACATAACACCCAGACGCGAGACGGGAATCGAATCCGTGACCTACCTATCGAAGTGCATTAGCAGCTACACCATGGAGATCAGTCGGTAAATGTAACCGGTATTTGACGCATCAACCATTTAACGGCGACCAATCAAACGGTTAAATTAAATAATTGAACAGTTAAAAAGTTAACCGTGTGAAAAACGAGTCCGTCATATATGTTGAGTCGTGCTGTGTCGTAATTGATAATGGACACGCGCAATAACGGTAACTTTGACCGTGTTATTGTATAAGTTCACACATTCAGTGCACGGCATAAAGGGAATTTCTAACGGGCTCTTTTGTTATTAAATAAATAGATATACAGTGGCAATTATTTTACCGCAACCTAATATTAAAATATGAAATATGGTTCAAGTATTATGTAACGCAATTTTTGAATATTTTTGAAAAATGTAACGCGTAGTATAAAAGCAAACTGAAATTAGTAAACGTGATTTTATTTAGATACTAGCTGTGCCCGCGACTCCGTCCGCGTGGAATAGTGACTTTAGGCAGAAGTTTTTGAATGTATCTTATGGTTTATTTTGGATTACATACCTTATAAACCCTAAAATATAAATGAAATATGCCAACAGTCAGTATTATTGAATGCAACTGTTACGCCATGGGCTTCCAGAATACGTACGTTCGAACCTACAAAGTCCAGCCTAAGCTAAACCCTATTTCATATGATTGATGATATAAATCTGAGGTTAACTTAAATTGGAAATTCAACCAGCTATGTCCAGCCTAAGCTGAACCATATTTCGTATGATTGATGATATAAATCTGAGGTCAACTTAAATTGGAAATAACAAATTCCGAAACTTATCATTTTTAACAAAAACTATTATTTTTTTCTAAAATAAAAGTAGCCTATGTTACTCCTTGTTACATCAGCTATTTGCCAGTGAAAGTCCCGTCAAAATCGGTGCAGCCATTTTAGAGATTAGCCGGAACAAACGGACAGACAGACAGACAAAAATTGTAAAAAATGTTGTTTTGGTATATGTACCGTGTATACGTCCGAATGAACTTAGTAAAAAGCGGTTATTTTAATATTACAAACAGACCCTCCAATTTTATTTATTTGTATAGATATCTTAAAGAGTGTGTGACGACAGACTAAAAAAAGTAATGACGGTTATTATAATATAGTATTCTGTCAATCGGTAAAGGAGGGACTAAAAGTACAATAGCTGAGGAGCAGCCGACAGGGTAACGTCTCACTCACGCTAGGAGCGCCGCAGACACGCTGCTGTCCCATAGGGGTACAGAAATTTGAGTCACTAACGCCGGAACACAACACAAGGTTATTATGGCGGCATCCTTATAGAGTGTATAAGGCGAGTGTGAATGGAAGTGTTGGACGGGGTAGACCTAGGCGAACGTTTCGAGACCAGATCAGGGACGTCTTGAAAAAAGGCCAGGTCAAGAGTACCCTAAACCGAAGGGCATGTATGAAGGGAATAATGAAAGTGGACGAAGCGAAACAAGGATCGTAGCAAGTGGAAAGAAGTGGTCTCTGTCTACCCCTACGGGAAAGAGGCGTGATTATATGTATGTATGTATGTATCCTTATAGACCAAGGGTAGTTGCCATCTAGACGGGTCCTACCACATAGGGTTATTTTGTCGCCTTTTACGACAACCCAACTCCGGCTGCAGAGGTTAATAGTATTCTTACTCCGCCCCTGCACGTAAAAAAATAGAAGACTCTTCCCCTCTAGTTTTCACTAAATTAAATAATAATATATAAATGTAAAATATGTATATTTATTTACCTTATATGCATTTTTTTTTGAGTACTAGAAAAATTATTTGCGTAAAGCTTTTCGTGCAAATATAATTCGCTACTGGCAACACTCAATATCCAACGAAAAGCGTAGCATAGACAAATGTAAACAGCTCCCAACGCCGGAAATGAGAGACTCTGCGAGTGCATATACCATAAACAAAGGGAGCTTCCGGTATAAATCTACATTAGCTACCAAGTTGAACAAGCTACATTGTTACCAATAAATATTAAGTTGTAGAAACTATTGAAAAAAGTACTGACGCCATCCGTGGTGTATAGCATTTCGGTTCGATTACCGTCTCGCATCTGGGTGTTTATATATATGTATGTAATAAGTATTTATTAACAAAAGAAAATTATATATTGCCCATTCAATCATCATCATCATAGCGTATGGCAATCCCTGCTTAGATCAAATAATCTAGATTGTTCAGCCAGCTCTCTGCGTCAGCGGTGAAATTGTGCATCTCGGCGATGCCTCAACAGCGAAATGGGCATTCATTCACAAGGTGGGAAATAGTTTGGTCAGGTGCTCCATAGTCGCAGTTCGGTGACTCCCTTAGACCCCATTTGTGAAGGTGGTGATTTGTTCTACCGTGGTTAGTCCTGAACCGGTTTGACCGGGTGCACGCTTTTCTATTGGCATTGAAACCAGTCAATCAAGAAACCACTCATCTCTGTTAGCCGTCATCTCATCATACACTCTCATTTCTATCATTCTCCTTGTTATGTGACATTCTATGCCAGACCACGCTAGTCGGATCGGCCAGTCGTAAAAGGCGACTAAACAACCCTAGATCCCCTATCCGTACAGGGGCGGAGAAAGGATACTGACTGACCTCTGCGGCCGGGGTCGGCCTGTCGTAACAGGCGACTAAATAACCCACCCTAGCTACGTGGTAGGGCCCCAAGCCCGTCTGGATGGCGACCACGTTTGGTCTTAAATATGCCGCCATAATAACTTTGTGTTGTGTTACGGCATTAGTGACCCAAGTTCCTGTACCCTTAGGCGACGGTAACTGCTAAATTCTAAGTGGGCCATCAGCCTGTCTGCTGTCCTACAGCAATAAAAAAAATACGAGGTGGAGCTCCAAGCCCGTCTGAATGGCAACCACCTTTGGTCTATAAGTATGCCGCCATAGGTTCTCGTCACGTAGTCAATGTCCTCTTAAAGGAAATCTCGCGCTTTTTCAAGCTATATTCAAATATGTAGTTTAGCGTTTAGTTTTTACTTGTGACTATAGATATGTATGTACCTTTTGGCGGCAAGCGATGTTTTAATAAAGACGAATCTTCTTCCTCCTGCCCTTATCCCACATTATATGGGGTCGGCACAACATGTTCTCTCCTTCCATTCTCCTATTTTTTAGTCTACCTCTAACTCCTGTATCCATTCACTCTCATTGCTATCATTTTCCTTGTTATATGGCTCTCTTCCCTGCGCATATACATGGCCAAACCACGGAAGTATATTACTTTCAAGTTTTTAATAACTGGCTCTATTTTCATATTTCCTCTAATAAAGAAAGAAAGAAAGGAAAAATGTTTATTTAGAGCACAAAATAAGTAAGTAATCTTATATCTTTAAACGAGCAATTTTTGTATATATATACTTATATAATTGGAATCTCGGAATCAGCTCCAACAATTTTCATGAAATTTAGTATACGGGGGGTTTCGGGGGCGATAAATCGATCTAGCTAGGAATCATTTCTAGAAAATGTAATTTTATTCGCTTTTTTTTAATTGGAAGAAAAATAACAAAAATGTGACTCTTCCTGACATCTATCGACGAATAATTTAAACTGAAAAATGACTCTTCCTGACATCTATCGGCGAATAATAATACTATTTTTTTAAATTGCTTTAACGACACAACACTAAAGCTATTCCAGCAGATGGCGTTGTTAAGTAACAAGAAGTCAATGAGTGTTTGCTTTGAGGTTAGACTAAGAAAAACAATTGTTAATTTCCAAAAAACACAATTTATAAAAAAAAATATCGAGCAAAGCTCGGTCATCCGGATATTGACATATTAAATGAAATCGCATTACAAATAAAAGTGCCCTAAAAGGTCTTCTGCTCAGCATAGTTGGTTATAAGAAACCAACGCTGGTCTTCCGCAGAGGCCTTTAAGAATGACATGAGTCATTGAGCAATGGCATATTTTTTGGTGCACTTCACAATAAATGAACAATACAAATATAACTATACTGATTTCTGATTTTATCCATTTTCGTAACTCAGGTTCCAGTGAATAATGATCAAGTGATCCAAGTCAATTAAAAATATTTTCATATTGACAGTGTGTATTTATTTTGT
This sequence comes from Malacosoma neustria, assembly GCA_963693495.1. Classification (NCBI taxonomy): domain Eukaryota; kingdom Metazoa; phylum Arthropoda; class Insecta; order Lepidoptera; family Lasiocampidae; genus Malacosoma; species Malacosoma neustria. The sequence goes on along the minus strand of OY856399.1, from coordinate 4,616,180 downwards.
CTTATTTGATATTTTTTTTTCGTGTGTAATTTTGATTAAAAAATTAAAATTAAATGCTAGTAAAATATGAGTTGTAATAACAATATAATTATTATTCCCAATCTTTGCGGTCGTCAATATAATATTTAACGGTGTAAAATATCCCTTTCCACACAGACGTTGGCTAATAACTTTTAAATTCATTCATGAATAATCCACGAATGTCCTCGTGTTCTCTCTGGGATTCAATTGTAAAAAAGTATACTTTGTTCAATAAAACTATTGTATACTTTAAAAAATCTATAAGAAGGTGTAATCAAGATTTTAAGACCCATTTGATAATAATAATAATTTAATAATAAACTTAAATAAACTTGTTTTGATCACTTTATTAATATATTAGTCCAATTTGGACCTATAACTTAAACATAAAACAAGAAACTAAAAATAAAATCCATTCTGTACAATCTGAAGATTATAACCATCACGCTTGACTGCAAAAGGAGGGAGCCACATATCGAAATCAATGACTTCCGTCCCATAGGACATTTTGGACGATTACTAGTATTAATGGCCGGAACATACATCTTATGAGGGTACTTTGTATTTTTGCAAAGCAAATATATAGTACTACCCACGTTTTGAATGTAAAAATTTACGACACGGTTGTGTAAGTTGACAAAATGCGTATGTCAATAATTGTTAAGCAAAGAAAAGATTAAAAAAACATGTGTGCGATTCACACACGATAGAAGTGAAACTTCAGTAAATCGACAAAAATACAAGCAAGTATTAAATACACACCGACATTTACTCTCTCGCTCTGGCTCACTAATTACAGGCGATTATAATTAAAAACTCACATTTAAAGATTTTTTTTAAAAAGTATTGTTTCCGCCCGGGATCGAACCGGGGGCCTTCTGCGTGTTAGACAGATGTGATAACCGCTACACCACGGAAACTGTACTCACAATGTCGAAATACTTCAAAATAAATACACACCGACATTTACTCTCTCGCTCTGGCTCACTAATTACAGGCGACTATAGGAGAGACCGAAATATACATATTTCTGTCTCATTCTTTGCTGGCTTCATCCTACACATTTTTGTATTTGTGTCTCTTACCTGTCGTTTTTTCGTTGCATCCGGTTTGAAATCACAACGATTCTAAAGAAGTTTCACTTCAAAAAAGAAAATTTTCTTTCTTTTATCATTAGCTTGATCTTGTCCCAATAATTTGGGTTGGGCACTGTATGTCTTTTCCTTCCATTTTATTCTATCCTTGCATGCTTCATCTCTCACTTCGCATACCCTCATGCATCATACGTTCTTTCCATCGCTTTTCAAGCTTACCCATCAAATTTTTTTTATTGCTGTAGCACAGCAGATAGGCTGATGGCCCGCTTAGAATTTAGCAGTTACCGTCGCCTATGGGTGTTTGCAACGCCAATGGCATCGCGAACACGCTGCTGTCGCATAAGGGTACAGGAACTTGGGTCACTAATGCCGGGACACAATACAGTTATTATTGCGGTATACTTAAGACCAAAGGTGGTCGCCTTCCAGACGGGCTTGAGGCCCTACCACGTAGCTAGGGCGGGTTGTTTTGTCGGCTTTTACGACAGGCCGACCCCGGCCACAGAGGTTAGTGTTCTTTCTCCACCCCTGCACGAATTTCAGGTTCAACATTCTCCTAGTAATGTGGTCTTCATCCCTTCTCATTAAATGTCCGTATCATACGAGTCTCCTTCTTCTCAATTTATCATTTTAAGATTCAACTTCCAGAGATCCCATTATACCTATATACTCGTTTCTCACCTTATCCATTTTTGTCACATCATACACCTCAACATTCTCATCTCAGCTGAATGGCGACACTTCTGGTCTTCCATTTTGGTGGCCTAACATCCAACAAACATCGAAAAACTGATAATGCTAGGCAAAATAGAGGGGAAAAGGCCCAGAGGACAGTCACCAACCCGATGGTCGGATCAAATTAAGGCTATCACGGGGCTCACTTTGCCTGCAGCTCTGAAATAGGCCGAGGACAGAGTGGTGTGGAGGCAGTTCGTCAGCGTCTCCGTAAAGGCTTATCAAGACGGGCACGACCTTCAGGAATGAAGAACACGACGAAGAAGAACATCCAACACAGTATAGCATGACTGGCCTTATGACAGATTTATAAATCTGCCCTTATGTGGCATAAATTTATCACAAGTTACACCAGTTACTTGTTTCCGCTGAAGCGGATACAAATAAATACGAATAAATACGGAATTACTGAAGCAATTCGGTATTTATTCTTTTAACATCTTCCCCCCCTATTTCTCCAACACTCTGTTGTAGGGAACTATTTGAATTCTTTGTTTCTTTTGTATAAGTAATGATATGGGTTTTCACGTAATGCCGTAATTTCCCCCCCAAAATTTTGTTCTAGCTAGGAACAAATTCCTTGTATCCTTGAATTGTTATTTTTTATCATTTTAAACAACGCCATCTTGTCCCAAAGTAAATATGGATAGCACTTACCATATGTTATGGACACTAGACAACTGATATATACTACTTATATACTTTTTTATGTAAATAAATACATATTACATATACACCCAAACGGGAATCGAACCCGTGACCTCTGCAAGCGTGCGTACGTGCGTTAGCCACTACGCCACGAAGGTCGTCATTATTATATAAAAATAAACTATTCGACGTCTTAATAGTTTTCTACATTCCCGAATGTCATATAATGGAGACACTTCCAATAGGATTATTGCCTTTAAGGAATATTGATGACGTCATTTTTCTCGTGGGAAAAAGCGGTAGAATTTATTATTGACCCAGAACGCATTTACACCGTTACCAATTTTTGTACATTGTCTCTTTTTAACGTTCTGGAACGACAGACAGGCTGACGGCCTATTTAATAGTAAGCAGTTACCGTTGCCTATGGATGTTTGCGACGCCAGGGGCACCTCTAACACGCTGCCGTCCGCGTTGGGAATTGGAACGTGGGTTACTTATCGCATGCTTAATCATAAACTGACCTAACTCAAAAAACCTGTTTTTTTGGGAAATCGCAAAAACGTTTTGTCATTTACTACTTATCCCATATATTGACTTATAACTAAATAGCGGTAACTCAGCGTGGGAAAGAGATATCGAAATAAATCTTAGTTTGGCCGATAGAGGGCGTCGATACAATGCTGCCCGTTATATTATCTCACTTTAGACCTAAATCGTAATCGGTCAGTTTATGATTAAGCATGCGTTATGTCGAAGCATAGTACAGATTATTTTGACGCCATATTTAGAAACCAAGGTCCGGCCAGACGAGCTTAGGACCTTACCACCTAAATAGGGTTGTTTTGTCACTTTTACGGCCGCAGGGATCAGTATTTTTACTCTGCCCCTACACAAAGACAAACCTATTTTAATTTATATTTATTATACTTGTTTATTTTTATAGGTACACCAACAGCACATTTCACATTAAATAAGACCATGATATAACAAACATTAACAATTATATAAATATACTAGCTGATCCGGCAAACGTTGTTCTGCCATATAAATAATAAAATGTCAAAAAAATTAAAAAAAAATTAGGGGTGGACTACCCCTAACATTTAGGGGGATGAAAAATAGATGTTGGCCGATTCTCATAGATACCGGATAAGCACAAAAAATTTCATCAAAATCGGTCACAGCCGTTTCGGAGGAGCATGGCAACGAAAACTGTGACACGAGAATTTTATATATTAGATGCATACATGCCAATGACAGGCGTACACAGCTTTGTCTACAGTTTGTCAATGTTAAATTAGAGTTTATATAAATTTAAATTGAGTCAAGTTATAATGCCAATAAAACAATGAGACAAATAATTAATTTAATTTTCATGAAAATATTTGATTAATTTATTTATTTATATTCTCTAAACGAGAAAAATTTAATAGATGTGTTAACAAATTACGCCATATCTATAGTGTATAGGTGTATAGAATATATATAATTATAATATACACCAGCTGACTCGGCAAACGTAGTTCTGCCATATAAATAAACAATACTTTGTGGTTTATCTGTCACTTAATTCACTAATTTCATTGAAGATTTGGGAAAAATATTAATTTATTCAAAAGCGGACTTCGGGCACCGAAACGGAAGTTTAGGTTGCAACCGGGATACTACGCTTAGATGATGATTAATTTATTCAAAATTTAATAATATAATAAAATAGCGAATTATAAGTTATATATAAAACTAGCTGACCCGGCAAACGTTGTTCTGCCATATAAATAATTAACACCCCCGCAACTCCTCTTGGGGGTGGAATTTCGTAAAATCCGTTCTTAGTTGACCTCTGCTCGGTGAAAAGAATATTCCTACCAAATTCCAAGTCTTTAGCTCTAATGGTTCCAGAGATATCGTGATGAGTGACTATATATGTGGAAATCTCTTATATATATTATATAGATAAAATAAGTCCCGTGTAAATTAAAATGATAACAAAGAATATATGTTATAGAATTGAGGTTATATTGTTCACATTGCTTATTGTCAAATGTTACCTCACAGACATATGGTACACACACAACCATAGAAAATAGAGAGAGAGAGAGAGAGTAATAAAGAGAAAAGAAGGGATGATCGCTTGGAAGGGGTTTAACGCTTTTTCGTTACGTGAGGATTTCTGCCAGTTCAGTCTGTTCTGTCATACTGTACGCCGCATAAAATAACTTCGTTCCAAAAAAAAAGTTGGCTATCTTCTCCAAGGTCCAATCTATCTTTATACCGAAATTCACCAAAGTTGGTTCAGCGGTTTAGGCGTGAAAAGGTAATAGACAGACATATTTACTTTCACATTTATAATGTTAGGATTGTTACGTATTTAGCACAATCAATTTACCGTGAATATTTCCTAGTATTGAGTTGATTGTATCTAAGATTATTATTAAGAGAGAGTTGATTGATCTATCAAATGCATCGCCACCTCTATTCTACGATGACGCTGATATCTCGCGATTCTTTCATCCTAAATATACGCTGCGCACGCGTCGCGTCGAGTTCCTCGATTTCCGTTGTTCTATTCCAACATTTCATGAAACTAACTAGCTCATTCGAAAGTATTTCGTGCCACTGCCTCCTACAGCCATAATCGAAGAGCTCCCAACCCCCAGCCCCCCAGCAGCACTAAGACCGAGGTAGGTGGTTGTGCATTTGTGTTGTTGAAATTCCATTCCCGACACCGAATAAGTATAGATACACATATATACGTATGGTGTATATGTTCACTTCAGTGTGATACACGACCGTACAACCGATGTCACAAGTTAATGGGCACTAATTGAGCTGATCGTGAAAATGTTGAAATGGTTGTCATTTTTATCAATGAATCATTTTGCCGTTCTCATCAAGATCCGGCCCTGATCTGGACCACAAAGCAAAAACGAAGGTTCATATTTCTGTTGTTTTTTTTAATATTTCCTTTCTCAAATCTGGTTTCACTTCCCATAATATTTTCTTTTTTTTATTGCTGTAGGACAGCAGACAGGCTGACTGACGGCCCAGTTAGAATTTAGCAGTTACCGTCGCATATGGGTGTTTGCAACGCCAGTGATATCGCGAACATGCTGCTCGTGGTGGTCGCTGTCCAGACGGGTTGTTTAGTCGCCTTTCACGATAGGCCGACCCCGGCCGCAGAGGTCAGTATTCTTTCTCCGCCCCTGCATGGATAAAAATTCTAAAGGAGTTTTGGAGATTTCAACGTTTGATCATGACATGAGCTCAGGATGCAACGACTTCCCGGTGACGTTTGACTTGTCGGCAACGAAGTCTTGGCTATTGATGGTATTCAGCAGATTCTGTTGATCTGTCTGGGGTTTACAGATATTTCGACTTTTTTGCTCGTCGGATTAGTCGGATTTAGTAAGGTACTTCTGATACAAAAAAAAATGTGTCAGAGCAGCATGCGGTGTTACGCGACTTTAGTTGCTACGCGTGTATACATCTTTGGCCCTTTTATAATTTCCACGTACCAACGATGAAGGTTTCCTCGCGAGGTTTCCATTGTGAGGAAACCTTTTTTTTTTCTTACAGCTAAGGCTGTCATCGTCTCAGATGACTAACGACAGCAACACCGGGCGGAAAAGGCATTCCGACCCCGTGGGAGCGGGGTCGATCAGCCGTGGCAGCGTGCTCGGGGCGCGTCTCCTGTGAGGCGCGCTCCCGGCTTGAACGCTGCATGGGGAATATACGATGGACAGCCACGAATGGCAAGAATACTATTAATTGGGGACTATCGACTTCACCGATGAAGCCGATCCTATTCTAATCTACTACCGTTTCGCAGTGCTTCTATAAGCACTTGCGGGGGAGTTTCTTTCGCCGTTTCTTCTCCCCCAGATAGCTGGGGGAGAAGAAACGGCGAAAGAAACTCCCCCGCAATACATCTATTCTACGTGTATTTGTGTACTGTGTGGTTGTGTACGGCTACAAGCTATGGGGGGCGGAAGGCGTCCCTAAACCTATTGCGTCGGGCTGGTCCATGCCGGACTGGGGGGGATTGCGTCCGCGAAAGCATTCGCTACAACGTCCTAGAGATGGGGTCGCGTCTATCCGTGAGCACGTTTCGCGGTCGGCGACGCGCGGGGGTTGCTCGGCGGTTGGGCGTGTAGTTGACTATCTCCACCACCAGTGGATTGGGATGGTGGGGAGCGAGACCGAAGAAGGATCGCGAGAGGGATACCATGTACTCCTTCACGGGAAGGAGCTCCAGGTCGCGTTGTAGGTCCGCGTTGCGCATGTAACGTGGCGCTTGGACTGCCATGCGCAAGAACTTATTCTGCAGCCGCTGCATCGAACTGATGTAGCATTTGCCGGCATGGGCGAAGACTACGCTCGAGTACGTCATGATCGGTCGGATGCTGTGAGGAAACCTACATGGAGGAAATCACAGTTATACAGGCGGGTGTACTGTCCTTTCCCATCGAGGAAGGGGAGGGGGAGGTTATTGTTATTAACGATGCTTATAAAAAATCGTAACGCGATCATAGCGCATCTGCGCTAAGTGCCTATTGTGACATTGCCAATGGGGACAATCAAATGCATTGTGACAAAAGAATTGTTAGTAGCAACCGCATGGGGTGACAACCCTAATCCAGATTTGTGGTAGCTTAATTAAAAACAAGTTTTATTGAATCGTACGGTAACCGTGACGGAACGAAACGGACGCAAGCACAGGTGCTTATATTCGATTCCAGGCTTGAAGCTAGGTGTTTAAGTATAAATATACTAGAAAAATTCACACGGCGCCATCTGATCCCAAAGTAGCATAGCAATTGTGTTATCGGTACTAGACAACTGGTAAACTACTCAAGTACGTATATTTTTGTATTGTTTTTTATTGCTGTAGGACAGTAGACAGGCTGACGGCCCAGTTAGAATTTACCAGTTACCGTCGCCTATGAGTGTTTGCGACGCCAGAGGCATCGCGAACAAGCTGCTGTGCCATAAGGGTACAGAAACTTGGGTCACTAATGTCGGAATATAACACAAGTTTATTATGGCGGCATACTTAAGATCAAAGGTGGTCGCCATCCAGACGGGCTTGATGGTCTACCATGTACCTAGGGTTGTTTTGTAGCCTTTTACGACAGGCTGACCCCGGCCGCAGAGGTTAGTATTCTTTCTCCGCCCCTGCACGGATAAAAATTACTCTCCGAATGTGATAATAATAATAATAATTTGTGACAATTCACACAGCGCCATCTAGTCCCAAACTAAGTAGCATAGCACTTGTGTTATGGATACTAGACAACTGATATACTACTTATATACTTTTTCTTTGTAAATAAATACATATTATACATAAACACCCAGACGCGAGACGGGAATCGAACCCGTGACCTCCGCAAGCGTACCGAAGTGCGTTAGCCACTACGCCACCGAGGTCGTCGTACTTGACGTGAATAGCACGTGAGCATCGTTATTTCTATGTAATCGTCTTGATTGTACTGTCTAACCACTTAATACTAACCGGAATTAGTAACCTAGGACGATCTGAGTGACAGTCTGAGATCAAACTGAGATTTTACATTAACACTTACATGCGCCCAGAACAGAAAAAAAAGTTTGCGTAATATATTTTCTCCTTGCAGGGGGAAGTAAGTATACTGACCCCAACGGCTGAGGGAGAGGCTTTTGTGAAAGGTGAAAAAATCCTACCCCTGATTTCAAATAACCTTGAGTTGAGTTCCGGCATATCTGACTCAAGTTCCAGTACCACTACGCATGGAAAGGAATTATTAAAGAAAGACAACAACTCAGAAATACTCTAGTAGAAGCTTGATGAAACCTGTGCGAAGTTCATGTAAAAAAATATGCATGAATAAATTGTAGATGCCGCCCATTACGCACGCTGCGTTGGTTTTACGGTAGTCGATTTCAATGCTCTGCCCCCACTCAGCGGAGCGTGCACGTATGACAAAGGAAATAGCATCACGGAAGGATACATAAAAAATCTCATTACATCGCACAATTCAAAAGATATCTGAAAGAGAATGACCGTTCTTCATCTCGCTCTTATAAAATCTTATTCCATGTCATCTGAATGGATCACAGCATCTCTTCTACCACTATTCTTTGGTATTTTTATAACTGGAGTTAAGCATACAGGTAAATAGACCATCTAATAGTAAGTAATCACCGTCATCTATGGACATTTGAATTCACCAAACGTCGTTGATTTGTTCTTTTACGTAATAAATATTGTTTTCTTTAATTTTTTTTGGATAGAATTATCATTTGTGTATGTTTTGAATGCGTTTTATTTTTTATCATTTTTGGTATTTCTACAAAGTTTTCAGCAGTTGATGTCAATAACTGGGAATTAATTATAACAGTTTAAGCACTTATAATTAATTAACACGTTGAACGCCATGACGGACACCATGTGTTCGACATCATACTTCCCCCGAAGATCCATACCAATATCAAAAATTGTCAAAAAATCGTTGGAGACTTCTTTTGCAACTTTTACCTAGTTTTAGTGAAAAGCGTCGAAACGGTGTCTTTCGGCCGCCTAGAGGCTTCTGTAGGAATCAAGCGGAGCCCCCTGGACCTGACGTATTTGCAGTCACAAGCTGTCCGCAGCGGCCATTGGGCTAAACATTGTTTCTTGCCTGGCCTTCAAAGTTATTTTAATCTAATATATTTTATTTATCTATACAATTAAATAACATTGGAGGGTCTGTTTGTAATATTAAAATAACCGCTTTTTACTACGTGCATTTGGATGTATACACGGCACATATACCAAAACAACATTTTTTACAATTGTTGTCTGTCTGTCTGTCTGTCTGTTTGTTCCGGCTAATCTCTGAAACAGCTGGACCGATTTTGACGGGATTTTCACTGGCAGATAGCTGATGTAACAAGGAGTAACATAGGCTAATTTCATTAGACAAAAAATATAGTTTTAGCTAAAAATGATCAGTTTCGGAAATTTTTAGAGACCAATTTACCTTCACCTCCAATTTATATCATATGAAATAGGGTTCAGCTTAGGCTGGACTTTGTAGGTTGTTATTCAGTTAAGTGGACCTCAGATTTATATCATCAATCATATGAGATAGGGTTTAGCTTAGGCTGGTTTTGTAGGTTCGAACACATATTCCGGGGGCGCACGGCGTAATAGTTGCATTCGATAATACTGACTGTTTGCATATTTCATTTATTTATATTTTAGGGTTTATAGGGTTTGTAATCCAAAATAAACCAAAAGATATATCCAAAAAATGCTGCCCTAAATCACTAATCCACGCGGACGGAGTCGCGGGCACAGCTAGTTATAAATATAAATAAACTAAATACTATACATATGTGTATGATAAAAAAGATGATTTATTTACGACCATATATCATTAAAATAAACTGGACTGTGACAAATTTGAATACAAAACCAACCAAATATAGGGTGATCACTTATTTGAATTGGTATATAAAGGGTGTCCAATAATTAGACACGCGTTGGGACGTGTATAGGGCGCTAATCTCTACGCAAATACACGGTTTATTCGAAATGCAAAAGGGGACTTCATCGAGGGTTGACCTTTTTGTGATTCAAAAAAATGACAGTTTGAGATTTCCGAGCTACTGTAATTTTTCTTTCTTTATTGTTGTTATATATGTTCTGAGGAACTGTTATATATTTGTTGTATGTTTGTTGTAGTGTACTTTCCTCGTCTTTTTACCACAGCAATACCCTCGGCTTTTTTCTCTCTCTTCATCCCCGTTTCCTGGGGCCTCTTCGTTTTTAAGAATATTCATGTTACGTATCCTCCGGATTTGGAATGAGCTTCTGGCTGAGTTTTCCATCGCATTACGACATGGCGTTATAATATTTCTTTCTTTCAGTGCGTTGGCAGTAGCTCTAGTGTTGCAAACGTCCATAGGCGACGGTAACCGCTTATTATCAGGTGGACTGAAAATAATTACGTATTAGGAGAAATGGTACATATTCTATTCTAGTCTAGGACACAGTGTTGTCTTTTTTTATTGCTGTAGGACAGCAGACAGGCTGACGGCACGCTTAGAATTTAGCAGTTACTATCGCCTATGGGTGTTTGCAACGCCAGTGGCATCGCGAACACGCTGCTGTCCCATAGGGGTACAGGAACTTAGGTCACTAATGCCGGAATACAACACAAGGATATTATGGCGGCATACTTAAGATCAAAGGTTCGCCATCCAGACGGGCTTGGGGCCCTACCACGTAGCTAGGTTGGGTTGTTTTGTCGGCTTTTACGACAGACCGACCTCGGCCGCAAAGGTTAGTATTCTTTCTCCGCCTCTGCACGGATAGTCTACGAGATCATTATTTAATTTAAAAAAAAACGTCATTTCTTGACGACAGTTACCTATACATAAAATATACAAAAACAATCGCAAATAATTAAATTCTGATGCAATAATAAAAATTAAGTGGGAACTGTCCGAAAAAAAAAATTGTGAGCGAAAGGTCACTATGCAATGATTTTTACAGTCTTGGGGGGATTGAGCCCGTGACCCACGCTGGCGTTCCCTCTTTTTTACTAATTTTACTTACAATTTTTTTGCAAAAATGGGTTCCTTAAATGATGTTTAGTGCGTAAAATTATTATAATACATATTATAAATTAAATATATAAATTATATAAATTAATTAAATATATAAATTATATAAATATAAATTATATAAATTACAGTATTTTTTTTAATTTTCCTATTTTAATACATCCAATTTGAATCTGCGGTCTTATAACATTTCTGGTAAAATATTTCAGTCATATATTAAAGCGGTTTCAAATTTGCCAATCTATGGAATAGGATAGGGGCAAATCAAATTTGTATTTATCACAGTATACAATATAGTCAGTGGTTATCTTATTTCGGGGCCGAGAGTTTAGTCAGTAGTTAATAAGGCCTGTCGTTTTGTATAGTTCGCAATGCTGGACCAAAATGGAGGAAGAGTGAAAGGATATGGCATGCTGCGGAGATGCAAATGTTGAGATAGATGTGTGGAATTTTGACACCCTGACGTTCCGTCAGACGCAGACGGAGGCCACGGGTGTTTTGGGAATTATCTGTGTCGGATCGGCCAGCAAACAGCTCCGGGGTGCCATCACTGTGACACTGGCGACCAGGATACGGCGCTGCACACCCTCCAGATTTGATCTGCGTGGAATGACCGGCGCCAAAACCTCGTCGCCGTTATGGGAACAAATCTAGCGCTTCTAGCCATCCTTCTAGGTATAGTCGAGAGTGTCTCCAGATATCAGCTGCCGCATCCTTTTGAGAGACTGTTATGCCCGCAAAGAAGGAGATGGAACGGGAGCGGGAGTGACTAGGTCTGCGCCCGTCTTGCCCACGTAGGGACGCTCGCAGCCGTAGATTGGCGAACGATCTTCGGCCGCCATAGTGCGAGGTTGCGGGTGGCCATCTTGGGATTAGGCTAAGCCGCCTGCATTTTGGCCTTTGAGACGAGGCGCGTCGGAGCTCCGCGCGCCCGTACTCCCTACGAGAATAGTTGAAGCAGGGGGTCCCAACTGCATACGGCGGCCCGAGGATCTCTTCCTCCGGATCAATGAAGCTCGCTCCCACTACGAGCCAATGCTATTCAGGGTGGCTCGCGCCATTTCCCGGCATCCTCTATCCGTGCAGGGGCGGGGAAAGAATATATTGACCTCAACGGCCGGGGTCGGCCTGTCGTAAAAGCCGACAAAACAACCCAACCTAGCTACGTGGTAGGGCCCCAAGCCCGTCTGGAGACCACCTTTGGTCTTAAGTATGCCGCCATAATAACTTTGTGTTGTGTTCCGGCATTAGTGACCCAAGTTCTTGTACTTTTATGGGACAGCAGCGTGTGCGATGACACTGGCGTTACAAACACCTATAGTCGACGGTAACTGCTAAATTCTAAGTGGACCGTTAGCCTGTCTACTGTCCTACAGCAATAAAAAAAACCGTGACCTCCGCAAGCGTACCGTAGTACGTTGCCGTTACACCACGGAGGTTGTCAAACGGCAATTATCATATAAGCACATTAGGGGAGAACACTGCCTAAGCAGTGCATGCCAACATGGAATTCGAACCCGGAACCTTCATATTCGTCTCCAAGTGTAATACCACTGAGCTACCACGTACCCTACTACAGCCATAGTTATCAATTAGTTTTGCCATTGATAAATTGTAACATAAAATTCGATGTTTCAAATGTATAAATTTTTTAACATATTTATAATCATCGCGTCTTTTAAGTTGATTTACTGTTTCATTAATACTGTGACAAGACCCCATAAGGCTTGTCCCCAAGCGTGGGCATATAATACCATTGCAAATAACCGCAGATTATTTCAATGCAAAATGGAGGGGTCGCACGGAGTGGCGACATTTTGCGGGTACTCCATTATTTATTGCGTTTTTATTTATTGAAGCATTATGAATGCATTTTTATGACGTTTATTGATATTATGAGAAATAAAATTAAGAAATAAACTGGGATAACACGGGATAAATAACAAAGTCAATACATCTTTATCCAGCATATTTGGTATGGCACCAATTTTTTTTTGCGGTATTGTGTGTGTGTGTGTGTGTGTGTGTGATTTAAATTTTTTTGAGCTAAAAATAAGTGGTCCGTTACTCATATATGTTTGCAACCGAGATTGACTTGCGCGAAACCTCAAACACCCCAAATACAATATCCAATAAAACAAGACACCCTTATCCCTTGATAATATATTCATCCCTTCAAATAGGGGTGTATCAACTCTAATTGCTAATACGGACAGCCCTACACTCAATAAAATATAAATTGGGGAGGTCCTTTGTGTGGTTACGATACCCTCAAGGGCATTTTGGGATACGAGCCTTTAAGGTCGCATAAGTATGCCCGAACCAAAAGGTGCGGTACACCAATCCTGCCTGCTGGAGCGCAATGTGTTTCTGCTATAAAGATATTACATATATAAATAAATGAATATACTGTGAAGATTCACACAGTGCCAGCTAGTCTGATAGTCCGGTCAATTTAGACCAAAAAATGAGGGTGAAGTTACATAAAGTCCCAACAAGCTGAAAATCAGTGAAATTGTTCAAAACATAATTATAAACAATGTTTAAAAATTCCCCATCATTCCCGTGTGTGGAATTTTTTTTATTCAAGGTCAAAGGTCAAAAAAATGATTTTTTTCGCCGTTGTTATCGTCATAATATGCATGACTACGCCACGTATATACATCTCTAGATACTCTACTACTTTTATAACTTTTTGAATCGTTATATCTCAGAAACGGTGGCTCGTAGGAAAAAAGTATTGATAATTTTATGATCTACAATTTTTGTCTGAGGTACTTTTATGATAAAACTCACCGTTTTGCTGAAAATCGCGATAAAATCATTTTTTGACCTTTGACCTTGAATAAAAAAATTTCCACACAAAGGAATGATGGGGAACTTTTAAACATTGTTTATAATTATGTTTTGAACAATTTCACTGATTTTCAGCTTGTTGGGACTTTATGTAACTTCGAATGTCTAAATTGACCGGACTATGAAGTAAAGTGAGCACTTGTATTATGCGTACTAAACGACTATTATTTTTTAAATAAATGCCTTAATACATGCCGTTGTGCCAGAAAGGTTGATATTATAAGTATACTCTATAAGACTTGTAAGCTTTTATATTTATTAAATACAAAAATTAAAATGCACACTCTAATAACAAAAATATAATTAACTTACTGACTTGAATCACTTGAAACTGCGTCACAGTGCAATAAAATTATGCTCTCTTAGCCGTGGCGACTATGACCGTGGCGACGCCGCGCCGGCAGTCGATCTGACCGCCCTACAGATGTTTCACAATAATAATTATGAATTTAAACGTATTACATGTGGATCAAGAGTGAAATTAATGATGATTTTATTTAAAAGACACTATCAGTTGTTCTCTTGTCACCGTCGGGGTGCCTTCCATTTTAGAACCGAATGGACTATGTCGCGACGATGGCAAGAGACCAGATGGGATGATATTAGTGCCTTGAAGGATGGGATGCCATCTGGTATAGGAATGTGCGTTGCACATTGGCGGATTCCCCTCTCCCAGATACAGCTCTGGTAGCTGGTGCTGCTGCCGCATAACAAGTAGACCTGGAACGCCTCAAATATTCATCCAGTGACAGCGGATTCATATTTGCGGCTTTTGGTGTTGAGACTCTAGGGCAGTGAGCTCCACAAGCCTAACCTTTATCGAAACCTGGAAACCTGTCACAACGCTTGATAGAGGTCTCACGGGATCAAAAAGCTGGTTTGTATTTGCGGCAAAAGATCAGTGTTACCATCCAACGCGGTAATACAGCCAGCATTTTGGGAACGTTTCCGGCCGACAGCGATCTGGAATCGATATATTATTAATAGTTTTCGTGTATTTTCATTGTTATAGCAACCATAATAAATTTCATTCATTCATGAATGCAGGAAACATGGTGAATGGAGCTTTGCACTCCTTTATGAACAGTCGGAAGGTGTCTAACAAGGCTCGTCTGGCTGTGCATGAGGGGGTGTTGGTTCCGACACTCATGTACGGAAGTGAAAGTTGGGTATGGCAGAAGAAACATGAAAGCAGAATAAATGCAGTTGAGATGAGAGCGTTAAGAAGTATGATAGGAGTTAAACTGATAAGAAACAGGATAAGAAATAGTGAGATAAGGAAATGTAGTGGTCTGAAAGAAGATGTAGTGACAAAAATTGAGAAAGGTATGCTGAGATGGTTTGGCTATGTTGAGAGACTGAATGAAGAACGATTGACGAAAATAGTGTATAAGGCGACTGTGAATGGAAGTGTTGGTAGGGGTAGACCTAGGCGGACGTTTCGAGACCAAATCAGGGACTTCTTGAAAAAAGGCGAGGTCAAGAGTACCCTAAACCGAAGGGCATGTATGAAGGGAATAATGAAATTGGACGAAGCGAAATAAGTATGTAAGGATCGTAGCAAGTGGAAAGAAGTGGTCTCTGCCTACCCCTACGGGAAAGAGGCGTGATTATATGTATGTATAATATCTTCTTTCAAAGAACAATGTCGGCTAGTTCGAACTTAAAATGGGGTCCGATGAATACGAGACCTGTAATTTGGTTGGCCAGTTATTATTATAAATTGTTAGAGACGATTGTATAGAATCATCCCTATACAGTGGCCATTATTATAATTATTGATGGGTAGGGTTGGCACTGTTAACAAATTCAATCAATATTTTAATTTATTTCTACGATGTTCTAGTGGTAAATAAAATATGGACATTTTTACACGCTTTATATTCACTTGATCTGTATCTATGTAACGGAATTTTCGGACTAGACTTTTTACCCAATTTGAATGAACAAAAAATTTAAAATTTTGCACCCTTGTCAAAACCAGTTGTTGACGACAATACACAAATTTAAATATATTTGTCCCATAATCCTTATCAGGATTAACGCTTTCTTTCCTTCTGCCGAAACGCCATCTGGCGTTTAATTAATAAAAAAAAAACATTTACCACGCTTTTTAGAACAATGACATTAATTTTCTCGTCAGTAATTTTATTCTTATGTTAAGAATTATTTTTTACTTTTAAGTTTGATTAATTTTAAAAGCGTGTTTTTTATTTCTCTTAAACTATAATTTATTTATTTCCCACTTAATTCCTGTTATACAATATAATACGAATATTTTTTTACTGCTGAGGAACAGCAGATATGCTGACGGCCCTCTTAATAGTAAGCAGTTACCGTCGCCTATGGGTGTTTGCAACGCCAGTGGCATCGCGAACACGCTGCTGTTCCATAAGGGTACAGGAGCTTGGGTCACTAATGCCGGAACACAACACAAGGTTATTATGGCGACATACTCAACCAAGGGTGGTTGTCATCCAGGGCTTTTTGTCGCCTTTAACGACAGGCCGACCCCGGCCGTAGAGTATTCTTTCTCCGCCTCTGCACGGATAAAAACTTTTCTTTTGTAAATAAATACATATTATTCATAAACACCGGGTAGCTCAGTGGCATTACACTTGGAGACCTACGAGTATCTAGAGGTGCCGGGTTTGAATCCCACGTGGCATACACCACATAGTCATTTTTCTAGCCTAATGTGCATAATTGCCATTTGACGACCTCCGTGGCGTAATGTCTAACGCACTTCGGTACGCTTACGTAGGTCACGGGTTCGATTCCCTTCTCGTGTCTATGTGTTTATGTATAATATGTATTTATTTATGAAAGAAACGTTGTATAAGTAGTATATCAGTTGTCTAGTACCCATAACATAAGTGCTATGTTACTTTGGGAATAGATGGCGCTGTGTGATTTGTTGTATATTTATTTCTTTATTTATGTAAGTACTAACGGTGAAGAAAAACATCGTGAGAAAACCTGCATACCGAGATTATCGGTGTATGTAACCCGCCTACTTTGGACAAGCGTGGCGGACAACTGTTCGTTCCCTCTAGGGGATGGCCCGAGCTCAGCGGTGGGATGTTATTTTTTTTATGTAACACCGAAATCATTTACTTGCATAAGTTTTTAAATATAGATTTTTAAAGTGACAACCTTGTACTAAAAAGGTAACGAGGGTTGTCAAGTAATAAAAACAAATTGTTACCCGCTTTTGAGTATGAAATACGAGGTCCCCAATATTATCACTACAGGGTCACTTGATTTGATTGCTTTAATCCCTGGGTTTGCGGTTCCCTGTGGATAGGACGAAAATGTACAAAAAGATTTTGAAAAATATGCTTTTATTACGACCAATTTCAATGTTCGATCGAAATAATGAGATCTCCGTGACGTAATGGAACGCACGTCGGTACGCTTGCAGAGGTCACGAGTTCGATTCCCGTCTCGTGTCTGGGCCTTTATGTTTTTATTTATAGTATGTATTTATTTACAAAAAAAAGTATTTATGTAGAGTTGTCTAGCACCCATAACACAAGTTAGCTACTTTGAGACAAGATGGCGCTGTGTGAATTGTTAGAATATTTATATTTATTTATCTTTACAAATAAATAAAATTAGAGGGTCTGTTTGTAATATTAAAATAACCACTTTTTACTAAGTGCATTCGGACGTATACACGGTAGATATACCAAAACAACATTTTTTACAATTTTTGTCTGTCTGTTGTAATGGTCGAATACCTTAATCATGGAGTCACTATTACGGGGACTTTGTACGCAGAACAAAATTAAATAACAAAGTTGCGCGAGGAAATACCCAAGCAAAACAATACAATACGTGGCGCACTCGCTAAAGAAGTCCTGAGTTGCGATGGCTGCCATTCAAAAAGCTGGCTTCGAATTGATGGAACATCCTCCATATTCACCGGATCTAGCTCCTAGTGATTTCTACCTATTTCCGCGGTTAAAGGAACATCTCAGGAGCCATAAATTTTGAAGATGATGACGCAGTAGACGCTGCTGAATATGACTGTTTTTGCGATCAAGAATTTTTTTTTTAAAACGGAATTTTATTTTTAAAATAAAGATATACAAAGTGTATAAATCTGAAAGGTGACTACGTCGAAAAATAAAATAACATTTTATTAAAGATAATTGCATCATACTCATTATCACTTTTATTGAACATCCCTAGAAAATTATATTAAATTATTCCACAAAGTAGATTCTTTATAAAGAAAAAGAACTCAATTGTATTCCATTGTAATAAAGTCGCAATTCGAATAGATATGTATAAGTAATGCAACCATTTAAAAATTACATTATAGGAGGCCTTAAGCCATTTTTAATAAGGTTGGTATTACTGGAGCAAAAAATACTGTCACTTTTCCGTTTCACCGAGATTCAGATCACAACGATACTGAAGAAGTTTTCACTTCAAATAAAAAACACGCTTTTATAAAAAATCTAACTAAAAGGTAATAAATAAATTTCAAAAAATTTAAATTAAGGATAGTGGGATTAACAAAAAAATTCATTTTATATTAAAAAAGTGTGAGGTGCTTGTTGTCAATTGTTATTTTGAAAATATCTTAAAAAGCACCCCACGCTTTTTTACAATAAAATTCATTTTTTTGTTAATCTCACTATCCTTAATTTAATACAAATTACTTATACAGATTATTGCATTGTCATCGGGCCTCGATATATCTATAAAATTTGAACGAAATCTAGCCGTTTAAAGTGGGTCAAAATCGCCCCCAAAGGAGTCGGTTACAAACATACAAACAAACATACAAGTGAAGCTAATACAAAGCGTGTAAAAACCAACAAAAATACAATTAGTAAGTTGTTTAAATGGTCCGTAAAAGCCTTTAAATCGTAGTCTGCTATATGTTTGAATGTACTATATTTTAAATGGTTCACCAGTTCCTTCGGGATATTCTTCCTTTGCGATTATCCTAAAAGCGTTATCCTGTAGGAACGGATTTATTTAAACGCAAACCACACAAATATGTATGTGTAATGGAATGAATCGTTCCAACACAGAGAACGTACCACGTGACCTAGTTTTATCAATTTTTATCCCCCCCCCCCCCCTCCTTGTTTTTTTTTATTGCTGTGGGACTGCAGACAGGCTGACGGCCCGCTTAGAATTTAGCAGTTACCGTCGCCTATGGGCGTTTGCAATGCCAGTGGCATCGCGAATACGCTGCTGTCCCATATGGATACAGGAACTGAGGTCACCAATGCCGGAACATAACACAAGGTTATTATGGCGACATATTCAACCAAGGGTGGTTGCCATCCAGGGCTTTTTGTCACCTTTAACGACAGGCTTACCCCGGCTGCAGAGGTTAGTATTCTCACTCCGCCCCTGCATGGATAAGAAGCCCGCTTAACACAAGCATAGCGGGTTTACTGTCAGTATTCTCTAGTTGGCGAATCCACCAGTGGGACGTTGTGGGCAATGAGGAAATACCTCATAGCCTTTTTCTTGCCTTCTTCATAGACTTGTGTTGTTGCGTTACAGAGGTCGTCTATTACTTAGGACCAGAGACAGGCTGACATCCCCCTCAATAGTAAGCAGTTACCGTCGCCTATTGATGCTTACGATGCTAGGAGTACCGCGAATACCCTGCTGTGCGCAGGGATACTGGAACCTGGGTCACTAATCCCGGAACACAACACAAGGTTATTATGGCGGCATACTTATAGACCAAGGGTGGTTGCCATCCAGACCGGCTTGTACCACGTAGGCCGACCCCAAGGCGCACGGGTTAGTAATAATAAATAATAAAATATGCATACTTTATTGCTTAAATAATTTACAATATCCGGATGACCGAGTATTGTAAATTATTTTTTTTTATAAATTGTGTTTTTTGGAAATTAACAGTTGATTTTCTTAGTCTAACCTCAAAGCGAACACTCATCGACTTCGTGTTACTTAATAACGCCATCTACTGGAATAGCTTTAGTGTTGTTGTGTCGTTAAAGCAGTTTAAAAAAATAGTATTATTATTCGCCGTTAGATGTCAGGAAGTCATTTTTCAGTTTGGACTACTAAATTGGGACTACTCAAACGTCACCTTTTGACATTTTCTAGAAATGATTCCCAGCTAGATCGATTTATCGCCCCCGAAACCCCCCGTATACTAAATTTCATGAAAATTGTTGGAGCCGATTCCGAGATTGCAATATATATATATACAAGAATTGCTCGTTTAAAGATATAAGAATAATAAAAAATATATACTAAAAATAGTACAATCGGCGATCTTATCGCTGTGAGCGATTTCACCCAGACAACCACGTGGATAAAAGTTTTTTTTAATGAATCGGCCGATAGTATATAATATTATAGGGGTTAGTATTCTTACTCCGCCCCTGCACGAAAAAGCAATCGTCTATTGATAGTAGAATTATTATTTCCACCCAAAAAGTGATGACGTCATTGTTCCATCAACACGTCTCCAGACAATAATAATAGACAACTCTATATTAATAAAGTGGACAATTGCCTCATTACGTCTATTTATTTAAAAAAATATGGTTTCAACAGCGAATTGCGTGGAGTCGATACATACAAAATTTTTTTTAAGAAATTATTTTCTTTTTCTTCCTGCCCTTATCCCACATTAAGATTACAGGAACCTGGGTCACTAAATCCGGAAAACAACACAATTTTATTATGGCGGCATACTTTAGATATGGTAGTTGCCAGCCAGGTGAGCTTGGGGCTCTACCACGTACTGACCTCGGCCGCAGGGTTTAGTAGTGTTACTCCGCCCTTGCACGGAGAATGAGAAGATTATCACGTCCTCTCCGCAATATTAAACAAGCAATAACAACTCCAATCATCTCATGTTGAGTATAAAAGCAAACATACTTGATTGCAATGAAGTCATACATCTGCGGCGAGTTTCCATTAATTTGTGGACAATTTGGACATATATCTACAATAACACATACATATATCTATAATCGTGGCTATTTTTATTGTTGCCCATAGATATTTGCGATGCCAGGCACCGCTAACATACTACCGTCTGCGTACGAGAATTGGAACCTGGGTCACTAATGCTGGAACACAACACAAGGTTATTATGGAGGCATATTAGAAAGAAAGAAGAAGGAAAAAAAGGTTTATTTAGAGCTATAAACACGTACAAGAATATATCCTATATCTTTAAACGAGCTATTCTTATATATATATATATATATATATATATATATATATATATATATATATATATATATATATATATATATATATATATATATATATATATATATATATATATATATATAATTGGAATCTCGGAATCGAAATCGATCTAGCTAGGAATCATTTCTAGAAAATGTCATTTTATTAGCTTTTTTTATTGGAAGAAAAATAACAAAAATGTGACTTCCTGATATCTATCGGCGAATAATAATACTTTTTTTTTTAAATTGCTTTAACGACACACCAGTAAAGCTATTCCAGCAGATGGCGTTGTTAAGTAACAAGAAGTCAATGAGTGTTTGCTTTGAGGTTAGACTAAGAAAATCAATTGTTAATTTCCAAAAAACACGATTTATAAAAAAAATACCGAGCAAAGCTCGGTCATCCGGATATTAACTAATTTAAATATAACATTTGCCAGTTGTGGTAAGCTCTAAATTGGCTGCCGGATGGAGCACCGTCGTCGTCTCCTTTTGCGAGACAGCTATGTCTGCGAAGGAGGCGGCGGAGAGCGCGCCAGGCTCCCCTCCCGCTCACACAGACATTCACTACATCATATTCGTTATGATATACTCCTGCTTCGGCTGGAGTATCCTTACTCCGTGAATAGTACGCCTGCGGAGATCACGCAAATCTAGATTATTATTCCTTTTCCAAATCTAGATGTTTATGTATGTATTTATTTACAAAAGGAAAGCATGAAAGTATATCAGTTGTTTAGTACCCATAACAAAAGCGCTCTCCTGCTTACTTTGGGACTAGATGGCCCTGAGACTATTCTTAGTATTTTTTTTATTAAAGAACAAGCCTGATGGGAGTTCGAGTGGAAGGTTTATGTCATACATGTCATTATTTCCATTGATCTTCAGCATATAAAAGAAATCTTGACACTCGTCTCCAGATCTGGAATTGTCAATCTGTAATAACAGTGAAGAGTTGTCAGTTTGTTTCGTGGGACGACGTTATTGGTTTGAAGCCCGCGGGGGCCTCGTTTCATCTATTCGAACACAATGGAAGCGCTTCTCATAGTTTATCAGGGAACCCATGATGATAAATAAGATCGTTTTACTATTTTTATTTACCAATAAAGTAGTAAATTTTTTTTTTATTGCTGTAGGACAGCAGACAGGCTGAAGGCCCGCTTAGGATTTAGCAGTTACCGTCGCCTATAGGTGTTTGCAACGCCAGTGGCATCGCGAACACGCTGCTGTCCCATAAGGGTACAGGAACTTGAGTCACTAATGCCGGAACACAACACAAGGTTATTATGGCAGCATACTTAAGACCAAAGGTGGTCGCCATCCAGACGGGCTTGAGACCTTACCACGTAGCTGGGGTGGGTTATTTTGTCGCCTTTTACGACAGGCCGACCCCGATCACAGAGGTTAGTATTCTTTCTCCGCCTCTGCACGGATAAATTTAATATTTAATTGCTCCATTTTCTGTTTAACCTTCGAGCGTTTTCGGGGTCCAGTAAACTTACACACTTTGGGTTGGTAAAAAAACTTTCTTGCCCAGGAAAACCTCTTACGAATTCACCCGACGATCCTGTGATCGGACGGATCGTTGTGTGTAGGGCAGGCTCCTTTACTTAATTAAAAATCTGGCTGTTCTGTCGCTTAGTACTTGAGCTGACGGACAACTGGCAAGAAGTGTTTATGATCAAGGATTATAGTTTAAATTGGTCATTAACACTTCTTTACAAACCAAAAATTGTTCACTCAAAAAGTGCTCAACGCGCCTAAAGAAGTTTTCACTTCAAAAAATCTCAACTGTTCATTGTAATAAAGTCGCAATTCGAATAGATATGTATAAGTAATGCAATGCAATCATTTAAAAGTTAAAAATTATAAAATAAACCTTAAGTCATTACGTATATTAATAAGGATGGTATTACTGGAGCAAAACTCCGTCTTACGAATTCTTACGATTAGGACACGTGATCTGACGCGAGTTTAACATTTTTTATCCATCACAAAAAAAAAATGACCAACGCTGCTAAAGAAGTTTTCACTTCAAAAATCAGATCCTAATCCTGAAACTGTAGCTTCACGACTCTAATCATACGTCGAACTACTTACTATGACAGTACCCATAAATACATGAAGGTTTGGGAACCACTGAGCTTCGAATAGCAATCTCCAGGGCGCCCGGAGGCTGACACATATACACGAAGAAACCCTTTTCTCATAAAATAAACGAATTGAGTATTTTGTATTCAATTATTATTATAAAATATTTGTCTTTACGGATTTTTCGTCAACCGGTGTTTGATTCTCACGAAAATGACTGTGGTATCCCAATAGTGCATTATCATCATCATTAGCTTGGCCTTGTCCCAAGTTTACGTATGAGCGCGTGCGTAATGAAACATGGTTGTTAACACACTGGTTTAGTTATGACATTTGATATAACATTTCCTCCCCTTAGCTTATAACAATTTGATGAAGAATACAATTTAATCGCTTACAATCTTACATTTTTATTTACAAATTCATAGATAAGAACATATAAATTCAAAAGTGAGTTTGTTTGTTACGTTCACGCCAATTTTGATGAATTTCGGTATAGTCATCGATTGCCGAACACTCGGCCCCGAGTAGGACGGGACTCTTGAAGCGGTGCATCTTACCCGGGTCCGCGTATGGCGGCTATTCATTTTTATTTTACAGACGTGTGACTG
This sequence comes from Malacosoma neustria, assembly GCA_963693495.1. Lineage (NCBI taxonomy): Eukaryota > Metazoa > Arthropoda > Insecta > Lepidoptera > Lasiocampidae > Malacosoma > Malacosoma neustria. The sequence goes on along the minus strand of OY856399.1, from coordinate 4,592,312 downwards.
AAACCACTATTTGCAAATTGTATAAATATTTTGCCCTTTATCGGAATCGAACAGACAACCATATAAGATCACATAAGTTTACACAGAAACAATTGTAAAACACATATGAGTATTCATTTCCCTCACGTCACTGTCCACCCTAAATGTAGCAGAGCGTGAAGGTAAGCCTTTTCCAAGCCCGAACGCGCTGACGCGGAATCCGTTTAGTTTCCAGTTGAGGGCGGTTCAAACCGGATTTAACTGGGTCGTATCCTGTTTAGCTGAAACATACCTAAAAATTTCGCCTTATTTTTAACCAGGATGCTTTTTTTTATTGCTGAACGACAGCAGACAGACTGACAGTCCACTTAGAATTTAGCAGTTACCGTCGCCTATGGGTGTTTGCAACGCCAGTAGCATCACGAACACGCTGCTGTTCCATAAGGGTACAGGAACTTGGGTCACTAATGCCGGAACACAACACAAAGTTATTATGGCGGCATACTTAAGACCAAAGGTGGTCGCCATCCAGACGGGCAAAAATATTCCTTATTTTGACCAAGAAACCACAACACTTGTGACCCAGCACTTGTGTTATGGTTACCAGCCAACTGATATAGACCTGGGTTATTGAATCGGCGTTCCACTTGTCTGTCAGGAACTATGCGACAGGTGCATATTGAACTTTTTTAATGGGATAAACGCCTTATAAAAAACGACTCTGTTTCTTTCGTAATAGTCGGTAATCTAACTCGTGACCCCCGTGTGACAAAGTCATAAACTAGCCCTCATGGTGATCATTATCCTACGGATGTCCAAAGCTGTATAGGTCTACATCCCACACTCAGCCCGATTCCTATCAATCGCTTTTCACAGCCCGTCTACGCTGCCTGTAACTGCTCCCTAAGACGTAGATATTTCCTGGCTTTTTCGTGAGTCACCTTAGCACCAGTACTAAACCTATTTACTCACGGTTCTCCGACTATGACCAGCTCACTGCCACTTCAACTACCATTACCGAGAAGCTACGTCCCATCGCTGGGCTCGGCTCTTCCTTTAGTTTTCCATCGCTGCCAATAGATGGCAATTATGCGCTTAAAAGGCGAGTGAGTGTGGAGTTCGTTTCTACACAGATAGACAGTCTTTAAGTGTGGAAACTGCTCTAATCAAACCCTCCCTAATACCTGCGGGCTCGCTACGGTGTGGCTGCACATCTGGGTTGGGACTCCAGACAAAGGTCCATTCGTTGGCTAGCACTATTTAATAGGGCATGTCAATGTCGCCAATTATAAATGTAATTCAGACAATTTAGCGAAACATCTGCAACTACCTTCAGAGTAAATTGGATATGTCAAAAACTTCCCGGGATCGGCCATAACTTGACTTAATACTTGAGGCTTGTTACAATACGATGGCTTACTGAAATTTGCCAAGTTGAATTAACTTGGCCTGACAGTTGTGGAGCTACGCACAGCTAAAGCCTACACGGCGGGCTATTTTCAGAATAACGAATAGACTCAGTGGATACGCAAATAGCTCATCGTGTTGGGTTCAAACGTCTTCGAAAACAAAACATTTGTATAATGTCAATAATCTCTTATAAATGTTCGATCGATTTAATGAAATTACAAAATGAACAGTTAAAATTAATAAATACAATTTTTAAATGAATGAAATATTACATGTGTATGATGCAAATGGACTCTTAAAAATGTTTGAATGACATGGTGAAATTAATTAATGAAATGTTTAAATGAATTAATGATTAAATTTGTATGATGCAAATGTACTCTTTAATATGGTTAAATGAATTAATAAAATAGATCAATGATTTATTGAAATATTTAAAAGATGTAATGAAATTAATAATGTTTTGTTGACTTACTAGATTATATGCATAACGAACCTATTTTCTGTAGATTTTAATGATTATATTATTTACCAGATTTAAGAAATCAGTTGTGATGCCGAATATGCCAAGCAATTTGTAACACTTAGTTCACATTAAATTATTATATTTTTGTCTGGTTCTCCGTCAACTGTGTTGTGAAAAGTCTTAAAAAACTAGACCTTGTATTATGAGTACTTGACAACTGAGACTAACTGACAACTGTGCTACCTATATGCTTTCCTTCACCTATAAATAAATATTTGCACATAAAACCCACATTCGGAGTGGATGCCATCAGATTATAATAACAACCGTTATCCATGCAGGGTCGGAGAAAGAATACTGACCTCTGCGGCCAGTGTCGGCCTGTCGTAAAAGTCGATAAAACAATCCACCCTAGCTACGTGGTAGGGCCTCAAGCCCGTCTGGATGGTGACCACCTTTGGTCTTAAGTATGCGGCCATAATAACCTTGTGTTGTGTTCCGGCATTAGTGACCCTAGTTCCTGTACCCTTATGGGTTAGCGTGTTCGCAGTGCCACTGGCGTTGCAAACACCCATAGGAGACGGTAACTACTAAATTCTAAACGGGCCGCTGCGCTTGGATCTCCCCTTAGAGGGAGCGGTCTGTATATCCACCACGCTTGTCAGCGTATTGCGGGGTTACACATACCGCTGATTTTCGTATGCAGGTTCACGATAGTTTCCTTCGCCGTTGGTACACGACACTTTAGGTGGAAAGACTGCCTAAACGGTGCATGCTTCGATTCGAACCCAAGACCTCTATAGGTCATCGATATACCACCGATCTATCAGGCCGTTAGATTAGTTACAAGTTATTAAAGGCTGCTTTTATTTCCAGGTCAAAACGTAGAGGTGACCCCGAGAGAGGCAGTGCGTCGCATCGGGGACAATGTCACCGTGCTCTGCAAGGTCCCGTATCCCATTGATTCCTGTCGGTGAGTTATCATTTTCTTCCTGCCCTTATTCCACACTATGTGGTTGGCACAACATGTTCTCTCCTTCCATTATCCTCTCTAACTGTCATTCAATATTCACACCCTTTTCCCCATATCATCTTTTACGCAATCCATCCATCTTTTCTTTGGTCTACCTCTCCTTCTGTATCCTTCCACTGTCATTTCCATCATTTCCTTTCGGTGAGTTATCTCTTCAGAAGATATTTTTTATAAGATGCCCACAGATAATGAATATTTCATCCATACCACAACAGACTGATATAAAAAATATATATACGTATATTGAGACAATTCACGCAGCGCCATTTAGTACTAAAGTAGCATATCACTTATGTTATGGGTACTAGACAACTGATATACTATTTATATACTTTTATTTCGTAAATAAATACATTTACATAAACACCCAGACGCGAATTGAACCGGTGACCCCCACAAGCGTACTGAAGTGCGTTAACCGTTACGCCACGAAAGTCATCGAAATAAAACAATAAAGTCAAAAAGAAAATATTCTCCGTGCAGGGGCGGAGTAGAATACTAAGCTCTGCGGCCGGGGTCAAAAGGAGACAAAACAACCCAAACCCGTCCTGATGACAACCACCCCTGGTGTATAAGTATGACGCCATAATAACCTTGTGTTTTGTTCCGGCATTAGTGACCCAGGTTCCTGTATTCCTTAGATAACTGTGACAAAGTGCGATATTTTGATGACCTAACACCTCCCTTGAACGGGCCATGTACAGTAGACTTTCGTTAATTCGAACCTCTCTATAATTCAAAGTTATCATGAGTTCCCCAGAAAATCTCTTTATATTTCACTTGGTAATTCGAACGAAAACATCATCGTTACGTAACAAAACGACGCGATAATTCGAACTCATCGGCGTCAAACACTCGATAATTCGTAAAGGATCAGATCCTCTTATAAACAAGCCCGAGTCTGCCCAAGTAATCCATCGAGTTGAATATGTGTGCCCGCTACTGACAAGTTCAAACTTGTATCATCGTACACGAGTTTTTGTTTTTGTAATAATTAATTCGACACACTTCCGCACGAATTGGTTTGTTTAGTTAAGTTTCAGTTACTTTTACTCTTATAACAGACTCAACTTTTGTCATTTGTTGTTATTGTTAAAGAATAGTGGTTAGTTAATAAATAATACATAATTGATTGTCAACACTCAATAATTCAAAGTTTTATTTCTTTTCTCTCAAAAATTTCGAACCATTTGATATTTCGAACACTCGATAATTCATAGTATTTTAAGAGTCCCTCGAGTTTTGAATTAACAAGAGTCGACTGTATGAACACCCGTACTATATATATAATAGAACATATTCTCTAATGAAGATTTGTGTGTTTCAGAATGAACGTAGGGTCTACCTCGTACATCTTGAAGCCTGGACACCAGGACAGTGACATCGTCTATTCAGGCCAAGGATTTCAGGTGAGGTTTTATAGACTCTTTATGTTATCCATGCTTAATATTGTGAAAGTAACTTTGTCTGTCTTTTACGTTTTCACGACGACAATATAATGATATTAAAAAAGTGCGTCCGTACAAAGCACACATGTCAGAAGTGAAACTTCTTTGGCAAACTAATTTTTAAATCTTCTAATAAATTTAGAAAAGAGAATTTATGAAATATTATTATTTTATATATTATTAAACAAAACTCAACTGTATTTTATTGCAATAAAGACGCAATTCGAATAGATATGTATAATTAATTAATGCAATCATTTAACAATTACATTATATAATAAGCCTTAAGTCATTAATAATAAGGTTAGTATTACTGGAGCAAAAAAAACGTTTCACATCTTCGTGACGCTACTAATATTGCGTTTCATCCGTAAAAATTTTACCCTCATTCGCGTAAAGAAGTTTGACTCAAAAACTAGAAAGAAAAGAATAATTATGTAATACAAATAGTGTGGACCTTGTTAACCGGGAAATGAATTTTTGTTCAACTCGTTTCACAATGGGGATTTTATTCTTATACAAATACAGTAGGGTGACTTTGACAAACCCGTCCAAATTCACACAGAAGAATCTTTAGTAAAAGTTATGAGAAACGTGTATTTTAGTTTAGTATCGCATAGTACAAAAATGTTGCGTAATGAGCATCACAAAGTCATTCAAAGAACTCGCAATTTACATAATACGGCGCGAGAGTGTCAATGACCTCTCCATCGCTACAGCAAAAAACTGGCAATGACCTAGTAAGCGGGCGAGGACGACGCTCATTGCACCGGGCGAGCGAATACGCACTACTCATTTACGCGGGAGTGACAGAGACAGGTAATAACAGGTTAACGTACGGAGTTTGCACCATATGACTATTCTGTGCGATTGAATTAGTGATCATATTTTCCTTTGAATGAAATATTTTATTTTGAAAATTTTACATACAATTTTTTTTTGCAAAAATGGGTTCCTTAAATGATGTTTAGTGCGTAAAAAAAATTTGGACGGGTTTGTCAAAGTCACCCTTATAGGTGTGATGATTATCAAAATTCTAGCGGAAATTTATTATGATATAAAATTTACAAAAGAAAAAGAAGTAAATCTAAATAAAAATGGCGTGCTTGTACCCTGAAGATTGCGAGCGATTTGCAGTGTGTCCGATGTTAATGGCCCCTTGTCGAACAACGTGCTGTGAAGATCGACCTATGTGGTATCCCTGCTTGCCACAATGTCCTTCGCCGAAGGCTATGTATTGTTGTGAAAAGAAGCTGCGACTTTCAAGGCCTCTAACTTGCCAAGAGGAAGACTGCTGTGAGTACCACCAAAATATATGAAGATGAACGCATTGTGCACAAGCTGCTGTGTCTGCGTTCAAGCGAAATAGAATGCAGGACCAAGAGCATTCGAAGACGCTCGGCACTGCGAATTTCCTATTTAGAAGCATTCGTGACGTAGTTATCGAATGTGAATTGTGCACGGATCCCATAAAAGTCGGAGACCCGGCAAAAAGGCAACCTTGCATACCCAAACCAACACTCTGATGTTGTTTACTCAAGAAGAAACCAATAAATGTGTCGCTTGAGGATATATTTGATGATTGACAGCGAAATTTCGTGTCCTACTTCCAACGTGAAACGAGAAAAATAATTAAATAAAAAGGATGACATATTTTCCCCCAAAAAGGGGTTAACGTCAGGCAGGCGGCCGGTTGTAAAAACTAAGCCACAATTATTACAACATGCAACATGTTGCGCCGACCCCATATAATGTGGGATAAGGGCAGAAGAAGAAGAAGAATATACATAAGTAATATCATCACACCTCAAGTAATAAAAGGAAATAATTTAACTTATTGATTTTATTTATTTAAAAAATATTTTATAACAAATAATATACAAACAACTTTATTGAAGAAATAAATTATCCAAATTTCCATGACGATAATGTCGTCATGCCCATGTAGTAGTACTTCGTGTATGACGAAATATTTATTTCATCTTATATATACCGTCACGAGTTTTGAGCGCTCGGCGAAAGTAGTGGGGAGACTCGCGCTCATATTATTACGAATCATATTATTACGACGCAGATGTGCGGACGGTACGCGGGAGCGGCAAGCGACTGATAAACCAATACGGTGCGGGCGCTAGCCTTTTCACCCGTCGCACTCCGTTCGCCCCGCCAAACAGATCCAAAAAATGAAAACTGCGCATTCAAAGCCGGCGCTCATAACTCGTGACGGTATGTATACCCAGTAAATAGGTTAAACCATCAACAAACCTGACGCGTGAAGTTCTTTTGTTGGGGCCAGACGGTGCCAGACTCCTATATTGGAGTTGATGTAACATGAGATCTGTTTTTAGCCCTTTACCACGCACTAGGAACTAGATAACTTTTTTTTCGTCAACAAGAAATAAACGATCGATAATTGTAACAGGAAATGTTTGTTTTCAGTTCGGAGAATGTGGTGCTTTTATAAAGAACATCAGAGAAGAATGGAATGGCAATATAATGTGCATCCTGCCTCCGCAGACAGGCAACATCGAGGTCACCGGCACCATGAGGCTGCTCGTTGCAAGTGAGTTTTTGAAGGGTTACTTTAGGGGCCCTGAGCGTTTTATCTTGAGGGTGTTTAATGTGTTTGTAAGGTACATGGTAGTCAAAATGGTCGGGGACCAACTTAAAGGTCCCAGGTTTGAGTCTCACGATGGTATACACTGCTTAACCTATTGACCACGGAATAAACTTTTGTTCAACTCGTTTCACAATAGAGAGTTTTTACTTCTTATTTATGAGTAATATACTAAAGAATACTAACCTCTGCGGCCGGGTTCGGCCTGTCGTAAAAGCCGACAAATCAACCCACCCTAGCTACGTGGTAGGGCCTCAAGCCCGTCTGGATGGCGACCACCTTTGGTCTTAAGTATGCCGCCATAATAACCTTGTGTTGTGTTCCAGCATTAGTGACCCAGGTTCCTGTACCCTTATGGGACAGCAGCGTGTTCGCGATGCCACTGGCATTGCAAACACCCATAGGCGACGGTGACTGCTGAATTCTAAGCGGGCCGTTAGCCAACAGGCTGTAGGACAGCAAACATGCTGTCCTACAGCAATAAAAAAAGTAATAAAGGAAATGGTCGCTAATTTATTACTTTTATTTTTTTCGAAAACATATTTTATATAACTATGTATAATAAATACATACCTTAATCAAACAACTTCGATGCAGAAAAAAATTAATCGATCGAATTTAAATAAATAGTTCCAAGTGTGATATTCCAAATTTCCGTGCAGAAAAATGTCGTTATGCCCAATGTAAGTAGTACTTCGTGTATGACGGGTATGACGAAATATTTCGTCATACCCGGTTAACAGGTTAAGCTGTTTTTCTCATTTATTGTGCATATTATAATTGCCACGTACCGACGACGGTGAAGGAACAATCGTGAGGAAACGTGTGTCAGTCAGTCCACCTTGGTCAAGCGTGGCGAGTGTACGAGAATCGTCCGTATCCACTAGAGGGAAGCCTGGTACCCCAGCAGTGGGACGTTATGGGTCATTATATTTAACACTAGCTGTTCCCGTGACTCCGTCCGCGTGGAATAGTGACTTTAGGCAGCATTTTTTGGATATATGAGGTCAACTTAAATTAGAAATTCAATCTATATGTCCAGCCTAAGCTGAACCGTATTTCATATGATTGATGATATAAATCTGAGGTCAACTTAAATTGGATTATAAAATTTCCCAAACTATCATTTTTAACAAAAACTATTTTTTTCTAAAATTAAAATAGCCTAAGTTACTCTTCGTTACATCAGCTATCTGCCAGTGAAAGTCCCGTCAAAATCGGTGCAGCCATTTCAGAGATTAGCTGGAACAAACAGACAGACAGACAAAAATTGTAAATAATGTTGTTTTGGTATATGTACCGTGTATACGTCCGAATGCACTTAGTAAAAAGCCGTTATTTTAATATTACAAACAGACCCTCCAATTTTATTTATTTGTATAGATTAGCTGATACTCGCGACTTCGCGTTGCTTGATATATTAGCAAAGTTTTCGTCATGAGGCAGAGGTAGAAGATCACTGAACACGCAGTGGTTCTAAAGTGCAGTATTATTTCTTAAAACTTTAATAACTTTATATTAAATGAAGAAATCGCAATAATTAAATTTTTAAATAAGAGCCAAGTGTCTAAGAAGTAAAACTTGGAAAATTTAATTGAAATCTATCTAGTAGTTTTGCCGTGATGCGCGCACAACTGCTCGTAACAGTTTATTTATGTAGATGTTAAAACCGTTTTGTTCGCCTGTGTAACGCTCGATCGGGTCTCAGGTAACAACTACTCCTAGACACAGGTTCTATTTCCCCTACGTGGACGGTAGCGTGTTAGCGATACTTGACGTCGCAATCATCCAAGTAGGTAAACCGCCAGCTTGCCGTTGTTCTTCAGGAGAAAAAAAAATGTTCTGTGACAAGACATTCTTCTTAATTACCCTTTATATACTCTAGCTGAAGTGGCAGTGGGCTGGGCACATAGCTCGAAGGACTGATGGCCGTTGGGGCAGAAAAGTCCTCGAATGGCGACCGCGTACCGGAAGACGCAGTGTTGGTAGGCCCCCCACAAGATGGACCGATGATCTGGTCAAGATCGCCGGGATAGGTTGGATGAGGGCAGCGCAGGACCGATCATCGTGGAGATCTTTGGGGGAGGCCTTTGTCCAGCAGTGGGCGTCTTCCGGCTGAAATGATGATGATGATGATGATACTCTAGCTAATTAATTTCGACGCCTTAAAAGTTATCCTTGAACTTGCAGAAGCACCAGTGGAGCCAGTCCTCATCACACCCCCGCAGTCCACTTTCAAAGAAGGAGACGTGTTCATGGCCCAGTGCGTTGTCCCCGATGGCAGGCCAGCTGCCAAAATCACGTGGTTTTTGGGTAAGCACCATTATGTCTTGCTTAGTATCGATTCTGTTATTCCCGACATAGAAATAAGAAAGGAAAAATAAAATTATGTCACAACGATGGCAACAGACTGGACGAAATGACATTGATGCCCTGGAGGATGGGATGCCCTCTGGTATGGAACACTAAGTGCACATCGAAGGCTTCCCATCTTCCAGATACAGCTCTGGCAGCCGGTGCTGCTGCCGCACAGCAAGAGGATTTGGAACGCCTCAAATATCCATTGGCAGTGGATTCATGTTTGCGGCTTTCGGTGTTGATGGGTCCACAAGCCTTTATCGAGATCCGTCAAACGCTTGATAAAGGTCCCTCGGCATTAAAAAGCTGGTTTATATTTAGGGCAAAGGATAAGTGTTACCAAGGGCATCGCCTAGAGATCAAATTTAGCTAGCCGTAAAGCGACCAAAGTGCGAGCAATTGACTTCCTTACCTATTAATAAATTCAGCATCGCATGACAAAACGTAAATAAATTCACAAGGTTTAATGTATATTATATTGTAGAAAGTATTGAAATATTTAGAATAGATATTAAGATTTTGACAATATTTTAGAATAAAAACCCACTATTCTGGCGAATTATATTTGGACCTCTGTAAGAAGTTTCATCTTTTACCACTTAAGGGTCGACGGGATATAGCTGACTATATACTTCTTTTAAAAATCATTTCGTCTGATATAGATTGTGTAGATTTATTATGCAAAATCAACTTTAACGTTCCGGCCAAGTCTGTACGTGTCAATTTGCCAATAAATATGCCTTTCAGTTCTACCAACTAACTATTTAAATAATATCAGTAAGCAGCGTAATGTTGACCCATTTGGGGTCAGTATTTCAGGAGCCAAGCGGTGTCTAAGCAATAAATTTTTCTGTGACTAGTTTTAAAGTGTAACTAGCTGTGCCCGCTACTCCGTCCGCGTGGAATAGTGACCTTGGGCAGCATTTTTTGTATATCTTGTGGTATATTTTGGATTACAAACCCTATAAACTTGAACCTACAATGTCCAGTCTAAGCTGAACCGTATTTCATTTGATTGATGATATAAATCTGAGGTCAACTTAAATTGGATTATATAATTTCCGAAACTTATCATTTTTAACAAAAACAATTTTTTTTTCTAAAATAAAAATAGCCTAAGTTACTCCTTGATACATCAGCTATCTGCCAGTGAAAGTCCCGTCAAAATCGGATTAGCCGGAACAAACAGACAGACAGACAAAAATTGTAAAAAATGTTGTTTTGGTATACATATACCAAATTTCATACGTCCGAATGCACTTAGTAAAAAGCGGTTATTTTAATATTACAAACAGACCCTCCAATTTTATTTATTTGTATAGATGTAGATTTGCATATCTGCGTGTTAGTTATTCAAGGTGTTATTCGTGAAAACCTGTAATTGGCTGTCTGATAATAATTTCAAGTATTTTTTCATGTGTATGTAGCTGTAGGTTTTCCATCATTAAATAAATAAATAAAATTTCATCATCAGTTTAGGTTTAAAGTCCCTCATCTCTATCTCCTTACAGATAACGAGCAGCTGACATCAGGAGTTCACCAGCCAATCATCACTGGCGAGCCCGGTAGCGACCTTCAAACTATTACGCAGAACGTCAGCATCACCTTAAAAGCAGACCATGGTGGCAGGATGCTCATTTGCAGATCAGAACATGAAGCTTGGACCCTGCCTCGTGAAGTCAAAAGGCAACTGGTTGTGCATTGTGAGTATGAAAGCAGTACGTTCGGAAGATTTTGATTAGGAAAGTATATCTCCGTGCAGGGGCGGAGTAATACCCCTGCCGCTGGGGTTGGCCTGTCGTAAAAGGCTACAAAAGAAACCTTACTAGGTGGTAGGGGCTCAAGACCGTCTGGTTGACAACCACTCGTGAACTCTTAAATGTGTCACCATAATAACCTTGTGCTATGTGTTTGTGTCGGCATTAGTGACCCAGGTTTCAGTACAGGCTGACCGGAAGGCTGACTGGCTGACGGCTCGCTTAGAATTTATCAGTTACCGTCATCTATGGGTGTTTGCAACGCCAGTGGCATCTCGAACACGCTGCTGTCCCAAAAGGGTACAGGAACTTAGGTCACTAATGCCGGAACACTACACAAGGTTATTATGGCGGCATACTTAAGACCAAAGGTGGTCGCCATCCAGACGGGCTTGGGGCCCTACCACATAGCTCGGGTGGATTATTTTATTGCCTTTTACGACAGGCCGACCCCGCCCGCAGAGGTTAGTATTCTTTCTCCGCCCCTGCACGGATAAAATTCATTCATTTATTATATACATACAGGTACATTCATTCACAAATCATTATTTCATTTTTTATAATTTCACAAATCCATTATACATTCACAAATCAAATGTTCATTCCTTTACAGACCCACCAAAACGTCTTGAATTCGGGACAATCACAATATTCGGTCTGAAACTGGGTTCCGAAGGTAAACTGAACGTGACTGTCCAATCCAACCCCCAACCGGAAGCGGAATGGACCGTTGGAGACTTGAAAATGATCGCTGGCCAGCAGACTGATGACGGCAGGATGGCAGCTTTGTTACCTCAGCATATCGTAAGTTTTATACCGCTTTTAGCCTGTTCGTATCAGGTCAGGGTTCAGGATGGTGGTTCATTGGATGCCAGCGATCTTTGGGTATGTTTTTTATTGCTTTGGGACAGCAGACAGCCTGACGGTTCACTTAATAGTTAGCAGTTAACATCGCTTATGGATGTATACGCCGGGGGCATCGTTAACATGTTGTCGTCGGAATAGAAAACTGGAACCACGTCACTGTATATTTAAAGACTAAGGCCATCATCTCATGTTTGTCATCTGGATGGACCCGACGCAGCTCCCAGCCGCAAGGATCAGTATTCCGCCCCTACACGGAAAACATCTAATCCCCATTAGCCTGAAAAACACTTGAATTCTTTTTTTTCCTGTCCTTATCCCCACTATGTGGGGTCCGTACAACATTCTCTCCTTCCACTCTCCTCCATTAGTCGTCATCTGAAGATCCATCCATCTTTTCTTTGGTCATCCCTCCTTTTCTAACGTTTTTTCTTGTCATATGGCATTTTTCAATTCGCATTATGTGGCCATACCAGGCTAGCCTATTCCTTTTCAACTTATCAATCACTCGTGCTACTTTCAATCTTCCTCTGATATATTCATTTCTAATTTAATCCATAGAAGAACACTTTTAATACGAAATTTCTTCTCAGGGCGGGGGTTATTACAATATCACTCTGGTGATCGCTCGAATTGACAAGGAAGATGTTGACCGAACCTATTACCTCAGTGTATTCAACGATCTCGGAAAAGAGGATCTTGTCGTCAGGATGAGCACTATGGACGAACCTGCAGGTACGTAATGCCATTTATTCCACCACCGTGGTGTAACGGCTTTCGCAGCTCATGACTGAGTGTTTATACAGGGTGACTTTGACAAACCCGTCCAAATTCACACAGAAGAATCTTTAGTAAAAGTTATGAGAAACATGTATTTTAGTTTTGTATCACATAGTACAAAAATGTTGAGTAATTAGCATCACAAAGTCATTCAAAGAACTCGCAATTTACATAATACGGCGCTAGAGTGTCAATGACCTCCATCTGACCTATTAAAAGGCCGAGGACGGCGGCATTGAACCGGGTGAGCGAATACGCACCACTCATTTACGCGGGTGTGACAGAGACAAGTAATAACAGGTTAACGTAAGCTGTTTGCATTTGCACCATATGATTATTCTGTACGATTGAATTAATGATCTTAATTATATGAAATATTTTATGGTGAAAATTTGACATACAATTTTTTTTTGTAAAAATGGGTTCCATAAATGATGTTTAGTGCGTAAAAAAATTTGGGCGGATTTGTCAAAGTCACCCTGTATATTTACGGTAGATAATACCCTATAAGTCGAATATCTCCTAATCTCGAAAACATGCTGTGTTCTCTCCTTTCAACCCCCTTGACCTCCTTTGCTCGAAACCTGAACCCTTTATGATGCGAAATAATTAGTGAATCCCAAATAAGCATATTCCGTACTTATTTTCCCTCAATTATCGAGAAAATAAATTGAACCTCTGTATCTCGAACATTGCAATGTTTGATTTTACAACCTTTACAACTCAATTCTTTGTTAACCGACTTTAATAATATACTGCTTATGTGCAGCATTGTTTCTTATAACTAGGATTTTTATTTATTTCAGCTCTCTAACTCATATGTTAATTTCTACAAGTCGAATGTTGCCTTACAAAATTCGATTAAGCCGAAATCCTCCAAAACTCATATTTTTTTGACGTCGTCCTTCAATTTTAACCTAAATTCTACTTACAAAGGTTCTACTATATATATTTATTTACACAAGAAAAGTATATCACTTCTCTAGTACCCATAATACAAGCGCGTTGCTACTTTAAGATTAGATGCTGCTGTATGAATCGTTACAGTACTCGTATATAATTTAAAACCCACGAGAATAACAGTAGTAATTAAGGTATTTCTCATTGACAGCGCGCAAAGCAAACTCCTCCTTTCTCACACTCGACGTGTATGGTAAGGATGCGACTGATCAAGGAATGATATTGATTGTAGCTTGATGATAGAATGACCGTGTAAATGTATTAGTTTCTGTTTTCAAATTTAGATATCAGTAATGTATAATTATGCTAGTTGTTTAATTTAATGGTCTGATTGATTTTAAGGCTTACTTAAAATTTGATAGTTAAAGTCAATTATGAATAAGTCTACATTTATGTTGTTTTAAAGCAAACATTTAAAACTATGTTTTGTCCCGCGGTGGCATGCAATGCTTAATCAGTTTTTCTCGCATAGTAAAGCATAATTGCTATGTATCAACGGTAAAGAAAAACATCGCAAGGAAACCTGCATGTCGATCACCTGTTTAACCTGCGAATCCGCCTTAAACAAGCATGGCGGGTATGCTGTCCGGTCCCTCTGGGAGGTCCCGAGTCCAACAATGGGACGCCATGTGCTGTTATAATTTGTACACGACTAAGGCATGGTCAAATATCGGGGACGTCGCAGAAAAATTACCAAAAGTCGATCCTGTGACCCCCCATATAAGGCTAAGGGTGGCGTCTAAGGTTTTAGTCGGTATGCCGTTGCAGCCGCCGCTGGCTATCACGTCTCAATCAGCAACATCATGACCTAACCACGGCTTCCCCCCGGAGTCTGATGTGGTACCGGTCATTCGGTTTCCCCGTAATAGGAAAAACAGGCATGATCAAATATGAAGTTTTTTTAGTGTAGTTAATCTAGTGGTTTAACCTATTCCGCCACCGCTCGTAGAAACTTCATCATTCATGTAGTGAATTAAGTGTCAAAAGTTTTAATTCGTTCATAAAAAAATGTATAGTTGTTATTTTTTATTTTATTTCAGAATAATATAATAATTAATAAACATTATAATAATTAATAATATAATATAATAATTGATAAGAAATTAGTGATAATACCGTACTTGATTGAATATTGATATTAATTTGATGATATCGCTTTGCTTCAATTAATTTGATTGAATATTGAAGTGATTTGATTGTATTTAGTGCCTTAAGTTTTCTCCTGTAAATGTTTGTTTTTTTTTCTAAAAATCTTTCTCTACAAGCATGTACTGATTATTTTTTAATCAGATGGTGTTTAGACTTTTTGCATTTATCTTAGCATGGTAATAATTTTCTTTAAAATTTCTTTTCTGAATCGTATTAGTGATTTTTATTTTATTTTATATTAATATTCCCGCAAGGCTCATGAAGGCGGACTTTAATATAGCATACTCTCCTGATTTTTTTTCTGAGATTAGGCATGGTAATTGTTTTCGCCAGGGTCAATATTTTTTAAATCATTAATATTTTTTGCAGAACGGATGTTATGAAATAATTAGAATTATTTTAATCATAGCCTAGGTGTTGAATTACATTCGAAGAAGAGAAACGTATCTTCCTTACCTTTTATCACCACGACACTAATGCCATCTATCCTTTAGGTGTGGAATTAGGTACGGGCGCCATCGTGGGTATCGTGGTTGCGGTTCTCATTCTACTGATCGCCATCTTCCTGGCTGTGTTCGCGTTTGCCACCGATAGATGGTGCTTTGCCGGTAAGTGGTAGTTTTCTTTAATTGACTGAATGTCCGTTTGTTGGAGTACGAAGAGTATGTTCCAAATTTAAATTTTGAATTGAAAAGTTTATTGCAACATTCTCGTTTTTTTAAATAATATATTTTAAATTATGATTTATTTTTATGTAAAAACTATTATTATTATATTATATACAATATTTATCAATGATTTCTATAATCGAAGGAAATTAATGTATACGTGAGTCGAGTCCTTTTTTGGGAGGTGGAAATGCATGACGCACACTCCGCTGCGTGAGAACGGGCGGCGGGGTGGGGGACTCCCCGTGCAATACCCGTACGTCCCCTTCTCTAGGCTGGAGGACACACTTCGCTGGTATACCCACAAACCACGGTGTTCCTTCACACGCCTTTAGTACCGAGGCCGCGGGAATCAATTCAATAATGCAAATTAGTCAGGGTGCGGTCCCGACCTGCTCCCGCCAGCTTTTGCGGGTCTCAAGTCGGTCGAGAGTCCTAACACCTCGATTCGAAAGATGTATAAAAATTTTAAAGAAATAAATCACTCAACTAAAAACGATATTCAAATTTAGATTCTATTTTTAAAATTAAGATTCTATTTCTAAAATATTAAAAATTCTATTTATAAATTCTAAAAATTATATTTTTATAATTAACGAGTCTATTTTGAAATCTATAAATTCTATTTTTAAATTAATTAATTGTAAGAAGAAACTCTCATTCAAAGACTTCGATTAAAAACTATTAAGTAAAATGTTATGTAATTGGCAAAATGTGCTTATAATTATATGAGCAATTGTATATAAATAGATGATAAAGCAAAGAGGTAAATAAATATTGAATGAGTGAGCGAAACAGAAGACGTGCTATTGCGCGTCGCGCGTTTAGATAAGCGCGGACGCGCGGTGCTGCTACAAGTTCATATTGCAAATAATAGTTTTATAATACTTATTTGACTTTTAAATAAATGTACTAGATAGGAATATATTTTAAATAAAAAAAATTGAAATTGAGTATATTATTATCTATGCGGGTCCAGGCCAGTCTGACATGACCTGAGTAAATTGAAAAAATCAATAACAATATTCTTCTTACTCCAAACTTTTTCTTTAAATGTGTTAACGTGTAAATTGTCAACGACTTATTTATATTTATGTTCTGTGCATTAAATAATATTTTTTGATTTATTATTTATACATATAATTACGTAGAATTGTGTTGATGATTTGCACGTCTCCAATTTTTTTAGTGTAATCGAAAATATCTGCTGTCTCTTTCTACCGATTTAATTAGAAAAGGACACCAAATGTTATACGAATCGTTTATTGGATTACGATGTATTTGCATTATGATTCAGACCTCTTTACAAGTACGCTGGAATGGCTTTGAAAGGGCGAAAATGATTACGTAATACAAAAGAACTGTAACTTACAAAACTTAACTAATACTTAAGTAATAACTAAGTGAATTGTTACAATTTTTTTACAAGTGTTTGCACTCAATTTTTACACTTAGTAGCCCGTTATACGCCACCGAATGTCATCAAATGTGCACGTGTATATTTACTTCTGTACCCTTCCCCGACAATTCCGTTTCATGAATAAATAGATAATGGATGAAATTAATTTGATTAAAGCAAATTCAATGGAAAACCGAATGTTGAAACTCTGGAATTTAAATTGTCAGTTATAACTCAATATCAACTATAGATGGCGTTGTTAAGTGTGTAAACAGATAGCTGGTTTAGCGTACTTGTCCACTAGAGGTCAGTGACTGGGGTGCTTTTCTGCTTATATACCCGTATGGGCATGTTTAATCAATTTTCCCATGATAATGTTTTATTAAAAATAATATATGTACAAGAATGTTGAATTTTTAAAACGATTAAATTCGGATTTGTTATACAGACGACGCTAATTAGTCAGACTGAAGTTTTAGACACTTCTTGGTGCGGCGTTAAAAACATTTAGAAGAAGTAGAAATAAAAAAATCGGAGTAAGAAAACTGGCCCTTGCGGCTGGGGTCGGCCCGTCGTAAGGTGACAAACAACGTTAGCTAGATGGTATGGTATGTCCAAGACCCTTTTGGTCTTTAAATATGCAGCCATAAGAAACATGTGCCGTGATCCTATAAGTGACCCAGTTTCCAGTTCCCCTATGTGGAGGGCAGCGTGTTAGTTAGTGCCCCTGATGTTACAAACACCTATAGGCGACTAAACTAAAACGCTAATCTCCATCTAAAATGTCAACGTCAAATCAAAGCGTCAATGTCACTGTGACGCGCGGAGGAGCGGGATGCGCACCCGGCGTGGACCTCGCCGACCAAGCCACCGAGGAGGTATACAAGTAGTGACCCCAATAATCCAAAATAATGTCCAAAACTATAACAATTTCCAAAGAGGTCCTAGGTTCTCTAATTAGGCCTACAATATCTGTAAGAACTTATCGGTGGCATTACGATTGGTGTTTTAAAAGGCAACAAATGCGAACCCTTTTGTGGCTCCTTCTATAAAAACCAAATTCGATTACCAAATTGAGTTAAAAAAATGAGTTTTACAATTAGATAATATGGATTTACCCTCCTCTGCATTAAAAAGTAAGTCGGATGACGATGTTTGAACTATGGATGGACGAACGTCCCGTTCTAATACGGTTATGAATTTGGAATAACTCCATTTATGTACATATATTATTTTTATAATTTTATAATACAAAATATAATAATAAAAAATACACTTTTCAACAGGCTCACGAGCTGTTAGTCGATAGGTAATGTCTAAAATTAGAGAAATATTTAGTTATTTAATCATTCACATAAACACTAATGACATTACATTTTCATATATTTAAAAAAATATCCAATATTTTAACAAGGAATTTTTGTCTACTGTTATGGCTTAGCATGGTTATCTATCTGCTGTCAAATATCAACGCCATCTACAAATCATTTTAATTCGTATTTTCTTTTAACACTAACTCAATCTATTCTTATTTAAACAATAAGTAAATATTTATTGTTAAATTATATCTGTTTATAGTATGGTCAATTTATCATTTATATATTATATTTCATCAGGTCTTCAGAATACTTTAGTTAAATTATATCAGTTGATTTAGAAAAAAAAATCACCGGTCAAATCTACCACGACATTGGCAAAATCAATGCCCAAAGCGTTGGAGCCAAAAATAACAAGAATAGAATAGAAAATAAAATCATTAAAGCTATAATAGGAAAAATATATGGCATTATAATTTGTTTATATTTAAATCGAATTGATAGTTGATGATGGATTTTCGCTGTCCAATAACAAATAGTCAAACTTGTGTGCGTAGTTTCGCTGACACTATTCCTGAACAAAAAGCTACAAAACATTACATGGAATATCTGGACTAGAATTTTTCAAAGGAATCTTAATTCCCTTCGATACTTATTATCTAATAAATGAATGGGGTGGATTTTTAAATTGTTATACCCTTTCTAGGGTGATTATATAAATTTTAATGTGACATGGTCCGAAGAATAAAGAATTGAATATTTTAGATTTGATTGTACTTATACGATTGTCTAAAGGAACAAAAATCAAAATGTTGACCTTTTTTGTCTATGACCTCGCAAAAGGATATTTCTTTTAATTTTAGAACACGTTACAAAAGATGTCCTTTAAAGCTATGCTTATAAAATTTTGTACTCGACATAATTAAAAAAAACATAATAAATAAACAGAATAAAATATGTCATTTTAGATTCCCGCCAAAAATTCGACCAGTCACAACTCATCGAATTTAATGTTTTATTAAAATATTGGATATTAAAAAATGTAATGCGCCTTCACAGGTTTGAGGCCTGCACATTATAACAAGACCATTGCCTCATTTCTTTGATAAAATTTAAATAAAATCAGCTTATAATGTAGTTATTTGGATGCTGTAGTGATGAAAAAGTGCTATGTTTGGCAAATTATATGCTTATATCATGTAGTGTTATCAGGATATTGTTTTTTTTTTAAATATGTAAGATTATCATAGAAACACGTGCAAATTCTGTAGTGATGCATTCAGGTCGTTTGACCAATATTTAGTGTAAGGTGTAAGGTGCAAAAAACTCCATCAAGTCAAATATACTCGAACCACGAGAGGTTTGGTTGAATATATAAAAAAAAATCTTAAAAATAAAAAATAATATCCTGATAATTTTAACGAATATTATCCATTATTTTTAAAATAAGACATATTTTTAATAATTACATCATGTATTATGAATACTGATTATAATAAATATTATTTTTTAATTTATCTATTCGCATTTTTTTTAAAATCAGTATTCATGATAACCGCATCATGTTTTAAGCGATCAAGAACTACAAACAACGAAAAAAAAATTTGCATGACTACTAATTTTTTTAACGACTGTAAGCATGTCTCTATCTCTCTCTTTCTAATTGTTGTATGTTTGTGCATATGTATATTAAAATAAAGCTTTTTAAAATATAACATGAAACACAATTTACTATAATATTTAATAAATAAAAATTTTGTAGATGTTCTTCTTCTTTGTTAAGAAGACTTAAATTCCTTTATTATTGACTTTGCCAATGTCACACTATTTAACAGGCAGACAAAGAACACAGTACATACAGTCATGTCAAATGTTGTATATTTATAGAGATTTTAAATAAATAGATCCGTAGTATCTTTGATAATTTTGATTTAGCCTTTAGCTATGCCATAAAGTAACAGTTTTTTCATTCGCCATGAGGAGCAAACAGGCAATGATCATAGACCTAGAGCCTTACCTTTTATAATTTCCTAAGATTCTTAAAAGGTTTTCCAAATGGAAAGGCCTAGTCATAAGTACATGCCATAAAATATACAATTGTCCGTAGTATTATTCATAATAATTTTGATATGGATATTGAGGCCTTTAGTCGCGTCATAAAGTGTACAGATTACATTTCCTAGATTATATACCTCCTATGTATATATAATCAATATAAAACACGTAGACAGTTTCGAAATGATTTTACATATTTCACCTTTAATTCCGGTTGCCAACGGTGTAATTTTAAGTCATTCAAATTAATTTTATATTTCAAATACAAAGTTCTTATATAAAAAATCGTTTGGGCTTTTCCTGAGATTAACCTCTAATATAATCGTTATTTCTATGTAACGTATTAATCAAAAAAATTATTATAAATTAACCCTATAAATCTTTTTTAATCATATTTTTATTTATTATTCTTTCATAAGGTTTTGCATTTCTATACTTTTTAACTTAAAGCATGTAATGTAATAAAGCGAATCGCTTTAAAAAGCAACTAGAATGAATTTTGTATATTAGAAATATGGTCTTTTAAACCTTGTTTTAGTGTCTTGGTTATTAATTTTCCTTGGTGATGGGTGTTTCTTTTTTTTTTTAATTTTTTTGGTTAATAGGATAAATAATTAATATCGCACATTACTAACGTATTAATTTTATTACGAACTGCTTCAACTTAAAATTTACACAAACACAAGTATTCGAATCGAATTTTTTTTTGAGTTACCAGGTGTTTCAACGGAAACATCGCTAATAAAATACATTGTCTTAAATTATTAGTTGCAATGGTATTTTCCATTGTCATTCATTTATTAAAATTAAAAATAGAATAACATTTAATGAGAATAATTAATTCAATCGTCAAAATAAATCCAGATGTTTTTATATATGATATTATATTTAATTTTGTAAATAATATAAATTTTTTCCATTTTTTTTGTCATTAACCACACTGGGTGAAGCCACGGCGAAGCTTAGTAACATGCACAAATAAAAATTGATCCGTAAACTGATTGATTTATTGGGTAATTTTAATGTTAACCATTTTAATCATGAAATAGAAAAACATATGTTTTTTTAATATAACTCAATTTCATTATTCTAATATTAAATAACAAATAAAATATAAAAAAACATACTTATGAAAGATAATTTTTTGAAGTGAAACTTTTCTAGCATTATTGTGATTTGAAATTCGATGAAACGAAAAAGCGAGACTAAAAAGAGACAAACATATTCATAAATAGGAATTTAGCTTTCGAGAGAATGAGATAGAATACAAGTTATATAGTGTTCTCTCGTCGGCTTTACATCTATTTTTTTATAAATACAACTTTAATGCAATGTAATATAAATATCATGCGTCATCACGTGTCATGCAATTTATGATGCTGAGTCATTAAAATTACCCAATAAGTAAAAAAAAAGGAAAGTGTCAGTCGAGTTCTTGATCGCTTAAAATTTTACGGCAGGGCGCTCCCATCGGACGGACATACCTGACGGGGCGGATTCTGAGGCACCGTTGCCACCCCACGAAGACGTCAAAGGCTCTGAGAACCCCTCGCACGATCACGGAGATTTCATCAGCAATGGTAACACAAAGCACCCTGAAAAGAAGCCGGATACTGCTGTCTAAGTCTACTCTTATCTGTCACTGACATGTGTCTGATTAGTTAAGTTCAGAGTTACTTTTCAAAAATATTAATGTATACATAAGAGCTTGCTTCGTTAAATATTAAGCTCGTCTGGATGGCAACCACCCCTGATGTGTATACTAACCTTCTGTTGGGAATAGAGGACTCATGTTCCAGTTCCATGAGGATTGCAGCAAACATCCATAGGCGACGGTAACTGCATATTATTATGTGGGCCGTCAAGCCTGTCTGCAGTTCGCAGAAGCCAGAACATATATATATATATATATATATATATATATATATATATATATATATATATATATATATATATATATATATATATATATATATATATATATATATATATATATATATATATATATCTATTACTTAAACAACGCTTCCAGCGTTAAGACGTTAGAAGCGTTTAAAAAAATTTGTTATAGTTATATTAATTTTTAATATTTTTGAAAAGGAAACTTAATTTACATAAATATTTCAAAATTTCAGATAGTTAACGACTAATTCAGACACGTCAAAGACCTTGTTTACCAAGCATAAACATTAAAAACGAATGTAGATAATAAAAAATAAGCCAACTTCCATGTAACAACATCATTCGTTTTAATTCGTTTATGCTTTGTAAATATAG
The DNA here is from genome assembly GCA_963693495.1 of Malacosoma neustria. NCBI lineage: Eukaryota > Metazoa > Arthropoda > Insecta > Lepidoptera > Lasiocampidae > Malacosoma > Malacosoma neustria. Next base: position 4,569,776 of record OY856399.1, on the reverse strand, counting down.
GGATTTAAAGAAATAAAATAATTTCATTGTCATGATTTATAATACTTCGGACTTTCCAACTTATTTTTTAATAGTGCCAGAATTTCTTAAAATTGTTACTTATTATATCGTCTATAATACTTAATGTATTTAATTCATTTTTGATAGTAATTTAAAATTGGAGCATAATGAAATTTTTTTTTTAAATATACATATAAAGTGTCAAATTACTAATAAAATGACAATACACTCTCAAAAGCTATGACCGATGTTTTTTCAATATAATAATAATGCACCGTTCATTAAAAAAATATTTTGTACAGTTAATATACATAAAATGATAGTTTACGACAGGAAATAAATATGCCATAATGAAAAATAAAATATTAAGATTTTTTTCAAGAAAAAGACAACTATTAATAAACATATATTTATTAAATCACATATATACACATTCTGATTATAAAAAAATATTAAAAAAAATTTCATATCACAGTGTAATTTTGCTTTGTTTACCGTGGCGTCGCATCGCCAACAGTCTATCTATCCCACCGCTATAGATTCATATCAAAAATCTTCAGTTAATTACAAGCAGGCGAGAAAGCTATTTTCTAGAATATGGGGTGAGACTGCCATCTTCCTGTTACCTTAACTATCTTGTTCTCTTTATGCTCAGAAAAACGCAATGATCATATTGGCCTACACGGCACTGTATACACAAGAGATTTTTACACGACAGGCTTGTCACTGAGACGAATGGTTAAATCGCACTCTTTCTGACTGGATAGTGATTGAAGAGGGCGATATACGAGTTTGCAAAATGTTTGTTTATGGAAAAGGATCGTAAGCGCGGCTTGTTTTGATGTGATTTGCGAAACTGCTACTGGAATTAGATGGTTTCAGCCAGACCTTTATGGCTTAAGTGTCTCGCCTATCTTTCTATATACGCTACTAAAGAATGGAGAAGGCTCTGATATCCATCCATTTTCTTATGATCATTTCGTCACTAGAAAAGCAAGTCACATAAATATGACATCCAAATAGTCAATGGGATTTTGAATTTTACTATTAATATATAGATACCAATAGCGGACTCGACAGACGTCCTGTATACACAAATAAAAAAAAATATTTAAAACCCATTTTGTAGTAAACCAAATTGTGAATCGAAAGCATTTGGACATGCACAAATTAATCAAAATCGGTCCAGCTGTTTAGGAGTTTAGACACATACACAGAAGCATTATATAAAAATATATTAACTTTTATTCAATGACTCGATCTTTAAATTTAATACACAACTGGCGGCTTTTAAATATGCTCCATTTTTTATAGATATTATAACGCACTATAAATAAGATAATTGATAATTACTGTGTATTTTATAACAGTTTTATAATTGTTTGAATAATAATTATAAACTTTCTATTTTAAATGTTGTCCACCAATTATTGTCGAATGAAAAATGTTACGCTACAAAAATTCAAAATTTATCAGTTCGCATAGAATAAAACACGGCGTCTATATTACCAAATGCCTTAGAAATTATAAATTAGAGTTTTATGCCAAGTCATTTTTGAAGTGAAACTTCTTTGCGCACATGAGGGTAAAATTTTTACGGATGAAACGCAATATTAGCGTCACGAAGATGTGAAACGTTTTTTTTGCTCTAGTAATACTAACCTTATTAATAATGGTTTAAGGCTTATTCTATAATGTAATTTTTAAATGATTCCATTATCTATTCGAATTGCGACTTTATTGCAATAAAATACAGTTGAGTTTTGTTTAATAAGATATAAAATAATAATATTTCATAAATTCTCTTTTCTAAATTTATTAGAAGATTTAAAAATTAGTTTTTCAAAGAAGTTTCACTTCTGACATATGTGTACTTTGTACGCACGCACTTTTATTTGTAATACATACCTACAAGTAATGAAGAACTTAATCTACCATAACTTAAATGATTGGTCTATCTTTATGGTTTATTAAAAAAAACTTGCTTATGTACTTACATATGTACGCAAGTAAGAAGTTATACTTCTTTGACGTAACAGAACAAAGATAGCTCAAGATTTCATCCTATACGCCACAACTCTTTGTTTGTAAAAGGAATGAGAATTAAAAAAAATTGCTAATTTTTAAATTTAATTTTGCTAATACTAATAACATCTTTCATTCGATTTTTATAGCGTATATATATATATATATATATATTGTATATCTAGATAATTTATAAGAATCTCATAAATGTTTGTAATTGTAATATGTAACAACGAAATACCCAACGCTTATAATAGGATTTTGAACAATATTTTTTCTCGAATACGCTTTCATTCATTGTTTAAACTACTTTTTGTAGACACATCAATAACTGTTGAAAACTGGCCGGAACGTCAAACAATGTGAACGCGTTAAAATCCGTAATAAGTAGTTTTGATGATGACTTGATCGAAATTTCCAATCTGTCCATTTCAACTAGATGAGAAGGATTTGCTGACTGTTCTCACTTGTTTTTTTACTAAGTTTGTTTAAATAAGTAAAATTATATTTAAGAAAATATTTATCTTCCAACATTAGTATTTTTGAAATCAGTCTCTGTTGTTACATAACATTTAAACAACGCTTTACATTAGTGATTTACCAGCGTCCCTATAGAAGACATATTTCCGTTCAATAGTATAAAATACTCCAAATTACAAGCCCAATAAAGTGTTAATTTATTCAGCGGTAAAACGCTTCTATCATAAATACCTCTATGATTTGTTGATCTACTAGAGGAATCGCCAGCTAGCAAATTCTACTTGTCTATGTCAGAATGACAGTTGCAGACAAAAGTTAGTTGACTACATATTTAGCGAACATAAAACAAAATAGGCTTAGTATGTTTTAATAACTAATTTTACTTTGACCGACGCTTAATAGCGAATTTATCTAATAATATTTGATAAGTATTTGATGTGTTCGAACCACCATTTAAAAATAATTTTGTATATATTTAATAGTTATAAAGCTTTTTTTTTAAGATTATATCTATTTTTAAGTACCTCGGAAAATATACAAAAAATCTTTTTAATGATAATTTTATCATTGGCCATTCGAATGAATTTAACTTTAAAAAGTATTTGTTTGCTTTAAAATATTTTCATTTAGTCTCTGACTTCGCAAACGTATACGAACTTTTCCAGGCGATTTTAAATGTTTCATAATATTTGAAACAATATAATTGTATGAAAGGGTTTTTTCGAATACTATTTTTTTCAGCATCATTTTTATATCAAAGTTAAAATATGTCATCTGACATTTGATATCGTCGTTGTCAAACCAATATCTGCTATGTACACTTTTTTGGGATTTCAACGTTTTGACTATTATGACTAGTTTATCACCCATTGATTATAATCATTATATTACTTTAAGATAAAGAAATTGTTTCTTATAAAATTTTACATGAGAACGCTTTTATTTCATATCTCAAAGTTTAATTTTTTGCACATAGCAGATATTGGTTTGTAATCGACGATATGTCATATGTGATTTTAAAGGATTGTTTTGCGGTAATACATAGATTTAATTTACTTGTGTTAAATATCTTATAATATAAAGTAATAACACAAATACAACTATAATAGCGACGAACGTTAAACCAAATCATTTTTATCGTCATAAACTTCGCGTACGTCAAAGTGGACCGTCTGGATAGGACTTTAGTTCGACGTATCCTTGGTACAGTGTAATTTATTTTTTAAATTATTTACTGTAATTTTTTTTCCAAAATTACGTTATTTTAAATTAAATTTCGGTCAGATTTAAATATTTTAGGTTCAAATCATAAATGAGAATGCACAATTTTCCGACATCTTTAGAAATTATTTTAGACATTTATCACATACATAACAATTGGTTTGAACGCGAACTCTTTAGTCTATAATATCCTATGTAACAAATTCAAGCCATATGCCGTTCAAGCATAATTAAAAAAGGTTAAATTCTTTTTAATTTTAAGAATTAATGTAAATTGATTAATTTTCAATTAAGTTACGTAAGTCACCGTCATTGTGATTTTTAAGTATTTTTATAATTTAATAAAAAGTACACTTTTAGATTTTATTTTATTGTTTTTTTTATTCTCATCCTATTTTTATTTTTAATTGTCTCTAAAATTGTATTTATATTTCATCTGATATATTTATATATTTAATAATAAGTAATAATGACTACAAACACTGCCATGTATAGCACTTTTTGAATTTAGCTAAATTTTTTTTAGTTTTAAATATTTATAATTTCAGTATACTAAAGACGATATATCAGAATAAATGAAATATGTAATAGTAATAAGACAATTTATATAAGACTAAATAAATAAAAAACAAAATAAAAACATAAAAGTATAGCTATAGGGTAAAAATATACGGCAAGACGAAAAAAATCTGATCCAAAAAAAATTAAATGGCGAAAATAGAAATTACTATAAAGGAAAAAAACTAGGGATATATAAATTAATAATATAAAAAAGTGATAATGTGGAAGGATGTATACATTCATACATTATTTCCAATATCCATTTTAGACGGGTGTTTAATATTATTGCTTAATTTTAAATTTAAACACCAAACTCGGATGGGCAGCGTTCGGGAAGCTCCGTAAAATCTTTTCGTCCCAAATACCGCAGTGTCTCAAGACGAAGGTTTTTAACCAATGTGTGTTGCCAGTGATGACATACGGAACGCAGACGTGGTCGCTAACTATGGGCCTCATGAGAAAGCTCATGGTCGCTCAGAGGGCAATGGAGAGGGCTATGCTCGGAGTTTCCCTGCGAGATCGAATCAGAAATGAGGAGATTCGCAGGAGAACCAAAGTCACCGACATAGCCCGGATGATTGCAAAACTGAAGTGGCAGTGGGCTGGGCACATAGCTCGAAGGACTGATGGCCGTTGGGGCAGAAAAGTCCTCGAATGGCGACCGCGTACCGGAAGACGCAATGTTGGTAGGCCCCCCACAAGATGGACCGATGATCTGGTCAAGATCGCCGGAATAGGTTGGATGAGGGCAGCACAGGACCGATCATCGTGGAGATCTTTGGGGGAGGCCTTTGTCCAGCAGTGGGCGTCTTCCGGCTGAAATGATGATGATGATGATGAAACAATCTTGGGGATCTATTACAGTATGATGTGGCATGCATACTTTTATTACCTTATGCCAGTATTCCTAGCATTTCTTACGTCAAATACAGTCTAAAAAGGCTAGATTAGACTAAGAACTACTAATTCATTTGACACTTTTAGAACCGGGAGACAAGCAACAGTGGTAGTGAGAGTAGTGACTTCACTAAGGGAACGTTCACGTGACCTGTCAATTTTTGACCCCACTCCCTTTGGTGATCGTAGTGTATGATAAGAAACAACCACGCCTTCACCTAGTAAATCATAAATTCGGTTTTCAATAATTTTTTTGCACAGAGAAAAAATAATTTGGCTCTAGTAATAAAGACGAATATTATGTATTTAATACAACTACAGCCTGCATACCTATAGATACAAGTTAAAACTTTTTGCGCCGTATTTGAATTTAGCTCGAAAAAGCGCGAAATTTCCTTAGAAAACCTAATATATAGACACTTTCAAAAACAAAGTTTTCTTTTTGTCTACCCTTCGTTTAAATGTTAGTTCTATTTAAATTTATGGCCTAGAATATAATACTTTTGGCACATTTAAGCACCATGCCGTATCTTTTAAACATTTGTTTGCCAAATCATGAAAACTTTTCAGTAAATTGTTGAAGAAATTACCAAATCCGATCGTATTGAAAAAATATGACATTTTCTCTGATATATCGTTTTAATGAACAAATCAAAATTAATAAGCTATTAATGTTAATAAAAATTATAAATGTTTGCATTATGATGGGAATATAAAGCAATTATTCAATTAAATATGTTTTATTTATTTTAAAAAAATATGTAAAAATGGTGAGTATTGTTGTAGTTTAAAATATTTTTTGCTTCCCTAATATAATTTTTTTAATTATTGTTCTCGTTTATAGGTAGAGGACGCGATCGTACAAAAAATTCCGGTGAATCGTAAGTTTTTTTTTTATTTCTGAGGAATAGCAAATAGTCTGACGGCCCACTTAACAATAAGCAGTTACCGTTACATATTGAGGTTTGCGACGCTAGGGGCACGTCACACCGCGAACACGCTGCTGTCTCAGGGCTACAGAAACCTGGGTAACTAATTCCGGAACACAACACAAGTTTATTATGGCGACATACTTATAGACCAAGGCTGATTGCCATCCAGACGGGCTCGGTACCCTACCACGTAGCTAGGGTTGTTCAGTCGCCCTCTACGACAGGCCGACCCCGGCCGCAGAGGTTTGTATTCTTACTCCGCCCCAGGGGAACAAGACGCCGTCTGAACAAAAAGGGCTGTCGTAAAATACAACAAAACAACACTGGATAGGTGTAGATAGGCACCGCGAACACGCTGCTATTAGTGTGTGTGAGTGCTATTAAGTGGGCCGTCAGCCTGTCTACTGGTCTTACAGCAATAAAATCATCATTGTATATATGTCATAATTTTTCACAAGGACGCCTGCAGGTGACGTGCTAATAGGGTCAGGAATACCGCTTGAAGCAACAACGTACGTCATAAATTTGTACTCGCACTGCGTGGCACAGCACTATCACAGCTTTTTTTTATTTTTGGCGTGAAAAGAAAAACGTGTGTTTACGTATGAAGTTATACTTCTTTGGCATAACAGAACAAAAATAGCTAAAGATTTTATTCATTCCGTATGCCACAACTCCTTGATTGTAAAAGGAATAATAAATTAATTAAATTATTAATTATGATAATGAACACATGCCTACAATTAATCAAAAAAAATCTATAATTCCATTTCTTTATTTTCTCGATGACAGTTCTAATTTGATAGTTGTAGTGTTGTGACCAAATAAGTAATGATATCGATCGCATATATTTATTATGTTTTGAACAAAGACAAATATAACTAAAACATATATAATTGAAAATCAGATACACGCATGTATATTTATGAATATTTGAGAAACTACTGTGAATATGGTTACAAGTTTTCACGGAAATTTGGGATACTGCTATCAGCTAACTTCATCATGTCGCATCGTAAACATTTTACTCCCATATTTTTTTCCAAACGCGCCAAAAGAAGTATAACTTCAATAGGAAATTTAATTTTAGAACAAAGTTTAATTATACGAACAAAACAAACTTCACTACGTTGAACAAACAGCGGTTAAGTAGCCTCGCTTATTAAATGAAATACCCAGTAAGCAAGTAGTGGTTAGGAATGGCCACAACGCTGAAGCAACCCTGACTCCGGCTCACTCGACGCCGTCCCGTAAATCCCCACGAACCCAGTAAGGACAAAATGAAGCACTTACCGCTATTGAAGCTGTAGCAGGAATTGGCTAGGACTCGCCCTTGGCGCTTCCACCACCGGTTGGTGCGTACAGGGGAGGCGCGCGTAGTTCCGCGTCGATGCTCAGGCAGCCATTGATTTTAATATATTTGAAATAGACTCGGCTAGTAGGCTGCGCGCGCGCATGCGCACAAGAGCCGAGATTAACGGGGGGCGAGGAAAATGATACCAGGAAAGGGATGCTTTACTGAAATACGTATATAGTGGCATGTCGCAACAAGTAGCTTTAGGCAGGGTTTACCAGGTAATATGTGTCTTGGTGGGGCCCGTCACACTGCATGCTTTCACATATTATTGGACTACCTCCGTGGCTTAACTGCTAACTCACTTCAGACGGTTGCGGAGGTTATAGTTTCGAGTTGGGGTGTGTATTTACAAAAGTAAAAAGTGTGTGTGTGTGTGTGTGTGTGTGCGTGCGTGCGTGCGTGTGCGTGTGTGTGTGTGAAAAGTAGCCTATAAGAAAATAAGATAAGTATAAACTAACAGGACTATTAGGATAATTATAAGGTTTATTATTTTTGTAATATTTTTACCAAGCTCAAAAATTATTTTATATTTTAATGCAAAATGTTTCATTTCATATATTAGTGTATAAAAGCTACGAAAGGCTGAACAAGGGATGAGGCGAAGATTATAGGAAACACTGTATATACAGGGTGACTTTGACAACACCGTCCAAATTCACACAGAAGAATATTTAGTAAAAGTTATGAGTAACATGTATTTTAGTTTAGTATCACATAGTACAAAAATGTAAGTAATCAGCATCACAAAGTTATCCAAAGAACTCGCAATTTACATACTACGGCGCGCAAGTGTCAATGACCTCTCCATCGGTACCGCAAAAAACTGGTACAATGACTATAGTACGAGGCCGAGGACGGCGGTCATTGCATCTGTGCGAGCGAATAGTACGCAATACTAATATAATTTACGCGAGAGTGACAGAGACAGGTAATGACAGGTTAACGTACGAAATTTGCACCATATGACTATTTTGTACGATTGAATTAGTGACCATATTTTCCTTGGAATGAAATATTTTATGGTGAAAATTTTACATACAATTTTTTTTTCAAAAATGGGTTTCTTAAATTATGTTTAGTGCGTAAAAAAATTTTGGACGGTTTTGTCATAGTCATCCTGTTTGTATTCTATCATTCTCTCGCAGGCTAAATCCTATTGTGAATGTTGGTCTCTCTTTTTGTTGCTTTTTCGTTTTATCGAATTTTCAAATCACAACGTCCCTGAATAAGTTTCACTTCAAAAAGATGTAGACTATTAACCCATAACATAAGCGCTTTGTTGCTCACTTGGGGATTAGATCGCGTTGTGTGTCGCAGTTATTTATATTCTCTAGGTTTTCAGTCATAAAATATTGGCTTATACATATAAAAGATGGCATGATATTCCATCGCAGCGTTGAAGAATAAGCTAATTTTAAAAACTTTAAAATTAATTTTTGGTTAGTAGCGACACAGAGAGCGCGGTAGGTGGCAAGGAGCGGTCCAGATTGGCTAACTTGGGTGCGAGAATGCGGGCAGTTCTCCCGAAAGCGAAGGACAAGGTTCAAGCCACCGAGGCGCAGGCTGATACTGAAGAAAAGGTACTCAGCTGATATATTAATATTCAACCTCGATCGACAACTTCTTTACCGAGCTTCTTTGCTTTAGCAACTCATAACGCCCCGTCTCGGGTCGGATGTCTTAAGTTTTGTGTGTTTATTAAAACATAATGTATACCAATCAAAAAAAATTTGATGGCGCCTTTTGAAAGATGCGAACAGTGTTGCTAGTTTTCTAAAATACGAAGGGCTACCATAAAAAATTTCTAAATACTCTGATTTAAATTTATAAATTCTAGATTTATGACTTACTTTCTTAAAGATACTAACTTTTTTTCTAGAAAAAACCCTAACATATATTAGCGTCGCTCAATACATCGCTCAGGTGAGCGAATAGGTCTTCGAGTTTGTCCATTACAAACTAAATTATACACTATTTATGTATGTATGTATGTATTTATTATATGTATTGTCTGTATTTATGTATTCGTTTTAAATGAATATGCAACACTACCCCACTTTCAGCCCTCTCAGTCTCAAATCCATCCTAAGGTTGCCTGGAAGAAATCGCCTCCAGCGATAAGGCCGCCGTTTGTACAATCTTTTGTTTGTTTTGTCCTATATTGTATATATTTTGTGTGTTGTGCAATAAAGTATATTCATTCATTCATTCATTATACTTCCATTGCCTAGTGCCTGGTGCAACAGAAAGATGGCTTAGGCAATATCATGGCCCAGGCGTACGGCTTGCCCTTCACTTCCATGGCGAGCGATAGGTGATAATTTTGACCCTAGCACCTGCTCTATTCTGGGATTAAGTGGGGCGACACTGAACAACACTATTAATTTATTAATAAATATCGAAAATTTTAATCATTTTATTTAAAACTAGCTGTGCCCGCGACTCCGTCCGCGTGGAATTGTAACTTTGGGCAGCATTTTTGGATATATCTTATGGTTTATTTTGGATTACAAACGGTAAAATATAAATAAATGAAATATACAAACTTCGTTCGAACCTACAAAGTCCAATCTAAGACGAACCCTATTTCATATCGTTGATGATATAAATCGGAGGTCAAGTTAAATTGGTAATCAAACATTTCCGAAACTGATCATTTTTAGCTAAAACTATTAATTTTCTAAAATAAAAGTAGCCTAAGTTACTCCTTGTTACATCAGCTATCTGTCAGTGAAAGTCCCGTCAAAATTGGTCCAGCCGTTTCAGAGATTAGCCGGAACAAACAAACAGACAGACAGACAAAAATTGTAAAAAATGTTGTTTTGGTATATGTACCGTGTATACATTCAAATGCACTTAGTAAAAAGCGGATATTTTAATATTACAAACAGATCCTCCAATTTTATTTATTTGTATAGATTGCAATAAGCATATAATTTATGTAAAGCGTAAGCAACGGCTAGAGGACGCTGAAGACAATTTACCAACGTCAAATAACTAATGATTCTTAAAAAAAATTATTTCTGAGGAACAGCAGACAGGCTGATGGCCCACTTAGTAGTAAGCAGTTACCGTCGCCTATGAATGTTTTCGTAGCAATAGGCACCGTGAACACGCCGCTGTCCCATAGGGGTACAAGAACCTAGGTCACTTATTAGGCCGGACCACAAGGTTATTATGGCGGCATACTTAAGACCAAGAGTGGTTGCCATGCAGACGGGCTTCAGGCCCTACCAAGTAGCTAGGGTGAGTTGTTTTGTCGCCTTTTACGAGAGGTCAACCCCGGCCGCATTCTTACTCCGCCCCTACACGGAGAAAAATAAATTATCATAGAAAAATAAAAATATATTAATGATCTTTAATTCTTTTCCAGCCCCTCTCAGACGACAAAAAGGGCGTAGTATACGCTGAACTAGTGCTGGGCGAGCAGACAACGGCAGACAAACCCCCTCCACCTTCCACGGAGTACGCGGAAATAGTTTACACAGACCAATCGAAAGAGGTCAAGGAATAAAAAATTCCACAGATAAAAAAAAACTTATCAATCTTTTTTCATTTTATTATTACATTGAATGTAACTTCAAATGTCAAAAGAATATGTTGTTTTTTAATTAATATTTTGTATACACGAAATGACTGATAAAATGCGGTAATGATTATTATTATTAAAAAATATATCTTTGAATCTGCACACAACATGTCTGGAGACAAAATTAATAGCCGTTGTACGCGGATCCGAGTGGGTGACACCGCTGCAAATGTTCACTCTCACTCGTATTCGGATACGTAATACTCGGGTATTCGGTAGTTAATTTGTTAATATCGCTAGCTCGAATCGACAACTACAGTATTAGAATAATTTTTCGGTTATGAATATTTGGTATAAAATTTAGTAGTTATCACCGCTAGGGCGCTTACTTACATTTTTATAGGTGGTTACATTTTAATATTAAGGAAAGCGTTTTTAAAGGACATTTGGTCCCAGCTATTAAAAAAAATATGGTCGTTGTATCATTTTCACAATTTTTTTTTAAATATGGATAATTCCTACTGTTAGTTCACTCATCATTTATTTTTCCCATCACGAATCAACTTGATGTACACATATATTTGCATGTTCTCATTTGTAAAAGAAAGAAAATAATTATCAAATAGGTAGCTAGTTACGTAAAACTGCATGTAGTTTTGACATTAAAAAGTCAACACTTATTACGCTTGTTTCCATTCCACAAAATTTTTATTCATAAAAATAAGAAAACATCACAATCCACCGAAAGTATTTTATGCATATATTTAAAGTATATAAAAAATATTAAAGATACATTTTATTTATGTGTTTCTTTTATAAACATACATTTTATTTTATATGGTAATTATAATATTTGTATTAATTTCAGTACATATGAATAGGCCTAGGCATGTAGCCTTTTGAAAAACCTTTTCAGAATCGTAAGAAATATGTAAATGACAAGGCTGTAAGGTTTTTTATCTTTGCCTGTTCCACCGGGAACTAGAAGTCTTGTATTTCTGAATGTAAGTTACCCGAGATTTTAACACAGTGCTATTTTTTATTTATTTATATATTTAGACGAGTAATCTCAATTTAAATTTAATTGAATGTGTGCTTCTTTTTGATATTATATTTTTAACGATGAAATGTTTTGTATATTGTGGTATAAGATTATTATAATTATTTATATTGATGACTTATTTAGACTTTATTTTTCAATAAATTAAAAATAACTTAATAATTTTACGAAACTATTGCATTAGTTAATTATTGCAATGGTGAAATTATTAGTTTTAAATTAATAAGAACTTTTGTGTGTGTACTTATGTACGCACGTAAGAAGTTACACCTACTTTGGAGTAATATAACAAAAATAGCTAAAGATGTCATCCCGTATGCCACAACTTTTTCTTACAACTCTTTGTTTAATAAAAAGAATACATATACGGTGATCTCTGTATGTTTTATCGCGATGATTTCCTTCACCGTCGGCACATGGCAATCATAATATGCACAAAAACTGCTTAAGTGTTTTAAATGTTATCCATAACACGGTAATTGTTCACGTAAGGAGTTACCGTCTTCTACGGATGTTTGCGACGGTAGAGGCACCGCGAGCACGCTGCTGTCCGCATAAGTACCTGAATCACTAATACCGGAACACTACTTATTCACCAGGTGATTGCGCGCCTGTGATTGCCAACCAGACGGGCTTGAGGCTCTACCACGTAGTTAGGGTTTTGCCGCCTTTTACCCCAGGCCGGCCCCGGCCGCAGAGGTTAGGATTCTTACTCAGCCCCTGCACGGAGATGATTTAAAAATATTGTCTATATGATTCATCAATATAGTTGTAGTGCAAACACTGCCTTCGTAGCAACAAATATTGCTTATTAGAAATATTGCTGACTCTACCATAATTTATTAGCTTATAGATATATAAGAAATAGAGTTTATTGTATTAATATTGCATGTGTAGTGCTTTAGTATTCTTTATTATTTACGAATTACGAGTAAGTTTTTTTTTAAATAGTATACAACTCATACCCGAGGCGTGTAGTTGCAAAACCAGCTAAAATATTTTTGACAAAATAATGATATGTCGTTAGAAAACACTTTTTATTGCACAAATGCCTCTATATTCTATTTACCCAACATTATACTTATTTTTTATTTTGCGTTTCGAATCAAATCCCTATAAATAAGCATAGATTTGTTCAATTTATGAGTTACAAAAAACAACTTGCAACTACACATCTCAATTGAACTAAAAATTCAGGTACGCTTATAGCGTTCCATACCGGTTTTAAAGAAAGTTTTTTTATGTCACTTTTATTAGCCATATAGCCAGAAAAAATAGATCTCTATTAATTGGCATCTGACCCCCAATTTAAATGTGTTGGGTACTATCCCTAATATTGGGCACTCCTAATTTATTTAGAAAGTTTAATGCGAATACCCAAATTTTTGTTACCTAATGTATTTGGTACTAATTAAGCCGGTATACATTTTTCCTGTTTACCCATATTGAACGCTTGAGCGCTGTATTCTGAATTATTCCAGTATGTTTAAATTAGTTTAATTGAGATACAACTTTTTTTTAAAGTCTTATTCCGTCCATTTGTTTATTATTTATTAAGATTTTAAATATGAAAATATATTACAAGAACTTCTTAACTTTGTCAGTTTAATTTTTTTATGTACTCCTAGATTTTAATTTTATTAAAATTTAATTAGTATAATAATGTGTATATAAAGATATTTTGAAGATTTTTGATAAAAAGCTTAGAGAACGCACGGTTGATTTCAACCATATATGTATTGTTGGTTATTCAGAAACTCAACTCGAGTTCTTTAATAAATAGATAATCTAATGTCATACATTTGTTTCGTAAATCTACATATGAGTGAGTGATACAGTTTTTCTTTCATTCACGCTTTTTATTATATAAATTTAAGAGAGAAAAAAACAATTTTTTTATAAGGTGGCTATTTAACAGTTGTAACGAAATATATTTTCCGTAGTTTGTAATTCATAAATAATATTGTTTTGTTTATATTTAAAACCCTTTTTCATCTGTGGATTCATTTATTTGAGTAATAAACCTAAATTTCCATTGCCGTCGCGTGTTTCTGATTAGTGTCACCTTATTATTTTTGTATTAGCTATATTTATTGCCTACCAAATCTAAAAACTAAAGCACGTATTTTTGTTATAAATGTGTTACAGAGAATCGTTTTAGTTTTATATATATTATGAAAAATTCTTTTTAATTATGGCAACCGAGAGCAAGGTATTTTCTTTTTTATGACAACACTGATGACTACGTAAGTCGTCTTTGCTCATATATGTGCGGCCGATCTCCATGGAGGTAAAAATATCAATTTACAAATAGCCAGTTCTGGTCTGTGTTTTGTCAGCCATTTGTCTATTATGCTTATAAAATCTTTAAGTTTTCACCGAGACAACTGTTAATAAAGCCTCCTTCCGAACAACTAGTTTTAAATAAAAAGTACAAAATAATAAGTCAATATTAAGGGTCATCTAAGTTAACCGTGCTAAAATTCTAAAGGTGCTTATACATTCACGCACAGTATAAAATTTATCACTTCGAATCATATATAGGGTGAAATTAGCTTTTATAATAATAGCGTGTATTATCGGACGTATTAGAATGAAGTTGATTTATTTTTGCTAGCAACCCAGTTTCGCTTCTACAACTATCAAAGGATATCTGATGTTACTCGAACATAGATGTTTTATTAGTGTAATCCCTTTTCTTTTGTGTTCTATCTCAGAACAAAACTTCTTTCTAATAAATTTTGTAATTTTTTTATTTCTTCACGACCAACTGAAAATTCTTACGGGGTTGCCAAAAAAATGTCATAGTAGAATAATTGACATCGATTTTCATTCAAATACGTACGGTTTGGTTAATAAGAATACGCCTTGAGTGTTTTTTGGAAAATAAAGTGTCATTTTAAACTTATTTGTGGTTTTTATTCTATATGTTTAAGTACATAACATTTTGAAAAATCTATGGTCACTGTCAAGTCACTCAGCGGCCTATGTTGGGTGTTTTCTCTTAGGGATAAAATCCGAAATGAGGAAGTCTGTAGAAGAACCAAAATAATAAATATATATAAATATAGATCTCTTTATTGTTCAAAGTAATACAAATACAATCATAAAACATAAGATTGATTGCACAAAGGGTGGTCTTATCGCTAAAAGCGGTCTCTTCCAGACAACCCAGCCAAATAACCGATATAGCTCGTAAAATATGCAAGCTGTAGTTGTTGGTCAGTAGGGCCGATGGGCGTTGGAGCAAACGAGTCCTGTAGTTAAGTGAAGATTACGTCTACGTAAGCGTAGTGTAGGACGTCCCCGGTGGTACCTGCGTAATGTTGCCGGTTGGGGCTGGATGGGGAATGCAAGAAGGGACCGGGATTTCTAGCGCAAACTAGGTCTACGTCCAGCTGTGAAGAACGATTGGCCGATGACATGACATGAGGTCACCGGTCTAAGATGAACGCTAGTGGCATACGATAATGATTTAAATGCGAAAAAAAAAATAGTTTTAGACTTAAAAATAACCAAACTACCCTCCAAATTCATGTGGATTTATGACAGCAGTTCTAAAAGTAGCCTGATCCTACGGAACATTTTTTGATATATAAAGATGTTTTTTTTTAAATATTACCTAGTAAAATAAATTATAAACAGCCCTCCGTAAACTTCTATAGAAATTGACTAATTTCAACTTTCTACGTAGTAGGGTTTCAAACCCTTGTCATGTCAACCACCCTTGGTCTATAAGTATACTGTCATAACCTTCTTGTGATTCGGCATTAGTAACCCAAGTTCCTGTACTCCTGTGAGAAAGCAGCGTGTTCGCGATTCCTCTAGCGTCGCAAACATGCTTATGTGACGGTAACTACCTTACTATATTAAGTGGGTAGTTAGTTAGCCTTTCAGCTCTTCCTCAGCAATGAAAAAATATACCTAGTCAGGTCATAAGTATTGTCACACAGTAAAAACTTTTCTTTTAGAATGCTGGCCACAAAAAAGTTTATTGAATTCGAATTTCGAATTGTTCATGAAAATAAAAATGTATACTTTTAGAATTTTACTCATTTTTAAATATGGAGTGGACGCTTAAAGAAGACCGTGTTGCAGTTATTGCGTTGCATCGTTGCGGTTACGCGCCAATTCAAATTTTTAACATACTGAAAAATTTGAATATAACCAAAAGATTCGTTTATCGTACCATCAAACGATACAATGAAGACTCTAGTGTAGATGACAGGTCAAGAAGTGGTCGCCCTCGGTCTGTTAGGACTCCAGCAGTGATAAAAGCTGTGAAGGCACGAATTCAAAGAAATCCCAAACGTAAGCAGAAACTGTTGGCCCTTCAGATGGGGTTAAGCAGAACCACGGTGAAAAGGGTGTTAAATGAAGACTTAGGGCTTCGGGCATATCGAAGAAAAACAGGACGTCGTTTGAATGCTCGTCTAATGGACCTGAGACTGAAGAGATGCCGCGCTTTGTTGAAGCGGTACGCGGGAAAAAAATATCGGGAAATTCTTTTTTCGGATGAAAAAATGTTTACCGTAGAAGAGAGCTACAACAAACAAAATGATAAGGTGTACGCACACAGTAGTGAAGAAGCGAGCAACCGTATTCCGCGTGTCCAACGAGGTCATTTTCCATCCTCGCTCATGGTATGGTTGGGAGTTTCTTATTGGGGCTTAACAGAGGTACATTTTTGTGAGAAAGGTGTAAAAACGAATGCTGTTGTGTATCAAAATACAGTCCTGACGAACTTTGTGAAACCTGTTTCTCATACCATGTTCAATAACAGGCACTGGGTATTCCAACAAGATTCGGCGCCAGCTCATAGAGCGAAGAGCACACAAGACTGGCTGGCGGCGCGTGAAATCGACTTCATTCGGCACGAAGACTGGCCCTCCTCCAGTCCAGATTTGAATCCGTTAGATTACAAGATATGGCAACACTTGGAGGAAAAGGCGTGCTCAAAGCCTCATCCCAATTTGGAGTCACTCAAGACATCCTTGATTAAGGCAGCCGCCGATATTGACATGGACCTCGTTCGTGCTGCGATAGACAACTGGCCGCGCAGATTGAAGGCTTGTATTCAAAATCACGGAGGTCATTTTGAATAAACTTTAATGTCTTAAGAATCTATGTTTTGTTAAGTTCATTTTGGTATATGAATGGTTACATAATGAATAAACTTGTTACAATTATTTTACATTAAACATGTGACAGAATTTATGACCTGACTAGGTATATACATTTCGCGGTTAATGGCTTCTACAGTAGCGCCTCCTATATCTTTAGACGGAGATCTTTATCTACATTATTTTGAATAATGGTCTGTTAGGGTCAGCGCAGACAGAGAGGAATAATCCCCGCGCGGTCTCGGGCATTTTCTTCACGGATCGCGTATGTTCGAGATAGCGCGCGACCTCACGAGCCTGCGCGAGTAAACCGTTCTGGGTTCCGCGAAAGTTCGTCAACGATGGTGGACTGGGATATGATTATAATTGTGCTTTTGGCGGAAGAACATGTTAATAAAATAAGGCGTCAGAAACTCAGATGAAGAATATGGGTCGAGGAATGTTGGCAAGAAAGGTGTAATTTGTCACTATATGCTCTGCTAGACACATTAAATAAACATTCATGAGATGATACTAAACATATTAATATTTCTTCGTCCATTTTACTGTTCGTTATGTCTTGTAGGTTTTTAATAAAAATCTAAGAAATTACGTCCTCCTTCTTTAAACTCAGTGACAACACTGAAATTACGAGTACGACGACTCGACGCCGCGCAGGAATTCCACGCGTATCTTCGAGGACACGCGAGCATTTTTTGTCAGGTTCAAGCATTTATGCACTTTGTAATCATTATTTTAAAGTTTATTTTCAAGTGCGTTAATAAAATCCTCTCCGCTGCGCTGACCCTTACATATACATTTTTAGTGCGCTACCGGCATTAATATAATTGACATAAGATACGAACAAATATCCCGAATTAGAAAAGGGGAATAACAAAAATGTGGGAGAAAAGGAATGGAGGAGTAAAGCGCCAACGAGGTTATAAAAATAAATTCCCTAGCTACGGGCTTTGCACGTTGGGTATTGTGCAAGATCTTCGCATCAGTCCAGGCACTTTCTGCAAAAGGAATAAAAGATAAAAAAAAAACAACTTTTCTTTACAAATCTCTGCATTTAACAATACTTCACAAAAGCATAAAATTCCACAACTTACAGCAGCATTTTGTATAATAACATAGATAGTGGCAACCCTTTTTAAAGTTGGCACCTAATAGTCAAATTTTACTTTAATATTACTAGACTACGGGTATTGTTGTCTGTAACCGTTTCAAAAAATATAATTTAAAGTTTAATATGCGACCATTTTGCGTCTCATACTGTTTTTCTGCAAAAAGCAACCTGAAAATATATTTTTCAGTTTTATATTTATAGAAAAAAACTTCATTTTAATATAGTACTATCCATTTTTAATTTCAGTAGACTTAATTAATGTTTATTTCATTTATAAAACTTTTTACATATAATACGATCTAGCAATAAATTATTAAATAACAAAAGAAGTAAATTTTTTCTACATGTACGACATTAAAAATGTTGCTTTCTTTTTGCCTAAATACGGACAAAGCAAGAATAACAATTTCATTTAATTCCCGTACATACCAGGCCACAAATTATATGTATCCAAACGCTGCACTTTTTTTCTCTATGTCTTCTCTTTTTATCTGTGTTCTTGATCACGGAATATCAAACAAAAATGAATGTATATTTGTTACATACAACACACCAGAACAGATAATCGGAATTGGAAGAAATTTGGCACACAAATAGATTTTAGCCTGGAATAGGGACATAAGCTGTATTCCATTTTTCTAAACTTATTTTGAAAACTAACGAATTTAATTATTTCCTAATAAGAATTTTATTTCATATTTCTATAATTGTTTACAATACTAAACAGAATAAAACTTTAAGGTCCAAACAATAAGATTCATTTCCACATATCATCTAAGTTGCCATTTTTTTTTCTAATTTAAACAAACTGCAGAATATGTAGTTCCAGCTTCTAGTCCGTTTGAATGAATAATAATTCATTTCAACATTTTCATGCAATGTTTAGTTTAATGTAAGTATA
The DNA here is from genome assembly GCA_963693495.1 of Malacosoma neustria. NCBI lineage: Eukaryota > Metazoa > Arthropoda > Insecta > Lepidoptera > Lasiocampidae > Malacosoma > Malacosoma neustria. Next base: position 4,550,579 of record OY856399.1, on the reverse strand, counting down.
AATAAATTTGCATTTTATTGACAAATAAGGCTTTCAATGTGTCTGTTCCCTAAAACATACTATGACAGATCATGAAGGAACGTGTAAGCAAGCTTAATATTTTCTATCCGTGCAGGGATGGAGAAAGAATAATAACCTCTGCGGCCGGGGTCGGCCTGTCGTAAAAGCCGACAAAACAACCCACCCTAGCTACGTGATAGGGCCTGCACCCGTACAAAATTCAACTGACTCAGGAATTGAATGTAAATGAGCATATACAACTACGTGTGTTCGCTGAATGGGCTCTGGAGCAGTTGGCAACTAACCCTAATTTTTATCGAAAAATCATCTTCAGTGATGAGGCCCATTTCTGGATGATTGAGTACGTCGCCTATGAGTGTTGGCATCGCAAACATGCTGCTGTCTCATAAGGGTACAGAAATTTGGGTCACTAATGCCGCAACACAACACAAAGAAATTATGGAGGCATACTTAAGACCAAAGGTGGTCGCCATCTAAGCGGGCTTGGGGCCTCACCACGTAAGCTAGGGTGGGTTGTTTTGTCGCCTTTTACGAAAGGCCGATACCGGTCGCAGAGGTCGGTATTCTTTCTCCGTCCCTTCACAGATAAAAATAACCAAAAAACAAGCTTTTCTGACCTAAACACAAAATTTATACCAACTTAATATATAACAATTAAATAAAATCAGTCTACATAAAATAACAAAAATATCTTAAAAACAACCTTAAGTTGTTAGGCATACATACATCTATGCCCCGATTTACACGGAATATAAGGTTCTCGACCGAACCGTGTAAAATGAAATAAACTGTACATATTAATGGTGCATATACCCATAAATATATATTGTATTTCAGAATACGGGGAATCCCTGGGTATAGCTATCAGTGTTGCCAAATAAATGAGACCCAAAAACGTTAATAACGATGTAGAGTAAAAGCTCTTTATTCGCGGAGTATACCCGTGAATATGGAATGTTATGGTGATCCGTTCCTAGGTGACAAAATAAAAATACAAATACAGGGTGACTTTGACAAACCCGTCCAAATTTTTTTACGCACTAAACATCATATAAGGAACCCATTTTTGCAAAAATAATTGTATGTCAAATTTTCACCATAAAATATTTCATATAGGATCATTAATTCAATCGTACAGAATAATCATATGGTGCAAACAGCGTACGTTAACCTGTTATTACCTATCTCTGTCTCTCCCGCGTAAATGAGTAGTGCGTATTCGCTCGCCCGGTGCAGTGCCGCCGTCCTTGGCCTTTTACTAGGTCAGATGGAGAGGTCATTGACACTCTCGCGCCGTATTATGTAAATTGCAAGTTCTTTGAAGGACTTTGTGATGCAGATTACTCAACATTTTTGTACTATGTGATACAAAACTAAAATACATGTTTCTCATAACTTTTACTAAAGATTCTTCTGTGTAAATTTGGACGGGTTTGTCAAAGTCACCCTGTATATAAAACAATCTGTTTAGATTATAAGTGATAAAAGTGGTTTTTACAATTACTTTGAGTACGTTTGTAGAATTTGAGGTTAATTGACGCGCAAGCTTCTAAACGGATGGGATGGTCGACTTTCGACCTCCCTGACCGAGTAACGCGCAAACCACTAAACTGGCAGGACGGTCGACCTCCCTGGTTACTCCAAACTCTAATTGACCGTGCCATTACATGTGTGTTCAGTGTTGACTTTAGCTGGTGTCGTACAACAGTTCCTCCGCGACCTGAACCGAACCGGGAAGGGGTGGAATCAAGGTCAGTGCGAATTTCTTTGCCCACTGCAAGGTATCGCGTCTCTCTAACCACCGCTCCTCTCCCATCCTCTCTGACACAGTCCACCGCTCTCGAGCTATCCTTCTCATTCCTGTACGGTGCAATCTCGGTCCGAGACCGGCATCGTATAACTTTCTTTTTGGTATTTTATCGATATTTACATCATAAACTAAAATAAACTTTTTCTACAAACGTAAGATAACGCGAAGGATAAAATTTTTAGAAAGGTTTTTATCTCGTTACGCCAAAGAAGTATAACTTTATTACGTGCGTACATAAGTACACACATTTTTTTTATAGCTTTGTACAAAAAGACTGACGGCTAACTTAATAGAAAGCAGTTACCGTTGCCTATGGCTGTTTGCATCACCAGATGCAATTCCAAGGCACCGGCTTCAAAGGCATCTGGAATCTTGGTTCCTTATGCCAAAACACGACGTTATTAAAGCGGCATATTTAGAGGGTTGTCATCCAGGAAGATTTATTCTTTTTCTATTTGTTTTATTTTTTTTAAACGTAAGGAACTTCGTTCCTGACGGGGATCCCCCGACCGCATTTTTTTTATTAATATGTATGTACCGATTCACCGATAAGACTCGCTAATAAAGAAATCTTTAGCCGCGAGTGTAGGAATTGGGTCGCATTTTTTTAATCCGCAAATAGTGAAAAACGCAAATGAAGGAAGCGCGAATAAGGAGCTTAAACTGTACTCGTGTATATGGGAATATGCCATATATACATATTTATAAATTTTCAATATATATATACAGCGCTATCTCGTCCCAAAGTAGCTTAGTGTTTGTGTGCTACATTCAGTGGCGTAGCGTAGCGGGGGCGGCAAAATTTCTCAGGATCACGGAATTTTTCATTACTTATTCTGTGACGAATTCGGGGGAGTCCCCTTTCTTTAAATGATATTTTGTAGCGACTGTTTGCAACACCGTCTATTCTGACTTGCGGGGATTCCCCATAGTTTATTTTGTGCTTGAAATGTTACCCCCTACAACGTCACAAACTTTACCTCTTTATATTTTTAGTATAGATTAAATTGAAATACCTAAATAAAAGGGCAGCAAAATTGTCTTCCGCCCCGGGCGGTCGTCACCCACGCTACACCGCTGGCTACATTGATATCATGGTATCCTTTATCTACACTCGCGCCATTCTGGCGGGTTTTTGAACTGTAATTTACAGTTGGACACTTGTCAACTTGTCCCCATATGAAATGATACTCCTTAAACCCTCCGCAATCACAAAGCGACTGAAAGTTAGAAAAGTTAACTCAATATTTGCTCAGTATCTTCTTCGAGTACTTCGGGGGTGGCAAGCTTCTTTTGTACCTCGTACCAGGCCTTATACGCGACGGTCGCATCAGTTTCCTCATTGTAATAAACCGAGCCGGGATGAGCTATATTATAATGCTTTTTTACATTCTGTTTATGAGAAAACTTCTTCGGACATATTTCGCACGAAAACGGCTTCATATCAAAATGGCATCGCATGTGATAAACGAGCCGGCTTTCGCGCGGAAACACACGACCGCAAATATCGCAAGACAGCTTTTTTACTTTCCCATGCCTTTCGGCATGCCTCTCCATGTTGTGTTTATGCGTGAAATGCCTGTCGCAAATGGGACACTTGAAAGGTTTCTCGCCCGTGTGCACACGCATGTGCGCCCTACGGAACGACATATTCGCGAATCGCTTCGGACAAACCGAGCATTTGAACGGACGCGCACGGGTGTGGTAATCGATATGGTTGGCGATCTCGCTTTTAGTTTCAAAATCCATGGAACACATGTCGCATATGTAGGGCCTGTTCGGCGAATGCAACACAACGTGGCGCTTAAACGAGCATTCGTATTTGAAACCTTTGAAACAGACCGGACAACGCAGCAACTCGCCCTTCCTTCTGCACAACTTACGATTCACGTGTTTTTCGTATAGATCCTTTTTCGGGTAACTTTTCTCACATATGTGACACGTGAACCTTTCCGTGTGACATTTTATGTGTTGGTTCAAATTGGACTTAGTTTTAAACCGCCGCTCGCACATGTCGCATTTGAACTCCCTAACGTCGTGTCTGAACATATGCTTCGTGAGCTCTTGGCGTCTCCAGAATTTTATATTGCATATTTGGCATACGTAATTTGTGTTTTTTGTATGAATGTAAAAATGGCGCTGCATGTTCGCTGGTGTTGAGAAGGCTTCGTGGCATACGGGACAGGTCTTGTCATCTAGGCTGATTTCCTGGGGGAAGCCTGGAATTAACAGATATCCTGTAATCTAGCGCCATGTAGACTAAAAGTAAACAAAGCGCGCTTGTGTTATGGATACTCCACAACTGATACTTATACAATTTTGTAAATAAATACATTTTACACATAAACATGAGAGTATTTTCAAATTATTATTTTTAATATGCATTTATTTTAGATTTTAAGTACAAGAGAGCATCCATACTATTATAAATGTATAAGTATCCATACTATTATACACATAATATTATAAATGTGAAAGTAACTTTGTTACGTTTTCACGCCTAAACCACTGAACCAATTTTAATGAATTTCAGTATAGAGATAGATTGGACCTTAGAGAAGGAAATAGGCTACTTTTTCTCGTCAAAATGAAACTTGAAGAGGATGAAATAAGGTTGAGCGTAATTAATTTTTTTTTAATTTATATGGCAGAACGCCTGACCTGATCAACTAGTAATCAGCCCATAACATCCCACTAGTGGGTTGACTGGTGTACCCTTGTCTAAGGCAAAAGCAATAGAAATGTCTAAATGAAAATCAAGAAATCGTGGAATTCGAACCAGTAACCACTAAATTAGTCTTCGAGTGTAATAAATACCATTTGCCTACCACGTATCATATCGTTAAGTATAATGACGCTTAATTTAAAAATCTACCCTCTTTTATTCAAAATATGTTTGCCAATAAAACAATACATACCTTCCCGTATTGTCAATATTTGTGGCGGAATCGAAGCTTCAGCCTGAAAAAAGAAGTTATTAGCATATTTTTGTATTCCAATCTATATAATAGCAGACTATGGCTTAATATTAAAAGACGTCACAGGTTACCTTCTGCGACCTTCTTGGTGTCCAAAAATACCCAACGACTGAGTAAATTAAGCTTTACAGGAGTAAATAGCTGATACACATGATGTTTGTAATGTTATTTAAAAGTAAGAATACTGACCCCGGTCAGTCACCCCGTAAAAGGTGACTAAACAACCCTAGCTACTTGGTAGGGCTCCAAGCCCGTTTGACCAGGTTCCAGCGCCCCTACGCGTATGGGAGCATGATAGCGGTGTTCCTGGCGTTACAAGTATCCATAGGCGACGGTAATTACTATAGTACTTACTATTAAGTAGGCGATCAGCCTGTTTGTTCCAAAGCATTAAAAAAACACCTACCATTTGCTAGTTATGTCCGCTAAAAGTGAACACGAGTGTGTGTGTGGATGTTAGAACATTAAATTCATAACTTATTCTAGATTTTATTTTAAATTAGAATTAATTTGTTGGTTTGGAACAGCAGACAAACTTCCAGACGACTTAATAATACTAACACGTCGCCGGCCTCGTAGACAATGAAGCCTGATTCACTAATACCGGAACACAACAAAACAATCATTATGGCGGCATAATTAGGGACCCGCTGCAGTTTCCATTAGCGATAAGCGTTGAATCAACGAACTAGTTGAATCAACCGTTGATCTCCTGTCAACGTACCAATGTTAACTGCATATGAATCAACTAGTTGAATTTGTCAACGACTTTAATGAATTTAACTCGATTCTTACGTTGAAAATAACATCATAGATTACGAGGGACGTTCGAATTTGAACTCTAAGTAGTATAAGCAAGAGGTATTTTTAAAATACAATTTTTTTAAAGAAAAGGATGACTATACATATTGGTTGAACCAAGCTTATGAAAGCCTGAAGAAAAGGTCATCTAAGCATTGATCAAACGTTTTCCATTAATACATTGAATCGAATAAAATATTAGGTCAGTAGACGTATAGAGACTCGTTGAACGTCGTAGCGTTAAAAATATTCAATGAAACTATGCGTAGCGCTTACGTTGCGAGTGACATTAGTAGCACATTAATTCGTTGACAAATTTAATTAGTTGATCACCTAGTTGTATGTAAATCAACGTTAACGAAAAAACCGTCAACGGTCCATCGCTAGTTTCCATCGAGTCGGGCTTGGAGCCTTACCAAATTCAAATATTTATTTCCAAACAAAACGAACTACCGAAAGTTAAACATGCAAGCGGGAATTAATGCTAAAATAACAACAACTTACATCGCTGTCACTAGATAGCAGCTCCCCCTGTAATTCAGGTGTAGAAACAACATCTACCATCGCCTTTCCATCTAAATTTTCATTTTCCAAACTACCCGCATTCCCTTCAATAATTTTCTTGATATTTTCCTTACGCAGTCTCTCTAAAATCTCTTTTATCCTCTTTTTCTTGGATATACTATCACCTTTCTTTCTCGCTTTATTTTTAAATCCATTAGTTTTCAAGTTATCTGTATTATTTAAATAATTATTTTGAGGATTATTGGATACATTTTTACAACTACCCTCATCAAATATTTTTTCGAAACCATTTACAAATTTGAATTCTGGTATATTTAGCTTCACATCTTGTACATTGCCTTCGGTGTTAGATTCATGTGCTGTCTCATCTTCAGCACATATTTCTATCTTGATCTCTTGTGATTTGTCCGAATTTTCCAACTTTGTAAAAGGTACCTCGTATTCATTTGGTGGTTCATTTTTGACACTGTAATAATTTTTTTTATTAATAATGGGAGTTGGTATACCTTACTTCAATGTCATAAATCAAATAAATAGTAAATATAGTAGGACAATACACACAGCGTCATCTAGTTGCAAAGTAAGTAGCATAGCAATTGTATTATGGGTACTAGACAACTGATATACTTTTCTTTCGTAAATAAATCCATAATATTCATATTACTAATTCTATTATTCATTTAGGTCATATGCATATGCTGAGCTAGGACCCATTTAGGACTTCATCAACTATTACTTATTTTATGTCATCATTTAACATTTGTGTATTTTATATGATGATGTATGTGTCCTAAATAAAAATAGTCTTTATTTCTAATAACATTCCCACTACTGGGCATAGGTCTTCCCGTGGAGTGAACGAACAATATACCAGCCACGCTTGTCCAGGGCGTATTACCGTTGATCTCGGTGTGCAGGTTTCGTCACAATGTTTTCCTTCGCCGTCGGTAGGTGGCAATTACGTTATAATATGCGATACATTAGGCGAGAAAAACTGCCATCGTGTGATTCGAACCTGGGACCTCTAGATTGGTCTCCCAGTTTAACATCACTGAGCTAGCATGTATGTACTACCTTAATAAAAATGGTAAATTTCTCGAATCAGGGCTCCATCTGGAAAGTGCTTCAAATTATTTTCTATCGTTTTTTACCACTAATATGGAGTATCCCAAGTTATATTAAGGAGGCGCATGGCTTTGGACCCATAAACAATTAGTCATAATACTAATATGCATGATGTAAATGATATTATCCCAGCCTACTTTTTACGGGGGGGGGGGGCTCATGGACTACCTGCGCCTGGGGAAAGGCGGAGGGGCGTGCCGGACTCTTACCGGCTAAAACCACCACCCCGGTCTCCTCACACGTGCGCGCGGGGCCGCGGGAATCTAAATTCTTCCGCAGCCCCACACTTGTGCTTCGTCTCCTGCACGGGGTAGTGAGGTGTTCAACTACCACGTGCATCGTCTCAGAGGCGCGCGCCGACACCCGCACGCGCCTCCGCCTCGGGTCCATCGAATAGGGGGCGGGTACTTCCCCAAGTCTCTCGCCCCTGGACCCATTCATGGGGGCCGGAAAAGGGCATTGTCCGCCCTTCCCCTGCGCCCGGTACGCCTTCTGCGGCCGGGGAAGGGAGTCGAGATCTCCCTCTCCCGTTCCGCAGTTTCCTTCTGCGACATCACGTCCTCGCAGAAGGACACCACCGCGTATATTATCTCAGCCTAACCTAACCTAATAGAAAAATGTAACTTATCTATACTACTATTATAAAGAGGAAAGATTTGATTGTTTGTTTGCATTGAATAGACTCCGAAACTACTGAACCGATTTAAAAAATTATTTCACTGTTGGGAAGCTACACTATCCCCGGGTGACATAGGCTATATTATATTTTCAAAAAAATTAGGGATCCTTACTAAAACTCCAATAATGTAACCCAAGGTGTAAAAAATTACCTAAAATATTCTTACCATCGCGTGTGCTGCGAAAACTAACTAATAATAATAACAAGTCATTAAAATAAAAGTTCATTAAAATAATAATATTCAAACTTTCTTTATAATTTACTATTTTTAGTAACCTGACGCAAATAGAAGGTTTTGTGTGCGTGTATTATAATTTTTAATTTTGTAATTTTTGTTAAATACCCGTGCGAAGTCGGGGCGGGCCGCTAGTAAGTGAAATAATCATACGGAGCGTCTGCACTCACTATGCACAGCAATCGCTGATTTCTTTAATCATACACAAAATAAATAATATCCAATGTATGGTGTTTTTATTCATTCCTATGGGGTTCAATAGCATGCGCGACCATATTATTGCATGGTACACCACTTCCGAGTGATAAAAATAAGTTGAATAAAAATTGGAGCCGTTTTAAGATGGAGCACTGATTCGACAAATCCATACTAATATTATAAATGCGAAAGTAACTCTGTCTGTCTGTCTGTCTGTTCCTCTTTCACGCCTAAACGGCTGAACGGATTTTGATGAAATTTGGTATGGTGATAGATGATAACCTAGAAATGGTCATAGGCTATAAATAATCACGCCATCGTTCTTAGGGGGTAGGCAGTAGGCAGATAACTAAATTGAGTTAGTGATTTTTTGTGCTTATCCGGTATCTATGAGAATCGGCCAACATCTATTTTTCATCCCCCTAAATGTTAGGGGTGACCCACCCCCAAAATTTTTTTTTAATTTTTTGACATTTTATTATTTATATGGCAGAACAACGTTTGCCGGGTCAGCTAGTTTGCCATAAAAATAAATACATTAACACCCAGACAGGAGACGGGTATCAAACCCGTGACCTGTGCATGCGTACCAAAGTGCGTTAGCAGCTACGCTACGGAGGTGGTCAATAGCAAATTAGTTTAACTGAATGGCGCTTGAAGCCTACGAAGAATTTCCAATAAAAACCAGGTGTTAGTTTATGCAATTCGAAACTGCAGATAATTTCAGATAAACATACTAATGGTTTATAGAAAATCATTTGGAAGCGTTAATCAATGTTCAAATAAAGGAAAAAACTTTGCTACTAACGATAGTAAACATATTTCGTAAGGGTGAAGGGATAAAAACACTCTCCCCCACCGCAATGTGATCGGAGTTTTTACGCAACTCCGTTTCACGCAAATCGATAGAGCCATTCCCAACGGCCCGAGGACCTCGTTTACGATAATATCATTTCACATATTGCCTTTCTACTGATATTGTTGTTGTTATGTTATGTATGAATTGTAAATCTAAACCATTCTTCTTCTTCATTCGAATACACTTGAAAACATACAAGAAAATCAAATAAATCTTTCTAAGTTTTATTTCTTGCACACTTGGCCCTTATCTAAAAACATGTGTGCAGTTCATACGTGATAGAAGTGAAACCTTGAAAAATGTAAACTTCAATATAACACCGCACAAAGAAGATACCGCAAATATAGGAAACACTTTATAATGTCTTTTATCTCGTTCTCTCCACGTTATATTCTAAAGAAATATATATATATATATATATATATATATATATATATATATATATATATATATATATATATATATATATATATATATATATATATATATATAAAGATGCATATGCATATCTATAGGTATCTCTTTTTACTGTGACTTTTTCGTTTCATCGAGTTTCAGATCAAAACGATGCTAAAGAAGTTGTAGGTTGGCAGCTCAATTAAACGCTTAAGTAGTTCGTACATTTTTTTTTTATTGCTATAGAACAGCAGACAGGCTGACGGCCCGCTTAGGATTTAGCAGTTACCGTCGCCTATAGGTGTATGCAACGCCAGTGGCATCGCGAACACGCTGCTGTCCCATAAAGGTACAGGAACTTGAGTCACCAATGCCGGAACACAACACAAGGTTATTATGGCGGCATACTTAAAACCAAAGGTGGTCGCCATCCAGACGGGCTTGAGGCCCTACCACGTAGCTAGGGTGGGTTGTTTTGTCGCCTTTTACGACAGGCCGACCCCGGCCACAGAGGTTAGTATTCTTTCTACTCCCCTGCACGGATAATGACATGACATTCTCTTCGCTTTATAGGACCTGCACGGATAGCAGGGGCGGACATAACATTTTATACTTATAATAAATATAGAAATATACTTATTTAAGCAATTAAAGCAATAAATAATTTTAACTTGTAGATGACAATGTACGTCAAATCAGACGAGAAATATTAGATATAATTAACATACATTAATGTTACACTACAAAGTTTTCACTTCAAAAAATCATTCCAGATGTTTAAGAGTTCAGTTACATACGTGGCGAAAAGTACTTTAAAAATACGAGCGAGGGTAGATGTACTTAATCATACGTTTGATGACTTATACATCTTATCTGTTATCTACAATAATAATAAATATAACAAAAAGCCATTAGATTTCCCAGAAACAACGTTTAGGGTACTTTATGCTGTTTAAAAAAAACTTGTGAATTGTTTAGGGGATCAAGGCACTATGAGGGTAGGACCTAAAAACACCTCGCCACGTGGGAACGCGTGGTGGAGTAGTGTGGCACATAAAAAAAAAACCTTTTCCTCTTGATATTTTTTTTTTTTATTGTAACTAAAGGTATGCAGCCACTTTTGGCGTCAAGCGGCAAGTGTTGTATTAATAAAGACCAATATGAGCTAAATCATTTTATGTAAAAAAAATTATTACTTGTAAACTGGAGGGGGAGAGGGAATCTTTTCATTTACTACAAAGTGGAGGTAGGGGAGTAGTAATATCTCTAATATGTTGTGTATAAAAAAATATCTACATTAGGCATTGTAATAATTACCATGTACGGAACTCAAACACACAACTCTAGTATATCGGTATAATCTTATCGATTCAATGAGACTTATCAGTAACGAACCTATATTTTAAGTGGTGACGGAAAGAGCATAATTTGTGACAACGCTGCAGATACCAAACTGTATTTAAAGTCTTAAATACTATATGTATATAAAAAATACAATATAGATATTGCTAAAAGCAGTTATAATTTTTTGTATATTTTAAAATAAATAAATAAACATGTGTTGCGGCGCAGTAATTGCCAAATATTTGCTTTTCATTACAAATCTAGTCTTCGCGGTAAGTGTAATTTTTTAATCTACACTAATGTTAAGTATAATGGAGTCTGCCCACTACACCGTTCCATACCATGACCGTGCTAGGAACGTGCCAGGCAAAAAAAGGCGGTGCTGGTCGGTTACGGAACGGTCTAGTGGGCATAATAATATTATTAATGTTAAGTATAATGGAGTCTGCCCACTATACCGTTCCATACCATGACCGTGCTAGGAACGTGCCAGGCAAAAAAATATTCTTTGTATTAAAAAGGCAAAAAAGGCGGTGCTGGTCGGTTACGGAACGGTCTAGTGGGCATAATAATATTATTAATGTTAAGTATAATGGAGTCTGCCCACTATACCGTTCCATACCATGACCGTGCTAGGAACGTGCCAGGCAAAAAAATATTCTTTGTATTAAAAAGGCAAAAAAGGCGGTGCTGGTCGGTTACGGAACGGTCTAGTGGGCATAATAATATTATTAATGTTAAGTATAATGGATTCTTCCCACTACACAGTTCCATACCATGACCGTGCTAGGAACGTGCCAGGCAAAAAAATATTCTTTGTATTAAAAAGGCAAAAAAGGCGGTGCTGGTCGGTTACGAAACGGTCTAGTGGGCATAATAATATTATTAATGTTAAGTATAATGGATTCTTCCCACTACACAGTTCCATACCATGACCGTGCTAGGAACGTGCCAGGCAAAAAAATATTCTTTGTATTAAAAAGGCAAAAAAGGCGGTGCTGGTCGGTTACGGAACGGTCTAGTGGGCATAATAATATTATTAATGTTAAGTATAATGGATTCTTCCCACTACACAGTTCCATACCATGACCGTGCTAGGAACGTGCCAGGCAAAAAATATTCTTTGTATTAAAAAGGCAAAAAAGGCGGTGCTGGTCGGTTACGAAACGGTCTAGTGGGCATAATAATATTATTAATGTTAAGTATAATGGATTCTTCCCACTACACAGTTCCATACCATGACCGTGCTAGGAACGTGCCAGGCAAAAAAATATTCTTTGTATTAAAAAGGCAAAAAAGGCGGTGCTGGTCGGTTACGGAACGGTCTAGTGGGCATAATAATATTATTAATGTTAAGTATAATGGATTCTTCCCACTACACAGTTCCATACCATGACCGTGCTAGGAACGTGCCAGGCAAAAAAATATTCTTTGTATTAAAAAGGCAAAAAAGGCGGTGCTGGTCGGTTACGAAACGGTCTAGTGGGCATAATAATATTATTAATGTTAAGTATAATGGATTCTTCCCACTACACAGTTCCATACCATGACCGTGCTAGGAACGTGCCAGGCAAAAAAATATTCTTTGTATTAAAAAGGCAAAAAAGGCGGTGCTGGTCGGTTACGGAACGGTCTAGTGGGCATAATAATATTATTAATGTTAAGTATAATGGATTCTTCCCACTACACAATTCCATACCATGACCGTGCTAGGAACGTGCCAGGCAAAAAAATATTCTTTGTATTAAAAAGGCAAAAAAGGCGGTGCTGGTCGGTTACGAAACGGTCTAGTGGGCATAATAATATTATTAATGTTAAGTATAATGGATTCTTCCCACTACACAGTTCCATACCATGACCGTGCTAGGAACGTGCCAGGCAAAAAAATATTCTTTGTATTAAAAAGGCAAAAAAGGCGGTGCTGGTCGGTTACGGAACGGTCTAGTGGGCATAATAATATTATTAATGTTAAGTATAATGGATTCTTCCCACTACACAGTTCCATACCATGACCGTGCTAGGAACGTGACAGGCAAAAAAATATTCTTTGTATTAAAAAGTATGTGACTATGCCCACTAGACCGTTCTGTAACCGACCAGCACCGCCTTTTTTTGCCTGGCACGTTCCTAGCACGGTCATGGTATGGAACGGTGAAGTAGGCAGACTCATTTATGTATGTTTGTAACGGAATAAAGAAATGCCAAAAACAAAAAAAAAACCTTATTTTGTGATCTATAAGTGACCCAAGTTCAAGTTCCCCTACGCACACTGCAGCGTATTAGCTAGTAACTCTGGCACCACAAACATCTATTTACTACGGAGAAGGCTGTGTCAGCTTATCTGCTGTTCCATGCCAGTAGAACCGGCATGCCAGTCGTAGGGGCCATAAGATCGACAGAAAATTTGTATATCTGGCAGTCTAATATGGCGAGTGATGACAGCCCCTACAGACTAGATACGACCTTCATTAAGTGAAGTAGGCGACTAGAAAGAAGAGATGTCCTTCTCTCCAAGGTCCAATTTATCTCTATACCGAAATTCATCAAAATTGGTTCAACGGTTTAGACGTGAAAACGTAACAGAGTTACTTTCATATTTATAACAATAGTATGGATGTAAGGAGTCGGGTACAACGATTGTATTTTTACAGCTGGCCGGCATAGCGATTATCGCATTGGGTGCTGTAGTTTGGGATACCCTGAAGGATATCCAAGAGATCCTGCCTGTCACTTTATTACCCATCGCCATTATTGTTCTTGGATGCGTGATATTCTTCATCGGTTTCCTGGCTTGCTGTGGAGCTATCAAGGAGTCCAGATGTATGCTCATCACGGTAAGAACAAAAACACACTATAACAGTATACAAAGCGCATCTACAGCACTCGTGGATCACAAAGTAGCTTTGCAACCCACGAGTGCCATATAGGGGGCGTTCGAGCATTATGTAACGCAATTTTTGAAGATATTTTGCCTCTCCTCCCCCATGTAACACGCCGTAACGTTTTTTTTTGTCTCGGGGGAAAAACCTCTCTTGACGGGTTCCCCCGGCCCGGGAGGGACCGACGGGTATGTGGGACTCCGGGGAAGATGTTCAGCCATCCGACTACCCACTAAAAATCTCTGCTGTTCTAGCGCCTACGCCCGGGCCTACGGATATGCGGCTTGCCGATCTCGTGGCCCGGGTCGGCGCCGGCCCGCCCTTTGTCTCAAGGCGGGTCTCTTCTAAAGTGTTGGCGCCGGGGGGTCAGGGTTTCGTCCCCCCGGCACTCTCCTGTATTGTAGGAGTTGAGGGGGGCCGCAGAACAGCACGCGGCCCTCTCCCTCGCGGCAATAGTGCGGGCGGCCGGTCCTCCCCTGAGGGGCCGCCCGCGGCCGCTTTCAACGGCGGCCGGAGGTCATTGCTCGCCCTACATTATACCCAACAAATTTTACCTAAAACAATAAACGATAAGGATTGCCAACTTAGGAGAACAAGATTTTTATTCTCGTTTTTTATTTATATAAAAAATCGTTAAAAAAACTTAAAAGAAATACGCTTTAATGATAAATCAAACTAAAAATTAAAAATAATTCTCAATATAGGAATACAATAACGAAAGAAAAATATGTATTAGTATTCTTGTCAAAAAAGCGTGGCACGCTTTGTGCCATATCTGTACCATTTTTGGACAAAGCGTACCGATCGAATATTTATGAGAACTGCTTTATAGAGTTGCCCCACGCTTTTTTCACAATAATACTAATATTTTTCGTTAATTATTTTATTCCTATATTAAGAAATATTTTTCATTTTTACCACGCTTTTTAATAACTTGACCTGTATGTCTGTATCTATGTAACGGAATTTTCACACGATTTTTACCCACTTTTAAAGAAAAAAAAAATCAAAATTTTGCATATTTCTCAAGACCTGATGACAATACACAAATTTAATAATTTTGTCCCATAGACCTTATTAGGATCATGAGGATTAACGCTTTTTCTTTCTGTTGGAAGATAGCGTTTAAATAATAAAACTGCCGGAAGATTGTGTTATATAAATAAAAACATTTACCGATTGCGAATTGACAACAAATAAACTACTTATAGTTATACTTATAGTATACTAAAAAACACATTTTATTAATATTGACGACCTCCTTTTTGTAGCCTTTTACGACAAATGTTAGTATTTTTACTACGCCCCTAGACGGAGAAGATATATATTTTTGTTAGGGCTAATAAAGATATATTATTTATTTAATTTTCAGTACGGTTGCATAATGATAGTATTGGCCGCATTCAAGATATATCTGGCTGTAGTTGTCTTCAACTTCCTTAGCAACATACAGGAAACTGTCACAGACTGGATCACCTCAGCTTTCAATAACATGGACCTCAGAGATGTGTTCTACAGTCTTCAGTATTTGGTATGTATTGGAGTTTACTCCTTAAGAATCGATTTTCATATATAAGGCGCCCGGTATGAGAAAAATGTGAGAGTAAAATCTACTAATGAATGACCTCGTTACGTTTTTGGTACGCAAGGCAAAAATTACTTTATTTGTTACAACTTAAGGTTGATTTCACATTAAATGTTGTTTAACATATGTCTCTTCATTTGTAAGGGACAAGAGTAATTTATTGCTTTGCTCATTTTATATGACGAATAATCGTAAGTATTAGAATGTTTTGGAGATTTGTGACTTTATTACTAGGTGCCATAGTTGTAATTAAGTTGAACTTAAAACAGGCTGACGGCCCACTTAATAGTAACCAACCGTCGCCTATGGACGTTTGCGACGCCAGGGGCATTGCCAACACGCTGCCGATCTGGGTTAATTTTATATACTGGCACAATTCACACAGCGCCATCTAGTCCCAACGTAGCTTGGCACTTATGGATACTAGACAACTGATATGCTACGTATATACTTTTTTGTATATAAATACATATCGAGGCGTGAAAGGTTAATTGTTTTAAGCGACATTTTGGGCGATATTGAGTTACAGTAAAACTCCTTATTCTCGGGTATACATTCCGCAAATATGCCGCGAATACGGAAACCGTGAATATGGAATGGTAATTTATATGGGATTATATGGTAATTTATATGGGATACGTTCCTAGGTGACAAAATAAAAACAAATATGTCAAAAAATTAGTTTAAATTGATTAGAGTGATAAAAGTGGTTTTTTACATATTACATTGAGTACGTTTGTAGAATTTGAAGTTAGTTGACGGTATGTATTTATTTACATACATCATAAACTAAAATAATTTTTTTTCTACAAACGTAAGATAACGCGAAGGATAAAATTTTTAGAATGATTTTTATCTTGTTACGCCAAAAAGTATAACTATTACGTGCGTACGTAAGTACACACGCACTTTTTTTATAGCTTTGAACAAAAAGACTGACGGCCCACCTAATAGAAAGAAGTTACCGTTGCCTATGGCTGTTTGCATCACCAGATGCAATTCCAAGGCACCGGCTTCAAAGGCATCTGGAATCTGGGTTACTTATGCCAAAACACAAGGTTATTAAAGCGGCATATTTAGAGGGTTGTCATCCAGGAAGATTTATTCTTTTTCTATTTGTTTTATTTTTTTTAAACGTAAGGAACTTCGTTCCTGACGGGGATCCCCCGACCGCATTTTTTATTAATATGTATGTACCGATTCACCGATAAGATCCGCGAATAAAGAAATCTTTAGTATCTTTAGTACTAGTATAGGAACTGGGTTGCATTTTTAAATCCGCGAATAGTAAAAACGCGAATGAAGGAAGTGCGGATAAGGAGCTCTTACTGTATATACATTTTTTCTGCAAATATAAAGATTAAACTTTACATGAGCCATGTACAGATGGCTCTCCTGTAAAGTTTAAAAGATGTGACTTAAAACAATTAGCGTTTTAATCTTCGATATTATACATACACAAACGCTAGACCGGAATTGAACACGTGAACAGGACTATACGAAAATCCTGCCCAGCATAATCTAGCAATAACAAAATTGACTTCCAGTTCTACTGCTGCGGGACGACTGGACCTTCATCATATGAAAACGCAACCCTGCCTCTGACGTGTTGCCCTGCCGTGTCCGTCAACGCCACATGCGAGGCGTCGAACGCCTACAGAGGGTGTACCGACATGGTCGTAGGTTGGTTCGAAACCTTCGGCGAAGCCATAGGAGGGGTTCTCATCGCTGTTATTGTTTTTGAGGTAATATTCTTTAAGTGTTTCTTTCATTTCAGACCTCCGGAATGCTTGCGGGCGACACGGGTTCGATTCCCATGTTTAGTGTTTATATATTTGTACTAGCTGACCCGGTAAACGTAGCTCTGCCAAATACATTGAAAAAAAAAACAGAACTCGAATTACGTTCATCCCTATTTCAGCCCCGTCAAGTTTCATTTCCGCGACAAAAAGTACCCTATATCCTTTTTCAAGGTCCTATCCATCTCTTTACCGAAACATATTACAATTGGTTCAGCAATTTAGACGTTAAAACGTAACACATAGACACAGTTACTTTCACATTTATAATATTAGTATGGAATTTGCAAAAGAAAGTTATATAAGCAGTATATCAGTTCGATAGTACCCATAACACAAATGCTACTACTTTAGGGCTAGATGGCGCTGCATGTATTGTCGCAGTATATTTTAATTATTTATCGGAATCTCCGGTAGACCCGGCTAGAAATAAGAATAGATTCATCACTATAGGGAGTCGTAAAAGATTACAAATGGATTACACATTTTACTAAGAAAATTAGCGGAAGGGCACGGACGTAAAAACCCTTAGTAACACTCAACAAAAATAATCGTCGCGACACCACAGTGTTCAATGCGAAATGCAATGCAAAGAGAGAGAGGGGGGGGGAGGGAGGGAGGGAGGGAGGGAGAGGGAGGGAGGGAGGGAGAGAGAGAGAGAGAGATAAACATGCGCACGCCGCATAGCTTACTATAGCAAAGTGTCGTTACAACTTTTCGTGAAAATTTTCTCCGTCTAGCCCCCTTTCACAACGCGCGATAAGGAACTTCGTTCCAATAAAAAGGTTAGCAGCTCCTCAGGGGCTTTTTTTCATCAAACGTGATCATTATCAAATCATAATTACATCCAATGCACACAGCCTTGGGTTCACTGTTAACTTCTGTAAATACCGCACTCCATTTGTACCAAACCCTGATATATCGCCCGCCACCTGGTGCCGAGATAATCACAACAAAATAGTCCTCGCCACCTCTTAAGCTTTAAGACTCCTCCATGCAGTGGCGGATTAAGAATACTAATCCCTGCGCCCGGGTCGGCCAGTCGTAAAAGGCGACAAAACAACCCTAGCTACGTGGTAGGGTCCTAACCCCGTCTGGATGGCAACCACCTTTATTCTACAAGTATGCCGCCATAATAACCTTATGTCGTGTTCTGGCATTAGTGACCCACGTTCCTGTACCCCTATGGACAGTAGGGTATTCTAACTGTTTACAATTAAGTGGGCCGTCAACCTGTCTGGTGTTCTTCGGTAATATTTTTTTTGAAGTGAAACTTCTTTGTACCTTCATTTGTAAATTTTTTACGGATGAAACGTAATATTAGCGTTTTTTTAGCTTCAGTAATAGTAACCTTATTAATAATGGCTTAAGGCTTATTAGTCTATAATGTAATTTTTAAATCATTGCATTACTTATACATTATTATCTATTCGAATTGAGACTTTATGACAATGAAATACACGATTTTTTTTTTGCTCTAGTAATACCAGCCTTGTTAATAATGGCTTAAGGATTATTGAAGTGTTCTATAATGTAATTTTAGAAAGATTGCATTTCATTACTTATACATATCTATTCGAATTGCGACTTTATTGCAATAAAATACAGTTGAGTTTTTTTAATAAGATACAAAATAATAATATTTCATAAATTTTCTTTTATAAATTTATTAGAAGATTTAAAAATTAGTTTGCCAAAGAAGTTTCACTTCTGGCATGAGTACTTTGTACGCACGCACTTTTTTTTATTGCCGTAGGACAGTAGACAGGCTGACGGCCTACTTAGAATTTAGCAGTTAGCATCGCCTATGGGTGTTTGTAATGAAAGTGGTATCGCGGACACACTGCTGTCCATTAGGGTACAGGGACTTGGGTCACTAATGCCGAAACACAACACAAGGTTATTATGGCGGCATACTTAAGACCAAAGGTGGTCGCCATCCAGACGGACATGAGGACCTACCACGTAGCAACGTTGTTTTGTCACCTTTTACCGACCCCGGCCGCAGAGGTTAGTATTCTTTCTCCGCCCCTGCACGGATTAAAAGAGCCAGTCTCCTACCTTTTAACAGGGGAAACAGACTTCAGTTAAGCCTTTTACATAGCAATGTGGAATAAGAATCAATGTAATTTTATTAAACACTAGCCGATACCCGTGACTGTCCGCGTTCCTCGATATATTTGTAGCATCACCACGATTTGCTCTTCACCCTTAGAAGCGAGCGAGACAAATGCGAACGTTTTATATTTACGGTGTGCGACACGATACGCAGGTGTCTTCCGTCTCGCTCACACAATTGCATTTTATACTTGTACTAGCTGACCCGGCAAACGTTGTTCTGCCATATCCATACTAATATTATAAATGCGAAAGTAACTCTGTCTGTCTGTCTGTTCCTCTTTCACGCCTAAACGGCTGAACGGATTTTGATGAAATTTGGTATGGTGATAGATGATAACCTAGAAATGGTCATAGGCTATAAATAATCACGCCATCGTTCTTAGGGGGTAGGCAGTAGGCAGATAACTAAATTGAGTTAGTGATTTTTTGTGCTTATCCGGTATCTATGAGAATCGGCCAACATCTATTTTTCATCCCCCTAAATGTTAGGGGTAGTCCACCCCTAAATTTTATTTTTTATTTTTTGACATTTTATTATTTTTATGGCAGAACAACGTTTGCCGGGTCAGCTAGTAAATAATAAAATGTCAAAAAATTTAAAAAAAAAATTTGGGTGTGGGTCACCCCTAACATTTAGGGGGATGAAAAATAGATGTTGGCCGATTCTCATAGATACCGGATAAGCACAAAAAATTTCATCAAAATCGGTCAAGCCGTTTCGGAGGAGTATGGCAACGAAAACTGTGACACGAGAATTTTATATATTAGATATTGTATCGTGTTAGCTTAGCATATTTAGTATTGTTTCGTTGTAACATAGCATCTATGCACCTACCATTTCTGTAAATATAAACAGCGCATTTTGTCATTAAACCATGGAATCCTGGAACTAAGTTTTATTACAAACAACTAAGAAGACCTCCGAAGAAGAACTCTGCCTCAACAGTAAACCTATTGGAGGCCAGGAACCTCTGCACCTCCAAATATTAACAAAGTTTTCGTACGCATACCCGCTACACAGCTTGCCCCACTTCTCCGCGGAGAGAAAACACATCACTGAACATGTAGTACTTATTAACTTTATATTAAACTAGCGGCCCGCCCTAGCTTCGCACAAGTATTTAACAAAAATTACAAAATTAAAAATTATAATACACACACATAAACCCAATTTGCGTAGTTTAAATATTATTATTTTAATGAACTTTTATTTTAATGATTTTTGTTGTTATTATTATTTATTTATATTTTTGTTATTTTTTAATAAGTATTTAATTTTTATTTATTTCAAATTGTTTAAAAACCCCACTGACGCCTACATTGCATGGTGCTGCCTAGAGCCGAGCAGGGTGAGCGGCTACCACGCAACATTTTTCTAATACTTACATTTTTAAACTCGTGATATCTTTCTAATGGAATGTCCGAATTGAATAATTCGAAAAGTTATATAAAGGTATTGAAGCAGTCTTGACTATGAAGTAATTTATTTTGATAAGAATTAATACTAAGATACAAATAAAGAGTCTATTCTAGCGACGGCATTTCAATTAAAATTTTAAAATAAGATAACACTTATTGTGGCATAACTATAATAGTTAGACATATGCTGTCGCGACACTTTTTGTAAATAATGATGTATTCTGCAAAGTCGTAATACATTATTTTATTCTATCATCAATAGTTTTCGCAACGCACGCGATGTAAAGAATATTTTAGGAATTTTTTTTACACCTTGTGTTACATTATTGAAGTTTTAGTAAGGATCCCTAATTTTTTTGAAAATATAATATAGCCTATGTCACCCGGGGATAGTGTAGCTTCCCAATAGTGAAATAATTTTTTAAATCGGTTCAGTAGTTTCGAAGCCTATTCAATGCAAACAAACAAACAAACAATCAAATCGTTCCTCTTTATAATAGTATATAAGTATAGATGAAGATATCGCAATATTTTTAGTGTCAAGTGTGTAAGAAATATAACTTAGAAAATTTAATTAAAATCTATCCAAGAGTTTTATCGTGTTTGCGAGCACAACTGCAGATGCAGGCCTTTATCATTTTACTTATATAGATAACTTCTTACTTTACAGGTGGTCGCAATCATATTCGCCTTCTTGGTGTCAAATTCTATATCAAACAAAGTCAGAAGATAAAATATTACAGACAAAGAATGGCTGTCACGGATTGAAGATTTAGATTATAGCTCAATATAAATGGTTAGAGTCAATTACTCTCACACAAAGCCTAGATCGTTTTCATTCAAGTATTTTATCCCAATTTTGTCAGAAGCACTGCATATTCCAGAGCATGATACCCCAAACTTGAATTTATATCGTTGCTCATGCCTTTTATTGACCAAAGCAACACACATATCATCGGCTTAATTATCAGAATCAGTAAATTTTTTTTATTGCTGTAGGATAGCAGACAGGCTGACGGCCTACTTAGAATTTAGCAGTCACCGTTGCCTATGGGCGTTTGCAACGCCAGTGGCATCGCGAACACGCTGCTGTCTCATAAGGCTACAGGAACTTGGGTGTGAATGCTGGAACACCAAAGGTGGTTGCCATCCAGACGGGCTTGGGGCCCTACCACATAGCTAGGGTGGGTTGTTTTGTCGCCTTTTACTACAGGCCGACCCCGGCCGCAGAGGTCTGTATTCTATCTCCGCCCCTTAAAAAAAAGTAATATATATAATAACTCAACAAAATATCGAAATAAGACTTTTAAATTTAACTAGATCAGTCATGTCAAAGATACGGCCCGCAGGCCGCATCTGGCCCCTGGGCCGTATCAATAAGGCCCGCTATCGCAATGTGTCACAGAAAGAAGAATAATTATGATACCCAACATCAATGAGCTTGTCAAAAACAAGAGAAGTCAGGTATCTGGATCCTCGAGCTCTACATAATTACCTACCCTCTTTTATAACTTTGATATGATTTTTAACAACCGTATATATATTATATAGTAACTGTATATAATTTAATAAATAAACTATATTATAGTTTATTTATTAAATTATATAGTATATAATTTAATAAATAAAATGTTATAATAATTCAGTTCATTTTTTTTCAATCTGGCCTGCCTACGAATTCAAAATTTAATATATGGCCCTCTGCAAAATTGAGTTTGACACCTCTGAACTAGATGGCTAGTGGATTATTTTGAAGCCTATTGGTTTACTTCATGTGTTCTAAACAAGCAATGTTATTGAGTTAAATAATTCCTGTGCATAACAAACACAAAGTTTTTACTTGCACCTGTTAAGTTTATCCAAATGGAGTTACGCATTCTGATAATTAAGCTGAAGATATGGAATAAAAGCTCCCACAGCTGGGATCAGACCTCTCCATACAGCAAACATATGATATCACCACCACACTTGTCTAATGCAGGCGAACTATAATTCCTTGTTTTTTAAAAACTGATTAACCCTGCATGACCATATGGGATTTGGAACCACAACCTCTAAGTTTGTCTGTGAGGGTATCACTTGGCTACTAAATACATATAGATATGGAATGGATGTAGTTAAATTGAGGTTTAATGTTGAAATTCTGCAGAGGTTCCAAAACAACCATGGCTTATAAAAAACATGGAAGTACAGGAATACTTAGAGATGGATACTGTGAAAGACACAATAAGAAAAGATGCTCGAAATACAAAATCTGACTAAATAGAGACGTGAACGTGTTGGTGCATTCACGCATTGACACAACACACAATACTGTCCACCTCAGGAGGGCACACGTCATGGAGCTCAATGAGAGACAATGAGTCGAACAAATTAGACTTCATATAGAGTAGCACATCACTGGATGTACTGCTCTCAACGCCTAAAAATGAAAAAAATAATTGAGTTTTATACTTTTTTTGGAAGAAGTTCCTTATCGCGCGTTGTGAAAGGGGGCTAGACGGAAAAAATTCTCACGAAAAGTTGTAGACACTTTTTGCTATAGTAAGCTATGCGGCGTGCGCATGTTTCTCTCTCTCTCTCTTGTAGAAAGCAAGCCAGATATTTTCATTTCTATTTCGCATTGAACAGTGTGGTGTCGCGACGATTATTTTTGTTGAGTGTATACAAGTTTTTTGTACATAATTAATAATAAAAAATAATAATAATGAATCCTGACAGTGTTTCTGCACAAGTTCCGGATATTGCTGATGGAGTTAGGTGAATTACTGATTAAGTTTATATTACATTATATTTGTTAATAATAAAAAAAAATATTATTATAACTTAAAAAAAATTAAATTTTATTACAATTCCTTCACTAATTTTGTCTTTGCCCGGGGAAAACTGCACCCTAATAGTGCCACGTCAGAACTTCAGGGTGAAGCTGACTCGGGTCTCTGCTGTGGAGTTCTCTGCACAGCTACTGCTACAAGTCAACTGGCTAGCAAAGTATAGTCAGGGTGGTCGGGGCGGCATACCCAATAAAATCCCCAGTCGCCTAGCCTTTGGATGGTTGCAGAATCGACTTTTGGTTAACACTGCGATGAGGTGTATACTAGGTTAAATCCAGGCCTCTTAACCCCTAAGGGAAATCGGTGGCCCTTTGCTGCCTGTAAGTCAGCAGATCTAGTCGTAACCTTTACGATGTCCTTGGAATGAAGTGTCAATAGTAAGAACTAATCTAGGGTCTAACATGATCCTTGAGGTTTAGTTGCCTAAAGCACCACAATTTGGAGGTTTCTTAGGGACATTCTTGAAGAGTTAATGCCTAACAAATGTTATGTAGATGTCCCTATCAATTAATTTTCTGTATTTTAAGTATCTGTATGTAATAAAGAGTATCTCATTCATTACATTCATTCAGATTGTAATCCAACTTCAAAAGGAGTTGAATTTTTTTAGACAGGCAGATTAGACATTTTATATTAATACTGTTATGTACTAAACTGTAGGTAGTTGACCAAAAACCAGTCTGGAAAAAGCAACTGTCAAGACTGCTTCATGTGCTATGTGTTCCTAGGGTTTTGTGAGTATTTAACAGTGGCGACGAGTGAAAATAGTGAAAACGCGTAAATAAGTGAATAATTTCATAATAATTACATTTTAAAAAACAAATAATAATGGGTGTTAAATTTAATGAATTTGACATTGCTAACGGTTGTTGGAAAAATTACATCGAGAGGTTTAGTTACTGTCTTGAAGCTAATGATATTAAGGAAGATGCAATGAAAAAAGCTAATTTATTGGCGGTTTGTGGTTCTGAATTATATGATTTGATTATATGTTTAATATCACCTCAGCGGGTAAGCGAGGTTACCTTCACATTTATTATTCAAATTTTAAACGGCCATTTCCACCCAAAACCGAATGAGATCATAGAATCTTACAAATTTCATACGAGAAATCAAGAAGTAGGTGAATTATTGAAAAACTATATTGCTCAACTTCGTAAGTTAAGTATAAATTGCAATTTTATAGATTTGAATCGCACCTTAAGAGATAGGTTAGTTTGTGGAATTTTAGATAAAGATATTCAAAAAAAACTTCTACAACAAACTCAATTAACTTTTGAAGAGGCTTGCCATATAGCACTGTCTCATGAAAGTGCGAATATAGACTCCAATATAATAGTACAACCCGGCCTAAGTACCATGATTCAAGAACAAGATTTTACAACACCAATGGATATCAATAAAGTATCAGGTAGGGAAATGTCTTTTTCTAAGAATAGGTCCAGTTGTTTGCGGTGTACTAAACAACACAGTGGTGAATGTCGTTTTCGCTGGAGTAAATGTAACTACTGTGGGAAAAAAGGTCACATAGAAGCAGCATGTTTACTAAAATCTAAGCAAAATAGGAAGCAGAGTTATTCTGAATGTAATGGGCTATATGAGATAGGGGTAAATTGTATTAGACAGGATAAAGTAAAACCTTATGAGATTAAAGTGCTTTTAAATGGTACAGAGATAAATATGGAGGTGGATTCAGGTTGTCCATATACAATAATTAGTGAAAACACAGCTAGATTAATATGGAATAGATCACTTCCAAATATGAAAAAGACAAACATTGGCTTGAAGTCCTATACTGAGGGGAAATTATCATTATTAGGTGAATCAAAGGTACAAGTGAACTATAAAAATATAGTGAAAAATTTGAAAATTCTCATTGCTAAAGGTAATGGTTCGAGTTTAATTGGCAGAAATTGGTTTTCTGAATTAGGTATTATGATACAAGGGCTGAATAATTTAAAAATTACTGCAAGTGTTAGAACTCAAGTTTCACAATTAATTAATAAGTATAAATACATTTTCGATTCTGGTTTGGGAAAATACAAGGGACCAGTAGTGAATATTACACCAAATAAAGGGTCTGTACCTAAATTTCTGAAATGTAGACCAATACCATTTGCTATAAGGGAAAGAGTTTTTAAGGAGATTGATAGGCTAGTTAAAGAAGGAGTAATTGAGCCTACAACACATTCCAAGTGGGCTACCCCGATAGTACCTGTTTTAAAAACAAATGGCAATGTTCGGCTATGCGGTGATTACAGATCCACTGTGAATGCAGTCACTAATACGGATACCTACCCTTTGCCTACGCTTAATGAAGCTTTTGTTGAACTGCAAGGGGGGGTAATATTCTCAAAAATAGATTTAGAACAGGCATATACACAAGTACTGGTTGATGATGAGACATCTGAGCTTTTAACATTAAATACACCAAAAGGTTTGTATAAAATGAAAAGGCTACCTTTTGGTGTTAAGGCTTGTCCTGGTATTTTTCAAAGGCTGATGACGTCACTACTGGCAGGGGTCAGAGGAATTTCTGTTATGTTGGATGACATAGTTGTCTGCGGGACAGATGTTGAGGAGCACAATATTAGGTTAGAATCAGTATTACAGAGGTTGCATAGAGCTGGGTTAAAAGTAAACAAAGAAAAATGTATATTTGCAGTCCCCAGAGTCCAATTTCTCGGTTATTTAATAGATGAATCTGGAATACACCCCTCTAAAGACAAAATTGACTCTATTGAAAAATCTTTACCACCAAGGAATATAAAGGAGTTACAAGCATTTTTAGGGCTTCTCAATTTCTATGATCGTTTTTTGCCAAAGAAAGCAACTATAGCTGAACCATTATACAGATTATTAGACAAGAATGCTAAATGGGAATGGAACAGGTCACATCAGTCTGCTTTTGAAATGTTAAAATCTATGTTAGCAAGCAATGATACACTAGTGCATTATGATGCTCGCAGGAAGTTGATAATGTCTTGCGATGCCTCTCAATATGGATTAGGGGCAGTTCTGGAACACGAGATGGATGACGGTACTAAAAAACCGATAATGTTTGCATCCAGAACGATGAATTCACATGAACGCAACTATGCCCAAATAGACAAAGAAGCAGCAGCCATCATATTTGGGTTAAAGAAATTCCATCAATACATAAGTGGACGTAAGGTATACATAAACACTGATCATAGACCCCTGCTGGGCATATTTGGTCCAGGTAAGCCTATTCCTACCATTATCTCACCAAGAATGTTGAGATGGGCATTATTATTAAACTCATATGATTATGAGATACAGTATGTGGAAGGTAAAAAACTTGGAAACGCAGATGCATTAAGCCGTTGGCCATGTAAGGAGGAGCAAATTAAGGATGAAGAGTATTCCGGAGTGCTACTAATAGAGGAAACACCCTTAGACTTGGAGTTCACTGCTGTAGAAGTTGCTAAACTCACACAAAAGGATACAACACTGTGCAGAATACTGTATTGGATTAGAAATGGTTGGCCTACAAAAGTGGAAAAAGATTTCAAAATATTCTGGCAAAAAAGAGAGGAGTTATCGATACACAATAAGTGTATATTGTGGGGCAATAGGGTAGTTATTCCAGAACTAATGCGCGAACATATCTTAAATGAGCTACATCGAAATCATGATGGCATAGTTATAACAAAAGCATTAGCCAGAAGCTATTTCTGGTGGCCTGCAATGGACAAACAGATTGAAAATGTTATAAAAAACTGCAGCAATTGTTTAGAAAATAGAAATATGCCAGTTTCAGTGACACATCATTGGCTAAAACCTGATAAACCATGGTCCCGGCTACACATAGATTACGCTGGTCCATTTATGGGAAAAACGTTTTTTATTGTCATTGATGCATACTCCAAATGGCCTGAAGTTAAAGTAGTGAATGACCTCAGTAGCAACACATTAATAAAAACATTGCGAGATATTTTTGCTGAACAAGGTTTACCAGACTCCCTTGTCAGTGATAATGGTAGAAGTTTTATATCTGAAGAGTTTAAGAATTATTTGAAAAGCTGTGGTATTAGACAGATACTGGTGCCCCCTTACCATCCAGCTTCAAATGGACAAGCAGAACGGATGGTACAAACTGTTAAAAAGAAGCTTAAAAAATTAACATCAGAACCATGGTCTGAGCGGCTCCCCAAGATGTTATATGGACTACGATCTACACCTAACAGCATCAATGAAAAAACACCAGCAGAGCTTCTTAATAATAGACGCTTCCGTACTAAATTTGATTACCTAAACCCTTTGTCTTTTAGAGATAAAGAAGAAATTCATGCAAAAGACGACAATAGTACACTTAAAATAAGGACATTTAAGGTTGGTCAATGGGTATATGTTCGTAACTATGCGAAAGGGCCTCGATGGCTCAGAGGTATTGTAGAGAAGAGAGTTGGAGTCTGTAGGTACTTGGTGCGGTGGAATGGCCGATTATTATTAAGACACATAAACCAGATACATGGGCCTGCAGAGGAAAGTAAAAAACTGCAATCGAAAGAAGGAAGGGATTTACAGTTAACAATAAGTGATGAGGATAGTGAAGGAGAAATCACTATCCCTTCCCCACGGAAATGGCCGGAAATCATTGGAGTTAGAGGACCACAAGATGTGGTGTTACCATCTCAATCTGAAGAAGGATTCAGAAACAAAAGAACTTTGTCAATTTCACCGCCAGCATCTACCCCAAAGAAATTACGGACCGAAAGACAATCTAGCTCAGAATCATATGAGGATTCTGAAGTTGATGAAGAATAATATAATACAATATTTCAAAATTATACATCTACATTATATAATATGTAACTATAGTAATAAAAATATAATAAATAATTAAATAAGTAAAGTGCTATAAGAACAAGAATAAAATTAGTGATTATGAACTTGTATAAGAATATTAGTTTAAAAAGTGATTGTGTCAGCTATCTTCGGGGAAAGGCATGTTATGTACTAAACTGTAGGTAGTTGACCAAAAACCAGTCTGGAAAAAGCAACTGTCAAGACTGCTTCATGTGCTATGTGTTCCTAGGGTTTTGTGAGTATTTAACAAATACCATCTGATTACGCCCACTCCCTTGGGCGAATAACAGGCAAAAGTAAATTAAAAAAAAAATAAGAAAAGGTTGATGGAATCCAAACAATAAATAGCCTATAACCATTTAAGAAAAATTCAGCGTGGAATGGTAATAATCCTATCCCGATATTTAGTTTTGTTGTGATGGTGCATCGAAGGAACCCCATTTTCCTTTCATATATATATAGATTTATTTAGCTGTGGCTAAGGAAAACAATTACCTCAAAGAAAATAATGTTAGATTTAATAGAATTGTTTGTTTTTGTTGGTTGTTCTTATTTATTTTCAATTTATCCTACTTTCAATGTGAAAGGAGAAGAATAATTTAAATAAAAAGGATAACAGATTTTTCCCCAAAAAGGGTCACATCAGCGTCAGGCAGGCAGCCAGTTGTAGAAACTAAGCCACAACTATTACAACATGTAACATGTTGTGCCAACCCCATATAATGTGGGATAGGGTCAGGAGGAAGAAGAAGAAGAGATTTTAAATCACTTCAAAAAGTATCTATGGTCAAAAGTCAGAATCTGACATCTGACTTTGACAGATATAAACTATTTACAAACTACCCACACTTCATGTATACAACCTATTGTATCCAAAACTATAAATTTCAATGTGACATTTTTATATATATAATTATTTTTACATGTGACTGAAATCCTGCTGGTTAGGAGCTGCATCCAGCTGTTTAGCTGGACTGATTTTGATGGAATTTTTAGTGTGTCTTCAATTAACAATGGTTTAGATTCACAATTCAATCCACTGCTTTACATGGCAAAACAATGTTTGCCGGGTCAAATAGTTAATTGATAAAAATAAACTAAACCTTTTAAATGCACAATCTTATGTTTTAAATTATTCTATACTCTTATGGGACAACAGTGTGTTCGCGATTCCACTGGCGTTGCAAGCACCCATAGGCGATGGTAACTGCAAAATTCTAAGCGGGCCGTAAGCCTGTCTGCTGTCCTACAGCAATAAAACCTGTACAGGGGCAGAGAAAGAATACTAACCTCTGCGGCCGGGGTCGGCCTATCGTAAAAGGCGACAAAACAACCCACCTTAGTGACATGGTAGGACCTCAAGCCCGTCTGGATGGCGAACACCTTTGGTCTTAAGTATGCCGCCATAATAACTTTGTGTTGTGTTCCGGCATTTACACCCAAGTTCCTGTAGCCCTATAGGACAGCAGCGTGTTCGTGATGCCACTGGCATTGCAAACACCCATAGGCGACGGTACCTGCTAAATTCTAAGCGGGCCATCAGCCTGTCTGCTGTCCTACAGCAATAAAAAAAATGTCTAAACCGCTGAACCAATTTTGATGAATTTCGGTATAGTCATAGATTGGACCTTAGAGAAGGACATAGGCTACTTTTATTGTTTTAAATTCATATGGCAGAACAACGTTGTCAGGTCAACTAGTTGATAAATAAAATGAAAGTTTTAAATTTCAACTCGCTACGGTGAATCTCTGAACATTAGGTCCCGCTATACGGCCGAACTTTCACATTAACAGTTCCGTCAAAATGTAGTCAGCCGAAACGAAACTAGATCTATTATAAATAAAACCTATTAAACACAAGCTTAAAAAATCAATAAATATACTGTATATCTTACCTTAAATCGGTATTAGTGTATACCTCGGAAGGTATAAATTCATCAATTTCCTCTTTAACATGAACAAATTCTGTCTTCACAGTGAATTTATTTTTTTCATTGTTGTCTCTCGGAGAACCCACAGAGCGGGCTTCCGTATTTGATAAAACTAAATCAAGAGACATTTTTAAAACAGTCGGTGATATAATATAAATTTGTACATTGTTTGATTTATTTTTGGATTACGACCTTTTTTATATCGTGATTTCAATGCTTTACACACTAAATTGAGGACGATACACCGCTATGCGACTTTCAGGCAATGTTACCAACTGTCGAAAATATTTCCATCTAAATTTTGAGCCAAAAACCCTTAAAATTCCCTATCAAAATAATATCATTAAAAAAAATTTAAGTAAAAGCTAACTACGATTTATATTATTGCCATGATCTTTGTCTTAGTTTCAAAATGAACACTTATAATGTTTGATATTAAGGCGAAAATATTGGTCTAAAAAAAGTTACAGGAATTTTAAATTTTTACAAAAAAGATTTCTTAATGATATGTTTTTATCAATATTTTTCCGTAATTCAAAACTTAAGAAACAATGAATAATTCAAACTGTTTCTAATTATGAAAATCTTAATTTAGGAATCTCCGTATTTCTATTTATTGATCCTAGCAAAAATTCTGAGACTTTTTTTGTAAAAAAAATGGTTGATAACTTTTAATTAATTTTTTCTGTACAACAGATAGTTTCACGATTATTCTAAAATATGACACCGTTAACTATTATTTTGAAATAGCAGCAAACATTTTGGCTTTAATGGTAAATTAATAATAATTAGTAAAAAATAAACAATATTCTGTAATATTTTTCAATATTCTGTGATAAACATCATTTATAACTTCTAATATACCTTTATTATCTTCTGATTCAAACTTTTTAAAATCATACTTGCTAAAATAACATTCAACTTAACATTTTAGCGCAGAGGTTCAATGTTGTGCAAGATTCACCATTCCGTTGCAATGGTAATCGGACCAAACGAACTTCAAACGTAGCCACCAGTCACCACAGAGTAGTTGTAATATATTTTGTCCTATGTTTATGATAAGTACCATGGTAACATTTTTTATTCATTCAACTCTACATTCTTAGTAATATGAAACCTTAGAAGATGTCGCTAAGCCGCAAGGTAATCAAATAATTGATTGCCTAGGTTGAGTTACTCCAGGTCCTTTATTTTTATATCTTTATTGTTCGTAATCAAAAAAATAATAAAAGGAAGGAAATAAATATAACAAGCAAAAAAATCCCTAAAAATATGACGCCCCTAAAAAACCCCAGCGAATTTGTTTAGCCGTTAAATTTGGGACAAAACCCCTAAGTTGGTAACCCTGCTTTCAGTAGGTCGCACAATGACACTATAATAATATTGCTAGCTCCATCTTAAGAAATTGGTAATAATTGGTATAAATTAGTGGGTTTGTTGTCTTAAATTATTCATAAAGTATGTGGTAACCAATACTCGAAAATTCCCATAATAGTGTTGTTGGTAAACAATGTTAAGTAAGTTTTCTTGCCTAAATGCATTTTACAATATAGTAGCAACATACTGACAGCTGGTAAATGAAAACATTACTAGAAAATCAACATACCGAATTTACGTAACCACAACATGGTTTATGTATGGTAATTTCCTTTGAACTCTCAAGCTCAGCTGTGGGACGTCATGGGGTATTATTAAGATAATTTTATTTCCCTGCATTTATCCCAGTAGATAAAAAGATTGTCTCTGTTCCTTCAAATATTTTATCCTTTTTATTTAAATTTTTACTTCAAAGCCCGACGCATGATGTAAGTACTATATATTCAAAACCTCTATATGTTTGTGTCAATGCCCAAACGTGCTAATTCCTTTCTAATCTGCTCAAATTGCTTTTTACGTATTTTAGTATATTTTCTTCTCATGGTAAAAATATGGCAACATTGAGTTTAAATGAAATCCCGGGAAATACGTTAATTTAATGCAGATTTATTATTAAAGAGCTTTTATGTAACTCGGAACATTTAAACACTTGTCATACACCAAAGACAGCTCGTACTAGGAAATTAATATAATTAAATGTATCCATATCGTACAAAATAATAGAGTATTGACCAACACCAGTGGGTTTAATTGCATTCCATTGTGCTCCCGACCAATTATCATCATCATCATCCCAGCGTTATGCCCCGGTTGCAACCCAAACTTTCGTTTCGGTGCCCGGGGTCCGCTACGTGTTCTAACCGTATTGTATTTAGGTTTTGGTTTTTAGGGAAGCGACTGTCGTCCGACCCCCCAACCCCTAGAGGAAAACCGAGAGATGTACTTCCTTCGCCACATGCAAGCTGGCAAAGGAGTAGTCCATCAGTCACCTTTTACGACTCCCTTGGAATGACCTGGGGTGACCCTATTCTTTTCACTGACCGGGCTTACACGGTGCTTTTCACCGTGCTCCTGATCAATTATGTAGACTCTTTTTCAGTATATGACAGAAACTGTTATATTATGCCAAAACTTTCACATAACAAATCATATTTTCTATATTTATAGTTAACAAAACTCATAGATAAGTCTACGAATAAATAATAAGTCCTTATTCGTAGATATAAGTTGATAAATATGCGCACGATATGTACTGTTTTAATAATAAAATCCGATAACACCAGTAGATTTATGCCTCTAAATCGCTAAACAATTTTTATGTTACATTCTAGTATTATCTTTGAAACGTTCATTAGCATTTCTTTTCGTCCATGAAATGAAGTCACATTTCAGTTTAAATAATGAGTTGCTGTAAAACCAACCTTTTTTTCTTGATATTGGGTAAAAAGACTTTACGCTTATTATTATTTTTTAAATTATTTTAAGCTGGCAACGTTTTTGAACATAACATTTGTTGGTTCCGTCGAGAATATAGATAAACTGTAAAAAAATTAGGATGTTATGTTGCAAGGTATCGCCTTGCAAAATTATTAACTCTCTCGAGTTTATACAGAATGTCCCAAAACTCAACTGTAAGCTGAGTCTGGGCTGGGGGCCTGATTATGAGACACCATAAAAAATATGAAAAAAATTGGTCTCATGGGTTTTGCAACAAATTTTTATTTCAATAATCATAAAAATAGACTGTTCGTTTCTTGCATAAAGGATGTTTGAAATCCCGTCTCCTGATTTTTGTTACCTACCCTAATTCTCGGTGAAGTAAATGGTAAAAGCGAGGGTGGGACGCAAATAATAAGTAGGTAGTATCGCGCAAGCTCCTAAACGTGCGGGTCGGTCGACGTTCGACCTCCTTGAGACGTAGTAACGTGTATACACCTCCAGGCATGAAATTTACGGGATCTACAACAGAAAATCCCACGGAAAAGAATCAAGACATTTACGCAAAAGATGGAAGGACTGAAAACTATTTCGAACCATACTGGGGCAGTGGTGAATGGGTTTTTATGAGGTAGGTTAAAAAACCCATCATTCTAGCGTTGAATTTCAGTTGCTGCCTTATGTACCTACCTGGCCAATTCAAAATTCAAATAAAATGGAGCCGTTTTTAGATTAAAATGCGGCGCTAGTGTAGTCAGTTTTCAAAATGTCAAATGATACCTCCGTACAGTCTTTTCTCTGAGTAAAGATGTTATCTCATCTATAGAATAAAGTCTGTTGACAAAGGTCCCATGATGGCTCGAGATGCGGGCTAAACGTGCATTGCAGCTTCAATTATTATTAATGGACTTTACGCCAGTTTACGTACTAATAGCGAAAGATGGAGTTAAGACGTGACTTTCGACGTTCCCGTAATAAAACTGTGCAGAATTGTTCACATAGCTAAACTGAACTAAGCCATGGGATAAAAACTTACATTTCCGGCTTAGGCGTTCACATCCCAGTACAATATGGGGTTTTTTATAGTATAGTACAATATGGCCTCTGGTGTTGCAAACGTTCATAGACAACGGTGACCACCTAGGCTAGGTAGTTTGCCTGTCTACTGAACTCTAGCTATAAAAAATACAATATAATTTATTTTGCATTTATCCATGCAGGGGCGGAGAAAGAATACTAACCCCAGCTATATGGTAGGGCCTCAAGCGCGTCTGGATGGCGACCACCTTTGGTCCTAAGTATGCCGCCATAATAACTTTGTGTTGTGTTCCGGCATTAGTGACCCAAGTTCCTGTACCCTTATGGGGCAGCAGCGTGTTCGCGAGGGGTGCTTTGTACGCTATTTTTAAACTCTGTATTACTGTTTTGGGATCGTTCGAATGATACACCATTTATATCACAAACTTTATATATTATGTCAACATTAGGATCTAACACGATACATTTACATTACAGATATACATTTAGATGTTAACGTAAAGTAGAATAATTAAACAGTGTCAGAGCGGACGGTCGCCATGAATGAATTCTGTCTCCCTGTGACAGCGCTGCGTCCGGTCCCTAGTGTTGCCTGTACTTGGCGGATATTATTGTTTAACGCCACACTGTTAACACTGTATAGAACAGTGAAATTTCTTGTCAGTAATTTCATTCTGTTATGAATTATTTTTACTTTTTAGTTGGATTAATTATAAAAGCGTGACTTTTATTAATTTGTCATTCATTTTTCTTAAAGAAAGCCTGAGCCGCAAACAAATAACAGTAAGTATTTACAAGTACCCTTTTCGGATGACTGTCTCGAAAACTACTTCACATCATTGCCGGTCTTTTTAGGGGGTTAAACTATTGTTCGTAAAAAGGGCTGCAAAGCTTTTGCTTCGGCTTTTTCGTTAGCAGAGTTTGGCACGATAGGCAAAAACCCACCTAGTAAGTGGGTCGACAACAACAGAAGGTTATTATGGCGGAATATTTAGGGACTTGGGGTGTTTGCTATCCAGGCGGACTTGGGATAGTACCACCTAGGGTTGTTGTGTCGTCCTTTCGGACAGGCCGCCCCCGTCAGCAATCTTACCCCACCCTGAAAATATATAGATATACTTGTCGTCAGCGTAGGCCTGTCGTAAAAGGCGACAAAACAATCTTAACTACGTGGTAGGGCCCCAAGTCCGTCTTGATGGCGACCACCTTTGGTCTTAAGTATGCCGCCATAATAAGTTTGCGTTGTGTTCCGGCTTTAGAACCTAAGTTCCCGTGGCCTTATGGGACTGCTAAATTGTAAATGGGCCACCAGCTTGTCTACTGTTCTACAACAATAAAAAAAACTTTTCCTTTTCAGTTAACGAGAGTCTGCCGACTGGGATGAGGCCGACGGAGAGTGCAATACCTGATATAAATATCTATAGAGATTGTGATCTACTATGTTTAGATATATATAAGAAACAGTAAGTTCCTATAACACATATAGTTTTTAAAGAAGCGTTTATGATCAAGGATTAAAGTTTAAATTGTTCACCCAAAAAGTGCTCAACGCGCCTAAAGAAGTTTTCACTTCAAAAACTTAACTGTATTTCATTGTAATAAAGTCGCAATTCAAATAGATATGTATAAGTAATGCAATGCAATCATTTAAAAGTTACATTATAAAATAAACCTTAATTCTTAATTAATAAGGTTGGTATTCCTGGAGCAAAACTACTTTCTTACGTCTTACGAATTTTCGATCAGGTTACATATCCTGACGCGAGTTTAACATTTTTTACCCATCACAAAAAGTGCACAACTCCGTTATAGAAGTTTTCACTTCAAAAAAATATTGCGTTATCTTCATTTAATATTATGTTATTAAAGTTTTAATAAACAACGATTTTCTTGCCTCGAAGGAGTGGGGCAAGCGTTGCAGCGCACAGCCGTACGAAAACCTTATATTTTTCGATTTACTTTTTTCTCTTCGACCAGCGAAGCGGGTTGGCACGGCTAGTACAATATGCATTTAGGGAAATATGTCTTCTTTTTTTTATTGCTTTAAGACAACAGACAGGCTGACGGCCTGCTTAGAATTTAGCAGTTACCGTCGCTTATGAGTGTTTGTAATACCAGTGGCATCGCGAACACGCTGCTGTCGCATAAGGGTACAGGAATTTGGGTCACTAATGCCAGAACACAACACAAGGTTATTATGGCGGCATACTTAAGACCAAAGGTGGTCGCTACTACTACTACGTAGTTAGGGTGGATTGTTTTGTCGCCTTTTACGACAGGCCGACCCCGGCCGCAAAGCATAGTATTCTTTCCCCGCGCCTGCACGGATAAAAGATCTTAATATGTACATGCATGAACACAAAGTAGTTCACGTGAAAGCAAGCAAAAAAGCGCATATTTTTGATTTTTAGTACAAGTTTAGGTATGAGAACTGGTAAATTGGAGGTTGGACGGCAGTCGCTCCCGTAAAAACCAAAACGAGCCAAATAACAAAATGATAAGAACACGTAAAGGTTTTGTCACGGATAGGGCATCGCCGCATAACTACGCGCAGGAACTTCGCCCGAATCTGGTGACAAGTGGACTAGGGCTGCCGTGCCGTGGGCGAGCACGGCTAAAGACTTAGCCCCTTACTTAGACTGGACGCGCGAGAGTTGGCCGATGTAATCTCCAAGTGGAGAGTGGCCGTGGCATTCCTGCAGGGGACTCGGTGGAATGGCTACAAGCTTATCTATACGGGTGCATCTGGTAGGGAAAAGGAAGGTAGGGAAGTAACCAGGGCGAAAAAAGCCCTCTTTAAGAAGGGGCAAGCGTCCAGATCTCCTGAAGATCGCGACGCATACAGAGCTGCTAAGCGCGCCACTAAGCTGTAGCCAGAGCCCAGACGAGACCACTTTCAAACCGCCCCTGATATATTTATTTCTAAATTTATCCGTTTTTGTAACTCTACTCATTCATCTGAACATTCGCATCTTTGCTGCATGCAAAACTCTTTCATCCTTCCCCTTTGTGGCCTATCATTCCGATCCATGCAATATCATCATTTCAGCCGGAAGACGCCCACTGCTGGACAAAGGCCTCCCCCAAAGATCTCCACGATGATCGGTCCTGCGCTGCCCTCATCCAACCTATTCCGGCGATCTTGACCAGATCATCGGTGCATCTTGTGGGGTGCCTACCAACATTGCGTCTTCCGGTACGCGGTCGCCATTCGAGGACTTTTCTGCCCCAACGGCCATCAGTCCTTCGAGCTATGTGCCCAGCCCACTGCCACTTCAGTTTTGCAATCATCCGGGCTATGTCGGTGACTATAACAGGTCTTATTACGGTCGTCATTTCATGCTGCATTCACTCTGTTTTTCACATCTCGGCCTATCTCACCGACACTCTCTTAACTTAAACATTGTCTGTTTTAGTTTTGGAAAAATATGCGCACAGAGATACGACACAATCAATTGGGTTTATGAGTTCAAATTCTTCAACAACATATGCGAGATGGAAACGGAGAATTGCAAGAATCCAAACAGCAGTGCGTATAATAATAACCCGTTAGGGGTAGCTTGAATAAGTAATATGATAATAATAATCCTATATCTTTAAACGAGCAATTCTTGTATATATATACTTATATAATTGGAATCTCGGAGTCGGCTCCAACAATTTTCATGAAATTTAGTATACGGATGGTTTCGGGGGCGATAAATCGATCTAGCTAGGAATCATTTCTAGAAAATGTCATTTTATTCGCTTTTTTTTTATTGGAAGAAAATTAACAAAAATGTGACTCTTCCTGACATCTATCGGCGAATAGTAATACTATTTTTTTTAAATTGCTTTAACGACACAACACTAAAGCTATTCCAGCAGATGGCGTTGTTAAGTAACAAGAAGTCAATGAGTGTTTGCTTTGAGGTTAGACTAAGAAAATCAATTGTTAATTTCCAAAAAACACAATTTATAAAAAAAAAAATACCGAGCAAAGCTCGGTCATCTGGATATTAATAATAAAGAATAAACTTGCCCCAGAGATACAGCTAGATCTAGATCTGGAGCAAGTGGATTCAATTATTTTATTTCATCTACTTTTAGTCATTTTAAATAAGTTTGTAGTATTTAAGTTTCTAGTTAATAAGTTAATAATAATATAGTTTACATATTTTTGTGCTCTCTAATTACTTTCACTATACTACATGTCTATAAAAATAAGATAACGTACGTCAGTATTTATGAATATAACCGCGTTAGATACACCCGCATTCGTGACAGCCTTTACGTGCGGATAAATTGTAGAAATGTCGCCTTCGTTGACATGGAATAAATGTCTGGCCATGCAGTTTCCGTCGAGCACCGAAGATGCCTAAGATGTTGGAAGTGGAGAAGAAAGAGTCGGAAAGCGGATCCCAGGCATTGAAACTGAATTTTTGATTGCAACCGGGATTTAACGCTAAGATGATGATTTATGCGCGTAAGTACTGGAACCTGGTTCACTAATGTCTGAACACAACACAAGGTTATTATAATGGCGGCATACTTATGGGCGAGGAGTGGTTGCCATCCAGACGGGCTTGGAGGCCCACCTAGCAAGGCTTTGTCGCCTTTTACGACAAGTCGACCTCAGCCGTAGGGGTTCTTATTCCACCCCTAGATGGAGAAAATTATAATATCTGTAATTTGGCAAAATGAGTGATGCATCAGCCTTTCCTCCATAGGTGAGGGATGAGGTAGACCTATCACATGTCCAGCCAAATTCTACTTTCTTAAAATTAATGTTTTTTTTTAATTGTTACAGGGCCTCGTAAGTATTTGTATTTTACCGTAAGCCATATTCACCATCTTATGATTTCAACAGTCCGTTTTTGAAGCGACCTTTAGCACCGCGTAGGGGAGGTTATTATATATACTACTACATCTGAAACACATAACGAGCCTGGGAAGTTAGAATGTCTCCCCCCCCCCCATGACCTACCTCACAAATTGCAAACGAATTATCACGCAACTAAACACAACCGATCAGCCACGTTTTAAGCATATTCTGCGGGGTGCGGACAGCTTGCGCCTCTGCTCTTGGTAAAAAAAACACAATTGTAATGATTCATTTCTAGCGCTCGGCCTGCGCGCGCCCCCTTGGATTCTGAGTCATGGTGCACCCTTTGAACCCCCGGGTAAAGACGATTTTGTAATCGATCCCTGCTCCCTGCGAGTTTATTCATTGTAAAAACATACATATGAATCAAGACAGCTTTCTCATGCAATTTCATGCGAAATACCCGCTTAGAATGAAAATCTTTCCAGAAACATCTCAAATAATCGGGTAACGCGATGCATTCATATGGTCAGTCCAGTTTCGAGTCAGACGCCGAATCAGCGCCATCTTGTTTTTTATTGCTCAGGTTATGATAATTTTATCCGTGCAGGGTCGGAGAAAGAATACTAACATCTGCGGCCGGGGTCGGCCTGTCGTAAAAGGCGAAAAAACAACCCACCCTAGCTACGTGGTAGGGCCTCAAGCCCGTCTGGATGGCGACCACCTTTGGTCTTAAGTATGCTGCCATAATAACCTTGTGTTGTGTTCCGGCATTAGTGACCCAAGTTCCTGTATCTTTATGGTACAGCAGCGTATTCGCGATGCCACTGGTGTTGCAAACATCCATAGGCAACGGTAACTGCTAAACTCTAAGCGGGCCGTCAGCCTGTCTGTTGTCCTACAGCAATAAAAAAAACACAAGGTTATTATGGCGGCATACTTAAAGACCAAGGGTGGTTGCCACCAGGCGGACTTGGGGCCCTACCACGTAGCTCAAAAAAACCCTAGGTGTTTTGTTGCCTTTTACCGCAGGCCGACATCGGCTGTAGGGGGTTAGTATTCTTACTCCACCTCTGCATGGAGAAAATATCTATTCTATTGAATTTTATTTTTGCAGAATGGTTTCCGATCGCTAGAGCGCCGAGCTGCGATGCAATTGTCCGTGATCTGCCGTACGAAATGAAGGACCGCAGTAGGATATATTCCCATGGAATAAGTTTAGATGTCGGT
This sequence comes from Malacosoma neustria, assembly GCA_963693495.1. NCBI lineage: Eukaryota > Metazoa > Arthropoda > Insecta > Lepidoptera > Lasiocampidae > Malacosoma > Malacosoma neustria. The sequence continues at coordinate 4,510,321 of OY856399.1, read as the reverse complement.
TAATTATACAATATCCGGATGACCGAGCAAATCGGTATTTTTTATAAATTGTGTTTTTTGGTAATTAACAATTGATTTTCCAACATCCAATCTATGACTTTACCGAAATTCATCTAAATTAGTTCAACGGTTTAGGCGTGAAAGCGTAACAAACAAAAAGACAAAAAAACAAGAGTGGAAAAACTATAATTTTACGTGTACGTTTTAATGTTGACTAAATTAAGTGTAAAAAATTACATGACATGTTATCAGTTTCATCATATCAGTTATTTTTAACTGACGAAAAAAAAGGAACGTTCTCAAGTCGACGCGTATATTTTTTTATGTATGACCACGCATAACTTTTTACACAGTAGTCCGATTTAAAAAATTCATTTTTTATTGGAAAGGGCAGGGGAAACAGAGAATGATTGATTGTTCACTCACTGATTATATCTATGACCACGCATAACTTTTGACAGAATTGGTTTATTTAAGCATGTAGTATCTAATCAATATAAATCTAGTAGATTCTAATAATAAAAACCTAGCAGATTATAGACACAACAAATTACAAAATAAAAACTTATTAACAAAAAAATTAAACCGCCGAAAACAACAGAAAAGCAAAAAATAATAAACCTTCTTCTTATTAACTTTAATAACTAAGTTCTTAAACTAATGTAAGTATACCTAAGTCATTTTGAGTCGGCGCCAAACAAAGCAAATGAATTAATTAAGTAAAGCGAGATACGCGGCGGCGGCGCAGCGTGACGCGCCTCTTCGCCGGAAAATGCCGAGCGTTTACGAAGTTAATGTCAGCGAGACAGCAACCCGAACGGGCATACACGTGAGAGCACTGGCGTCGACTCAAAATTGCTTAAGTATACTTACATTAGTTTAAGAACTTAGTTATTAAGGATAATAAGGTTTATTATTTTTTGATTTTCAGTTTTTTTCGGCGGTTTAATTTGTTAGTCTGTCGTTTTTTGCTATGCCAGTAATAAATGAACACATTTCTAAAAATTCTATAGTACGTACGATATATTTGCGACTTTGTATCAGTATTGTTTGAAGGTCAGTGATTTTAATGTTTATTGAGGTCTAAATAACGATGTTGTTTCGCTATTGTGAGTACTTTAGTATTTAAATACAAAGGTAACAATCTGCGAGGGTGGTCTGAAAAGTTTCCGACCTCAACATGAAAATAGCACACTCGTAAATAAAAGCTAGTGAATTTCGTTGTTCATCTGTTGACAGTTGCTCACCAAAATTTCAGCCATTTGGACGCGTTGTTATGTAACAGTCGTTTGAGTGAGTTGATGTGAGTATTCATACTCCGCCCTGCACAGAATGAAGTCTCATGCCAGTTTCACGAATGGACCAGCTGGTAAATGATATGGATTGTAGGTTTCAGTGAGATCTCTTCTTACACAACAAATAAAACATCCAATATTATTATATATTTTGTATATTACACAATAACACTTATTGGCAGTTTGATTTACTTTATGACTTGTTTCTTTCAAAAACACACCATGAATACTCAATTTCTAGCAAATGAGAAGATGGAGAAGCAAAGAACAAAGGCTTGCTTTTAAAAAAAATTCTATGTCCATTGCAAATCAGAGCATCCATTTTACAATCCAAAACGTCGGTCAATTATGCGGGCTCTTTTTGGTGCAAGTCCGTAGTCTTAACTAGATAAACAGTTCACTTAAATTCCTCAATCCTCATAAATATCTCATACTTAATCACTATATAAGATATAAAAAGAACATTGTCTAAACAATAAATAATCCCGCCAAAAACTAATATTTAGTCAGCATCCATAATGATTTAGAGTCTGTGGTATAAAAAATTAAAAGTCCGTTAAAATAATAGAGGTAGAGGCAATTACAGAGGTTTGAGCCAGTTCGATTTTATGGGCTGTTCTTAATAACTTAAACCCATGATTTTCATTTAAACCACGTTTAAATAGGTCTACTTCGAGGAGCACTTCAAAGTAGATGTTATGCTTAACTAAGTTTTGTTATATATTACAACTACCTACTAAATTGTCATTCATTGGCTATCGATTCTCCAACTTTTGGCTACCTTTACAAATGTTTGAACTTTGCTGACAATCTGAATTTAAAACGCATTCCAAGATGGCCAAAACCAATTGATCTTTTACACAGATCATAGAAGATCTTTTACTATGGAGACAAAAGGTAAAGAGAACTATCTCTTATGGTAGAGAAGTTGAAAAAGTGTCCAGCTGTACACTGTGTATTTCTGAATAACAGTAGACCGGCTAACGGCCTACTTTATAAGCAGTTACAGTCGCCTCTGGAAGTTTGCAACGCTAGACGCAACGCGAACATGCTGCTGTCCACGATTACATACACCTAAGTCACAAATGCTCGAACACAACACAAGGTTATCATGGCGACATATTTATATAATTATTCTTACTCCATCCCTGCACGCACTATTTATTATTTTTGCCAATTACCGTGTTTCGGAATAGGGCAGCCTTGTTAGTTCGTATCTGCCTTTAGGAGCATAGATATCAGTCGATTAACAACTTTCAAACGGATGCCAATAAAATTTTCTACTTAATCTTTAATTTTTTTAAGATGTTACGCGCCCGTTTATATCATACATCACTGACATTTCGGATAGCGAGGCTTGATAAGTTTCCTTGTCCAGAGCGTTGGTGATATGATATGGGTGGTACGTATGCTTTTGTAAATATTGTTAATACGTATTTTAATTCGGGACGGCATTACAATAAAACCTGTGACCTTCGCAGGTATTCAGACATGTGAACACCGTTGCTCTACGGTGGTTTATAGCTCTACAGCTAACACATTTCAAAATTGTAACCAGACTCCTTTGTAGTCATTATTTCAAATCATTTGTTAACGTTTTGCTAAGTGGTAAGACCGAAGCCCGATGGCAATCACCTCTGGTATATAAGTATGCCGCCATAATAACCATGTGTTGTGTTCCGGCATTTGTAATCCAGGTTCCAGTATCCCTAAGCGGGTAGCAGGTTTTCGCAGCACCCTTAGGCGCCACAATTACTGTTAAGTGGGCCGCTAGCCTATCTCCTGTTCCTCAGCAATAAAAATAAAATATGTATTGAAGGTAGATCAAAATTAATTTACTGAGGGTAGGTTACAATTTTCACCAGTCGACATTTGATGGAAATACCTAATACAAAGAGTCCGAAACGACAATAATAATGATAATAAACGAGCCCTTAATATCAATAGTTTTAATAATAATTGTATAATTATTATATTTTTCTACTTCAATTTATTTATATCACTTTTTTGGTGTCATCATTCCATAGTCTTATATATACTACTAAAGAAGTTTAGATTCTTAATAGCTTAGGGACTAAGCTCGTTTCCAAAAAACTCCGCGTCGCTTCCGCAGGGTCTAATGAACCTGTGGAACATGGGTACACGCAGACACTTTTTGTCTAAGATGTCATTCTAAATTAAATAATTTACTGTAATTGTATATGTAATATTTTCGTTACATATCCATCGTTAAAGAGGCTTGGCAGTGTTATATAATTGTCAATTTAAAATATACTTCTTCCCTTACCACTAGAGGACACAACATGTCCACTAACTCTCAGCAACCCCCCCTTCCTCATAGGCAAATAAATCGCATCTTTTGCGTCTATTATCTTGTATCTCTTTGGTGAAGAATGTAATGATACATTATCTAATTGAAAATTAACTGGAACTTTGACTTCCCATCGAATGTCCAGCACATTGGTTCAACTATTGCCGTCGTCTGGCCTCCTGCAGTGACTGCGACGTCAAGAGAGATTACTACGCCGGGAAAGGACCTCAATCAGTGCTTTGAACCCAAAATTTTAACGTCTTACATTTAATAAACGCGACATTGCGGGAAATTGTATTTAACAAAATGTAACATTACGTTACAAGTGAATAACCAACGAAGGCTATAGAAAATCTCTAATACCGATACAGCTACATCTGAACTAGAAAAGGTCAGTTTTTCCTGCCAAATGTGCATAATTGTCATGTACCAGTAGGAAACCATTAAACCTTACTCTGTCTGTTCCATCTAGTACAGTGGTCGGCAACTTTGTCATCCAAAAGGGCCAAATATAGAAAATACATATTAGAAATTTATTAAGAGCCTTTTTTTACATATGCTATTGTAGCAGCACCGCGCTTATCTAAAACAGCGCGCAATACTCTGTCTTGCTTACTCATTCAATATTTATTTACCTCTTTACCTTAGCTTCTATTCATATAAAATTGTTTCATATAATTTAATAATCACATTTTGCCAAATAAACACGGAATCCTGGATCTGACTTTTATTGGAATCCTGCCACCAAGAACACCTCCGAGGAACTCCTAAATCTCTAAACTTTGCTTTAGTAGGAGACACTACGGAAATAATTATGAATAATAAGTAATATTCTGTCCCTGGACTAAACAAGAAGAGCCGTAGCCGAGGAGTCAGAGCCGCGGGTTGCCGACCACTGATCTAGTGCAATGTAGAATAATGAGACGTTGTGGGCTGTTATTTAAAACCGATGCGAGGCCACCCAGGACGAGGTTGAGTTACTCGGTGCTGCTCTACAACATTTTGTTATAGACCTGGCTTTCCTTACTTCCTGTTTGTGTCTAAATAAGCATTTAGTCTATCGGTTCATAGTCCATATCCCCACAATACTCCGCCAAAAAGTCCAGGAATAGGGTGAATTTTCCTGTAGACGATCTGGACCAACGTGATGACACAGACTTCATACAGTTGGAGAGGTTTTCCAAAATGGCCTGTAAGAGAGTACTTTTGTTATGATTGGCTACAATACCGAAGTAACCCTGGCTCCAGGTCACCCGACGCCATCTTATCTTCATACTGATATTCACACAACGCCATCTATTCCCTACGTGGTGGGGCCCCATCTGGATGGCGATCACGCTTAGTCTTAAGTATGCCGCAATAATAACTTTGTGTTGATCTGGCATTAGTGACCCAAGTTCTTGTACCCTTATGGGAAAGCAGCATGTTCGCGATGCCACTGGCGTCGCAAACACTCATAGGCGACAGTAACTGCTAAATTCTAAGTGGGTCTTCAACCTGTTTGCTGTCCTACAGCAATAAAAAAAATAGTACTAGACAACTGATATACTTATATACTTTTCTTTTGATGGTCAATTTAATATGAAGCAGTTACTGTCGCGTATGGTTGTTTAGGATGCCATAGGCACTGCTAACATGGTGCTGTCCACGTAGGGAAACTGGAACTACTTATGTCGGAACACAGCACAAGGTTATGGCGGCTTATTTGGAGACCAGGGGTGGTAGCCATCACGACGGACTTAAACAGCTACAGGGGTGAGAGTATTCTTACTCCGCCCAGGGACGGACATACATAACATTATTACATTATAATCACCAAATGCGGAACAGGAATCGAACCCTTGACTTCCTCAAGTTGGGTATTTAAGGATAAAATTTATTTCTTTCAAACAGTATATATATAGTACATCAGTAATCAAGTACCCATAGCACAAGTGCTATGCTACTTTACTTTGGGAGTAGATGTTGTGTAAAATGTAAAAAAAACTCACCTGTGGCCAATCCTGTCTGTACACAGCCAAACATTGTTCAGTCAAAGAATCTTCACTTAAATAATCATTTTTCAATAAAAACACTAGCACCGAAGCCATCGCTTCCCACACATCACTCTGCCCACATCCTAAAGAACTTAACAACATTATATTCCTGGGACACAAAATTCTTTCAAAATACTCTAAGTTTTCACCATTACCCTCATCAACACAACCTTGAGTGATTGAATGAGATTCCAATGTGATTGATTTGTTCTCCGATGTGATTGCTTGAGACTCTTTCATTATCTTACTTTCTGATGTGTTTGATGGATCCATCACTATTGACTTTGTTTCTGATGTTATCAAATGTGATTCTGGTGTTATTGATATAATTTCTGTGATTGATTGAGATTCTACGAATAGATCAGATATATCAGATCGTGTATTGGCACTCAGCGATTTGATTATCATTGAATCTGGTGTCACTGGTTCTATTGGAGTTATCGAAGTTGATATTACTTCCGTTTTCACTGATATAGGTTTCATTTCCGGTGTAATATATTCAGTTTCAACAGTTTCAACATTATTATTAACATTCGTCATATTTAGCTCTAAGTTATTTTCTTCATCTATACCAATGGTAACCGGGTCAACCACGTTAGTCTCCACGGTACCAGAGTGAACAATCACATTATTTTTATTCTCATTGATGTTCTCATCATCGGATACGGGTGTTATGATTCTGTCTTCATCATCGAAGTTCCTGAATTCCGGTGATAATTCTGTTCTTCTTTCTGGTAAAGTCAGCTCTGGTGGTGGTGACTTCTTTCTATCCGGACAACAGTTATTCCATATTTGATGCAGCTTCATTAGAAATGCCTCAGTAATTTCTTTAGGCTGCTTGCTTGCTGTAAACAAATTAATATACTGTAATAAGAATTAATAATAATTTATTTGTAAGTACGGACTGAGATTGCACCGTACACAAATGAGAAAGATAGCTGGAGAGCTTTAGACTGTATGAGAGAGGAGGGGGGAGGAGCGGTAGTTAGAGATACGCGATACGTTGCAGTGGGCAAATAAATTCGCACTGACCTAGATTCCACCACCCCTTCCCGGCTCGGTCAAGGTCAGCCCGCGCTTTTACCATTTACCTCACCGAAAGTGAGGGTAGATAACAAGAATCAGGAGGCGGGATTTCAAATACCCTTTATGCAAGGATCGAATAGTATCTTTTTATAAAATAAAGATATGTAAATATTAATAAATGTAAATAATTTGAAAAGAAAATAAATAAAGAAAAATAACAAATATATTGAAACATTTCACTCAACACCATCTAGTACCAAAGTGAAGTAGCATAGCACTTGTGTTATGAGTACTAGACAACTGATAAACTACACATATACTTTTTGTAAATAAATACATATTATACATAAACTGTTAGAATGTATGGTATCAAAATAAAATTAATATTTTGCGTTGCACCTCTAGTTTAGCTACTACCGCCATCTACTGAGTAAGAATGTAACTATCTCGAATATTTACATAGACATATTATATGATCATTGTTCTTTAAAAAAAAATATGAGGCAGTCTGTTGCGTAGATTCAACGAGTTTTAATATAAGCACCCAAACGCGGGACGGAAATCGAACTCGTGACATCCGCAAGCGTACGGAAGTCGTCAAAAAAGTAGGAATTGATACAACGCCATCTCTTCTCAAAGTTAGTAAAGTTATATTCTTACCGTATACAACACACAAATCGACGGTAAGTTGCAATATTGTCCGTTGTGTAGGGGGCCGGCTGAACAAATTGTTCGATGCGCACGCGGCCGCGCTGTTCGATAACAATGTCGCCATATCCATAATTTTTTCGTTATCCATAAGTAAACAGATTTGTTCCTACAAAAAAAAAATAGCAAAATATTATATTTGTGATTTTTGAGCTGGGGTTCACTAAGATTTTGGAAACCAAGTTAACTTCACCCGATCTAATAAAAAAAAAAACTGTTTTATTACTATAGATTTTTGCTGCTTTCGGTATTGAGGTTCAGGGGCCAGGGGACGTGTGGTACACAAGGTTTTGTCGAGACGTGTGTGAACACGCTATATAGAGGTCTTGAGGGACCAAAATGCTGGATTATATTTAGGGCTAAGAGTTAGTGTTGCCATCCAACGCGGTGATGCAGGCCAGCGTTTGGGGTAATTTGTCGGAAGCGATGTAGAATCGATATATTATTTATAACTTTTTATTTTTTACTAGTATAGTGTATTTTTATATATATACTCTATCCACTTTACCAAAAAATAAAATGTAAACAAACAAACCAATGTTTCTCAAACAAAGCTAGAATAAAAACAATATGGCGGGTATAATCCGACCGTAATAATAAAACACTCCTTCCAATCGACAATAGTACGTTGAACAGTACACTTATAATTACCAGCATATAAAACCAGTAAGAGATTTGGAAACATTGTCTTTTTAGTTTCTTTATAATGTAAGTTAGTTATTACAATTAATGTTGTAAATATGTAAATTTTATACGCATTAATAATCATTCATAATTATAAAAATAAAATTATTTTATGTATTTCTTTTTCTAAAAGTAAGGAATAGTAATATAAAAAAATAAGAATATAGGAGATATTTCTAATAAATAAATAAAAGTTGCTATGATAATTTTTATATCACGTTGATTATTGTAAAACCGACATACAAAAAACACTTTTAACGATTTGTTTACATTTTATTTTTTGGTAAAACGGATAGGGTATAAGTTTATTAAGTGTTATGTTAAAATAGAGATAATAATTCTTTTATATAGCTGAAGAACAGTAGACAGGCTGGCGGTCCACTTAATGGTAAACAGTTACCGTCGCTTATAGATGTTTACGGAGCTAAGGGCGCCGAAAACACGCTGCTCTCCCATAAGGGTACACGAACCTGGGTCACTAATGACAGAACACAATACAAGGTTATTATGGCGGCATATTATAAACCAAGTATGTATGTAATGCAGCTAGGGTTGTTCTGTAGCCTTGGGGCTGTCCATTAATCACGTGAGGCTCGAAGGGGGGGGGGGTCTGTAAAAAATCACGAAAAATCACTAGGGGAGGGGGGGGGGGGAATAATATGTCACGTGTATTTATTTTTTCGTCAAACGCGTACAAAATCGAATTTAGCACTGTGCCAATAACTGACTTGCAAGATGCTTATCCAGTTACTGGTGTTGAAGAAAGTATTGCTAATCCGTGGTCCGAGGATACTGTACATTAAATTATGTTCATGTATTAGTATACAAAGTTTTTCGCATTTCTTTCATTATTTTTATGTCAGTCAAAAACAACCTGCAACCTTTCTGTCTACCTCTAAACGTTTTTATTGTAGTCTTAAATTTTCTATAATAACATTAGATGATACTTAAAATTAAGATCCTTTGTAGGTACTAAAAAATACACGTGATATATGGGGAGGAGGGGGTGGGGTAATCTTAAACCTCACCGTGTATCACCAAAGGGGAGGGGGGGGGGGGGGGTAAAAATGCCAAAAAAAACCTCACGTAAAAGGGGGCCGTCCATTAAGGACGGCCCTCTTTTACGACGGGCCGGTACCTCGGCCGCGTTGGTTAGTATTATTAATCCGCCCCTGCACGAAGAAAATGTGTCCGTTGTACTCCAGCTATAAAGAAATTACCTTCAATTGTATAATACACAGCGCCGGACTGGCGTGAACCCTCTCAAAATGGCTGGCCGATGACGTCATTTCCTCTAAATCAATGCTATTTTTTATCTGTGGAGTCGTCACATAACCTATCGCTAGGTAAGTGTTCATTTCCGCCTCTATGTCTTTGCAAAGTATTGCTGAAAAAAAAAACAAAAAACCTTATTTTCTTCTCTTCCAGCCGTCTAGAATCTGAGTGTTAGATGTATTTATTTAAAAAATAAAAGTATATACGTTGTATATCATATATCGGACTAATCTGCATATATTTCTAACTGATTTTTGCAAATTACGGAAGAGATACGATTTTTACAGATTTTTAGTAATGTAATTCTCTAATTGTTCCGTACAACTATGTGTACGATAAAGGCGGATGTGTTGGCTTTGTCAATTAATACAATGTGTGGTCATATTACTATTATTATATTTATGCTATAAATGTCACTCCGTGGGTCTAGCGGAAGACCAGCGTTGGTTTTATACAAAACCAGCATATGCTGAGCTAGGACCCATTTAGGACTTCATCAACTATTTTATTTTATGTCTAAATTTAACATTTACGTATTTTGTATAATAATATGTGTCCTAAATAAAAATATTCTATATTCTATTCTATATTCTATATCAGTTGTTTAGTATCTATAAGACAAGCGCTCGGCTATTTTGGGACCAGATGGCGCTGTGTCACTAGTTAAATGGCCTATCACCGCCATAATATATAATTTAAAAACACATAACACATGTTTTTATTTTTTTGGCATATGTCAAACCCGTCAAAATCATAAAAATTCTAGTGGAAATTTATTATGATATTTACAAAAGAAAAAGAAGTAAAATCTAAATAAAAATGGCGTGCTTTTACCCTGAAGACCGTGAGCAATTTGCAGTATATCCGATGTTATAGTGGCTCCTTGTCCATCCTGGATGGATGGCCGTCACCTCCTTCTGCGAGGCAGTCATGTCCGCAAAGGAGGCGGCAGAGCGGGAGCGCGAGTCGACCACCACACTCCCCTACCGCCAACGCAGGCCACGTCGGCGGCGCCGGAGGGCAACTAACGACCTCCGGCCGCCGTAAAATGCGGCCGCGGGAGGCCCCTCGCGCGAGGACCCGCCGCCCGCACTATTGCCGCAAGGGTGAGGGCTGGGTGCCGTTCCGCGGCCCCCCTCAACTCCTAGAGTTATTACAGGAGAGCGCCAGGGGGACGAAAGCCTGACCCTCTGGTGTTAATACTTTAGAAGGGGCCTACCTTAAGACAAAGGGCGGGCTGGCGCCGGCCCGGGCCACGAGATCGGCAGGCCATATATCCGTAAGCCCGGGCGTAGGCGATAGGAGAATAGCGGAGTTTTTAGTGGGCAGTCGGATGGTCGAACATCTTTCCCAGAGTCCCACATATCCCTCGGTCCCCCTGGGCCGGGGGAACCCGTCAAGAGAGGTTTTTCCCCGAGACAAAAAAAAGCTCCTTGTCCTACAACGTGGTCTGAAGATCCATCTATGTGCTATCCCAGCTTGCCACGATGTTCTTCGTCGAAGGTTATGAATTGTTGTGAAAGAAGCCGCGAGTTTCAAGGCCTCTAACTTGCCAAGAGGAAGATTGCTCTGAGCCATGACCAAAATATATGAAGATGGATGCATTGTGCGCAAGCTACTTGTGTCTGCATTCAAGCACAACGGAATGCAGGACCAAGAGCTTTCGAAGACGCTCGGCTTAGTTGTCGAATGTAAATTGTGCACGGACCCCGTAAAAGTTTGCGACGCGGCAAAAGTGCCACCCTGCACACCCAGACCGACACTCGGATGTTGTTTACTCAACAAGAAACCAATAAGTGTCGCTTGAGGAAATATTAGATGATTGACAACGAAATTTCATGTCCTACTTTCAATGTGAAACGAGAAAAATAATTTAAATAAAAAGGATTACAGATTTTCCCCAAAAAGGGGTTAAGGCGGCCGGTTGTAAAAACTAAGCCACAACTATTACAACATGTAACAACCGCTGTTCGAGAAGCTTAGAACCGGACGAAGTGGAAACCGCTTACAAGACAGGCCACGACATTGAGTAATGAAGAATTCGATCAAGAAGTGAGCGCGTAACCAAAAAATTTTACTTTCATATTTTTTTCTAAACGCGGCAAAAGAAGTATAACTTTAAAAATAAGTATACATACCTGTAGTATTCCAGTTATCATTGAACCACTTGGCCAGTCTGTTCCTGGCGCCCCTGGCAGCTAGCGCGTGGAGCGGCACCGGGGCGGTGGGGAGCAACGCGGTCAAGGCGGTAGTAGCTCGGGAGGTCACGGAGGCGCTGCAAACGGCTAGCGCCTCAGCGCGTAGCTTGTCTAGCTGTTCTGCATAGAGCGCTCGGAGGGTGGTGAGGAGGGATTCCTGGCAAAGAAAGTTCGTCGTCAGATAAAACAGTTCCGGTGTCAACCTCACCTGCACACCCGGCTAAATAACGGAGGAGCTTCTGGCGACTTTCCATTAAGGGTTTTTGAGGTCAGACTGCAGTAGCTTCCCTAAGAGCCAAATCAATGAAGAGAAGAAAAATATTATGGACTGCAGACTCCGGACACGGAAGCGAACGGTTGGGATGCAACCGGTATATACAGGGTGACTTTACCTCACCCGTCCAAATTTTTTTTACGCACTAAGCATCATTTATGGAACCCATTTTTGCAAAAAAAATTGTATGTAAAATTTTCAAAATAAAATATTTCATCCCAAGGAAAATGTTTAGTAACTTGGTTGCTCATTCAATCGTGAAATAATCATATGTTCCAAGGTTCGTACATTGACCTTTATTACCTAACTCCTCCTCGGTATTGTAAACGAGAAGAAATGTACCTTAAGTACGTGTACAAAGAGTCGAGACTGTGTTGCCCGCCGTGCGGGACACGTGTCAACACGTCTTCGTAAGAATGCGCTAGGGTTGTACCTATGATGATTATTGTAATAAAACGAATGTTGCGATTCAACCATATTTTTTATTATTCAATCAAATGTTTAAGTTTTATCCGTGCAGGGGCGCGGAAAGAATACTAACCTCTGTGGCCGGGGGCGGCCTGTCGTAAAAGGCGACAAAACAACCCACCCTAGCTACGTGGTAGGGTCTCAAGCCCATCTGGATGGCGACCACCTTTGGTCTTAAGTATGCCGCCATAATAACCTTGTGTTGTGTTCCGGCATTAGTGACCCAAGTTTTTTAGTGGGTACATCTTTCCCGGAGTCCCACATATTCCTCGGTCACCCCGGGCCGGGGAACCCGTCAAGAGAGGTTTTTCCCTGAGACCAAAAAAAAAAAGAAAATGGTGCTACCAGGCCGATTCATTAAGACGTTGTCAAAATTATTTAAAAATACTTTTTCTAAACATTTCAGGTGGGACTTTTAGCCCACCATAAAAAGATGAATCTTTATTATAGGCTTTAAAATGAGTGTACAGTGTAGTTTCGTCAACATTCGGTTTCTACTGTAACAAATCATTGAAGCTAGTGAAGTTATGTTTTTTACTATGTACATTTATAAATAAATACCCTGATTTATTTTTTAGTTTGGCAGCCCTATGTCGGTTGTAGCGTAGCGGCGTGTGTGTGCGGGGAATTACGGCGTGCGAAATACGGCTGCCGCCGCTGCCGTAAATAATTAATTAATAATCAGTCGGCCGCGTGCTGTCGCGTTGGTGCATTGTGTTTAGCGTTCGTTCACTCGCGACGTCGACAGTGCAAAAATACGGAATACGGTAATCGTTCGGTCGGTCGTGGTGGTCCCGTCCCATGATCGCCTCGATCACCGGATTTAACACCATTGGACTTTTATTTGTGGGGTGAAATTAAAAGACACGTGTATGTGGAAGAGGTCCAAAGCCTCGCGAACTTAAAAACTAAAATAGTGCGAGCGTTTGAAGATGTGCGTAATGACACTCTAGTGCTTAGAAAGGTAAAGGAAAATGTTCAAAAACGAGCTAGACTTTGCTTAGAGACAAACGGACTGCATTTTGAACATTTATTAAAATACGTGTAAAGCAGTAATGGTAAGTTAACCTCTAATTGATTTTTTACTAATTATTGTACATATCACTAAAGATTTACGTAATTTTTTGCTTATTACAAACGCGCCCTTTAACTGAAATTTTTGTATTTTATATTTTTTGTATTTTTGTACCGATGGAGAGGTCATTGACACTTGTCAACTGTAGGTGTCAAGTATAAATTGCGAGTTCTTGTGATAACTTTGTGATGCTGATTACTCAACATTTTTGTACTATGTGATACTAAACTAAAATACATGTTTCTCATAACTTTTACTAAAGATTCTTCTGTGTGAATTTGGACGGGTGAGGCAAAGTCAACCTGTATATAACGCTAAGTTGATGAAGTTCGTTGTCAAATCACTTTGTCATTACTGGCATCACTAGCAACTTATATGTACAAAAGTGCGGTGGGAGGTAACATGCGGAGGCCCGCCCCTTTGTTGGTATTGGTGTCAAAACGGTTTCTCAACATTTCGGTGACGCTCACAGTTTTCACTTAAACATTGTACACTACAAATTGAAAATGATACCTTTTTTATTCTTCCAAATTTATGAAATAATAAAAATAAACACAAAATAAGATAAACGCTACTCATAGATAATATTATCTAAATGACGTATTGATAAAACTACTAATCTATGCGACTATATTTATTTATCGGACTTTAATATTATAATTTTTTATCCGTGCAGGGCGGAGATAGAATACTGACCTCTGCGGCCAGGGTCGGCCTGTCGTAAAAAGCGGCAAAACAACCCACCCTAACTACGTGGTAATGCCCCAAGCCCGTCTGGATGGTGTACACCTTTGGTCTTAAGTGAGCCACCGTAATAACTTTGTGCTGTGTTCCGGCATTAGTGACCCAAGTACATATACCCTTATGGAATAGTAGCATGTTCACGATGCTACTGGCGTTGCAAACGCCCGTAGGCGACGGTAGCTACTTAATTCTAAGTGGGTCGTCAGCCTGTCTGTTGTCCTACGGCATATTTATAATTTTACGAATTTAAATAATTATTTCCTAGGATACTTGTATATTCTAAATTTGTATGACGAAAAATGCCGTCATGCCCGTTTGACAGGCAGTCAGTCTGCTGCCTCTTACAGCAATAAAAAGAACTTACCCTATCCGCAGTGTGATTCTTGATCATCTTTTTCGCGGCCTGAGTGGCCCGTTCCCTAGCTTCGGTCAACTGGTTGGCAGTGAGCTCCTTGATAGCAGCCGACGTGACCCTCTCAATAACCAGCTCTAAAACACGTCGAGTCGAAGACGGTTGGGATTTGAGCAGCTCCTCTTCTAGACGGGTCTAGAACACGGCAGTAGTGAAACTTCAGAAAATTTGATTACATTTCATATATTAGTGTATAAAAACTACAGAAGCCCGAAAAAAGAGACGAAGAACATAGGAAACACTGTATACTTGTATTTTATCACATTCTCTCGCAGGCTAAATCCTATTTGTGCATAAGTTTGTCTCTTTTTGGTGTCGTTTCTTCGTTTCGTTGAATATTCAACTCACAACGGTGCTCGAGAAATTCAGTTCAAAACAAACAAACCCTCTGATACAAAAATACATAAATAAAAAAGTATAATTCTAAACGGGATCCAGACACATGATGCTAGCTAACTAAGACCAGCGCTGTTCTTCCGCCTAGACCATTTTAGTGAATTTACGGACGACTAAGGGAACTGTTATTCCGGTCCCTGCTTCCCAGGCATGCTGACATTTCACATCTCTAGTCACAACATCCAGCATTCCTCAAATCCATATAAAAAAATTCTCGCCTTTAACTTCATATATTCTATTTTCTACGTGGTAGGGCCCCAAGCCCACGTGGATGGCGACCACCTGGTCTTAAGTATGCCGCCATAATAACCTCGTGTTGTGTTCCAGCATTAGTGACCCAAGTTCCTGTACCCTTATGGGACAGCACCGTGTTCGTGATACCACTGGCGTTGCAAATATCTATAGGCGATGGTAACTGCTAAGTTCTAAGTGGGCCGTCAGCCTGTCTGCTGTCCTACAGCAATAGTTCTTTCTATGCCCCTGCACGGATATAACTCTAGTTTTCACGTACTAATCATATCATCAATCAATAAATAATTAATCATGTTTTGCAAACAGAAAGATAAAAAATAATAATTTGTTTCGCATCTCTTTATTAATAGACAGATATTGACGTGATGAAAACCTACGCCCCGCCCCCTGCTACCAGTATTTTGAGGACAACCCCCCCCCCCCCCCCCCTCGAACAATATAGTCCCCAAACTATTCTATAAACGTCAAAACTATTTCATATTTAGCTACCTAGGTAGACACCTGAATCATTGAGATATTTTAAAGACTGATACACCGCCGGCGAAGTGGCGGTACCGCCCGGACGTTCGTCTAGCTAGGACGATAGCCTGTCTCTGCATTTATACTGACTAAACCTTGGTCTATCCAGAGCCATGCATTAGTTCGCCACGTGGTAAACTTTTGGATATTTGTTTGCGACACCTTTAACATACGCACCCAAACATAACCAAACGGATCATACAAATATTTGCTTACGTGGAAATCTAACCTACTGAATCCAACGGTATTAAATAGAGGCACGGGGAAATATAACCCCCAGGCTTCCGTCAGTAGAGGAACACTGGTATGGTTTTTATTGCGACAGGTTGACGGCTCATTTAATAGTAAGTATGTGAGCTACACGCTGCCGTTCGCGTAGGGGAACTGGCACCTGGACCTGGCACGGGTGACTATACCGGAACATAATGGTTATGGCGACATAATTAGAGACCAGGGATGGTTGTTATCCAGTTGGGTTTTCAGCTCCATCACCTAGCTTAGTTAAAATAACCCTTATTTTGTCGCCTTTACGATAGGACCCCGGCCGCAGGCGTCATAATTCTTACTCCAACGATGTGCGTCACCATGTCAATTATAGGGGCGCTTTGCATTGAACTCCTAGTAAATAAAAAACAAAATGCAAGTAACTCACCTGTAACTCTCTTTCCTTACTCCGTAACCTATCCTGAGGGTTGACGTTCAAACTGACGGGCGTTATATGTCGATACGAAACCTCCTTCTGCTCCTGCGAAACCTTACACGTCGACAGCAACACGTTCACATCCCTCAAACAAGGGCACAATTCAAAAATAGTTGATTCATCGACTAAATCGCAACAATCGATACACATATCCGAATAATCGTTACAATTTAATCGATTATCGTAAAACATCTCTTGAGGGAAGTGCGGTAGATCGAATAACCAGCCGAGTATCGATTTTAAATATATCCGTGTATTCTTTTTGATGTAGTCGAGTTTTAGTCGATTTTGGTATATATTGAATAATCGTTTCATGAGATCTTGGTAATATTTTATCCGTAAACTAGCATAGTCTAGCATTGATAGATAGTGAGCAAGCCAAGGTAAAGTTATTGAAATTCTACCATTCTCTATTGCATTGTCCAACAATCCTTTCAAGTCTATGGTTGGTTGGCTCTGAAAAAAAAAATACATAGCAACAATTAAACTCAAATTTATATTTATAACAAGCTTTAATAATGGGTTGTCTATATCAACGTCAAACGCAAAAGATTATGGAGTAAAAAGACGAATCGGCTCAAAGCACTTTCAAAGCCAATATTCATCAAAAAAAGGTTATGCTGTGTGGAAGGATTTCAAAGAAATCTTTTTGAAGTTTATTCCTTAAGAATTGATTTTCATATATAAGGCGCCCCGTATGAGAAAAATGTGAGAGTAAAATCTACTAATGAATGACCTCGTTACGTTTTTGGTGCGCAAGGCAAAAATTACTTTATTTGTTACAACTTAAGGTTGATTTCACATTAAATGTTGTTTAACATATGTCTTTTCATTTGTAAGTGACAAGAGTAATTTATTGCTTTGCTCATTTTATATGACGAATGATCGTAAGTATTAGATAATGTTCTTTTTTAACTTTTACCGGACAACACAATGTTTGATTCACTCAAACAGAAAAAGCAAGAATTATCAACAGAAACGGTGTAGCCGTTACCAAGATAATGCGAGACCTCATAAAGTTTGTTAACTCGCCAAAAGCTTTTCCAGCTTGAATGGGATGTACTGCCACACCCACCATATTCTCCAGATCTGGCACCTTCGGATAATTATTTGTACCGATATCTACAAATTTTTTTGAGACGGTAAATCCTTCATTTCAAATGAGGAGGTCATAAGTCACGCGTCGTCAAATGATGAATGAACAATATATCGACGGTCCCTACGTACATAAAGACATGTCAAAAATTGATTTTTTTTTTAATTGCTTATTAGCTTTAGATTATCCATATGCACATACCTATATAAGATTTTTTTTAAATGTTATGTATTTCACTTCATTTACAAATCGCATATGAGAACATGTATTATATTAACAACAAATAAGTGCCGTAGATGCGGATATCTATACGTGTCGTTTTGTACGGTGTTTTAAAATGCGCGTCAATCGGTGCAAACGCGGTCTTGTCTTATTTAACGTCATTCACGGGGAATTACCCAATAAAACGTGTCGATGCTTGTTCGCGTAGTGAAATATACAAAATCGATAGAAATATTTTTATTGTTTTTCTAACCTACAATAATAGGATATCAGTGTAAAAGCGGTCATATCAGACATATCCGCTTATACTATGAAATATCATTATTTCACAAATAATTATAATAAATTGCATGCTTCTATAAAATATGATTTTCCTAAATAATTATCACAAAGAAAATAAAGGTTTTATTGTTATCGAAGTATGTGAAGTCATTTCCTACATGTTTGTATATACGTGTAACTATTAAATTGATATATGGATTTGTTCTCATCTACGTTTATTGCTGTTTAATAAACATGTTAATTTTTTTAGAGGCACGTTATTGTACCGTTAAAGATATTTCAATAGGTCTTGGGGATCGGCCTTTGGATGTTTCTAACGACGAAAGACAAGCTGTCGAACACATAGTGATGGAGAGCAAAATCTTACATCAGTTAATATACTATCGCAGTGATTTAAATTATATAATCGATACGGTAGGTGAAATTTCGAATGATGGAATTGAAAATTACTATCTTAACACGCCAATTTGTGAAAATTATATTAACGAAGAATCTTTGGTTTCAACACCAATGCCAAATGCATGCATGTCCTTTGGGAACACTATAAATAAATGTAACTATTTAAGCGAAAGTGCTATTAACCGATCTGATGAATGAAATGTCTGATTCATCAATACCGCACCAACGAAAAAAAAGCGTCAGTAAGTGAAAAAAGCTATAACAAGGAACTAAAATTACTAACAAATCTAACTGGCTAGATGAAAAAAGAAAGGTGCTTGTCAATTTAGGTGACGCTCATACATAACGATCTGGAAAACAGCAAATGGCAAAAATAAAGGGTCCACGTCAATCTAACTGTCGATTAAAATGATAAAAATACGGGTATTTACTACGGGTACTAAAGATATGAGGGGCTTTCATCCAAATCATCCAACTATTATAAACGCGGCAATGAAAGAAAATGTAATTCAACATGTAAAATGTTTTGCGCCAATAGAAAGTCATTATACGCTCAAATAAACAGAATTTAGATTGAGAATTGACTTTTAAAAAAATGTACCACCTGTACACTGTGTGGTGTAAAGAGCGGAATATATAACTGAAAATATAGTAACTTCTGTAAGACAATACAAAGATATTGTTAACAAAGAACTAAATATAGCTTTTCACATACCTAAAAAAGACAAATGCGACCTATGTCACGCAATGAAAAACAACACCTCGCCAACCAATGATGATAAACTGAAGCATAATGCATAAAAGCATGGATAACAAAAAATTTGTAAGGGAATTGAAAAACGTTGATAAAATTGAAGCTCAATCGAATCCTTATAATATTTTCACAACGATGTTTGATTTCCAAAAAATAAATAATACTCCACATGGCGATATTAGTGTGCTGTATTACAAAAGAAAATTATCAGTATATAATTTGACCGTTTTCGATGCTGAATTAAAGGAAGCTACGTGTTACATGTGGGATGAAACAGTTGCTCAACGTGGCGCCAATGAAGTGCCTAGTTGTTTGGTTTCTTTCGTTAGCAATAAGATTAAAGCTGGCGTCAAAGATTTTAGATTACGGTCAGGCAACTGTGCCGGTCAGAATCGCAATCGCATTGTTATTTTTATGTTCTTGTATGTAAGCAAAACATTTAAGTTAGATGTGTGCCATCGATTCTTGGAAAAAGGCCATACTTAAAACGAAGCAGATAGCGTTCATGCATTAATAGAGCGAACAGCAAAAAATATACTTATTTACACACCAAATGAGTGGTACACACTGGTTCGCTGGGCGAAACAGAATAGTCCACCTTACACAGTTGTAGAAGTGAATCAAGTCTTAGTTTTGGATTTTAAAGCCTGGCTACATACTAAATACTGGATAAAGTATAGAAATTCAGAGAAAATTTTTTGGAATAAAATAAGAGAAGTAAAAGTGTAAGGGAATAAATAATCCAGATATCATTGAATTTAAGTACTTACGATTTTGTTGAAGAAGAATATAGAAAGCTGAAACGTGGCAATAATTTGAAATTGACTAGAAGGACGAAAAAGAAAGAACAAGAGCTAATACTAGAGAAGGTGTACAATGATCCTATTCCGATCTTTGAAGTTAAATATAGAGACTTGATTAGTTTATGCGATACAATGATTATCCCAAAAAAGTATCATGATTTCTATAATAACCTTAAGCATAGTAAGGAAGAACAGGGTGATGACGACGAAGATTCTTAAATTTATCTATACTTACTTTTTTCTACAAATTTTATTTTGTTATTTAACATAAGAAAACTTTAATAGTAATAACATGAATCAGTCTGAATAAAGCTGTGATGATTATTAAATATTACCAATTAAGTAGATACCTACTTAAATAAAGCTGCGATGATGATTAAATTACCAATTAGGTAGATAGATCTAATAATTTCATGTGCTGAGGCACATCCTTAAATAAAAGTTGATAATTATTAATCTGAGACAATTGTGATTTTAATGTTTAGTTCCTATTTTAATGAGAATACAAGTACCTATTCTTAAGATGCTAAGAAGACTTACTTAACAATAAATAATTTCAATTATTAACCTGGTTTAATTAGTAAAACACAATCTCGATAATTTTATTTATGGACATGTCTTTGTTTACTTTATAAAAAATATAGTCCTAACCTGAGTGGATGCAACCGTGTATAAAGCGATATGTCTTAATTGTTTTATTTTTTATGTACATGGGTGGCGATCTTTGGATATATAACGTATTTCTTTGAAAACATTAACATAATTCTATGTTTTCATAAAACAATTTATTTAAATTCTATGTCAAACACTGTTTTCTTCTCTCCTGCGTATAAAAAGGTATCATAGACATGTCTGACATGCTTTTATTTTAACATCAGCGAAAAAACAGTTATCTATCGGTTTTTCCAAGAAAATATAAAAATAGAAAATGGGTATAAATACCATTAAAAAGGTCCTAAAGTTAATAAAACATTATAGAAACAAAATATTTATAATTGTACATAGAATTATTTCTAGAGCGGTTTGAACATAAATTACGCTCTCCTGAAAACCTCGATTTTGACATGTCTTTATGTACGTAGGGACCGTCGATATAATTAAATTAAATATTTATCACCTATACAAAAATGTTCTTGAAATTGCTTTCCGATCAACCCAATAGATAACAAACCGGGACGTAAGAGCCCCCACCAACACATTGGTCTTCTTATTCCTGCCCTTATCCCAAACTATGTGCTGGAGGCGCATGCACCGAATACCCTGGACAGCTTTCCGAACCAAAGTGTCCATTCTCCAGCAACTAAAGATAAGGACGAGGCTTTCCACCATCTGTCTCAAGCGGATACTGGAGTACTTCGGCCACATTGCCCGAAAAGACAATGACAACTTGGAAAAGTTAGTCGTCACCGGTAAAGTCGAGGGCTGCCGATCGCGTGGCCGTAGTCCGACGCGTTGGTCGGATCAAGTTCGCACCACACTAGACACATCCGTCTACGAGGCACTACACGGCGCTGAGAACAGGAAGCGGTGGAAAACAACCATACGTGATAGACTGGAAGGTGTTGGTCACGATCCTCAGATATGAGGACTACGACTCGAGGAGGAGGATCCCAAACTATGTGAGGTCCAACATGTTCTCTCTTTCCAGTCTCCTCTATTAGCCGTCATCTGAACATTCATACCTTTTTAACCCGGGACATCTCACTGGTGGACGAGCAAGTCTGAATGAGACCAAAAGTTCATCCTACGCCCTTGTGGGGGCTTTAGGTGATTCTAACACTCCAGGTGTCTAAATGTGCCACCATAATAACCTTGTATTACGGCATATGTGAGCCAAATACAATTTCCCCTACGCGAACGACAGCGTGTTATCATGCTCTTTACGTTGCAAACATCCATAGACAATAGTAAAGGCTTGCTTTTAAGTGGATCGTCTGCCTGTCTGCTGTTCTACAGCAATAAAAAATAATAAAAAAAAAACTCTTACGTAATTCCTAGCTGCGATCTGATTTTCCAACACTTTGTCTTTAGGCGGCACGAATCGTTGATCTTTTTGCTCGTTCATTGCAATGTTTATATTGTTTTTGGGCATATCACTATTCTGTGTGTACGGTAGTGACGTTACGTAGCCGAGAAACTTCGATATCAGAGTCAATGTCTTCACGAGAGCTAAGTATTCTTTGGTTAAGTCAACGTTAGCTGAAAGAGAAATGTATTTTTTTTTTTATTGCGTAGGACAGCAGACAGGCTGACGGCCCGCTTAGGATTTAGCAGTTACCGTCGCCTATAGGTGTTTGCAATGCCAGTGGCATCGCGAACACGCTGCTGTCCCATAAGGGTACAGGAAATTGGGTCACTAATGCCGGAACACAACACAAGGTTATTATGGCGGCATACTTAAGACCAAAGGTGGTCGCCATCCAGACGGGCTTGAGGCCCTACCACGTAGCTAGGGTGGGTTGTTTTGCCGCCTTTTACGACAGGCCGACCCCGGCCACAGAGGTTAGTATTCTTTCTCCGCCCCTGCACGGATAAAAACGTACAGAAACGGTTGCCATCTTGAACTCAAAATAAGCTTCAGAGCGCTTATTTTATGCTTATTAGGCACTGAATTTACTAATTATATACTCATATTTTGTAAATTATTGTATTGTTGTAATTTTTATCCACGCAGGGGCGAAGAAAGCATACTGACCTCTGCGGCCGGGGTCGGCCTGTCGTAAAAGACGGCAAAACAACCCACCCTAGCTACATGGTAGGGCTCCAATCCCGTCTGGGTGGCAACCACCCTTGGTCTATAAATATGCTGCCATAATAATCTTGTGTTGTGTTCTGACATAAGTGACCAAAGTTTCTGTAACCCTACTGCTGCTGCCCCATAAGGGTACAGGAACTTGGGTCACTAATGCCGGAATACAATACAAGATTATTATTTCGGCATACTTAAAACTAAAGATGGTCGGAATCCAATCGGGCTTGGGGCCCTACTACGTAGCTAGGGTGGGTTGTTTTGTCGCCTTTTACGACAGGCCGACCCCGACCGCAGAAGTCAGTATTCTTTCTCCACCCCTGCACGGATAAAATTATTAATTGCACTCTCAGAGGAATTAATCTACCTACAAAATAAGAAAGTTACAAATTAGATGGATTTTTTTTTTTTTTTTTTTATTGCGTAGGACAGCAGACAGGCTGACAGCCCGCTTAGAATTTAGCAGTTACTGTCGCCTATAGGTGTTAGCAACACTAGTGGCATCGCGAACACGCTGCTGTCCCATAAGGGTACAGGAACTTGGGTCACTAATGCCGGAACACAACACAAGGTTATTATGGCGGCATACTTAAGACGAAAGGTGGTCGCCATCCAGACGGGCTTGAGACCCTACCACGTAGCTAAGGTGGGTTGTTTTGTCGCCTTTTACGACAGGCCGACCCCGGCCACAGAGGTTAGTATTCTTTCTCCGCCCCTGCACGGATAGAAATTATTACGCGAAGTCTTGAGCCAGAAAGAAAGAATAGCGTGGTGTTTATATATATATATATATATATATATATATATATATATATATATATATATATATATATATATATATATATATATATATATATATATATATATAATTTAACAATGATACAATGACGCCCAGCCTAATAATACTTTAATAGGAACGAATTCACTAAGTACTAAACAACAAAATAGGTTTATCATTCTTACTTTCCTACTATTTATTATCTTTATGGCACAGAAAAATCACAGATGTTTACTACAATATTCTTAAAATCTACCTAGTCAGGTCATAAGTATTGTCACACAGTAAAAACTTTTCTTTTAGAATGCTGGCCACAAAAAAGTTTATTGAATTCGAGTTTCGAATTGTTCATGAAAATAAAAAAGGTATACTTTTAGAATTTTACTCATTTTTAAATATGGAGTGGACGCTTAAAGAAGACCGTGTTGCAGTTATTGCGTTGCATCGTTGCGGTTACGCGCCAATTCAAATTTTTAACATACTGAAAAATTTGAATATAACCAAAAGATTCGTTTATCGTACCATCAAACGATACAATGAAGACTCTAGTGTAGATGACAGGTCAAGAAGTGGTCGCCCTCGGTCTGTTAGGACTCCAGCAGTGATAAAAGCTGTGAAGGCACGAATTCAAAGAAATCCCAAACGTAAGCAGAAACTGTTGGCCCTTCAGATGGGGTTAAGCAGAACCACGGTGAAAAGGGTGTTAAATGAAGACTTAGGGCTTCGGGCATATCGAAGAAAAACAGGACATCGTTTGAATGCTCGTCTAATGGACCTGAGACTGAAGAGATGCCGCGCTTTGTTGAAGCGGTACGCGGGAAAAAAATATCGGGAAATTCTTTTTTCGGATGAAAAAATGTTTACCGTAGAAGAGAGCCACAACAAACAAAATGATAAGGTGTACGCACACAGTAGTGAAGAAGCGAGCAACCGTATTCCGCGTGTCCAACGAGGTCATTTTCCATCCTCGCTCATGGTATGGTTGGGAGTTTCTTATTGGGGCTTAACAGAGGTACATTTTTGTGAGAAAGGTGTAAAAACGAATGCAGTTGTGTATCAAAATACAGTCCTGACGAACCTTGTGGAACCTGTTTCTCATACCATGTTCAATAACAGGCACTGGGTATTCCAACAAGATTCGGCGCCAGCTCATAGAGCGAAGAGCACACAAGACTGGCTGCCGGCGCGTGAAATCGACTTCATCCGGCACGAAGACTGGCCCTCCTCCAGTCCAGATTTGAATCCGTTAGATTACAAGATATGGCAACACTTGGAGGAAAAGGCGTGCTCAAAGCCTCATCCCAATTTGGAGTCACTCAAGACATCCTTGATTAAGGCAGCCGCCGATATTGACATGGACCTCGTTCGTGCTGCGATAGACAACTGGCCGCGCAGATTGAAGGCTTGTATTCAAAATCACGGAGGTCATTTTGAATAAACTTTAATGTCATAAGAATCTATGTTTTGTTAAGTTCATTTTGGTATATGAATGGTTACATAATTAATAAACTTGTTACAATTATTTTACATTAAACATGTGACAGAATTTATGACCTGACTAGGTATATTTACTTACAATTACTCCTGTCCTCTATGGGTATATGTGTAGAGTCCAACGCGACGATCTCAGTCGAGAAAGCGTCCCGCAAATGCACCCGAAACGATTCGTTTTCCGCATAATTTATAAATTCCCTGAAAAAAGAAATTATTGCACCATCATTGCACCCTGGACCTATTTGACCATATCTTGTTTGTTATGTTATTTATTAAAGGGAGAAAGTACAATTACACTTGTACTATGTCAGTCATTGATCTCAATTACCAAGGGGTGGTAATGATAGAATACCTTAATCATGGAGCCACTATTACGGGGACTTTATACGCAGGACAAATAACAAAGTTGCGTGAAGATACGCAAGCAACGACGTGGCAAACTCGCTAAAGTTATTTTGTTTTACGAAGATAACGCCCTCACGCACAGCTCCAGAATTGCGATGGCTGCCATTCAAGAATCTGGCATCGAATTGATGGAACATCCTCCATATTCACCGGACCTAGCTCCTAGTGATTTCTACCTATTTCCGCGGTTAAAGGAAGATGTCAGGGGGCGATAAATTTGAAAATGATGACGCAGTAGTCGCCGCGGTACACGATTTTTAAGGGATCAAGAAGAAGGTTTAAAAAAAAGGGAGTTATAGCTTTAGAAAAAAAATATATGAAGTGTATAAACCTGAAAGGTGACTACGTCGAAAAATAAAATAACATTTAATGAAAGATAATTACGTCATACTCATTATCACTTTTTATTGAACACTCCTAGTATATGGGAGTAATTGGCACGCCGCCTCCGCCGGGCCCCGGCAGGAGGGGTAGACCCAAAAAGTGCTGGCTTGACGTCGTGAAGGGTGATATGCGTATCAATGGACTTACTACCAGGGATGCTGAAGACCGTGCAAAGTGGATTAGAAACATTCGAAAAGCGAACCCCGGGCACCGAAGCGGAAGTTTAGGATGTAACCTAGATTTGACACAGTCATCATCAGATTATGATGATGACTGCGACTGCTATATACTGTGACAATACACAGTGCCATCTATGTATTTCCAAAGTAAGCAGCTGAGCCTTTTTGTTGTGGATACTATACAACTGATGTATTGCGTATATATTTTTCTTTTAATACACACACACAAGTGCACATGAACACACACTTCGAGACTTCCGTGCACTCATGCACCCCTATAGCTACACTACAGCCTGACACCCGGTGATACTGCACCCTGCTAAACGTCGTGTCACTAATGGAAGGCTTTCTTTTGGGCTTGGGGTCAAATTATGTAATAGAATAGAATATTTTTATTTAGGACACATATTATTATACAAAATACATAAATGTTAAATTTTGACATAAAATAAAATAGTTGATGAAGTCCTAAATGGGTCCTAGCTCAGCATAATGCTGGTTTTGTATAAAACCAACGCTGGTCTTCCGCTAGACCGACGGAGTGACATTTATAGCATAAATATAATAATAGTAATATGACCACACATTGTATTAATTGACAAAGCCAACACATCCGCCTTTATCGTAGACATAGTTGTACCGAACAATTAGAGAATTACATTACTAAAAATCTGTAAAAATCGTATCTCTTCCGTAATTTGCAAAAATCAGTTAGAAATATATGCAGATTAATCCGATTCTTTTATCGTCTAATAGCGAATATACATACTAAATTTCTACTTAAAATAATTAAATACAATGTTCACTTGGCTTAGGCCCTTGTATATCAATAAAGAGGTTAAAAACAGACAGTTTCACGATTACATATATATACATAAATGTAGTGAGAACATGATAAGCGTTAGTGTTGTAGGGACAGTATTAAATAACAATAATATATGTATAATATAATTATAATATGTAATTATTGTAAAGGTGTATTAAATGTAGAGGTGCCCTCTTCCCTGTGTTCAATAACAGGGATGCTTGCTAATGGGCTCACTACCAGGGATGCTGAAGACCGTGCGAAGTGGAAAGAAAAATTCGGAAAGCGGACCCCGGGCGCCGAAGCGAGAGTTTGGGCTGCAACCGGGATTTAACGCAAGGATGATGATGACCCCTAGTATATGGGAGTAATTGGCACGGCCATTAAAAGAGAAACGAATTGACAGTGAAGAAGAAAGAAGAAAATTGTTTATTAGGTCTTTGATGTCTAAATAAATCTATCTCGTCGTAATGCTTGTTTCTACATGGAAACCAGCGCTCTTCTTCCGGCAGGGCCAAAAAGGGACGGTTCACGGGGAGTGCGGTCCTCAGTGAGGTCACACGACACGTTCGCGCGTCCAGCAACTCCCACGCTAGCTTTGAGCCTCACTCACCTCGCGCGTGATTGATCGTGTAGTTCACAATATCAGGAATATCCCTGAGCATGTTTAAGAGTAGGGTGCACACAAGTAGCTGAAGCTGTCTTGCTTGGTTGGTCTGACAGTGACTGAAACTTTCATTTCAGGCAAAGTCCCTTTTGAAGACACGTACCCTTAGTAAGTGACCCGTTCGGGGAAGGGGGGTTCAGGTCTTCAAAACACTACGCTAGTTCACAGAGAGGAGGGGAGTTTAGTTTTTCGTAACGCAGTCAACAATATCTAAAGTAAATCTTGCACATTTTCGAACTATACCCAAACATTTTTTTTGCGAAACGTTGCCAACTAGCGTATCCCGCCCTAATGATTCCAAGGGGAAGAACAGCGCCGGTTATAATTAACCGGCACAACGCTGAGCTTGGATCCGTTTGGGACATTTTTTTTATTGCCGTAGGACAGCAGACAGGCTGACGGCCCGCTTAGAATATAGCAGTTACCATCGCCTATAGGTGTTTGCAACTCCAGCGGCATCGCGAACACGCTGCTGTCCCATAAGGGTACAGGAACTTGGGTCACTAATGCCGGAACACAACACAAGGTTATTATGGCGGCATACTTAAGACCAAAGGTGGTCACCATCCAGACGGGCTTGGGGCCCTACCACGTAGCTAGGGTGGGTTGTTTAGTCGCCTTTTACGACATGCCGACCCAGGCCACAGAGGTTAGTATTCTTTCTCCGCCCCTGCATTGATAAAAAAACATGGCGTGCAACGTTTAGTTTTCACTTGTAACTATAACATGCATGCACTTTTTTGATAACCGTATTTATAGATTACTACGTAAAATGGTAACCAAGGGAAGGAGCGAAGTAAAATTGACCAAAAATAGATCATGTGGTACGTTTACTAACGTAAAAACACTACTATAACCAACAGTGGACAGTCAGCTCCGAACAGAGCCGACCAGGATCGGGGGGTTGGAAGATGATGACGAGTGTAGTACAAACATACTTGTAGAACATCTCCTTGTCCGTGAAGTTCGGTAGCCTATGAGATTCGGGGGCAGCTGGACACGTCAGTCTTCTTTGTAGTTTGCTCAGTTTCGATTCCTGAAATGTTTACATTATCTTGAAGTACGTGGTTACTAAGTTCGAATCCCGTGGCATAACAGTTTTTCTCACCTACTGAGCTTGCCTATACAGGGTGACTTTGACAAACCCGTCCAAATTTTTTTACGCACTAAACATCATTTAAGGAACCCATTTTTGCAAAAAAAAATTGTATGTAAAATTTTCAAAATAAAATATTTCATTCTAAGGAAAATATGATCACTAATTCAATCGTACAGAATAGTCATATGGTGCAAACTCCGTACGTTAACCTGTTATTACCTGTCTCTATCACTCCCGCGTAAATGAGTAGTGCGTATTCGCTCGCCCGGTGCAATGACCGCCGTCCTCGCCCGCTTACTAGGTCATTGCCAGTTTTTTGCTGTACCGATGGAGAGGTCATTGACACTCTATCGCCGTATTATGTAAATTGCGAGTTCTTTGAATGACTTTGTGATGCTGATTACTCAACATTTTTGTACTATGCAATACTAAACTAAAATACACGTTTCCCATAATTTTTACTAAAGATTCTTCTGTGTGAATTTGGACGGGTTTGTCAGTCACTCTGTATAGGTAAGTGTGTATGAGTGGTATTTCGCTTATATATGTATATAAGGGAATTCCACTCATCACAAGATCTCTAAAACTATACACCTATGGTGTATGTACATTATAATTACAGTAATCCCCCTTATAACACGGTACTCTTATAACGCATTTTCATATTACGCGATTTCAGTCCCTCGTATAACACGGGTATTCCCCCATATAACGCGGGGATTTCACACTATATTTCTGTACTGTGAAATTTTAAATTAACTATTTTTTTGTTTCATATGCATAATTAAGTTTTTTATTTAACCTATTCTTAGTTTGATTTTAATAAAACGCACAATGTTCGTTCATAACATAGTTTTTTCTTAATTTTCGATTTAAATCCCCTTTAAGTTAAACGTGAATCATTTGCACATAACGCGTTATATGGGGTAATACAAGCGCGTTATACGAGAATACTCCAACAACGCGTTTCCTATAACGCGGAACCAATCTACCATGTTATAGGGGGGATTATGTATATTTATATTAAAATTTCATTTATATAAATAATATATCCAATCTAACATTATCTAATTATTGTAATTAAATTATTATATTTTATTATGTATGAATTCTTATTTTATAATAATTTATCTATACAAATAAATAAAATTGGAGGGTCTGTTTGTAATATTAAAATAACCGCTTTTTACTAAGTGCATTCGGACGTATACACGGTATATATACCAAAACAACATTTTTTACAATTTTTGTCTGTCTGTCTGTTTGTTCCAGCTAATCTCTGAAATGGCTGCACCGATTTTGACGGGACTTTCACTGGCAGATAGCTGATGTAACGAAGAGTAATTTAGGCTATTTTTATTTTAGAAAAAAAAAAATAGTTTTTGTTAAAAATGATAGTTTGGGAAATTTTATAATCCAATTTAAGTTGACCTCAGATTTATATCATCAATCATATGAAATAGGGTTCAGCTTAGGCTGGACATGTAGGTTGAATTTCCAATTTAAGTTGACCTCAAATATCCAAAAAATGCTGCCCAGTCACTATTCCACGCGGACGGAATCGCGGGCATAG
The DNA here is from genome assembly GCA_963693495.1 of Malacosoma neustria. Lineage (NCBI taxonomy): Eukaryota > Metazoa > Arthropoda > Insecta > Lepidoptera > Lasiocampidae > Malacosoma > Malacosoma neustria. The sequence goes on along the minus strand of OY856399.1, from coordinate 4,480,259 downwards.
CTAGTAGACTAATAAATTACTAGCCACGTTAGTTAAAACAAGACGTCCATAAATGATAAAAAAGAAAAATACCAGCTAACTGAACTTACCTGCGTGTTATTCAGGCATTCCGTAGTCATATGAGCTAAAAACAACGCAGATAAATGCGCATGATTGGACGCGCACGGTGCGCTCGACAGCAGCGCCTTCACGCGGGCACGGAACGAAGATCGGGAGGCGCCCGTCGCCAGTGTCTCTTGGTACCATCTGTGTGGGGGAGATTTTCACATAACTGTGGTGGTGTTTTGTAGTCACAGGGGACGTGACATAAGTTTGCCTCCCCGGCTCACTAGAATCCACGTTATCGTGTTTTAACAATAAATAAATAAATATTTTTGTAACAGTTCACACAGCGCCATCTAGTCCCAAACTAAGTAGCATAGCACTTATGTTATGGGTACTAGATAACTGATATACTACTGATATACGCAAGACGGAAATCGAACCCGTGACCTCTGCAAGCGTGCCGAAGTGCGTTATCCGTTACGCCACAGAGGTCGTCAGAACAGAATGAAATTGTCATGGATTATGGCGAAATACAATATGGAAAAACTAGCAGACAATATCTGCCAGTTTCTACATATGTATGCAAGCAAGGCTTTGTGTGATCTGATGGCATGATGGATGAATGTAAGGAATCCTACCTACATCTTTTTTTGTTGTTGAGGAACAGCAGACAGACTGAAGGCCCGCTTAGGAGTTAACAGGGTGTTTGCAACACCAGTGGCATCGCGAACACGCTGCTGTCCCATAAGGGTACAGAAACTTGGGTCACTAATGCCGGAACACAAGGTTATTATGGCAGCATACTTATACATCGGGGGTGGGTACCATCCAGACGGGCTTGTTCTACCACGTACATAGCTAGTAGGGTTGTTTTGTCATCTTTTACGACAGTCCACAGGGGTTAGTATCCCTACTCCGCCACTGTATTAGTTCGGTGTCGTCGAGCCGATCTCTTCTTAATTAGTGTTGTACCGAAACAACCATAGATAATTGGGATTATGACCATAGACCGACTATGGTCATATCGATTAACATCGACTAGTAACTTACCGTTACTACAGCCACTGCACACAATGGACCTTCCACGTTTCAAATCAAATTAACCTGAATACTTTCACATTTGCAGGTTTTGGGGAGTAGTCGGTCCAGTTAAATCTATTCCATATATTTATTTCCGCTATTCTAGCACAATGGGAAGAAGGATTAGCAAATGGGTATGATCTCAACTCACTAGTCTGAAAATATTCAAGTTGGAACTACAATATAGTAGACATTTCATGGTCGACTGCCCACTGAGAGCCCCCTAATCCTCGATCCCCACTAATAAAGGTGTATCCAAGCACATCTCTCCTTCTTTCTTACCTCAATATGTCATAAAACATATCCCTCTGCCTCTTGAAGCTGTGAAAGCTCATGGTGCTGGGGAAGTTATCAGCTCTATCCGTCTCCGGGTTAAAGCACACCACATTGCTGCCCACACCTTCGGGGGGGCGCCTGTCGACAGTGCTCTCGGCTTCGCGACGTACACCGTAGCAGTTTAATAGGAATTTCGCAAGATCTGGATAAAAACTACGGACCTTTTTGTTTTCACCTGAAAATTCAAATACGTCAAGAGGCTACTTAACCAGCTAACCGGGTACGACCAAGTACTTTATCATACACGAAATACTACTGCATAGGGTACGATATTTCCATGAAATAGTTATTTAAATGTTCCCCCTCACTAGTGTGCTCCGATCCCGCCGTTATTCTCACACAGAGAAAACTTTACTCACAGCATGTATTTTCTAACTTCAATGTTTGCCTAAGTTTATAAAACTATAGTGGAGTCATTTTAATAGGTAATGTTGTTGTTGTTTTAATTTGCCAATCTGGCAGGCAAAGGACTTGGTCCTTTAATAGGTAACATTTGACGTTTGTCAGTTTTAAATTTATAGTGAGGTGATCTGCTTAAAAACATCGATTAAAAACATTTTTTCGAAAAAAAAAAAACAATTTGCATTCAACCATGTTTCGTCAATAAACACGACATTGTCCCAATCTGTAATTTTATTTACTTGACGTTAGAATGTTACTCTCTTCAAAACAATATCGTAGCGTTCTAGCAGGATTTTCCGCTTGTCAGATTTTTTAAATCTAAAGTCAAACGATTTCAAAACCTTTGATAGACACGATTTACCGCCAAAAAATAAGTCTGCGTTTTTTAACTAACTCATTAGCTTTTCCCGTGTAGGATATTCTTTTCTCGAGTAATATCCATAAATGTGGTTGCAAATTGCAGCAGCATCAAAATTATCAACGCCAACAATTTTCTTGTCCCTCTTACTTTTTTCGGTGTTCGTAAAGTATTCTCTTCTTAGCCTGATTGTCCATATTTCTCTTTCAGAATTTGAGTTACTGTCCTCTTTCCGATTCCCAATGCTTCGGCAACGCGTTCTCTCGGTTGTGTCCATGGTAAAAGAGGCCTATCGTTAACTGATTCACGTTCAAAATAATTCTACAATTTCACCACTAATTCGCGAGATAGACTGTTTAGCGTTTTCCCCCGTTTCGACATGGTAAGACTGTAATGTTGTTCTTGTTTACTAATCGTTAAGCAATCGGAGTCCAATTTATAGCCAGGTAAACGTAGTCAGTAAGATCAGTCCAATAAAAAAGCTGGGTCAGAAGAAAATAACAGAGAGCACACCAAAAAACCTAACCTAACATCAATGATTTTTCTATTTAGTTATTTTTTGTATTTTTATAGTTAGTTAAAAGAATAATAAATATAATTATGTTTATTATAATCAGAACGTGATTATTAATTTATGGTGATATTTCTTCACAAGTAATCATTGCATTCGATTTTACTTATCAGCTTTCGATTTCTACAGTAACATCCCTAGTGTTTAAAAAGAAAAAGGGTAACGACGTTCAACATTGTAACGACGTTCAGTTCTTTAGATCAGAAATTGTTTATTATGTTTAGAATGGTTTATTAGTGAAAGCAAATCGTATAATTACTCGTATCGGTCATTATTATAATAAATATGTAATGGTAACTGAAAAAAGTTAAGCAAAGTGCAGTTCTAACAAAACGAAAAAATATATTATTTTATGCCCGCCGTTACAAGGTTACGTTGTTGAATTCTGTTGAATTGTCAAATGTTAGCTATTAAAATGACTTCACTATAGACTATCATGTGTGATTCGTTAATACTAGTTTGATTTGATACGTGTTATCGTGTTAGTGTGTACATGGTGTTATGCCTCACGTAATAAATTATACATAAGGTTAACTGAGAGGCATTTTTATTCGAGCACGCCAATGGCGGCCGTGCTCACCGATGTCCCTCCCGAACACTTATAATAGAAAATCCTCTCAAGGTACTACTTCTGCCAGCTTGCATGTAGCAGGAGAAGGACGACACCATTCGGTTTTCCTTTAGAGGTTCGAATGGCAGACACTCACCTAAAAGGTAAAATGATACGGATTTTTATGGAGACACCGGTCACCAGAGCAGAAGTCTAGGTTGCAACCGGCATTTAACACTACGATGACGATGAAAGTTCAAAACTCACCCAACGTCTTCAATGAGTTCTTATCCAGAATCAACTCTAAGTATGTCCGCAAACACCATAAACACTTCACAGCAAAGTATGTACTGTTGTGCACACTCATCAATATCACATCAATATTATTGTCAGTCAATTTCAATTCCACATCAATATATTCATCCTCCCTTTGCTTGGACATTAATATAGATATTAAAAAATATATCTCTGTATTAACGCTTAATATTAAATTATTTTTAATTAATATATCATATATATATATTAATATATCAATTTTCTCTTTCAACATGACTTTGTTTGAGTCAGCTTTTATATAAGTCAATTCCGTTGAATCCTTTTTCGTTATTTTGATTTGCGGTGCGATGATATTCTTCGGTGTTGTATTTGTTGTTAATATATGAAATTTCTCCATCAACTTGTGTCGCTCCTGCTTCAGTATGTTACGTTCCTCGAATGCATTTGCCCTTTCCTTCGGTTGTATTTGTTGTTTGAACACAGAATTTTCCGGACTTATCGGAGAACTCTGAAATGCTTCAGGTGTGAAACTGTTTAGCGATAAGCTTTTCTCTCTTTTATCTGAAAAAAGGTTATAAATGGGTTAAATACTCGTTCAGATAGCTTATGGAGTGGTAACTACTAAACGAAGTATTGTCAATGACAACGTTGACAGATGACAAGGAACAGATGACTGCAAGGATTATTTACACTCTTTGCTCTCTGTGATCCTAACTGCAAACATATATGTTTTTAAAAATCTTGTATCTATCTGTGCAGGGGCGGAGAAAGAATACTGACCTCTGCGGCCGGGGTCGGTCTGTCGTAAAAGAAGACAAAACAAGCCACCCTAGTCTGGATGGTGACCACCTTTGGTCTTAAGTATGCCGCCATAATACCTTTGTGTTGGGTTCCGGCATTAGTGACCTAAGTTCCTGTACCCTTATGGGACAGCAGCAGCGTGCAATTCTAAGTGGGCCGTCAGCCTGTCTGTTGTCCTACAGCATTGAAAAAAATACCCCAAAGATCCCTGTTATTGAACACAGGGAAGAGGGCACCTCTACATTTAATACACCTTTACAATAATTACATAATTTGACCCCAAGCCCAAAAGAAAGCCTTCCATTAGTGACTCACGACGTTTAGCAGGGTGCAGTATCACCGGGTGTCAGGCTGTAGTGTAGCTATAGGGGTGCATGAGTGCACGGAAGTCTCGAAGTGTGTGTTCATGTGCACTTGTGTGTGTGTATTAAAAGAAAAATATATACGCAATACATCAGTTGTATAGTATCCACAACAAAAAGGCTCAGCTGCTTACTTTGGAAATACATAGATGGCACTGTGTATTGTCACAGTATATAGCAGTCGCAGTCATCATCTTCATCTGATGATGACTGCGTCAAATCTAGGTTACATCCTAAACTTCCGCTTCGGTGCCTGGGATTCGCTTTCCGAATTTTTCTAATCCACTTCGCAAGGTCTTCAGCATCCCTGGTAGTAAGTCCATTGATACGTATATCACCCTTTACGACGTCAAGCCAGCACTTTTTGGGTCTACCCCTCCTGCCGGAGCCCGGTGGAGGCAGCATGGCCAGACATTTGTTGCCCACGTAAGCATCCGGTTGCCGTAAAACGTGGCTATACCAATGGAGGCGATACTCCTGCAATTTAGCTGCATTGTCACGGACATGAAGATCGCCGCGAACGCGGGAGTTCCTAACGCGGTCGTTCCGCGTTACTCCACACATCCATCGCAACATATTTATCTCCGTGACACGCAGTTCCTGCTTGCGTCGCTCTAACACCGGTCACACTTCACAGCCATATAAAAGGACAGGCCTAATGATGGTCTTATAGACCTGTCTCTTCAACTTAACCGGCATCTTGGGGTCATAAATGACACCAAGCGCAATCGATGTCAGATGCCAGACGCGTGAAGTGTAAAGAGTCACAATGTAGTCCCCCAAAAATTATCTTCAAAAACTTGTGCTTTTTAAATTCCTATCTGCTAATAATATTTCATTATAATCGCTTCCATGTCCCGTTCATATGTCCCGGAAAATGTTCCCGTCTATCAAAAAGCGCAAGATAGAATATCTCGGCCACGTGCTCAGGGACGATAGATACATGCTGCTGCAGTTGATAATGATGGGCAAGGTGGACAGAAAGAGATGTGCTGGCTGAAGAAACAAGTCATGGCTCCGGAATATCCGGGAGTGGACCTGTATTGCCTCCGTCGAACAGCTGTTCCGGCTGGCTGCTGATAGAAATGAATACAGGAAGCTAACGGCCAACCTTCAGGATTGAAGAGGCACTGGAAGAAGAAGAAGAATCGCTTCCAATTCATTACTAACATTAAATGATGTGTTTTTCTCCTCTAAATATTATAAATGTCTTTTATTGTTTCTTTTCTTCTAGATAATCTTAATTATTTTTACTATTTATTATTATACTATTTATATTGTCTTCAGTTCCACAGAATAAATTTTGTTTAACTCTAACACCTGTAATTTTTTTATCGTTACACTAACATTAGCGAAATAAGCGATTCCAAGCGTTGAAGCCATATTTTATTAAAATAAAAAGAAGAACTTAAATTACCTATATTAGTGGGCTTAATCCTCTTCTTCTCCGATCTCAACGAACTTGACTTCCTCGCACCTATTTCAGGAAATATCTCCGAGTTGCTCAAGTCAAGATTCATTTCTGCATCTTTTGATTTCTTCTTTTTGGAACTTGTTTTCGCATTCACTATAAAATCACCTGTGAAATAAGATAAGATAAGATACTTTTTATTGTCAGAACTGTGTACATACAGAGATGGTTTACATTTAGATTGTTTCAACAGTTTACCCCTTAGGGTGTACAATATTATTATACACGAATATATTATTTCATGAATTATAACATAAAACCATTAACTGTAATTATTAAAAACATTAGGTTATACATGGATTTAATGTCAAAAGATACCAAACAGAATACATTTTAAGTGTAAATAATAAATTATAAGGATAATGTCTTTGTTAGAATTGTTATAATGTCACAATTAATTCTACATTTTGTCATTACTCAATTTGTCATCCAAATAGTCACTTATTTTGTAATATGATTTCTCAATTAACAATTTCTTGAGACGATATTTAAAAATATTATTTGATTGTAGGTCTAGAAGTTCACCAGGTAGATGATTATAAATTCGTGGAGCCATACAAAATATACTTTTATTTAGGAAAGCTGTGTTATTTATTGGACAACATATGTTATTTTTATTTCTAGAGCTTTTAAAAAATCTAAACAGATGTTTGTTACTCCTCACAAATTGTATGACTTCAAATATGTATAGAGATGGCAGAGTTAGTACTTTTAGTTGTTGGAAGTATGGTTTACAACTATCTGTAATTTTCAATTTAAATATAGCTCTTATACATCTTTTTTGTGACCTGAACACAATTTCCTTATCAGTAGAGTTACCCCAGAACAGGATGCCGTATCGCAAAAGTGATGTGACATAGCCATGATAAGCTGTTACTACCGTAGGTGTATTGGATACCTTTGATAACATGTATAATGCGTAGGAATATTGATTAAGTCTCTTACTCAAGTGCTCGATATGACTTTTCCAATTTAAATTTGAATCAATATGAAGTCCTAGAAATTTTGTATTTTGTACTTCCTGAATGTAATGTCCCTGGTGTTCAATTGTAATGTTATTGTGATTTAATGTCCTATTCTTAAAAATCATAAAATTTGTTTTCGTCAAATTAATTTTTAAATTGTTAGTATTTAACCAATCTATAATTATTTTTAATTTATAATTCATACTATTCTCCATTGATAAGTCATCGACATCTTGAAATAATACTGTGCTATCATCTGCAAATAATATCATACGATTGTTTATTATTTTAGGAAAATCGTTTATGTAAATTATGAACAGTAATGGTCCCAACACACTACCTTGAGGCAGGCCAATATTTGTCTCTCTAATTTTAGATAAATACCTTATTTCTTTTTTACGCTTTGGACAAATTTTGCTAATAAGCGTACGCTGTCGTCTATTTTTTAGATAAGATTCTATTAAATTTAGAACATTTCCTCTTACGCCGTACAAATTCAACTTATGTAATAATATTTTATGATCTACATGGTCAAAATATAAATTGTTTTGGAAATAATAAACTGTAGCAGGGGTTAATATTCTTTATTATTGCTGAGGAACAGTAGAAAGGCTGACCGGCCTACTTAATAGTAAGCAGTTATCGTCGCCTATGCATGTTTACGATGCTAGGGGCACCGCGAACACGCAGCTGTCCCATAGGCGTACAAAAACATGTGTCACAAAGAATTCTTACTCTGTTCCTGCACAAAAGTAAAATTCTTTAAAAGGATTCTTATATATATACGGAATAAGGCTACTTATTACTTACTAACCGTTCCCGCCCGCTTTGCTGGTAGAATAACAGAAAAAAAAAATAAAAAAAATATGAGAAGTTTTCATACGCATGCGCGCTACATCGCTTCTTGCCTCACTTCTACGCGGCAAGGAAGCACACTTCACTGTACACGTTGTGCTTATAAAAATCGTTGTTTATTAAAAAATTAATAACTTCATATTAAATGAAGATATCGCAATAATTTTTTTTAGATAAGGGCCAAGTGTCTAATAAATAAAACTTAGAAGTTTTAATTGTAGGAATCAAATCCGCTACTACTAGATGGCTTCAATGACGTATTATAAATCTTGGATCTTTTGTCTATTGCTCATATTTAGTAATAGTCTCAGAGGTCGTTGTTGTCATTGTAATCATTATCTGGAGGTCGTTTTGATAAAACAAAACATTTGGTTGTAGTGGTTGCATTCAAGTTAAGGAGCTTGTTTTAAGAGTCCTTGTCATTCATACAAATCTGTTGTTATATCGATGTGACATTATTATATATTTAATTATTAACATCATCCTGATTACTTCAATAAATTGGTACTAATAATATTTTGTAGTTTATTTCACTGTTAATACTGTACCGCTTCACTGGCTAACCGCCTCACCGGCAAACAAGTACTATTAGTATACTAGCCGTTCCCCTCCGCTTCGCTGGTCGAATAAAAAGAAAATTAACTGTTTAAAACTTTGGGGTTATGTTCTGATAACATAAAAATCCCAGAACTCGATCGCAGCGCCCCCTATCGGGTCCAATTGCGAATCTAAACCATACTGGAATCCACTTGAACACACACAAAAATTTTCAACAAAATCGGTTCAGCCATTTAGGAGGAGTTCAGTGACATACACACGCACATAAGAATTATATTTTCACACATTTATGTAAATAATGAGAATAGCTCACCTAAACAACTTTTCTCAGTCCTCGATCGGTGCCCAAGTCTGGGTGTGTCGCAGCGTTCGAAATCTTTTGAGAAACTCCTAGGAGTTACTGGACTCACTAAATTCGGATATTCAGTAAGTCTGAACCCATTTTTCATCGGCGTACTAGATATTACTAATCTGTCTATTCCTGTAAAAAGGATTTTTTTAAATACAAAATAGACAAAATTGTTTCTACCTTAATCCAGGTGTAATACAGCCTATTTGAGAATTTTGAACTTATAACCTAGTGATGGCGTCGAACAGTGTTAAATCGCGTTATTATATAAACGGTTACTTTTAATGTAAATATTTATGTAACTGTGCAAAGGCTTTTATCCATGGAGAGGTGGAGAAAGAATACTAACCTCTACGGCCAGGGTCGGCTTGTCATAAAAGGCGACAAAACAGCCCAGCCTAGCTACGTGGTAGGGCCCCAAGCCCGTTTGGATGGCGACCACCTTTGGTCTTCGGTATGCCGCCATAATAACCCTGTGTTGTATTCCGGCATTAGTGACCCAAGTCCCTGTACCCTTATGGGACAGCAGCGTGTTCGAGATGCTAGTATTCTTTCTCCGTCTGTGCATGGATAAAAAGCTCTAACAATAACCCACATAACTAGATATAATTAGATATAGCATAACTTACCCGTACTTAACCTATAATCATCAGAGGATACCGAGTTAATCGATGTGTTACTCTTATCATCATTAAACAACTTCGTCTTAACCTTACGTCCCTTCTTTTTATCTCTGTTCGGTGATTCGTGACTTCGTGATTCATTGCTTCTTTGTTCACTTCTCACCATAAGACTGTCTTTACAATCATCACTTGTAGGGTCACTGATTGATCGATGGTGTTTCCGTTGCGAATTTAAAAGTTTTTCAGGAGTGCTATGCTGAAGTATTTGGATTGCATTTGAGTTCGTTTGTAATATACTGTAAATAAATATTAGACTATTAAATTTAACTATTAAATCTATACAAATCTATAAAATTGAAGTGTCTCTTTGTAATATTAAAATAACCACTGTATACTAAGCGCATTTGGATGTATACACGGTATATATACCAAAACTACATTTTTTACAATTTTTGTCTGGTCTGTCTGTTTGTTCCGGTTAATCTCTGAAATGGCTGGACCAATTTTGAGGGGACTTCACTGCCAGATAGCGGATGTAACAAGGAGTAACTTAGGCTACTTTTATTGTAGAAAAAAAAAAATAGTTTTAGCTAAAAATGATCAGTTTCATAAATTTATGATTTCCAATTTAAGTTGACCTCCGATTTATATCATCAATCATATGAAATAGGGTTTAGCTTAGGCTGGACTATTTAGGTTGTAATTCAATTTAAGTTGAACTTAGATTTATATCATCAATCATATGAAATAGGGTTTAGCTTAGGCTGGTTATTTAGGTTCGAACGCACGTATTCCGGAGGCGCATGGCGTAATAGTTGCATTCGATAACACTGACTGTTTACATATTTTATTTATTTATATTTTAGGGTTTGTAATCCAAAATAAACCAAGTGATGATAGATGGTGTAGTAATAGATTTTAGTGAGAATGTTCGAAATCTTGGAATTGTTTTTGATCGTGAGCTGTCTTGGCGAACTCATCTTACTGAAACAAGTCGTAAAATTTTTGCATCCATAGCTTCGTTAAGAAGATTAAAGAATTTCCTTCCCACTGCCACCAAGGTTGCTCTTGCTCAATCTCTTTTACTTCCAATATTAGATTATGCTGACGCCAGTTATCCAGATTTAACACAAAAGCAATTCGATAAGCTTGAAAGACTTCAAAATGTTTGCATTCGGTTCATATTTGGTTTGCGCAAATATGACCATGTATCAGAATTTCGAAAAAAGCTTAAATGGTTGCCAGTCCGTTTTCGCCGGAATGCTCATATACTCTCTCTCCTTTACAATATCCTATTTGATCCTCGTTTTCCATCGTACCTTAAAGAGCGTTTTACTTTTCTGCCATCGTCCTCTACCCGTGACTTGCGCTCATGTTATCAGCTCACTCTAGCAACTCCTTCTCACACCAGTTCCTCATTTGTGCATAATTCGTTTATATTAAAAGCAGTTCACTTATGGAATTCACTCCCTGTTAATATCAGAAAAGCAAAAACGTGTATTCATTTAGAACATCAGTTTTCGATCACTACTTGAAGGAAGCATAGGAGCAGTATTTGTTGACCTCTTGAATATATGTATGTGTTTTATTATTATTTTTCTACTTCTCTTTTAATGGTATTTATATTTTACTAGATTAATCCTATAGTATTTATTAAATGTAATATCATTTGCACATCACCGCTATGTATTTTGTTACAATTTCCATACTTCAGATTGCCTGGAAGAGATCGCTTTAAGCGATAAGGCCGCCCATTGTCATACAGCATTATATTTTTGTATACCTATTTTAAGTTAGTTTTAAGTATCTGTATGCAATAAAGAGTTTTCATTCATTCATTCATAAACCAAAAGATATATCCAAAAAATGCTGCCCAAAGTCACTATTCCACGCGGACTGAGTCACAGCTAGTCCAAAATAAAACTTGTAGTTAATTATCAACTAATATAATAATTATTAAAGTCTCAACAATCTGATGTCGGATAACTTGGATAAGCTGATCGTGACGGGCAAGGTGGAAGGAAAGCGACCCCTTGGCCAATCACAGTGTGAGGAGCTCGAGCCCCGGCAGCTGCCGGCATGCCTCAATTAGCTATCCTTGTCGCACTTATTTACAAACTTTATTAACGTCTGGGAATTGTTTATAACTGGCAAAATTGTGAATTTGCAGGTATTATTGAAATTACTTAATAAATTTCAGATTGCCTAAAGAATATTTTTTGGTAATCAAAAAAAATAATTTTCGAGTCATCTGACAATACTTAATAACCAACAAAACGTCTGGGATTTTTTAATTCTAGAAACAATAAATTAAAAGATAAAAAAAATTCAAGTTGCCTAAAATATATTTTTTGAAATTTTTTCTGCAAATGTTATATGCTGCGCAGTAGCGAAATAACCGCTAACTCGCTAAAATATTTTCAGGACTGGATTCGTCAATTGACGAAATTGGAATTTTTCGATATTTCAGCTTGCCTAAAGAACCTTTCAAAATCATCAGCTCTCCGACTATAGCTATTTCTCAAAATAAGTCAAAAATACAACCTCAAAAAATTATTTTAAAAAAGTATACGATTAAACACTGGTTATTTATCAATATTAAAACAACAATTATCTGTCCCAGTTTAAAAATGCGAGATACTTCAATATTTTTTTGAGTTTTCTTTCCACTAAAATGCCTTAATAACCAAAAAACATTATGAAACTTGGTTTGCCGAATATTTTAAACACATAACCGTTTTCTTAGCTCTTCAACAATGCATAACATCTAGGAACTAATTCAAAGAAACTGAAAAAAAAAATCACAAAGGAAGCAGATGGAAATTCTTATTCGAACTTAATTTAAAAATAGTGGTTGAATATTAACTGAACACTGATAAAAATTATTTCTTAAAACTTCAATAACTCTAAATAAGGAAGATATTGCAATAAGTTTTTTTTTAGATAAGGGGCAAGTGTCTAAGAAATAAAGCTTAAAAAATTTAATTAAAATCTATCCCACAACTGTAGACCTCTATCATTTTATTTATATAGAAGATAATGAACAATTATGGTAAAATCATAATTTATTGCAAGAAATGAACCAAAACACTAAATGATAAAAACTCACCTATCAGTTTGACTTCTTAAAAATGATAAAAAATATCCAACAAATTCATTTCGATTGCAGCATGACAATATACAGTTGTCTGGCAACTCCTAAAATTAAAACCAATCAATCAAATCAATACTTTTAAAAATCTTGATATTAAATCTAAGGTGAGGTTTTTTTTATTGCTCTAGTACAGTAGACTGACAGCCAACTGAATTACAAGCAGTTGCCATCACCTACAGATATTAGTGTAGTCAGGGGCACCACTAACACAATGCTTACCGTTAGTCGATGTTCGATGTAGGGTAACTGGAACCTGGACCACTTATACCAGAACACAAGATCACCCCATGAGACCAAGGGTGGTAGCCATCCAGACAGGCTTGGAGCCCTTCCACCTTATGTTGTTTTGTCCCCCTTTATAAGAAGCTATTTCTATCTCTATATGTTATCATTTACTTGAGAAGACACTTGTGAGACCAGTGCACAAATAAGCTTTTTGACCAATTTCAGCTGAATTTTTATTGGAGTATTTTAAGTAGTACTTTTTAATAAATGAGAGCTTGAACATATTAAATTTCAGAAAATCTTTTTAGTTTTAGTTACTGGCACAGAATCAAAATGAATGTAACTCAGCCAGCAATAAGAGCAAGTTGTACCTAGTCAGGTCATAAATTCTGTCACATGTTTAATGTAAAATAATTGTAACAAGTTTATTAATTATGTAACCATTCATATACCAAAATGAACTTAACAAAACATAGATTCTTATGACATTAAAGTTTATTCAAAATGACCTCCGTGATTTTGAATACAAGCCTTCAATCTGCGCGGCCAGTTGTCTATCGCAGCACGAACGAGGTCCATGTCAATATCGGCGGCTGCCTTAATCAAGGATGTCTTGAGTGACTCCAAATTGGGATGAGGCTTTGAGCACGCCTTTTCCTCCAAGTGTTGCCATATCTTGTAATCTAACGGATTCAAATCTGGACTGGAGGAGGGCCAGTCTTCGTGCCGGATGAAGTCGATTTCACGCGCCGCCAGCCAGTCTTGTGTGCTCTTCGCTCTATGAGCTGGCGCCGAATCTTGTTGGAATACCCAGTGCCTGTTATTGAACATGGTATGAGAAACAGGTTCCACAAGGTTCGTCAGGACTGTATTTTGATACACAACAGCATTCGTTTTTACACCTTTCTCACAAAAATGTACCTCTGTTAAGCCCCAATAAGAAACTCCCAACCATACCATGAGCGAGGATGGAAAATGACCTCGTTGGACACGCGGAATACGGTTGCTCGCTTCTTCACTACTGTGTGCGTACACCTTATCATTTTGTTTGTTGTAGCTCTCTTCTACGGTAAACATTTTTTCATCCGAAAAAAGAATTTCCCGATATTTTTTTCCCGCGTACCGCTTCAACAAAGCGCGGCATCTCTTCAGTCTCAGGTCCATTAGACGAGCATTCAAACGATGTCCTGTTTTTCTTCGATATGCCCGAAGCCCTAAGTCTTCATTTAACACCCTTTTCACCGTGGTTCTGCTTAACCCCATCTGAAGGGCCAACAGTTTCTGCTTACGTTTGGGATTTCTTTGAATTCGTGCCTTCACAGCTTTTATCACTGCTGGAGTCCTAACAGACCGAGGGCGACCACTTCTTGACCTGTCATCTACACTAGAGTCTTCATTGTATCGTTTGATGGTACGATAAACGAATCTTTTGGTTATATTCAAATTTTTCAGTATGTTAAAAATTTGAATTGGCGCGTAACTGTAACGATGCAACGCAATAACTGCAACACGGTCTTCTTTAAGCGTCCACTCCATATTTAAAAATGAGTAAAATTCTAAAAGTTATACATTTTTATTTTCATGAACAATTCTAAATTCGAATTCAATAAACTTTTTTGTGGCCAGCATTCTAAAAGAAAAGTTTTTACTGTGTGACAATACTTATGACCTGACTAGGTATATATAACAGGGATGTGACCTGAAATATTGCTAAAAGTTGGCTGAAGAAACCACAGAAAGTGTTTTCTCGAAGACTACGTTTACAACTTTACGCAGTTATGTGAAACATTACGGGGTAAAAGCGTTACACACAAATACAACGTTGCATTCATTACTAGTTAGGATTCAATGTAACATTACATTATTTTATATATATCAAATATAAAATGATGACACAAGGCACATCAGTTGCCTATTTTAACATATACAATAAAATTAACAATAAACTTGGTAAAATAAGTATAAAAATGTCTATAAAACACCATAAGGTTAGAACTATACCTCAATTGTCTCATTATTTAGCCACTTTGTTAATAAGTTGATATCCAAACTGCCCGTTAGGGCATGTTCTATTATAGTTTGAGGCATTTCATATATATAAATTAATAAAAATATACATTAAATGAGTTTTCTGTAAAAATCTAAAAATCGATCTCTGCGCGGTTGAATTGATTGACGACTTTACAGGTTTACATTGACATTGAAATTTTAAGGCCATTTAACGTTTTTCATTGCTGTCAATCAGTGGTCTCGAATCGAATATCGTATATATGTAATATCGGTAGATCTACCGAGAGAAATCGGTATATAAAAATCAAAAATTGGTATATGAGGATATTTAGATTTAAAGCAACAAATTAAGTTATTCTGAAGTTCTCATTCTGTATTCAGCCGAATAAATATGCGTCCTATTTAAGCAAACACCAAATCATGAAATAAAAACAGTTTTCTAAAAACTTCATATTATTCGCAAATGAACGTTTTTCGCAAAAACCAGTAAGAATACAATATATTAGTTTATACATATAATAAACTTTGTATATGGTTTTGTCGTGACGTCGTGAGAAACTTGAAACCATAGAGCAAGATATGTATGAGAACAAGCAATTGGCATCAGTTCAGTTCAGTTCAGTTCTTAAGGTTATGGCTCCAATGCCTCTAGCATCGATTTTGCCAGTATCGGAGTTACAAAAGTGACAGGTTGTAATAAAATAAACTGTAATTTAAAACGCGGGAGTTTCGAAAGCTAACGTTATCTGGAATCCTGAGGACAACACAGTTTCTATTTGTTATAAATTGTATTAACATACTTATAAGTAAATACTATTTTTAATCAAAAACTTACATAAAACTAGAATATATTTAGTATGGACAATTGGCAATTGGCATCAATCATCATAAAAAAGAAAATGTCAAAGTCAAAATGTGATTTATCGGTTTTTGTTCTGACGCTCCTCAGTCCTCAATTGTTTATTGTTTATTTATATAAATTATTTGTGTCTTTTATTGCACGTGTTTACTTAAAAATGCCTAAACGATCTTGGAAAAAAACGCTTCTATACAATCTAACTTCACGAAGCCGAAACTCGTCTCAAGAACACCTAGAAGAGCATCAAACCGATCAGGATTCTCAAACTTCTTACAGTGAAGATTCATTTCAAGGATACCGTCATGAAAATAATCAGGTTTCTGCTCGTCCCACACGTGCTGCTAAAGTAAGATGCTTGCAAAATTTGACTGACATTACACGCGCAGAAAGGTCTTATGATTTAGATGTTTCACGAGAGCGTGCGGCCCAACGTGTAGCTAATGAAAATAACGAACAACGAGAGCGACGTCTGCAAGATTTGCGGCAGCGTGCAGCAGAGCGTGTAGCTTCTGAAAATGAGGAACAACGAGAGCGTCGTCTGCGAGATTTGCGGCAGCGTGCGGCACATCGTGTAGCTACTGAAAATGAGGAACAACGAGAGCGTCGTCTGCGAGATTTGCGGCAGCGTGCGGCACATCGTGTAGCTACTGAAAATGACGAACAACGAGATCGACGTCTGCAAGATTTGCGGCAGCGTGCGGCACAACGTGTAGCTAATGAAAATGAGGAACAACGAAAGCACCTATTAGAATTAATTCTTATTACGGGATTGTGCCGTTGTTGTTTCGCTGAAAGTAGTTTTAAGGAATTACAATCAATATGTAATATTGATGGGAAGGATGAAAATTATTATGAAATTTTACGAGAAACATTTTCAATTCAAGTAAGTTTTACTATTCAACATTATTATTTATAACATGCATTCAGTAAAATTATATCATATACCTTTTTACTTTGACCGTAGTTAAATCTCTTTAGTCATATTATTGGGGGTTTAAAAACCTTAGAAGCTAGTTACAGTAGTTACCGTCGCCTATGGGCGTGTGTGAAGGAAAACATCATGAGGAAATCTGCACACCAAGATCACTGTGATGGGTATACTGTCCATTCCCTTTTTTTTTTTATTGCTGTAGGACAGCAGATAGGCTGGCGGCCCGCTTAGAATTTAGCAGTCACCATCGCCTATGGATATTTGCAACACCAGTGGCATCGCGAACACGCTGTTGTCCCATAAAGGTACTAGAACTTAGGTCACCAATGCCGGAACACAACACAAGGTTATTATGGCGGCATACTTAAGACGAAAGGTGGTCGCCATCCAGACGGGCTTGAAGCCCTACCACGTAGCTAGGGTGGGTTGTTTAGTCGCCTTTTACGACAGGCCGACCCCGGCCGCAGAGGTTAGTATTCTTTCTCCACCCCTGCACGGATAAAAGGCCTGAAGGCCTGAGTCTAGCAGTGGGATGCTGAGCTGTTATTGTTATTATAAAAGCATCTTATTATGTAATAATAAAGTGACCAACTATACTCATTTACTGAGTTTTGTACTCTTTTTTCGCAAACCGTACTCTTCAAATTCTGTACTCTGAAAGTACTCATTTTTATACTCATTTGTATTTCTAAAACATTAATAGAATTTCCTTATGTTGTCCAGGGACTAGTACTGCTGTTGAAAGGGTATTTTCACTAGGGAATGATTATCGGAGCAGTGAGAAGTCGCAACTTTCTGTAAAAACATTATCTGCCGTCTTAACAGTCAAATTTAATATGCAAAATTAAAGTTGTTCGGATGTGGCTACATTATTAGAGGAACATCCCTCATTTAGCAAAAAATCCACTCTGAAGAAAAATATGTTTTTAAAAGCAAATAAAGTTTTTATCATTTTTTCTTCTCTTTTTTTACCTATGAAATACTTGTAAAGTGTACTTACTCTTTTTGAACAAAAAATAGTTGGTCACCTTAGTAATAAGAGATTATATTTACAGATTACTTCTATATATATACAAAATGAAAGCTATTACAATATATGTGAAGAATGTGAACCCAAACTTCTTGATGCAGCCCAATTTAGAAGACAAATCCTAAACTGTGAAGAAAAGTTTACTAAATATTATTTGGCTCCGGCATATCAAGGTATATTTGCCTATTTTTATTTATATTTTTGAAGTGAAACTTCTTTAGAATCGTTGTGATTTCAAATCGGATGCAACGGAAAAAACGACAGGTAAGAGACACAAATACAAAAATGTGTAGGATGAAGCCGGAAAAGAATGAGACAGAAATATGTATATTTAGGTCTCTCCTATAGTCGCCTGTAATTAGTGAGCCAGAGCGAGAGAGCAAATGTTGGTGTGTAGGTTATTAAGGCGGCATACTTAAGACCAAAGGTGGCCGCCATCCAGACGAGCTTGGGGCCCTACCACATAGCTAGGCTGGGTGGTTTTGTCGCCTTTTACGACAGGCCGACCCCGGCCGCAGAGGTTAGTATTCTTTCTCCGCCCCTGCATGGATAAATACAGCCGTTTCACAACAATAAAAAACAGGAATCATAGGGTGCTCTCCTGTTTATAATAATAAGTCTTAATCTAAATTATATAGTTTCGAGTTATGAGTGCCTGTTGGCAAAGGCCTTCTCCAGCTCATTCCAGCGTGGCCTATCCAGAGCTGCTTGTCTCCAAAAGGGACTAGCGTTCATCTTCAGTTCATCCTCCTAATGCTTATTTTGCCTACCTCTATTTCTTTTTCCATCTCCCTCCTCTTCTGTACCTAATCTTTTTTGTTTAGTTTCTTTTGCTATCAGATTATTCATAAATTATTTGTTGATGATAAAGATTAATTTATTACAAAAAAAAGTATATATGTAGTATATTAGTTGTCTAGTACCCATAACACAAGTGCTATGCTAATACTTACTTTGAGAATCAATGGGGTTATGTGAATTGTCTCAATGTATTGGAGTTTACTCCTTAAGAATCGATTTTCATATATAAGGCGCCCGGTATGAGAAAAATGTGAGAGTAAAATCTACTAATGAATGACCTCGTTACGTTTTTGGTGCGCGTGCACCGGAACACACTAAACAAAACAAAACGACGTATCTCTCAAGGCAAAAATTACTTTATTTGTTACAACTTAAGGTTGATTTCACATTAAATGTTGTTTAACATATGTCTTTTCCTTTGTAAGTGACAAGAGTAATTTATTGCTTTGCTCATTTTATATGTCGAATGATCGTAAGTATTAGATAATGTTTTGGAGATTTGTGACTTTATTACTAGGTGCCATAGTTGTAATTAGGTTGAACTTAAAACTGTTTTAAAACTTTTTTTATATATGTATATTATTTCATTAATTTGTTTATAAATAAATAAGCCTTTATTACAGGGGTTAGAGTTTCTAGACACAAAGTTATTTTAAAATTTACATGATATCTCTGATTTCTGTTGTCCTCTTGGCAAAGGCCTCCTCCAACTGTCTCCATTGAGCTTTATCTAAGGCAACTCGTGTTCACAATGGTCCCAGAGTTAAACGGATCTCATCCTCTCATCTTCTTATTTGGCGTCCTCTTTTGCGACTGCTATCCCTGGAGTACCAGACTGTTACCCATTTGCTCAACTTATTCAGGCTGCTTCTTAGTAGGTGCCCAGGTTACTACGATATATTGCAAATGTGTGAGTGAGACGGAAGATTAGTGTCGCACGACATAAATGTAAAAGGTTCAAGGTTGCGGTTTTCTGTGTTCGCCGCATTTGTCGCGCATGTTTGTAAGAGTGAAGAGCAATTCGTGGTGCTGCTACACATGCATTTCCGACTTAGCAATTTGCAGAAGAGGTTTGGTAACAGATTTATCCCATTTAATGAACTCTTGGTTTGAAGGTGGAATGCTTCTATTTATTATGGACTTCCTAGACATTTTAGTTGGTGCGGAATTTAGGCGATTACGTACCATGCGGTGGTTTGTGTTGAAGTTTCGGTTTTGAATTATGTGGGTGTCCCTGAACAGTTTGGGTTTGATTGTTAATATGCAATCAACTTTCGTTTTTGATCCGACCAATACACTTGTGATTTATTAATTATAATAATCTAGTTTGAATTCTAAAATTATTTTTGAATGCAATAAAGAATTATTAACATCATTTTCTTCGTGCAGGGGCCAATAAGAATACAGAATACCCCTGCGGCCGAAGCCGGTCTGTCGTAATGGCGACAAAACAGCCCAGGCTGCATTACATACATGCTTGGTCTATAATTATGCCGCCATAATAACCTTGTGTTGTGTACCGGCATTAGTGACCCAGGTTGGAACCTGGTACTGGAGTACCTACGGGGATAGCAGCGTGTTTGCAGATGCTACAGCGTCGCAAACTTTTACCATTAAGTGGACCGTAAGCCTGTCTGCTGTTCTTCAGAAAAAAAAATAGTTGTTTAGTATCTAAAATTCAAGAGCTATGCTGTTCATTTTGCACTAGATTTTGGACATTAACAGGCAAAATTAAATCGAAAAACGTAAGAAAGGGAAAAAATAAAAAAGTAAAAAAAAACTTCGTAAAAATATTAATTTTTTTCATTAAAAAGTACCGTATGTTACTTCTAATACCTTCAAGAATATGTATACAAAGTTTCATGATGATCGGTTAAGTAGTTTTCGTGTGAAAGCGTCACAAACAAACTTACTTTCACATTGATAAAATCGTCGGCCTATTGCAAGAAGTCATTATGTGACATTTCATTATTTTGGGAAAACAGCATTTAGTTGGAATTAGTTAGTGGTTATGTTGATTAGCCAAAGACATAACGGCTAAAATTGGCCAGCTTGGAATTAGTGTGTTTTTACATTTTGCAGATATCTAAAAATGAGCCCACTATAGATAAAAACGTGTCTATAGTGATTCTTTGCAGTTAATGAGTTCTTGCAATAAGCCGACGATATTAAGTATGTTAATAATGGTTAAGTAATGATTTTAATTTATCCATTTCAGATGTAAACTTAGAAAAAGAAATTAAAGTGGAAGTCAATGGTGAGTGAATTCAATATGGAATTTTTATATTTTATACTAGCTGTGCCCGCGACTCCGTCCGCGTGGCTTAGTGACTTTGGGCAGCATTTTTTGGATATATCTTATTTTATTATATATGGTTTATTTTATCTGTCTGTCTGTTTGTTTCGGCTAATCTCTGAAATGGCTGCACCGATTTTGACGGGACTTCATTGGCAGATAGCTGATGTATCAAGGAGTAACTTAGGCTATTTTTATTTTAGAAAAAAAAATAGTTTTTGTTAAAAATGATAAGTTTCGGAAATTTTATATTCCAATTTAAGTTGAACTCAGATTTATATCATCAATCATATGAAATGGGGTTTAGCTTAGGCTGGACATTGTAGGTTCAAATGTATGTATTCCGGAGGTGCATGGAGTAACAGTTGCATTCGATAATACTGACTGTTTGCATATCTATATATATAAAAATGTTATGTTGGTTTGTGTACGCTTCAAAAACTCAAAAAGTTCTGCACCAATCGAGTTGAAATTTTAGCATTGATATATAATCCGCATCAAGGATTGTTTTTATCTATTTTTTTATCTCTTATCTTATATCTTTAAACGAGCAATTCTTGTATATACATATATAATTGGAATCTCGGAATCGGCTCCAACAATTTTCATGAAATTTAGTATACGGGGGGTTTCGGGGGCGATAAATCGATCTAGCTAGGAATCATTTCTAGAAAATGTCAAAAGGTGGCGTTTGCGTAGTCCCAATTTAAACTGAAAAATGACTCTTCCTGACATCTATCGGCGAATAATAATACTATTTTTTTAATTGCTTTATCGACACAACAACACTAAAGCTATTCCAGCAGATGGCGTTGTTAAGTAACACGAAGCAATGAGTGTTTGCTTTGAGGTTAGACTAAGAAAATCAATTGTTTATTTATATATATTATTTGCGTCTTATAATGCACGTGTTTACTTAAAAATGCCTAAACGATCTTGGAAAAAAACGCTTATAAACAATGTTATAAACAACGAAGCCGAAACTCGTCTCAAGAACACCTAGAAGAGCATCAAACCGATCAGGATTCTCAAACTTCTCACAGTGAAGATTCATTTCAAGGATACCGTCATGAAAATAATCAGATTTCTGCTCGTCCCACACGTGCTGCTAAAGTAAGATGCTTGCAAAATTTGACTGACATTACACGCGCAGGAAGGTCTTATGATTTAGATGTTTCACGAGAGCGTGCGGCCCAACGTGTAGCTAATGAAAATAACGAACAACGAGAGCGACGTCTGCAAGATTTGCGGCAGCGTGCAGCAGAGCGTGTAGCTTCTGAAAATGAGGAACAACGAAAGCACCGATTAGGATTAATTCCTAATACGGGATTGTGCCGTTGTTGTCTCGCTGAAGGTAGTTTTAAGGAATTACAATCATTATGTAATATTGATGGGAAGGATGAAAATTATTATGAAATTTTACGAGAAACATTTTCAATTCAAGTAAGTTTTACTATTCAACATTATTATTTATAACATGCATTCAGTAAAATTACCTAGTCAGGTCATAAATTCTGTCACATGTTTAATGTAAAATAATTGTAACAAGTTTATTAATTATGTAACCATTCATATACCAAAATGAACTTAATAAAACATAGATTCTTATGACATTAAAGTTTATTCAAAATGACCTCCGTGATTTTGAATACAAGCCTTCAATCTGCGCGGCCAGTCGTCTATCGCAGCACGAACGAGGTCCATGTCAATATCGGCGGCTGCCTTAATCAAGGATGTCTTGAGTGACTCCAAATTGGGATGAGGCTTTGAGCACGCCTTTTCCTCCAAGTGTTGCCATATCTTGTAATCTAACGGATTCAAATCTGGACTGGAGGAGGGCCAGTCTTCGTGCCGGATGAAGTCGATTTCACGCGCCGCCAGCCAGTCTTGTGTGCTCTTCGCTCTATGAGCTGGCGCCGAATCTTGTTGGAATACCCAGTGCCTGTTATTGAACATGGTATGAGAAACAGGTTCCACTAGGTTCGTCAGGACTGTATTTTGATACACAACAGCATTCGTTTTTACACCTTTCTCACAAAAATGTACCTCTGTTAAGCCCCAATAAGAAACTCCCAACCATACCATGAGCGAGGATGGAAAATGACCTCGTTGGACACGCGGAATACGGTTGCTCGCTTCTTCACTACTGTGTGCGTACACCTTATCATTTTGTTTGTTGTAGCTCTCTTCTACGGTAAACATTTTTTCATCCGAAAAAAGAATTTCCCGATATTTTTTTCCCGCGTACCGCTTCAACAAAGCGCGGCATCTCTTCAGTCTCAGGTCCATTAGACGAGCATTCAAACGATGTCCTGTTTTTCTTCGATATGCCCGAAGCCCTAAGTCTTCATTTAACACCCTTTTCACCGTGGTTCTGCTTAACCCCATCTGAAGGGCCAACAGTTTCTGCTTACGTTTGGGATTTCTTTGAATTCGTGCCTTCACAGCTTTTATCACTGCTGGAGTCCTAACAGACCGAGGGCGACCACTTCTTGACCTGTCATCTACACTAGTCTTCATTGTATCGTTTGATGGTACGATAAACGAATCTTTTGGTAATATTCAAATTTTTCAGTATGTTAAAAATTTGAATTGGCGCGTAACCGCAACGATGTAACGCAATAACTGCAACACGGTCTTCTTTAAGCGTCCACTCCATATTTAAAAATGAGTAAAATTCTAAAAGTTATACATTTTTATTTTCATGAACAATTCGAAATTCTAATTCAATAAACTTTTTTGTGGCCAGCATTCTAAAAGAAAAGTTTTTACTGTGTGACAATACTTATGACCTGACTAGGTATATCATATACCTTTTTACTTTGACCGTAGTTAAATCTCTTTAGTCATATTATTGGGGGTTTAAAAACCTTAGAAGCTAGTTACAGTAGTTACCGTCGCCTATGGGCGTGTGTGAAGGAAAACATCATGAGGAAATCTGCACACCAAGATCACTGTGATGGGTATACTGTCCATTCCCTTTTTTTTTTATTGCTGTAGGACAGCAGATAGGCTGACGGCCCGCTTAGTATTTAGCAGTTACCATCGCCTATGGATATTTGCAACACCAGTGGCATCGCGAACACGCTGCTGTCCCATAAAGGTACTGGAACTTAGGTCACCAATGCCGGAACACAACACAAGGTTATTATGGCGGCATACTTAAGACCAAAGGTGGTCGCCATCCAGCCGGGCTTGAAGCCCTACCACGTGCTAGGGTGGGTTGTTTAGTCGCCTTTTACGACAGGCCGACCCCGGCCGCAGAGGTTAGTATTCTTTCTCCACCCCTGTACGGATAAAAGGCCTGAAGGCCTGAGTCTAGCAGTGGGATGCATGTAATAATAAGGT
This sequence comes from Malacosoma neustria, assembly GCA_963693495.1. NCBI lineage: Eukaryota > Metazoa > Arthropoda > Insecta > Lepidoptera > Lasiocampidae > Malacosoma > Malacosoma neustria. The sequence goes on along the minus strand of OY856399.1, from coordinate 4,456,003 downwards.
GACCAACTATACTCATTTACTGAGTTTTGTACTCTTTTTTCGCAAACAGTACTCTTTTCAAATCCTGTACTCTGAAAGTACTCATTTTTATACTCATTTGTATTTCTAAAACATTAATAGAATTTCCTTATGTTGTCCAGGGATTAATACTGCTGTTGAAAGGGTATTTTCACTAGGGAATCATTATCGGAGCAGTGAGAAGTCGCAACTTTCTGTAAAAACATTATCTGCCGTCTTAACAGTCAAATTTAATGTGCAAAATTAAAGTTGTTCGGATGTGGCTACATTATTAGACGAACATCCCTCATTTAGCAAAAAATCCACTCTGAAGAAAAAGATGTTTTTAAAAGAAAATAAAGTTTTTATCATTTTTTCTTCTCTTTTTTTACCTATGAAATACTTGTAAAGTGTACTTACTCTTTTTGAACAAAAAATAGTTGGTCACCTTAGTAATAAGAGATTATATTTACAGATTACTTCTATATATATACAAAATGAAAGCTATTACAATATATGTGAAGAATGTGAACCCAAACTTCTTGATGCAGCCCAATTTAGAAGACAAATCCTAAACTGTGAAGAAAAGTTTACTAAATATTATTTGGCTCCGGCATATCAAGGTATATTTGCCTATTTTTATTTATATTTTTGAAGTGAAACTTCTTTAGAATCGTTGTGATTTCAAATCGGATGCAACGGAAAAAACGACAGGTAAGAGACACAAATACAAAAATGTGTAGGATGAAGCCGGAAAAGAATGAGACAGAAATATGTATATTTAGGTCTCTCCTATAGTCGCCTGTAATTAGTGAGCCAGAGCGAGAGAGCAAATGTCGGTGTGTATGTATATTGCACACTGTTTAATACCTGCTTGTATTTTTGTCGATTTACTGAAGTTTCACTTCTATCATGTGTGAATCGCACACATGCAACATTTTTTTTACTAAATAGTTAAATGTATGAAATAATTCATAAAACTTGCCATTACAAACAAAAGTTAAATTTTGTGTTCCATAAGTGAACCAGGTTCCAGTTCCCTTAAGCAGAAAACGTTGTGTTAGCAGTGTCCCTGGTGTCTCGAAACACCTTATAAGTGACAATAGTGGCTTACTATTAAGTGGGCCATCAGCCTGTCTTTCTTTTTTTATTGCTGTAGGACAGCAGACAGGCTAACGGCCCGCTTAGAATTTAGCAGTTACCATCGCCTATGGGTGTTTGCAACGCCAGTGGCATTGCGAACACGCGGCTGACCCATAAGGGTACAGGAACTTGGGTCACTAATGCCGGAACACAACACAAGGTTATTATGGCGGCATACTTAAGACCAAAGGTGGCCGCCATCCAGACGAGCTTGGGGCCCTACCACGTAGCTAGGCTGGGTGGTTTTTTCGCCTTTTACGACAGGCCGACCCCGGCCGCAGAGGTTAGTATTCTTTCTCCGCCCCTGCATGGATAAAAACAGCCGTTTCACAGCAATAAAAAACAGGAGTCATAGGGTGCTCTCCTGTTTATAATAATAAGTCTTAATCTAAATTATGTAGTTTCGAGTTATGAGTGCCTGTTGGCAAAGGCCTTCTCCAGCTCATTCCAGCGTGGCCTATCCAGAGCTGCTTGTCTCCAAAAGGGACTAGCGTTCATCTTCAGTTCATCCTCCTAATGCTTATTTTGCCTACCTCTATTTCTTTTTCCATCTCCCTCCTCTTCTGTACCTAATCTTTTTTGTTTAGTTTCTTTTGCTATCAGATTATTCATAATTTATTTGTTGATGATAAGGATTAATTTATTACAAAAAAGTATATATGTAGTATATTAGTTGTCTAGTACCCATAACACAAGTGCTATGCTAATACTTACTTTGAGAATCAATGGGGTTATGTGAATTGTCCCAATGTATTGGAGTTTACTCCTTAAGAATCGATTTTCATATATAAGGCGCCCGGTATGAGAAAAATGTGAGAGTAAAATCTACTAATGAATGACCTCGTTACGTTTTTGGTGCACGTGCACCGGAACACACTAAACAAAACAAAACGATGTATCTCTCAAGGCAAAAATTACTTTATTTGTTACAACTTAAGGTTGATTTCACATTAAATGTTGTTTAACAAATATGTCTTTTCATTTGTAAGTGACAAGAGTAATTTATTGCTTTGTTCATTCTATATGTCGAATGATCGTAAGTATTAGATAATATTTTGGAGATTTGTGACTTTATTACTAGATGCCATAGTTGTAATTAGGTTCAACTTAAAACTGTTTTAAAACCTTTTTTATATATGTATATTATTTCATTAATTTGTTTATAAATAAATAAGCCTTTATTACAGGGGTTAGAGTTTCTAGGCATAAATTTATTTTAAAATTTACATGATATCTCTGATTTCTGTTGTCCTCTTGACAAAGGCCTCCTCCAACTGTCTCCATTGAGCTTTATCTAAGGCAACTCGTGTTCACAATGGTTCCAGAGTTAAACGGATCTCATCCTCCCATCTTCTTATCTGGTGTCCTCTTTTACGACTGCTATCCCTGGAGTACCAGACTGTTACCCATTTGCTCAACTTATTCAGGCTGCTTCTTAGTAGGTGCCCAGGTTACTACGATATATTGCAAATGTGTGAGTGAGACGGAAGATTAGTGTCGCACGACATAAATATAAAAGGTTGCGGTTTTCTGTGTTCGCCGCATTTGTCGCGCTTGTTTGTAAGAGTGAAGAGCAATTCGTGGTGCTGCTACACATGCATTTCCGACTTAGCAATTAGCAGAAGAGGTTTGGTAACAGATTTATCTCATTTAATGAACTCTTGGTTTGAAGGTGGAATGCTTCTATTTATTATGGACTTCCTAGACATTTTAGTTGGTGCGGAATTTAGTGGGTGTGTGGGTGTCCCTGAACAGTTTGGGTTTGATTGTTAATATGCAATCAACTTTCGTTTTTGATCCGATCAATACAAATGTGATTTACTAATTATAATAATTAATCTAGTTTGAATTCTAAAATTATTTTTGAATGCAATAAAGAATTATTAACATCATTTTCTTCATGCAGGGGCCAATAAGAATACAGAATACCCCTGCAGCCGAAGCCGGTCTGTCGTAATGGCGACAAAACAGCCCAGGCTGCATTACATACATGCTTGGTCTATAATTATGCCGCCATAATAATCTTGCGTTGTGTACCGGCATTAGTGACCCAGGTTGGAACCTGGTACTGGAGTACCTACGCGGATAGCAGCGTGTTTGCAGATGCTACAGCGTCGCAAACTTTTACCATTAAGTGGACCGTAAGCCTGTCTGCTGTTCTTCAGAAAAAAAAAATAGTTGTTTAGTATCTAAAATTCAAGAGCTATGCTGTTCATTTTGCACTAGATTTTGGGCATTAACAGGCAAAATTAAATCGAAAAACGTAAGAAAGGGAAAAAATAAAAAAGTTAAAAAAAACTTCGTAAAAATATTAATTTTTTCATTAAAAAGTACCTTAATACTTCTAATACCTTCAAGAATATGTATACAAAGTTTCATGATGATCGGTTAAGTAGTTTTCGTGTGAAAGCGTCACAAACAAACTTACTTTCACATTGATAAAATCGTCGGCCTATTGCAAGAAGTCATTATGTGACATTTCATTATTTTGGGAAAACAGCATTTAGTTGGAATTAGTTAGTGGTTATGTTGATTAGCCAAAGACATAACGGCTAAAATTGGCCAGCTTGGAATTAGTGTGTTTTTACATTTTGCAGATATCTAAAAATGAGCCCACTATAGATAAAAACGTGTCTATAGTGATTCTTTGCAGTTAATGAGTTCTTGCAATAAGCCGACGATATTAAGTATGTTAATAATGGTTAAGTAATGATTTTAATTTATCCATTTCAGATGTAAACTTAGAAAAAGAAATTAAAGTGGAAGTCAATGGTGAGTGAATTCAATATGGAATTTTTATATTTTATACTAGCTGTGCCCGCGACTCCGTCCGCGTGGCTTAGTGACTTTGGGCAGCATTTTTTGGATATATCTTATTTTATTATATATGGTTTATTTTATCTGTCTGTCTGTTTGTTTCGGCTAATCTCTGAAATGGCTGCACCGATTTTGACGGGACTTCATTGGCAGATAGCTGATGTATCAAGGAGTAACTTAGGCTATTTTTATTTTAGAAAAAAAAATAGTTTTTGTTAAAAATGATAAGTTTCGGAAATTTTATATTCCAATTTAAGTTGAACTCAGATTTATATCATCAATCATATGAAATGGGGTTTAGCTTAGGCTGGACATTGTAGGTTCAAATGTATGTATTCCGGAGGTGCATGGAGTAACAGTTGCATTCGATAATACTGACTGTTTGCATATCTATATATATAAAAATGTTATGTTGGTTTGTGTACGCTTCAAAAACTCAAAAAGTTCTGCACCAATCGAGTTGAAATTTTAGCATTGATATATAATCCGCATCAAGGATTGTTTTTATCTATTTTTTTTTTATCTATTTTTTTGTTTCTCATTTGTCAACCATTCAATCACAATGTGACAGCGAAGCGTGGCAGGGTACAGCTAGTTTCATTTATATAATAGGGTTTGTCGTCCAAAATAAGATATATTCGAAAAATTCTGCCCAAAGTCACTATTCCACGCGGACGGAGTCGCGGGCGCAGCTAGTCAGAATATAAGTTTGCTTATAACCCACATTTTGGATTTTATATTGGGGCACAGAGTCCCCATTGGAATCGGTTAATTGGGACTTCGAGGGACGACCACTTTCTCGTAGTTCGACTCTGAACGGGATATTCTTCCCATCGAACGACCTGCGCACCAACGTCCAGAGGGGGGGGGGGGGGTACCTCGCCAGGAAGGTGACGTATTTATTTAAATGCGTGTCTTCAATTAACCACGCGACACTTGCTCAATCACACATTGCTTAGTTTGCGAATAAATGGTGCTTTATTTTTTTATTTCCAGACTTTAAAGAAGAGTCCAATGTTAGTGTAGACTATGATCCCAACAGTGAAGAAGGTAAGATTTCTTTTGGATTCTTATTTCCGTTCACAGTATGGTGGTATTCTACTAGGAGAACAAGCTAGAGGACCTTGGTTCGAATCCCACGATAATAATTGCTATGTACCGACGTTGAAGGAAATTATCGTGAGGAAACCTGCATACCAAGGTCACCGGTTGTCTTGGACAAGCGTGGTGGGTATACTATTCGTTCCCTATAAGGGGAGGTCCGAACCCAGTGGTGGGTTATATGTATTAGACAACTACCCACATTTAAACTAAGGAGGGTAGTTTTTATCCGTGCAGAGGCGGAGAAAGAACCTCTGCGGCCGGGGTCGGCCTGTGATAAAAGGCGACGAAACAACCTACCCCTACCTACGTGGTAGAACCCCAAGCCCGTCTGGATGACGACCACCTTTGGTCTTAAGTATGCCGCCATAATAACCTTGTGTTGTGTTCCGGCATTAGTGACCCAAGTTCCTGTACCCTTATGGGACAACAGCGTGTTCGCGATACCACTGGCGTTGCAAACAAAAAGAGGCGACAGTAACTGCTAAATATTGAGTAGGCCGTCAGCCTGTCTGCTGTCCTACAGTAAAAAAATTAAACAGTCTATTAACTATGACATTGGTGATATTGAATTTCTATTCTTCTATTTCAAGGTAAACCTACGTTAGAGATAGATATAACGCAAATAAAATGTGAAAATAATTGCAGTATTGGTGAGTAAATCTTGTAAATCATCTCCGTGCAGGGGCGGAGTAAGAAGCACTATACTCTATCCACTTCACCAAAAAATAAAATGTAAACAAACATACCAATGTTTCTCAAACAAAGCTAGAATGAAAACAACATGGCGGGTATAATCTGACCGTAATAATAAAACACTCCTTCCAATCGACAATAGTGCGTTGAACAGTACACTTATAAAACCACCAGCATATAAAACCAGTAAGAGATTTGGAAACACGTTAGTTATTACAATTAATTACAAGTTAGTTATTACAATTAATGTTGTAAATATGTAAATTTTATACGCATTATAAGTATTTATCATTCATTGTAAAAATAAATTATTTTATGTTTTTTTTTTCTAAAAGTTAGGAATATATAAAAAAATAAGAATTTATGAAATATTTCTAATAAATAATTAAAAGTTGCTATGATAGTTTTTATATCACGTTGATTATTGTAAAATCGACGTCCAAAAAACCCTTTTTACTATTTGTTTACATTTTACTTTTTGGTAAAACGGATAAGGTATAACTGCGACCGGAGTCGGCTCCTCGTAAATGCCAATGTTCAAAAGTTTTAAGTTTGTCCGTGACACTACTCCACGGGGCTAGCGGAAGACCAGCGCTGTGATTTTATATCTAAAATCAGCATATGCTGAGCTATTCCCAGTTTACGACAGTGTTCCAATTGGGTATTTGAAAAAAAAAATATTGATTTTTTTTATGTATTTTAAAACTTTATTATTAATAATATTGATATTTAATGCAAAAACTTTAAAAAAGTTTTTTTCAATTAATTATAAACAATAAAAAATTGATGAAATTTAAATAAAAATCACGTGACTATAAACGCGCCATGATTGGTCAACATAATTGTGACGTCATAATGTAATAGCTGTTAGTGATGTGAACCGATTACGATTTTCAACACCGGTATATACTTTGAAAACTAAACCGGTTTTTAAGTTTTTTTTTAAACAAAAAATACACTAAAATAATATTAATAATCATAAGGATGTTGTTTATTTTTCTTAAAATAATCGCATTAATTGTACATAAGAAATAATCATCTAACGGACACAATATGTAACCATAAAAATCTATTTTTATTTTGCATCTTTTGCTAATAAATCATAATTCTGATTTACAAAACAAATTTAGTCAACAGCATCTGCTTGTATCCTGCTCTTTCTAGATGATATTACATATCCAGTTTTGGAAAACATTCTCTCTGAAGGTACCGATGTCGCTGATATAGCCAAATACTTTAGCGTTATTATATTTAATGGTGCTAAATGTTTGTTGGTGAACCAAAAGCACCCGCACTTCGCAACGAAGGAAAGCAGTTATGCTTTTGTGATATCTGCTTCTTCCTCTTGTGGATTTGTCTCAATATACATACGTAATATATTAACTGCAGAAGCAGTTGGATTCGTAAAGGGGCTTCTTTGTTTTAAAAAATTTAGCAATTCCGATTTTTTCTCTTCAATTGTTCCGTCACTTGACGTGTTACTTGCTTGTTCTGAAGTAGACGTTAGAAACCTGTCAGAATCTTTAATGTTATGGGCTAATTCTTTTCTTACTAGCTCTTTTGCAGACTGCATGTTTTCCGGGTGACGAAATGCAGTTCTTAATGAGGGATGTAAGAATGTAGATATTTGGGACACAGTTCTTGTCTCATATGAGAGAAGTCTACTAGTCATATTTTACCTCACTGATGAGTGAAACATCTTGCCTATATCTGTTGCCAGGGAAATTTCAGTAACATTCAGCTTTTCAAATAATCCACATATTATAGGAATGACTAATGAACTAGTCGGATACTGAGCAGCGTTAGTAAGTAGTTTCCTAAAATATTTCCAAAATTTTAATAATTTCTAAACCGGCTTCTTCTTCGGGGGCAGATAAGTAGTCAGGTGCAGGCTGAGCTAATTTCCTGCATACCAATGCAAGAATGTCAGATAACTGTAGTAATCTTTCCATCATGTAGAACGTACTATTCCACCGTGTAGATATTTCTTGTATTAATCTCAATGGTGTAGAATCGGGATTTATTTCTGTCTGAGCTATTTTAAGAGCTTACCATCCCGCTGTAGATTTTTTGAAAAATTTCACAATAACTTTACATTTGTTAATTATGCCATCCACCAAAGGAAGCTTCAAAGAATCGTCTAAAGTTAAATTAAGAGTATGGGCGAAACACGGCATGTGCCGTATTCCCAGCAAGTTACACATGATTACCGTGTTGCTGCCATTATCAAAAAATATGACGAGAAAAATCCACACAATAAACAAAAAGCAAGCAAAACTGAAATGTTTTGGTAACGTGAAGTTAGTCAAGTATCAAAGCGAGATATTCGGAGATTCCTCCTACCAAAGACACTTGACAACACTAGTGACGCCCATGTTCGAACACATAAATGCTCGAAAATTTATTTTGGGATCGTAATCGGTTTCCTAAATAAAAAACCGATATTTATCGGTTTCTATAAAAACCGGTTTATTTTAGGTTTTTAAAAAACTGGTTCACACCACTAATAGCTATTCAATAACGTCAATAACAGTACAGCATTAAATGCGACCATATTATTGAAAATTTATTGCTAAAATACGAGTTGTTAGTTCCGATTAGCTATGTGTGATAAAGGATTTATTAAGCAAAGTCTGATAATATTCCTGATGTTGATATATTTATTACCAATTAATAAAAAAATGACGTTCGGTTTAATTCTGCTGAAGTTCGAGGTGCCAAGGTAAGTCTGTTATAAAATAATGTAATAAATGAAAATATTAAAGTATTTATTATATTATTTTGTTTTGGGATTATCACAGTGCACTGCTTGAAACCATTTATTTCGACATTAATTGTCATCTTGGGGAACATTTAAAAAGATTTTGTCAGGAGTTGATTTTGTAGTATTCGTACATAATGGTGTACCAAACAAGAACGATAACTTTTTAGGTTCGACATTTTTAATATAAATTTAAATATTTAACAATGACAACAAAATTAAATAGATCAAAACGCTGTATTTATTATTTTTCTATCAACTGCGATGAGTGAAAACATTGTGACGTCACACGCGCTCGGGTTTGTTCGGGAGTTGTCGGCGTGTCTTCGGTATTTCTGGGACTAAATTCAAAAATTAATTTTTATTTTGAAATAACTTTGGAATTATTGCGAAAAAAAATAAAATAAAAATAGTTTTGCTATAAAACTTATATATGATCTTTTCATTTATCACAAAAAAAAATTTGTTCAAATACCGAATTGGATTATTAATAATACAAATAAATATCCCGGGACTAATTATACAGCGCTATCTAGTGTCAAACTAAGTTACGTAGCACTTGTGTTATGGGTATTAGACAACTGATATACTACATATATAGTTTTCTTTTGTAAATAAATACATACTATACATAAACACCCAGACACTGGACGGGATATGCGTTAGTCGTTATGCCAGGAGGTCGTCAAATTCATGTAGTACATATGTGTGTCCTAAATAAAATGTTCTTTTCGAAGCCTGTCTGGATGGCAACCACCCTTGATCTATAGTGTGCCGCCTTAATAACCTTATGTTGTGTTCCGGCATTAGCAGCGTGTTCGCGGTGGCCTAACGTCGCAAACGTCCATAGGCGACGGTAATTACTTACTTATTAAGCGGGTCGTCAGCCTGTCTGCTGTTTCTTAATAACACAAAAACCAGGAAAATAAGCATTATTACATCTTTCTATTCTCCTTCCCAGAGGGTGATAAACATTACCCCTTACGCTAAATTAGTGCATTAAAAAAAGAGTACTGTTTGCTTCTAGCTTTCTGAGATTTTCTACGCCTGCATCATCATTCTTTTCTCCGTTTATCTCTCTTCGCGCTCTATATCTCAATCACCATCTATTTCATGCTTCCTAAACTACAATTCTGTCACGTTTTTCATAACTATCACACTATCTCTCCATATCAATCACGAAGTCTCAACTACCTGTCACTATCGCAATTTTTTTAATAAAATAAAATTAAAACGCAACTCAATTACGCTCTCCTAAATCCCTCTCAGGCTACCTAATTTCTCTCCATCTCTCTCTCTGACACACGATAACTTCCCCCATCCTCCCCGCTTTCTCGCATTTTCTTAATGATCCTCTCACTTTACTATAATTCTCACGCTATCTCACATCTTTCTCTCACATGCTATCTCTCTTCTCTCTGTATCCTTCTCGATCTCTTACAAGCTATATCAACTATATCAGGATCGTTAGTCAACGGTTAAGTGGGCCTCTCCGTGGACCTTGATGAATAACCCCATTTTGATCACACCACGCTCGCTTTTTCCCCGACTTGCACGCCATTTTCATCACAACACGCTTGCCTTCTCGTTTTTATGCCATTTTCATCGAATCACTTTTGACATTTCAGATGAATCCCATACTGATGATGATTTTGGCAAGAATGAAGTGAATACAGAGAAACATTTGATAAAATCAGAAGGTATACCAAAAGTGATATAATTACTGCTAGATTTATTTTTTATTGCCGTGGGACATCAGACAGGCTTGCGGCCCACTTACTAGGAAGCTGTTACCGTCGCCTGTGTTGGTTTTCGACGCCAGGAGTACCGCTTACATGCTACGAACTACCCAAAGGAACTGGAATCTGGGTAATATATGCTGGAACACAACACAAGGTTACTATGGCGGCATACGCAAGACCAAAGGTGGTCGCCATCCAGACGGGCTTGGGGCCCTACCGCGTAGCTAAGGTGGGTTGTTTTGTCGCCTTTTACGACAGGCCGACCCCGGCCGCAGAGGTTAGTATGCTTTCTTTGCCTCTGCACGGATAAAAATATATGGATATATAAACGAACGCAAAGATTTTTATGTATTCTTATAAAAGATCAAACATACTTTGGATACATATGGTTGGCACTCAACACGTCTGCGTGCCGGATATTTGTTATACGCGGATCAGAGTGGGCGGCACCGCTGTAAGGGCCCGCCTCACTGGAATCCGAGTATTTGGCAGTGAATGTGTTTATAAGAAATCCTTTTTTTTAGATGATAACGACGAAACATCCCACGAATCAATATTACAAGAAACAAAGTGCATTGATGTAGATCATCGAAATTATGATAACTCTCATTTAATAGTACAGAAAGATGAAATTATTAATAAAATTGAAAATAATGAAAGTGACAATGGATTTACCAAAAAAACAGCAAAGCGAAAAAAAACAGGTATGTCAAGATGAAAATTATACACACAGATAACACACACACACGCATAGAGAGAGAGAGAGAGAGAGAGAGAGAGAAAGAGCAAGATACAAACAAAACAAAATCTTTGCGTGTCATTTTGATGTAAGTTGAAGGGACAGGGTTTAGGCCTCTGCCCCGGGCTTCGGGCAACACAGCTATAATATTATATTATACTTACGTTCCCTTCTCAAGTGACATTGATCTGGCAATGGATTACGACGGTGGTAGTGGTAGTACTCCATGGACGAGCGGGGTTTGCCATTTTGTATAACTCTGACATAAAAAAAAACAGCCCGTAACGTCCCACTGCTAGGCGTGGGCCTCCCCATAGAGGGAATGGACAGTATGTATACCTTCAACACTCGCGGGGATTTATTACCGGGGTACACATACTCGCGATCACGGTGTACAGGTGGTTTTTTTGCAATGTGTTCCATCGCCGTTGGAACGTGGCAAAGAGACAGGAGGAATTATGAGAGAAAATGTATGGGCAGTTGTTGTATTTAAAAAATAGTATCTAGTATTATTATACCCAACATTAGAAGTAGCATAAAACAATATTTTATAATTTTATTATACACAAAGAATAACAATATTATATACATTGAATGTATATGACAAGGCAAGTACACAAAACTATTATTATTAAGATTCAAACATTCAGGAGCTTCTGAGAGCTGGTGGTACTCCTGTTCTTAAAATCCTCCAGAAGCTATTCAATTCCGTCATCCTCGAGGGCAAAACGCCGCAGGCATGCCACGGAAGTATAGTGGTGCTGTTCTTCAAAAAAGGGCGACAAAACCCTTTTGAAGAACTTTAGACTTTAGTTTTCAAGGGTCACCACGAATCGTCTCGCGCGCAGATTTGACAACTTTCAGCCTCCCGGACAAGCCGGATTCCGAAAATGTTTTAGCACCATAGACCACATACATACGCTGCGGCAGGTTATACAGAAGACGGAGGAGTATAACTAGCCACTATGCTTGGCGTTCGTGGACTATGAGAAAGCCTTTGATTCGATCGAAACCTGGGCGGTGCTTCAGTCTCTCCAGAGGTGCCACATTGATTATCGATACATCAAAGTGTTGAAGTGTTTGTATGAAAACGCAACCATGTCAGTCCGTCTCCAGGATCAGAACTCGAAGCCTATCCGACTGCAGCGGGGAGTCAGACAAGGCGATGTCATATCGCCGATGCTGTTCACCGCTGCGTTGGAAGATGTCTTCAAGCTTCTGGACTGGAACGGACTGGGCATCAACATCAACGGCGAGTACATCACTCACCTTAGATTCGCAGATGATATCGTAATCATGGCTGAGACCATGAAAGACTTAAGCCATATGCTTGATGGCCTCAATACAGCTTCCCAAGGAGTAAGTCTCAAAATGAACATGGACAAGACGAAGATCATGTCTAATGTCCATGTCGCACCTACCCCCGTAACAGTTGGGAACTGTACACTCGAAATTGTTGACGAATACGTCTACTTGGGTCAAACGATCCAGTTAGGCAGGTCCAATTTCGCGAAAGAGGTCACTCGTCGAATCCAACTCGGATGGGCAGCGTTCGGGAAGCTCCGTAAAATCTTTTCGTCCCAAATACCGCAGTGTCTCAAGACGAAGGTTTTTAACCAATGTGTGTTGCCAGTGATGACATACGGAACGCAGACGTGGTCGCTAACTATGGGCCTTATGAGAAAGCTCATGGTCGCTCAGAGGGCAATGGAGAGGGCTATGCTCGGAGTTTCCCTGCGAGATCGAATCAGAAATGAGGAGATTCGCAGGAGAACCAAAGTTACCGACATAGCCCGGATGATTGCAAAACTGAAGTGGCAGTGGGCTGGGCACATAGCTCGAAGGACTGATGGCCGTTGGGACAGAAAAGTCCTCGAATGGCGACTGCGTACCGGAAGACGCAATGTTGGTAGGCCCCCCACAAGATGGACCGATGATCTGGTCAAGATCGCCGGAATAGGTTGGATGAGGGCAGCGCAGGACCGATCATCGTGGAGATCTTTGGGGGAGGCCTTTGTCCAGCAGTGGGCGTCTTCCGGCTGAAATGATGATGATGATTAAAATAAAAGTTCATAGAAATAATAATATTCAAACTTTCTTTATAATTTTATTTTTTTAGTAACCTGACGCAAATAGAAGGGTTTGCCCTCAGGGGCGCTCCTCTGTCCGAGGAGTGCATGGGTGTACGCACACCCGTGCACTCCCGAGGTGCCCGAGCATCCGTCGCTTCACTCCCCTCTCCGTCCGAGGCGACAGAGTCCTACCTTTCTTTCCGTCTACCTCCTACATCCTTTCCAACTTAGCTCTCTGTTCGTGACGTGGTCCCCGGTGGAATGATTGCGAATACTGATTGGGGTCCCAGGTTCTGCCCTGGGCCCTGATTTGGTAGTCGAAACTATGCCTATTTCGACTGTGCCTGTACAGAGAGTGTTCCCGGGGCGGGAATTGCATCCTCGCTGTCAGTTGGTCTTGCTGGGCCGGCTACGACGTCAGGCAATTCCCTGGTTTTTCTGGAGTGTCGTCTGGTAGTCGTACCCACGCCTGACTAGCACGCGACGGGGATGCGAGTCCCGTCCGGAATTGGCCGCGGACCTGTCGCTCCCGGCCCTGGTTCTGTCCATGGTCGGGGACGATCCTGGATGGACGGCCGTCGCCTCCTTTTGCGAGGCAGTAGTGTCTGCAAGGGAGGTGGCGGAACGGGAACGGGAGTCCGCCACCGCACTCCCCTCCCGCCAACGTAGGCCGCGTCGTCGGCGCTGGAGGGCGGGCAACGACCTCCGGCCGCCGTAGAAAGCGGCCGCGGGCGGCCCCTCGGGGGAGGATCCGCCGAACGCACTATTGCCGCGAGGGCGAGGGCTGCGTGCTATATATCCGTGGGCCCGGGCGTAGGCGTAGGCGATAGGAGAACAGCGGGGTTTTTTACCTCCTGGCCACAGCTAAGAGCGGTGCGGATTGCGGCGCGTCGTGAGGCGCGGCAAGCGGTGAGCGGCGAAAACAAATGGTAGACAACCTATAAAGTATGCCACAGCTACCAGCGACGCGCACTGCGGCGCGACTTGCGGTGCGGCAAGAGGCGCGGTGCACGCGGCGGCGACGAGCTGCGCGATGTGCAAGTGAAACAAATGTACTAGTCAATATCGAGGCGGCCATAGCTCAGAGCGGCGCGCGCGGCGGTATCGGTGGACGCATTCAGGCATCGCGCGACCGAAACAAATAATTTTGTTTTTATCGCGCGTTGAGCCAATAAATAATGGATATGGAACAATGTATTAGTGAAATACTGAGTAGACCAGCAATATGGATGTCAAAACATCCACATCATAAATATAGGCATGTTATAAAAAAAATTGGGACGAAATAAAACAACAATTTCAAACTGAAATTGTGAAACAATTTTCTTGAAATTAACTTTAGCTTTAGTCTTCGTGTATGTGGCCGAATAATAATCAAGATTCTATGCTTGCCCGCGTATATTCAAAAAAATTATCGGGATAGTTCCTATATTCATAATAAAGAGTGTGAAATTCACCAAGTTCGCTCCTTTTCTGGTTAACTGGGTGCGCTCCTATTTTTAACTGAATAATATCTTCAGATAAGAATGCTCTTGTTTCAAGGGAATATCGTGCCACTTTTGATAGGGGCATTTTAATGGTTTGGCCGTTCTCTAAATACGTGCACCGCTGATGCCGCCGCGGTCGCAACTAGTTTAGCTGTGGCATACCACCGCAAATCACGCCGCTCGCCGCGCCTCCCGACGCACCGCGCAACGCACCGCCAGAAACTGTGGCCAGGCCCTTAGTGGGTAGTCGGATGGTCGAACATCTTTCCCGGAGTCCCACATATCCCTCGGTCCCCCCGGGCCGGGGGAACCCGTCAAGAGAGGTTTTTCCCCGAGACCGAAAAAAAATAGAAGGGTTTATGTGTGTGTATATAATTTTTAATTTAGAAATTTTTGTTAAATACCCGTGCGAAGCTGGGGCGGGCCGCTAGTAATAAATAACTTCAATGTTTGAAAATGTTCAATTTTCTTAGCAAGAAGTTAAAATATTATGTACCGATTAGAACTAAGAGTTTTATTTCTATATATTTTAGGTTACACTGGATATATTGAAAGTGATGAAGACTTAAGTCAGTCTGCAGATTTTAAAACAGAGAGTAACCCTAAGAGAAGTAAGAATTTAATTAATTTTTTTTTAAATAGTTTATAGACTGTACATTAGAAGAGTGAATGCAGGAAACATGGTGAATGGAGCTTTGCACTCCTTTATGAACAGTAGGAAGGTGTCTAACAAGGCGCGTCTGGCTGAGCATGAGGGGGTGTTGGTTCCGACACTCATGTACGGAAGTGAAAGTTGGGTATGACAGAAGAAACATGAAAGCAGAATAAATGCAGTTGAGATGAGAGCGTTAAGAAGTATGATAGGAGTTAAACTGAGTGACAGGATAAGAAATAGTGAGATAAGGAAACGTTGTGGTCTGAAAGAAGATGTAGTGACAAAAATTGAGAAAGGTATGCTGAGATGGTTTGGCCATGTCGAGAGAATGATTGACGAAAAAAGTGTATAAGGCGAGTGTGAATGGAAGTGTTGGAAGGGGTAGACCCAGGCGGACGTTTCGAGACCAGATCAGGGACGTCTTGAAAAAAGGCCAGGTCAAGAGTACTCTAAACCGAAGGGCATGTATGAAGGGAATAATGAAAGTGGACGAAGCGAAACAGTATGTAAGGATCGTAGCCAGTGGAAAGAAGTGGTCTCTGCCTACCCCTACGGGAAAGAGGCGTGATTATATGTATGTATGTATTAGATTTTGAAGTTATTAATTAAATTGTCTGTTGTATTTCTTAATATTTTAGATGCTGTGTGGATAAAGCGAGCCACGATGGCAATGCTTAGCTTGTACGAATCAAATATACCGATACTTACGGATTACGGCAAGAAATCTTGGGTGTGTAAGAGAATATCAAAAGGCTTAAAAGATTTATCTATACAGGTAAATACTTTTATTTATTTTTATTTATTTATTTAAGTTTTAGAGAGACTTACGACTAATAATAACATTTAATAACTTAAAAATAAATACAGAGAAAGTCTTTACAAGTATCCACTGATAGTGACAGATTAGAATACAAATAGTACAAAAACAAATAGTACAAACTTGTTGTCATTAATCGATTCAATGATTGAGAATCAATCCAATGAGTAAATTCAGTAAGTTTATTAGTAAGATACTTAGCATTATCAAATGTATTTCGCAAAAAAGTTAAGTGTAAGCTGCCTTTTCATTGTATTAATACTAGAATGAAACAGATCTAAGTCGGTATTGCTGTCATTAATTAATTCGTTAAAGGAATTAGACGCGCGATAAACAAAACTATTTTGACGGTAATTGGTAGACACGGATTGCAGCGAGAATAAAGGTCTGTTACGGAGTATTCGAGGAGGTATATAAAGGTTAAATTTAGAAAGTAAATCTGGACAATCAATAACAGATGTCATAATTTTTTTAAGAGTAATTTGATCTGAAATACGTCGTCGTTCGTTCAAAGGGAGAAAGTGATGAGCTGCACATAAAGATAAGTAGTCCTGGTTGTTATGTGAGTACGATTTAAAGGTGAGAAAACGTAAAAATTTCCGTTGGATGCGTTCGATACGATCGATATAGACTTTATACCGGGGGTTCCAAATGGGTGATCCATATTTCAAGTGGCAGCGCACATAAGTACTATAGAGAATCTTAAGCGTTTTGATATTTATGAAGTCTCTAGCAGACCGCAATATGAATCCAAGGGATTTAGATGCTTTACTGACTATTGAAGATATATGGTCGTTAAAAGTTAATTTAGAATCGAGATTAATCCCTAAGTCTCTCATAGCTGAGACACGTTCCAAGGGTAGCCCCTTTAGAGTATAATTTGTGTGGATATATTTAACTTTTCTAGAAAAGGTCATAACGTGGCATTTGGAGACATTGAGGTCTAATTGGTTGATTTTACAATACAAATCTAATGCATTTAGGTCTTCCTGCAGAGCCAATGCATCCGAAAAAGAATTTATTGTTTTGAAGATTTTCATATCGTCTGCGAAATTAAGTATACTAGAATTTTGAAAACAATGGTCAATGTCAGAAATGAATATCAAAAATAGGAGAGGACCCAAGAGTGACCCCTGTGGGACTCCACTTGGAACTTGCAGCCACTTGGACATATAGCATAATATAAGCATTGGACATATAAGCATTAATATCATTAATGCTTAAGGTGCATTAAACTATTTGTAGGCGAGGATGGGAATTGAAAAGGACTCACCGAACTCGAGGGTCTTCTTTCTGTACTGCCGTTGTCCACCTTATATTCTTATATTACTAGCGTGGTACACAATAAAATTACCGTAATAACTGATCCGAAAGACTTGAACCTATTCTCTAATTATAGGAAAAGGCGCGCGCGCACCTGGCACAATCGATCCTTAACGGTTTTTCACACACACTGAATAGACGTCATGGCAGCACGCCATCTCTTGGTGAGAAATAGGTACTAGGATAGTGTCATAGGATGTACAGGTGTGAGGAAGATGGCACATAAGGCGTTCTCGCATGACTTCTTATTAAGAATATAGCAAGCGAACCTCTAATAGTATTAACGGCCTAAACACTATTGATAGTGTGTTGATTAGAAATCTTCATTATAAGCATTAATTTATGGTTTTACAGGTAACAGCAGATCAGGTTTGGAAATTTAATCGCTTATATCAAAAATATAAGGAGTATATCGACAACAACAGTAAGAGTGGTAGAGCTCATATGACATTTGAATATTATGAGCAATTCGAACAAATTTTTCATAAAGAGAAAAAAGTTTCCACTCCACGTACATTTTCTTCTTCGATACTTACTACAGATGAAAAAAAAAGAAAGTATGACATAACCGGATCAAATAACATTAGTGATAGTAAAAAATTAAAAGTAAATGCTACATCCAGAAAAAAGAATTTATCACCAGTTAATGAGTCTCCAAAACTCAAAACAACTCCAGTTGCAGACGTTAAAGAAACTGCAGAAAACCAGCAATGCATTCAAGTTATGGAAATGTTACAAATAATGGATGCAAAGGAGAAGGCTAAAGATGAATATTTGAATAAATATTTAAAAATAAAAGAGATAGAAATAGAGTTAAAGAAAAGAGCAATCGATGTTCGTAAAACTGGAATGCAAGTTAAAAGAGATGTTGCAAGTGAAAAACTAAAGTTTAGTTTAAAGAAGCACAAAGAATGGTTAAAAATAGAAAAATTTAAAATTGATCTTCTAAGAAACCTGTTAAGAAAGCGTATTGAAGGCGAAGAGTCTGATTAAACTACCAAAAGTTAATGTTTAAGAGTTCGTTGTATTTAAAAAGTTTATTTTAACATGTCAAAAAAAACAAATACTTTCTATTAAGATCTATGATTAATGGTAACTTATGTATAGTGACAGTGGAACTAGTTGCAATATCAGAAGCATTCAAATACGTAACAGAGAATGCATTGCGCAAAATGACAATATTTGTTGACGGTCAAAGTGCTCTCCAGCATATAGTCCTATGTGTCTCTGGACGTAGAGGCACATCGATTGCTTATGATATATTAGAACACATCTTATACTTCCTTGGTAATGATATTGAGCTGGTGTTGCAATGGGTTCCATCCCATGGCTTACGGGGAAATGAGGAGGCGGACCGACTGGCCAAATCGGCTGTTTCTGAAGGTTCGGAGTTGTTAATTGAAGCAAATAGTTTTGAAGTTTTGGTGAAATACAGAGAAGAATGTTAGAAATTACAAAGAATGGAAAGAATATTTTAACATAGCATCTAGAGAAAAAGGCATCTGGTATAAAACTACAAAGCGTGCCTCCTCGTATCCCCTGGTTTGCCAATAGTGAGGTTGATGGAAGAATTTGTGTAGTCGCTTATATATTGCGCTCCGGACACTTTCCACTAAATAAATTTTATCTCCTGGTGGGTAGGAGCAATAGTCCTTATTGCACAAACTGTGGAAAAATTGATGATATACACTATTTCTTGATGGAATGTGTCCGAACGAAAGACAGTAGATATTTTAAAGTTTTTTTTTAATTTGGTTATAAACAGTAAATTATTTATTTAATAAATGTCAGTTCTTTATAGTTTTAATTGATTTTTACAAATTAATTTTTACAACTTAATTTACAAGTGGTATCGGAAAGTATAGATATATTTTATTTTGAACTTATGCAACTTGTGCATCTGGAAACAATTCTCTGAATAATAAATACCCTTCTATGATCTCTATCATTATTGTTATTTTGATATTGTTCTTCATAACCATGTTCCTCTAAATTTATCCCGACATTATTATCGTCTTCAAAGTTATCAAAATTGTCATGTTCATGGATACAATAATTGTGCGAAATACATGTTGCTGTAACAACCTCGAATACAAATGATAAATCTCTGTACTCAGTAAAGAATTAGTCTAAAACGGCTTTTCAATAGTGCAAAAGCTTTTTCAACTGACATTCGTGTGGATGAATGTAAATTATTGATTCTCTTTGTTGAGGAGTTAAGTGACCGTTATCTCGAAATGGTGGAACAAGCCATGATAGCGATGGATATGCAGAATCTCCAATTAAAAAAGTATTATTTGGAGATTCTTTATACAAAGGTGAACTTCGAAAAACTCGAGCATCATGTAAAGATCCTGGCTCACCACAATAAATATTAGTAAACTTCATATTAGAATCAACTACTGCTTGAAGATTTATAGAGAAATATTTTTTCCGATTACAATAATCTACTGCATCCTCAGAAGGCTTTACAATCCTTATATGTGTACAATCGATTGCTCCTAAGATATTTGATATATTTTTTTTGTGAAAAAACCTTCAGATGTACATACTGATTATTGCACGATTAGTCTGAGACTACTTGATAACATCATCCAATTTCGTTAGAATCCAAGTTATGACCCGGAATGTTGATGAAATTGAAATATCAAATAAATTTGATATAGTCCGCAATGGTTCAGTATTTGCAATAATTCACAAAAATATTAAAAAGCTTATTTCAACGCTGATGGGTTTCATCCCAAAGGTATTCTTGGGAATAAAAGTCGATGTTTCAAGTTCATTTACAAAAAAGATTTCAGTAATATATTGTATAGTATAAATAGTTAAAACTCAAAAATATGAATTGTTAAAATACGTAGGTACATATCAGATGATATGCAGTAGTTCGCGATAATCGAAAATTTTCTTTAAATTCAGCATCCTTCCAAGCTTTTACTACGTTGAGATGATTTTGTACCCTTTGCTTTCGACAACCTGTCATCAAATATCTTATCAATGGCTCAAATAACTCATCTGTTTCATATATATTTTCAATAAATATATCACTTGATAATGAACTAATTGATTGATTTAAACTCGGAATACTCTATAAATCATCATCATCACTATCATCTGGGTAAGATGATTCAATCAGAAAGTGTATAATTCTTTTAGAACTCATTTAAAAAAATTACTCAAAATAACCGTAAATAGTTTTCAACCAATTATTATTTGTATACCATTTTATTTATACATTAATAAGGTTGCTAACTATATGAATATTTTTTTAACACTGAACTTAGTGCATTGCTAATTGGCATTGTGCGCCACTCAGTCGCATTATGCTCTGTAATTGGAAAACAAGGTTTTTGAAGGAAAGGAATTGGAAAACAAGTTCACACCGTTCGCCATCATATTTGATCGGGAAAATGTCGATAGGCGCGGACGCCACACTCTGCTGTCTGAGGGAGCTCATTCGAAATCGCTCGCGAACAGTCGTTAACCGGGCCCTAAGACGGAAGGCTGCGCGCCCGCCATATAACCGACAACAGCAAACGCCATTAGTTTTATCGTAGATCGTATTGTATTATTGTGACGTACTTTGTATTCTTTTGTTATTTTCAATTCTTGACAATATAGTGCATCTTTTAGTAATTCCTTTGTTTAATTTCTGTTTTCATTTGTACGATGCCGGTCACGGACCAGGACTGCACCGTACAGGAATGAGAAGGATCGCTCGAGAGCAATGGACTGTATGAGAGAGGGAAGGGGCAAAGGAGCGGTAGCTAGAGATACGCGATACCTTAAGCCTGCAATACATGTTGGTCGAGCTTAGGCCAATACGAGCGTAGGCAAATTAATACAAGGCAAGTGCTACTGCCTATACGTTCGGCAAGTTTATCGGAAACCAATGCAAATGGCCAAAATAGACGCATTTTGAAGAGATGCCCACACGTTGGGCTCTGTCAGTTTGTATTGTGAATTGAAACAAGATGGATGACGACGTAAAAGTTATTGCAGCTGCTGCTATTTATTTAATGAACGTTTCCAGATAAACATCGTCGTTTGTTGACAGTGACATTTTGTACGCGTACACACGACCGACGCCAACCGCGTAATGGCGCGCTAACAAACATGCGGACACCATTGGCCGAGTGCGCGCGAGCGCCTTTGATTTGTGCAGAAAAACCGACAACGTTCCGAAGTGCGGCAAGTGGTCGCGAGCGACCACAAGTTGTGACAAGCTACGCTAAATGAGTTCTATACACGTTGGCGCTTGACTACTCGGCTAACTAGGCGAGTGACACCGAGCGATGGCAAGACAATGCGATTAAAGTGTCTAAACGTTGGTATTGGCGTTCACTCGGCGACACTCGGCCAACATGTATTGCAGGCTTTACAGTGGGCAAAGAAACAAAACATGCACTCACCTTGATTTCACCCCTTCCCGGATCAGTTCAGGTTCGCTCGCGGAAGAACTGTTGCACGTCACCAACTAAATGTTACGCACACTGGACATACGATCTTATGGCACGGCCAATGAGAGTTGGAGTAACTGAAGCCGATTGCGCGCGGCGCAGAGAATGGTCTATACCCTCGCTTTTGGCATTTTCCTCACCGAGAGTGAGGGTAGGTAACAAAATATTGAAAGGCTCAGGTGCATTCAGGAAGTTCATCCATACAGCGGCCAAAACCATCCTAAAATTTAAATTAGTACATGTTGCTTAGACTTTTTTGATGTGTGTACTTTGTAGTTTATTTCACTGTTAATACTGTACCGCTTCACTGGCTAACTACTTCATAATTGAAATCTATCCAGTAATATCGCCATGATGCGCGCACAAATGCGGATCTCTATTATTTTATATAATATACTAGCCGTTCCCGCCTGCTTCGCTGGTCGAATAAAAAGAAAATGAACTGTTTAAAACTTTGGGGTTATGTTGTGATAAAATAAAAATCCCAGAACTCGATCGCAGCGCCCCCTACCGGGTCCAATTGCGAATCTAAACCATACTCGTATCCACAGTCCACTTGAACACACACAAAAATTTTCAACAAAATCGGTCCAGCCGTTTAGGAGGAGTTCAGTGACATACACACGCACATAAGAATTATATTTTCACACACTTATTGTAAATAATGAGAATAGGCAATAGCTCACCTAATCAACTTTTCTCAGTCCTCGATCGATGCCCAAGTCTGGGTGTGTCGCAGCGTTCGAAATCTTTGAAAAACTCCTAGGAGTTACTAAACTCACTAAATTCGGATATTCAGTAAGTCTGAAGCCATTTTTCATTTGTAAATACAGTAGGTAAACAATTATTAACATAGCATTTTAGCTTGTTTCATAATTGCAATTTAAAAATAAAAGCTGTTGCACTTTTTAGGTATTACACTTTATAGGTACCAGCTGGATGACCGAACTTTGCTCGGTATTTTTTTTTATAAATTGTGTTTTTTTGAAATTAACAATTGATTTTCTTAATCTAACCTCGAAGCAAAGACTCATTGACTTCGTGTTACTTAACAACGCCATCTGCTGGAATAGCTTTAGTGTTGTTGTGTCGATAAAACAATTTAAAAAAAATAGTATTATTATTCGCCGATAGATGTCAGGAAGAGTCATTTTTCAGTTTAAATTGGGACTACTCAAACGCCACCTTTTTGTTATTTTTCTTCCAATAAAAAAAAGCGAATAAAATAACATTTTCTAGAAATGATTCCTAGCTAGATCGATTTATCGCCCACGAAACCCCCCGTATACTAAATTTCATGAAAATTGTTGGAGCCGATTCCGAGATTCCAAATATTATACAAGAATTGCTCGTTTAAAGATATAGGTATTACTCATATCAAAATCGTTATTTTCGTAGTAAACACCTAAGTATGAAGTAATTATCTCAGCATAGCATAAAAAAAAAGTTTGATTTTAGATTGTTCTCTTCAGTCATTTCTAGAAAATAGTATCATTTTAACTCTGTGTAGACAACGTACAAACGAAGTTCTTTCAACGAACAATGAACTACCAACACTAATAACTGTCTTTATTTCTAACACTCTTGAACACATAAGACGAAATTACCCGAGAAGGCAGCGGCGGGGCGCTTCGGTAACGCTCAACTCCACTGCCGGTTGTCGTGAAATGCCGTGTTGTCAGTGACTGAGAACGAGTTATGGAACATTGTTCCTGTGCGACGAGTCACGGTGATACTATTTGCCTTCAGATCTAGATCAGAGCTGTAGTGATACAAACAATAATAATTATGCCCTTTCTAGCAACTAAATGTTCTATGCCGCGGCCGAGCGAGCCGTCCACCTCCTTACCCGAATCAACCCGATTAGTGCCGATGTTAACTGAACTTCGTTCGCGTCTCACGATTACAACGAATGATTAACGTGACGTAAAGGACCAACGTTCCGGGAATCGAAGTGACTTTGTAACGTTGTTCTTTCGTGGCATGTCACGGTGATACTATTTGCCTTTATATCACGGTGATTTTTTCATCGTGACTATATAGTCATGACGTCATGAGCAAAATAACTCACCAAGAAGAAAAGAAATATACATATATTTTGGATATAAAGATATATATCATTATTTTATATCTTTAACTCTTTATTTTACCGTGAATAATATCAATTGCAGACAAGATGAGTTAGTGATATTAACTCCTTATGGTCCGGTTGAAACCTGTTATGACCGATCCAACTAAAGCTTTTTGTTCGTTTTGTCACAGTGAATTAAAGGTGTGTAACTCAGGCAGTGGTCTAACATTTTTGCTGGACCCTTAAGTGTTTGGAAAATTAATTTACCGGTCATATGTTTGTAAAAGATAAAAAATAAGAAACCCACCTGTTTCCATACCCTGACATTGACAAAATCAGTGCCTAAAGCATTGGAGCCACAAATAAAATGAAGAAGAAGAAGAACTCAGGCAGTGTTGCCGCTTAGGAAAAAAGAAAATCACCAGACCTCAATGAAAATGTCCCTGGATATTAAGAAAAAAGAACTCAAAAAAAATCCCTAGAAGTCGCTAAATATTATAAAATTTTCAATTTTAAAAATATGGTCTAAATAAAAGCAATTCTGTAATTTAACTTTGCGAATATTCGTGACTTTCGTGACGTTATTTATCAAATATCAATCACCTCTAATGTCAATGTCAATCAAACAAACCAATGTATGTTTGTATTTTGTTCTAAAATCACGTCAATCTAAAATTTTTGTATTTTGTAATTTTTTAGTTCTCCATCAATTATATTATTTTTATATTCTTTATTAGAACTTCTAATAAATATCTTCTTCTAATTTAGAAGCCTGTGTTAGAATGTTTTTACCAAAAAAAATTGTGTAATATCGTGTTTTTGAATTATAATGACTTCAATATTAATTCCTAATACGGGATTGTGCCGTTGTTGTCTCGCTG
This sequence comes from Malacosoma neustria, assembly GCA_963693495.1. Taxonomy (NCBI): domain Eukaryota; kingdom Metazoa; phylum Arthropoda; class Insecta; order Lepidoptera; family Lasiocampidae; genus Malacosoma; species Malacosoma neustria. The sequence continues at coordinate 4,431,241 of OY856399.1, read as the reverse complement.
AAGGTAGTTTTAAGGAATTACAATCAATATGTAGTATTGATGGGAAGGATGAAAATTATTATGAAATTTTACGAGAAACATTTTCAATTCAAGTAAGTTTTACTATTCAACATTATTATATTTATCATGCATTCAGTAAAATTATATCATATACCTTTTTACTTTGACCGTAGTTAAATCTCGTTAGTCAAATTATTGGGGGTTTAAAAACCTTTAGAAGCTAGTTACAGTAGTTACCGTCGCCTATGGGCTTGTGTTAAGGAAAACATCATGAGGAAATCTGCACACCAAGATCACTGTGATGGGTATACTGTCTATTCCCTTTTTTTTATTGCTGTAGGACAGCAGATAGGCTGACGGTCCGCTTAGAATTTAGCAGTTACCATCGCCTATGGATGTTTGCAACACCAGTGGCATCGCGAACACGCTGCTGTCCCATAAAGGTATTGGAACTTAGGTCACCAATGCCAGAACACAACACAAGGTTATTATGGCGGCATACTTAAGACTAAAGGTGGTCGCCATCCAGACGGGCTTGAAGCCCTACCACGTAGCTAGGGTGGGTTGTTTAGTCGCCTTTTACGACAGGCCGACCCCGGCCGCAGAGGTTAGTATTCTTTCTCCACCCCTGCACGGATAAAAGGCCTGAAGGCCTGCGTCTAGCAGTGGGATGCTGAGCTGTTATTGTTATTATAAAAGCATCTTATCTTATTATGTAACAATAAGGTGACCAACTATACTCATTTACCCTTATGGGACAGCAGCGTGTTCGCGATGCCACTGGCATTGCATACACCTATAGGCGACGGTAACTGCTAAATCCTAAGCGGGCCGTCAGCCTGTCTGCTGTTCTATAGCAATAAATAAAAAAAAATTTACTGAGTTTTGTACTCTTTTTTCGCAAACAGTAATCTTCAAATCCTGTACTCTGAAAGTACTCATTTGTATTTCTAAAACATTAATAGAATTTCCTTATGTTGTCCAAGGACTAATACTGCTGTTGAAAGGGTATTTTCACTAGGGAATAATTATCTGAGCAGTGAGAAGTCGCAACTTTCTGTAAAACATTATCTGCCGGCTTAACAGTAAAATTTAATATGCAAAATTAAAGTTGTTCGGATGTGGCTACATTATTAGACTGAACAAAAAATAGTTGGTCACCTTAGTAATAAGATATTATATTTACAGATTACTTCTATATATATACAAAATGAAAGCTATTACAATATATGTGAAGAATGTGAACCCAAACTTCTTGATGCAGCCCAATTTAGAAGACAAATCCTAAACTGTGAAGAAAAGTTTACTAAATATTATTTGGCTCGGGCATATCAAGGTATATTTGCCTATTTTTATTTGCATATAAAAACAGCCGTTTCACAGCAATAAAAAACAGGAGTCATAGGGTGCTCTCCTATTTATAATAATAAGCCTTAATCTAAATTATGTAGTTTCGAGTTAGGAGTGCCTGTTGGCAAAGGCCTTCTCCAGCTCATTCCAGCGTGGCCTATCCAGAGCTGCTTGTCTCCAAAAGGGACTAGCGGTCATCTTCAGTTCTTCCTCCTAATGCTTATTTTGCCTACCTCTATTTCTTTTTCCATCTCCCTCCTCTTCTGTACCTAATCTTTTTTGTTTAGTTTCTTTTGTTATCAGATTATTCATAATTTATTTGTTGATGATAAGGATTAATTTATTACAAAAAAGTATATATGTAGTATATTAGTTGTCTAGTACCCATAACACAAGTGCTATGCTATGAGATTTGTTTATAAATAAATAAGCCTTTATTACAGGGGTTAGAGTTTCTAGACACAAAGTTATTTTAAAATTTACATGATATCTCTGACTTCTGTTGTCCTCTTGGCAAAGGCCTCCTCCGACTGTCTCCATTGAGCTTTACATATCTAAGGCAACTCGTGTCCTTTTTTTTTTATTGCTGTAGGACAGCAGACAGGCTGACGGCCCGCTTAGAATTTAGCAGTTACCGTCGCCTATGGGTGTTTGCAACGTCAGTGGCATCGCGAACACGCTGCTGCCCCATAAGGGTACAGGAACTTGGGTCACTAATGCCGGAACACAACACAAGGTTATTATGGCGGCATGCTTAAGACCAAAGGTGGTCGCCATCCAGACGGGCTTGAGGCCCTACCACGTAGCTAGGATGGGTTGTTTTGTCGCCTTTTACGACAGGCCGACCCCGGCCGCAGAGGTTAGTATTCTTTCTCCGCCCCTGCACGGATAAATGTTCACAATGGTCCCAGAGTTAAACGGATCTCATCCTCCCATCTTCTTATCTGGTGTCCTCTTTTATGACTGCTATCCCTGGAGTACCAGACTGTTACCCATTTGCTCAACTTATTCAGGCTGCTTCTTAGTAGGTGCCCAGGTTACTACGATATATTGCAAATGTGTGAGTGAGACGGAAGATTAGTGTCGCACGACATAAATATAAAAGGTTGCGGTTTTCTGTGTTCGCCGCATTTGTCGCGCTTGTTTGTAAGAGTGAAGAGCAATTCGTGGTGCTGCTACACATGCATTTCCGACTTAGCAATTTGCAGAAGAGGTTTGGTAACAGATTTATCCCATTTAATGAACTCTTGGTTTGAAGGTGGAATGCTTCTATTTATTATGGACTTCCTAGACATTTTAGTTGGTGCGGAATTTAGGCGATTACGTACCATGCGGTGGTTTGTGTTGAAGTTTAGGATTTGAATTATGTGGGTGTCCCTGAACAGTTTGGGTTTGATTGTTAATATGCAATCAACTTTCGTTTTTGATCCGATCAATACAAATGTGATTTACTAATTATAATAATTAATCTAGTTTGAATTCTAAAATTATTTTTGAATGCAATAAAGAATTATTAACATCATTTTCTTCATGCAGGGGCCAATAAGAATACAGAATACCCCTGCAGCCGAAGCCGGTCTGTCGTAATGGCGACAAAACAGCCCAGGCTGCATTACATACATGCTTGGTCTATAATTATGCCGCCATAATAACCTTGTGTTGTGTACCGGCATTAGTGACCCAGGTTGGAACCTGGTACTGGAGTACCTACGGGGATAGCAGCGTGTTTGCAGATGCTACAGCGTCGCAAACTTTTACTATTAAGTGGACCGTAAGCCTGTCTGCTGTTCTTCAGAAAAAAAATAGTTGTTTAGTATCTAAAATTCAAGAGCTATGCTGTTCATTTTGCACTAGATTTTGGGCATTAACAGGCAAAATTAAATCGAAAAACTTAAGAAAGGGAAAAAATAAAAAAGTTAAAAAAAACTTCGTAAAAATATTAATTTTTTCATTAAAAAGTACCCTATGTTACTTCTAATACCTTCAAGAATATGTATACAAAGTTTCATGATGATCGGTTAAGTAGTTTTCGTGTGAAAGCGTCACAAACAAACTTACTTTCACATTGATAATATCGTCGGCTTATTGCAAGAAGTCATTATGTGATATTTCATTATTTTGGGAAAACAGCATTTAGTTGGAATTAGTTAGTGGTTATGTTGATTAGCCAAAGACATAACGGCTAAAATTGGCCAGCTTGGAATTAGTGTGTTTTTACATTTTGCAGATATGTAAAAATGAGCCCAATATAGATAAAAACGTGTCTATAGTGATTCTTTGCAGTTAATGAGTTCTTGCAATAAGCCGACGATATTAAGTATGTTAATAATGGTTAAGTAATGATTTTAATTTATCCATTTCAGATGTAAACTTAGAAAAAGAAATTAAAGTGGAAGTCAATGGTGAGTGAATTCAATATGGAATTTTTATATTTTATACTAGCTGTGCCCGCGACTCCGTCCGCGTGGAATAGTGACTTTGGGCAGCATTTTTTGGATATATCTTATGGTTTATTTTATCTGTCTGTCTGTTTGTTCCGGCTAATCTCTGAAATGGCTGCACCGATTTTGACGGGACTTCATTGGCAGATAGCGGATGTATCAAGGAGTAACTTAGGCTATTTTTATTTTAGAAAAAAAAAATAGTTTTTGTTAAAAATGGTAAATTTCGGAAATTTTATATTCCAATTTAAGTTGACCTTAGATTTATATCATCAATCATATGAAATAGGGTTTAGCTTAGGCTGGACATTGTCTGTTCAAATGTATGTATTCCGGAGGTGCATGGAGTAACAGTTGTATTCGATAATACTGACTGTTTGCATATCTATATATATAAAAATGTTATGTTGGTTTGTGTACGCTTCAAAAACTCAAAAAGTTCTGCACCAATCAAGCTGAAATTTTAGCATGATATATAATCCGCATCAAGGATTGTTTTTATCTATTTTCTTTGTTTCTCATTTCTCAACCATTCAATCACAATGTGCCACAGCGAAGCGTGGCAGGGTACAGCTAGTTTCATTTATATAATAGGGTTTGTCGTCCAAAATAAGATATATTCGAAAAATTCTGCCCAAAGTCACTATTCCACGCGGACGGAGTCGCGGGCACAGCTAGTCAGAATATAAGTTTGCTTATAACCCACATTTTGGATTTTATATTGGGGCACAGAGTCCCCATTGGAATCGGTTAATTGGGACTTCGAGGGAAGACCACTTTCTCGTAGTTCGACTCTGAACGGGATATTCTTCCCATCGAACGACCTGCGCATCAACGTCCAGGGGGGGGGGGGTACCTCGCCAGGATGGTGACGTAATTATTTAAATGAGTGTCTTCCAATTAACCACGCGACACTTGCTCAATCGCACACTGCTTAGTTTGCGAATAAATGGTGCTTTATTTTTTTATTTGCAGACCTTAAAGAAGAGTCCAATGTTAGTGTAGACTATGATCCCAACAGTGAAGAAGGTAAGATTTCTTTTGGATTCTTATTTCAGTTCACAATATGGTGGTATTCTACTAGGAGAACAAGCTAGAGGACCTTGGTTCTAATCCCACGATAATAATTGTTATGTACCGACGTTGAAGGAAATTATCGTTAGGAAACCTGCATACCAAGGTCACCGGTGTAACACCAATTTGCCTTGGACAAGTGTGATGGGTATACTATTCGTTCCCTATAAAGGGGAGGTCCGAACCCAGTGGTGGGTTATATGTATTAGACAACTACCCACATTTAAACTAAGGAGGGTAGTTTTTAGTTTTTATCCGTGCAGGGGCGGAGAAAGAACCTCTGCGGCCGGGGTCGGCCTGTGGTAAAAGGCGACAAAACAATCCACCCTAGCTACGTGGTAGGTAGGGTCCCGAGCTCGCCTGGATGGCGACCACCTTTGGTCTTAAGTATGCCGCCATAATAACCTTGTGTTGTGTTCCGGCATTAGTGACCCAAGTTCCTGTACCCTTATGGGACAGCAGCGTGTTCGCAATTCCACTGGCGTTGCAAACACACATATGCGCCGGTAACTGCCAAGTTCTAAGTGGGCCGTCAGCCTGTCTGCTGTTCTGCAGCAATAAAAAAAAAATAGTTGTAAAAATCATCTCTTTTGGGGAGAAGTTGAAAAAGTGTCCAGGCGTAAAATTACACTTTAAAAACTCGCCAGAATAGCGCTAGTATAGTGTAGGAATTGAAATATGCTGAGTTAAGCATTCTAGACTCCGCTCTAATAACTGGCGCTTTCCTTTTTCTAGTGATGCTGTTGTGGCGCCTTAATTTAACGGACACTTTTCTAACACGGAGATAGTTTATTGTCCACCAAAAAATATTTACAAAGTAACTTAATATTTTATAACTAAAAGTTGTCTGGAAGAGATCGCTTCTTCTCTTCGAGCGATCTCTTCCAGACAACTTCCGTGCAGGGACGGAGTAAGAATACAAACTCCTGCGGCCGGAGTCGACCTAGAAAACAATCCTAGTCACGTCTGGATGGTAACTAGCCTTGATCTTAAGTGTACGCCATAATAACCTTGTGTTTTCCGGGATTAGTGACCCAATTTATTGTACTCTATGGGACAGCAGCGTGTTCGTGGTGCGCCTAGCGTCGCAAACATTCGTAGGCGACGGTAAATGCTCAATATTAAGCGGGTCGTCAGCATGTCTGTTGTTTAGTGCTCTACCCTTCATAATATAAACATATGTTACAGATAACATTTACAATAAGGACAGTTTTGAACATAACACAGACGACGATGAGCCTTTGTCTAATTTAAAAGAAAAAAAAATCAATAAAAAAATTGATATCAAAAATGATTTTGAAAACGTTAAAGATTCAAATAGTTTCAACGATGGTAAGTTTTCGAACTATTGTTTCAGATTGTTTTTTTTAATGCTGTAGGACAGCAGACAGGCTGACGGTCCGGTTAGAATTTAGCAGTTACCGCCGCCTATGGGTGTTTGCAACGCCAGTGGCATCGCGAACACGCTGCTGTCCCATAAGGGTACAGGAACTTGGGGTCACTAATGCCGGAACACAACACAAGGTTATTATGGCGGCATACTTAAGACCAAAGGTGGTCGTCATCCAGACGGGCTTGGGGTTCTACCACGTAGGTAGGGGTGGGTTGTTTTGTCGCCTTTTACGACAGGCCGACCCCGGCCACAGAGGTTAGTATTCTTTCTCCGCCCCTGCACGGATAAAAATTACAAGTTGTATTAACTTTTTCACTGTGTAGGAGCAAAAGAATACTGACTCCCACGGCCTGGGGCGGCCTGTCGTAAAGGCGACAAAACAAGCTGTAGGTTGTAGGGCTCCAAGCCCTTCTAGGATGTCTAAACATGCCGCCATAATAACTTAATGTTGTGTTCCGGCATAAGTGACCCGGATTCCACTTCTAGTACACGGGCGGCAGCGTGTTAGAGGTGCCTGCACTCCAATGAGACAACAGCGTGTTAGCGATGCCTGCACTCCAATGAGACAGCAGCGTGTTAGCGGTGCCTGCACTCCAATGAGTCAGCAGCGTGTTAGTGGTGCCTGTACTCCAATAAGACAGCAGCGTGTTAGCGGTGCCTGTACTCCAATGAGACAGCAGCGTGATCGCGGTGCCGCAAGCGTCGCAAAGTCCATAGGCGATGATAAACATTTCTGACGAACAACAGTTAGGCTGGTGACATTAGTAACCCAAGTTCCTGTACCCTTATGAGACAGCAGCGTGTTCGCGATGCCACTGGCGTTGCAAACACATTTAGGCGACGGTAACTGGTAAATTCTAAGCGGGCCGTCGGCCTGTCTGCTGTCCCAGAGAACCGAAGCGGAATTTTAGGTTGTAACTGAGAGAATCATTGTAAGCCTCGGCCAATCTGTACATTCCAAATAAATATTGGAGTACATTTCATTCTAGAAAGATCTACTAGACAAGAAAAGAAATACAAATGCGAGCAATGTAGTAAATATTTCAAATACAAAGGCGCCTTGGAAATGCACACGAATATGCATAGCGGCGAAAAGGCATTCACATGTAAATTGTGTAACACGTCGTTTGTGACGAACAAAGAAATGAATAGTCACATAAGAGAGAGACATAAAATGAACGGGGTATATGTATGTGGGACATGTCAGAAACAGTTTGAGAAGGTCGGCCACTTGAAGGCCCACTGGCGTGTGCACTATCCGGAGAAGTTTGTGTGCAAGTTGTGTGGAAGACAATTCGTGTATAAGAGGGGTTTGAGAGATCATCTACGAACGCACGGCGAAGAAAAAAGGTATTGTATAAATATATTGGCACAAATTATACCGCGCCATCCACCAATATATCATGTGATCCCCCCACCCCCCAAGTGACACACATACAAGACTTTCAATGTTAGCTATACGAGATCAACTCATGTGACCTATACGTGAGATCCACACATGTGACCCCTCCAAATGATCTACACATGTGACCTCCCCAAGTGATCCACACATGTGACCCCCCCCAAGTGATCTACACGTGTGACCTCCCCAAGTGATCCACACATGTGACCTCCCAAGTGAGATTCACATGTGATCCCCTAAGTGACCTACGCGTAAGATTAACATGTGGAACCCCGCCAAGTGCGTCACAGTGCGGACGTGATTAAGAAACGGAGGTAGTTCGTAATAGTAGGTAATATTTGCTAAGATTTTTAATACTTGTTTAATATTTCATATCATTCAACATTTTTTGGAAACGGGTTTGTTTATCGTTCCGAATTTTATTATCTGTTATATGTATTTATTTACGTGCACAAGAGACCTAATCAGTAGTATATCAGTTGTCTAGTACTCATAACACAAGTGAATACCAAAGTATTCACTTGTGTTATGAGTTATGTTATGAGTGTTATGTGTATTGTCCCAAAGGACTAGGTGGCGCTGTGTGAATTATAATTATAGATTCAAACATTTGTTTCAGATTCAAATGTACTATATGTAACATATCATTCTTGCACAGTCAAACTCTCAGAAATCACGTCTTCACCCATACGGGGGAGAAGCCGCACGTCTGTGAGAAATGCGGCAAGAGGTTCTCTCAAAGGAGCCACTTGAGGCGCCATATTGTTATAATACATAACAAATTTAAACCGGCAAGTTGTAAGATTTGCAACAAAGACTTTGCCAGTAAAAGCTATTTGACAATACACGAGAGATTGCATACAGGTGAGTCTCTTTTGGTTTCTTTAGGATATTTTTCTCCGGCGTAGATTCTGAATATACTTGACCTGCAATTACAGATCCTACACTGTGACCTGGAACTCCTGCCCGTAAAGGTGTCCATGGTCTCTCTGTCCCGATCCTCTTGCGGCCTCGTTTTACTTTACACTCCCAACCGCCGTGCTGCTCTCGCGCGTCGTCGCCCGCGAAACGTGCTCACGGATAGACCCGACCTCATCAATAGGACGCTGAAGCGAATGTTCTCGCGGACGTAATACCTCCCAGTCCGGCATGGATCAGTAAGACGGAATAGATATTTTACGCCCCCCATAAATTATAAACACACTCTCTACTCCGTACACAAACTACACGCAGAATAGGTGTGTTGCGTGGGAGTTTCTTTCGCCGTTTCTTCTCCCCCAGCTACGATACGGTAATGGTCTTTCCGAAAAGGTAGTAGAATAGGGATGGTTTTACCAGTGAAGTCGACATGATCCTAAAATTTCTTGCCATTCGTGGCTATTCTCGCTTGTTCCCCATGCAGCGGTCGAGCCGCGAACGCACCTCACAGGAGGCGCGTTCCCGAGAACGTTGCCACTTCTAATCGTCCCCCCTCCCACGGGGTTGGAATGTCTTTCAACAACATTCAAGTTACAAAAAAAAATTGGCGGCGACACGGTAGAGAGCACGGATCTGTATTTGACGCGTCTGGTGACATCAATCGCGAAGTCAAGGTACGCATTGCTACATTTGTGACAGGTCATGGTCTGCGGTGGATGTGTGGAGTGACGCGAAAGGACCGCGTTAGGATCTCCCGTATTCGCGGTGGTCTTTATGTTCGTGACATTGCGGATAAATTGCAGGAGTGTCGCTTTCGCTGGATGGCCACGTTTTACGCCAACCGGATACTTAGGAGGAAAACAAATGTCTCCGCCAGGGCTCTGCAAGAGGGTTAGACCTAAAAATTAGTGATACGTTCCAATGGACTGTCTAACAGGGATGCTGAAGATCGAGTAAAGTGAGGAAGAAAAAGTCTGAAAGCGGACCCGGGCACCGAAGCGGAAGTTCGGGTTGCAACTTGAATGTAAGAATACTGACCCCCTGTGGCCGCCGGACCCGGCCACAGGGGGTCAGTAGTCTATTCAGGCCGGACCCTGTCGTAAGAGGCGGCAAAACAACCCAAGCTATGTGATAAGGCCCCAAGCTCGTTCGAATGGCCACCCTAGGTCTAAAATATGCCGCCATAATAACCTTGTGTTGTGTTCCGGCATTACTGACCCAGGTTCCTGTATCTATATACAGACAGCGGCGTGTTCGTGGTGCCCGTGGCGTCGCAAACATCTATAGGTGACTGTAACTGTTTACTATCAAGTAGGCCGTCAACCTATCTGCTGTTGCTCAGCAAAAAAAAACATTAACTTTTTTTTATTGCTGTAGGACAGCAGACAGGCTGACGGCCCGCTTAGGATTTAGCAGTTACCGTCGCCTATAGGTGTTTGCAACTCAAGTGGCATTGCAAACACGCTGCTGTCCTATAAGGGTACAGGAACTTGGGTCACTAATGCCGGAACACAACACAAGGTTACTATGGCGGCATACTTAAGACCAAAGGTGGTCGCCATCCAGACGGGCTTGAGGCCCTACCACGTAGCTAGTGTGGGTTGTTTTGTCACCTTTTACAACAGGCCGCAGAGGTTAGTATTCTTTCTCCGCCCCTGCACGGATAAAATAACTATAATTAAATAATTTTATAAATATAAATATCACATTTCAGGGGAAAAACCGCACACGTGCGAAGTTTGCAAACGCAACTTCGCATCCTCGTCAACATTGCGTGTTCACACCCGTATACACACGGGCACGAAACCCTACTCGTGCAATATTTGTTCGCAACAGTTCACCCAATCGGCCAGCTTCAAACTTCACCTACGTATACACACCGGCGAGCGACCGTTTAGTTGCAAAGTGTGTAGCAAACCTTTCGCGGACAATGGATATTTGAAACAACATTTACGCACCCACATCGATGAGCGACCGTTTAGTTGTGACGTGTGTAAACGGAGTTTTCGGGAGTCGCTTCAATTGAGACGACATTTGCGTGTTCACAGCGGTGTGAAAGCGTATACGTGTAAAATATGTAATAAACAGATTGGTAATTTGTCGAAGCATATGAAAATACACGCGACTGATCGGCAATTTAGTTGCTCCGTGTGTAATAAGCAATTTAGTTTGAGTGGTAATTTGAAATTGCATATGAAGTTGCATGCGGAGAAGGATGTTGCCGTTTTGAATGTATGGTAGTCTATGGTTCGAAATAATAAATATATTGACAATTAAAAATTCAATTCAATTCTAGTCTCAGTAAGTTCGTATCTTATCCCTGTAGAGGTGGCTTGTTGTAAAAGGTTAATCCGTGCAGGGGCGGAGAAAGAATATTGACTTCTACGGCAGGGGTCGCCCTGTCGTGGTGGTGTAATTCCAATTGACAGAGGTAGGTGGCATAGCAGATGGATGCCGATCAGTGTTTTGTTATTTTTCATTTATTTTATACTAGCTGTGTCCCGCGGTTTTACTCGCGGACGATTTGCATTGTTTCCCCTCCGTGTTTCCACTACTCGTAAGTTAAAAGATAGGTATTAAAAAATTAGAGAAATGTATTAGAAAACAACAGTAGCGCGTCTACGTTCCTCTACGTCCTGGAAGACCGTTAAAATTTGAAAAAATCGCCCTGGAGCCTTGGTACCAAAATGCCAGACCTGCAGCTACTACCCTATATACCTCCGGTGCATCATGCATATTTTGAAACACTGCCACATGCAGAGGATAAGTAAATTCTTGTAATCAGTATCTTGTCATGACAATGTAATTGCCATCTAAAATAAAATTTTATGTGTTGTTATGCGTATTTGTAAACAAAATTATATTAAAATGAAGTATATTTTAAGCGATATTTGATTTTTCAAAATTGAAATTAAACGATTTTTACAATTGTCTAATTTTGAAAGTGGTGTAAGTCCATTTACAGCACATAAATGAGTGTTATCGTAGTCTAATTAGCCAAAAACAAATTTATATAAACAAATTAAATGTTGATAAAACAATAGAAACAATGCCAGACCTCATATGATTTGCATTTTTAAATCAACAAATATAGTAAACCTTTAATTTTCTCGAAACAAAAGAAAATGGACTTACACCACTTTCAAAATAAACGGTCCATATAAGTAATGCAATGCAATCATTTAAAAGTTACATTATAAAATAAACCTTGATTCATTATTAATAAGGTTGGTGTTCGTTCCGAATCCAGTCCCCTCGTTGAGCCTAGGGCTACGAAAATCTGGACGAGGGGCCTGCCGAACAATATGCCGCGATCGCGCGGCGCCGTAATGTAAATTTTCTTAATACTATTATAATACAATTAGCCTATTACTCACCATGAATCCGATGGCCTCGTCGTATCGTACCTTAGGATAGGAGGTTCAGGGTGAGGATGTGGCAGAAAATGTAGGGGATGACGAGGTACGAAACTATCTCCTCGCGTGAAAACAGCCGCACCACAACTCCACTTACTTCCCAATTGTCCCCAACGAGTTCCAATCTCTAATGCAAACTGGGGAGCCCAATGCAACAATTTTCCCGAGTCCAACCGTACAACTTATCGAGGAGGGAACCGTCCGTTCGTCCGTCAAGCTGAGCGCATGAACTTTTACGTATACAGTGTTGCCATCTATAACTTAAAACTACCGATTGGTTTCGAACAGTTGGTATTACTGGAGTAAAACTCCCTCTGTCTTACGAATTTTCGATCAGCGGCCCTACCACCATCTTTTACAAAACAATATTATATCCAGAGAGTTTTGTTTCAACCTTAAATTAACATTACTCATTTTCGTACCATGAACATATAGTAGCAATATTATTATAAGAATGCTTGGTGACTGGAAAGAACGAACAAATTGTCTATTCCTTACTTTAGTAGAAAAGAAACAACGCTATATGAGCTTGTATAGCGTTATCTCTATCCACAAGCGTGTTCCGAATTGTACTACAAAGTCTACTATTTTGAAGCTAAATTAAGTATTAATTAGCCAAATATATAATAATTAACTTTAAAAAATGTGTTTAAGTAAGAATTTCTAAGTTTGTATATAATTTTAGAGGAATTTCTATAAAATGCATGTTTATGTTGAAATATTTTACTGTTAAAATATATAATAAGCTGCGACGGTATGACGTGCAATAAATAACGGAACAAATTTTGACTTAATACATTGTTTACTTTATCAGCTGTGTAGCGCGTACGAAATTTTGAATCATAATAGTTTTCAAGTGGATAAATAAGTGATTGAACTAATTTTTATCTTGGATGCAGTTACGATCTGACTAAGGCGACATGGAATCAAGGTAAGGATAAATACTGCTATTCATTACAATAAATATTTGTTGTAAATGCTTTGTAGAAGTTAGTTTGAAACAGTTACGTATTACTGATTGTGATTAGTTTTACAGTCGAAGAATTCACCGAGTTTCCCTGCGTCAGCTAGAGATACTCTGGGAATTTTTACATAGTAATAGAGATATTGCTACCGATGTCGCAGGAGGTTGCAAGACGGTCCCTTGTTCGCTCCTCTCAAATGCATGCCGAGGTTGCTTTAAAGACTGCCATTGCCATAAAGAAAGGAGTTGATATATTGAAAGAATTTCAAAAAAACAGCAATGAGGATTGAGAGGTACACACAGGTAAAAAAGAAATCATAGTCTTTTGATTAGCAGTTTGAGGATTTAAGAAGTGCTAACCAAAAGTGTATGATTTCATTTTTAAATTTATGGAATAATCTTTATTTTACAACATCTATAAGGTAAAAACTATGTCATAAAAAAAACAACAGTTGAAAAATAGTTTATTTAAATTAATTTTTATCTATCCTAATTTAATTTACCATGGCTTCCAAAAGGGCAACACAACTGAGAAGAAACCACAAGAAACTCAGTCAGCCTTTTTTAACTTCATTCAGTTTTTACATTAGTATACAAATTGAGCAATTCATATCACTGCCAAGAAGCCTTGTCAGTCAAGAAATATTTAATACTACAGTAAGCCTTTAGGTATAATTAATTTGTAATAAAAGTTTTAAATTTATGTTGTGAGGAGCTATGCAAATTAATTGGCAGTGTATTGTACATACATATACAGTGACTTGCAAAAGTAACTTATTTTATGAAACCTGTTTTCATTACTTTTTAATTTAATTTATGAAGGTTACTATTTTCACTAAACTTATGTATATTCTTATGGGTATATACATTAGGTTTTCAAAGATGTACTGTGAATACACAGTCATAAGAACATAAAACCATACATTTTAAAGATACACAATTCCAACTATCAGACAGAGTTTACAATAAAATAATCTTAGCGTTTATAATTTTTTTTTTGTTTTTCTAGTTTCTTATGTGTTGCCTCTCCTACAGTCGCTGAACCAGACGATTCCGAGTAGCCACATCCTGCTGCAGAGCGACGTTACTGCTGTGCGGCTGTTCACTCGCATTGTCTTGTGGCTGTAATTGGACTTCTCGAATCACCTCTTCGTTGTTTAACTGTTGCACAGTAAAAGATACCCGGAATCCCCTAATAATAAATTAATTTAAATTATTATGAACTAAAAAGTACAAATTATATTTATTTAATGTTAAATATTTAAAATATTTAACATTAATCAAAAGCAAGTAATGCATACCAAGAAACCAAGTATCTTCTCTGTTGCTTAGTTCTTCCAAATGAGCTCTTAGAGGATGAGTAGCCCATATAAAAAGAGTCATGACTTGCACCACCATAACTTGCATCTACACTCATTATTTGCATGTCTGCATCACAAATCTGAAAAAAAATATGATTCTGTATCTGGAAAGACTGTAAACTGTCTTATATGTGCATAACTTAAGGATCTCATCAACAAATTTTATGATTTGTTATGTTTGTTACTATTTTAATAAATAAAAACTTAAGAATTTTATGTGTGTTTTTTCTTTGAAGAAGTTATAATTTTTTTATTTATCTCTATTTGTAAAGAAAGTTTTCATTTTTACCTATGCTCAATTTTATTGTAAATAGTTATCTTCTACTGAAAGTTAATGAACACTTTCCAAGAATACGAAAATTTCAGGGACATTGGCCATCTAGAATCAGAAAGATTACTATATAAATAATAATATATATGAAAGAATAAGAAATTAATACTCATAAAGGTGCTAAAAACGCCAGATACACAATTCATTCGACAAATTCACGTAAATAAATGAATTTTACTTACTTTATATATCACTAAAATGTGTGTATGTTATAATAAACAAATTAATATTATATCCGTCTCGTCTGAGCAACTTTTTTACTATTGCTAAATTTGACATAAAAACAATATTGCTTGTGTCAAAAAGCACGTCGTGGTACGAATTGAATGAACGATTTAAAGGTGACGTCACAAAACTGCTAAGAAAACAATATTGTTTCAATGTTATTTTTTAGGGGGTCATGGTACGAAAAGGCAAAGTAAGACTATTTTAATACTGCTTTAAGAGATGGTGGTAGGTACCCTGGTCACTAAAAAGTGTACAACGCCGCTAACGAAGTTTTCTCTTCAAAATCTTCCTAAGCAGTGCAAGCGATCTTTGATTTCGAACGTATAATCTTTGGTCTCATAAGTGCAGTTCCGATTATTTACCACGTATCTATGCAAGGTTTTAGGTAATCAGGACGGTTTTGGTGGAATTTCAGCCAGACTCGACCACTACCAGTGGGAAGTCAGGTACGAGACTGCCTCATTTCGCAGTCATCATCGTCAGCCCATTGAAATCCGTGCAGAGGCGGAGAAAGAATACTAACCTCTGCGGCCGGGGTCGGCCTGTCGTAAAAGGCGACAAAACAACCCACACTAGCTACGTGGTAGGGCCCCAAGCCCGTCTGGATGGCGACCACCTTTGGTCTTAAGTATGCCGCCATAATAACCTTGTGTTGTGTTCCAGCATTAGCGACCCAAGTTCCTGTACCCTTATGCGACAGCAGCGTGTTCGCGATGCCACTGGCGTTGCAAACACCCATAGGTAACGGTAACTGCTAAATTCTAAGCGGGCCGTCAGCCTGTCTGCTGTCCTAGAGCAATAAAAAAAAATCCATTGCTGGACATAGGCCTCTCCTAAGGCATGCCACAGAGCCCTATCTCCGGCTCGTTGCATCCAGTCCTTGCCAGCCATTATACGCAGGTCGCCGCTGGGCGTCCTACATTACGTTTTCCATTACGTCTCCATTTGTTTACCCCATAGATTATCGGTTCTGCGACATAATATATATGTATGGCCGACCCACTGCCGATTCAAGAAGCGATATCGGTGACTTTGGTTCTCTGATGGATCACCTCATTACGAACGCTTTCCTTCAGAGAAATTCCTAGCAAAGCTCTCTCTATAACTCGCCGAGCGACTTTAAATTGGTGGACCAGCCCTATTGTGAATGTTCACGTCTCGGCTCCGTATATCATTACTGGTAGGATACATCAGTTAAAGACTTGCCTTGAGGCATTGTGATATAGGCGACGAGAAGACCTGACATAATTTCCCGAACGCTGCCTAATCCAGCTGAATCCTCCGGGCGGCCTCCTTCTCTCAGTTATTTCTACCGAGGCATAGAATTTGACCAAGATCATTAACAACTTCGAGGAGGACTCCGCCGACAATGATTGGCCTCGGATCGACCAGTTGATTGTACATAATTTTGGTCTTATCTAAGTTCATGCCGAAACCAATACGTCGGGAGACCACAGCTAAGTCATGCAGCATCTGTTGTACTCAGACCTCTACGCACTTGAATAAACTGAGACTGCTGATTCTGTACTCGGATGGATATCGTAGCTGCGTCATACAGACATCTCAACACTTCGATGTATCGCCAGTCCACTTGGCAGCGTTGCAAATACTCTAGAACAGCCCAGGTCTCGACGGAGTCAAAAGCATTCTCATAGTCCATAAACGCGAGACATAGGGACATGTTATACTCTTCTGTTTTCTTTATAATCTGTCGCACCATATGAATGTGGTCTATGGTGCTATATCAAGTCTTCTTGCGATTCGATTTGAGATGACCCTGGAAAACAGCTTATAGACGTGGCTCAGGAGTGAAATAGGACGATAGTTCTTTAGTTGGGTCTCATCCCTTTTTATGGAACAATACTACCACACACTTGCTCCACGCCTCTGGAGTTCTCCCTTGGTTACTGACGAGACTTAAAGAGCTCCTACAGCTTCCTGAGTACAGGCATTCCATCTGCCTTCAGAAGTTCGGTTGTTATTCCGTCCTCACCAGGAGCTCACGTCACGCTAGCCACGCTTTTTTACAATAAATTTAATTTTTTGTTAATCCCACTATCCTTAATTTAAATTTATTGAAAATTATTTTTTACCTTGTAGTTTGATTTTTTAAAGCGTGTTTTTTGCTTTTTTTTAACTGTAATTTATTTGTTAACTTTTAAGTTTGATTAACTATAAAATAAAAGCGTAATAATAGAATTCCGTTACATACAGGTCAAGTCAAGTTAATATAAAACGTGTAAAAAAGAGCAAAAAAACGACGCCGTCACGCGGTGTTTCCACTTTATACCCATCAAGCAACCTCAGACACACAAACAGTATCAACCCAAAATAAACCCATCCACTGACGCTTAACTTCGCGCGGTGATCGGATGAGAACCAGTCCGAAAATTCATTAACCCTGAGGATCCTGGTAAGGATAATGAGATAATGTTATCGGTTCTCGATATATCTACACAGTTTGAACGAAATATGGCCGTTTAAAGTGAGTCAAAATCGCGCCCAAAGGAGTCTGAAACAAACAAACATACAAGTGAAGCTAATGTAATGTAAAAATACATACATAAATACCCAAGTAATTATCCGATTTTATAAAAATACTGGTCAATTTTGACAACACTGCACAAACCGAGTCCTTTGCCTACTATTTTGGACATTGTAAATATTGGAACATAGGCCCTTGCATAGATATAGAATACATAGATTGGTTGTGCATTTCAAGAAACGAGACCAAAAATGAAATGCAAAGATGTGCAGCAAATATATCTATGGGCCAGGCTGTATGGACCAAGTCCTTTGCCTGCCAGATTGGCAAATTAAAACAACAACAATATCTATGGGCCCTTGTCCCCTTGTCAGTGTGACCAGTATATGCCAGTATATGGCAGTTTCCTGCCATTTTGGCAGGATTGAGCCCTTATTTTAGGCTGTGGCAGGATGTGTGGCAGTTTTTAAAAATTCGGCAGTATTTGGAAAAAATGTTAATTATGGCAATATTACATCTTTAGTTACAGGTATTCCCTTAAACCTCTCGTAGAATTTTTGTGTGACACTTAACTGTAAACTCTAATGATTCATCTATACCAGGGGTGGCCGACTTGATTAGACCCAAGATCTACTGTTTACAGACGAAACCCTCGGGCGATCGACCAATAATAATTAATACCATACTTCTTGAAATCTTAAATGAAACAGCATAGTTCATTCAGTACACAATGATGTGGTATTTCTTATTTTATTAACAGGGTAAACATAAAACTGAAAATTATTCTGTTAGTCTAGTAACTGTTTATTTTTATTAGTGTGAGCATTGCGTCTGAGCATCTTCCACCAAATTAGCAAAATCAGGTTTGTAGTTGGAAATTGCCAGCCTTAAAGAATCCAATGTTCAATGAGCGTCTGTCAAGCGAGAACGGTATTTATTTTTTGTTTTAAGTAGGCAAATGCTGACTCACATAAATATGTTGAACCAAAACACGAATGCAGTTGCTCAACACATTTTTTCAAATTTGGATATTTCTCGTTGGAAACCAATGCCCAGAAATCAAGACCTGAGGATGACCTTGCTTTTAGAAATATGTCGCAGCGCAGAGTAATAATTTCGTTTTGAATTATTATGTGGTCCATTTGAAATGTATCTGCAAATTTTGTAGCCAATTCAAAGATATCACTATGATCAATGGAATTATTAGAAGGATAACTGATGAATTCTACCAACTTCTCAATTTTTTTGAAATCACTAAAGCGAATTTCGAAGTCTGATACCACTGCCTTAATTTCTGCCGTGTACTTGTCAGGAATGAAATTGTAGGTAGTGTGTTTTTCCATATGATCCTTGATGTTTACGAATTGTTGAAATCTTTTCTTTTCGATGTCAACTATCATAGACGCTATTTGACTTTGAAATGCTGCAACAGAACTCATCATTTCTGTTACTGTTTTATTGTTGCCTTGTAGTTCCAGATTTAATATGCTCAGTTTTCCAGTAAAATCTGCTAAAAATGCTAAATCACATTGCCAGTCTAAATCACGCAATTGCTGATATTCATCACCCCTCTCTTCAAGAAATTTTATTATTTCGTCCAATATCGATCTCGAAATCTTTGCAAAAACTTACTTCGACTCAACCACCTTACGTCAGTGTGCAATGCCAAATCTGGTTCCTTCTCATCTAATTGCTGTTTAAAGAGCCGCCTTTGGAGAGATTTGCCTTTTATGGAATTTACAATCTTGAAAGAAATATCCATCACATGTTTTGTGTTTAGTCTTTTACTAGCTAGTATTTGTTGATGAATTATGCAGTGGTAGCTAATGAAGTCTGGAAAATCTTCGTCTTTGTGACATAGAGCAATAAAACCATTATGAATACCTGTCATTGCAGGAGCCCCATCAGTTGTCATTGATACAAGTTTATACAAAGGTAGCTTAATCTGGCTAATATATGCTTTGAATTCCGTGAATATATCAAGGCCACGAGTTTTTCCTTTTAAGGAAATCATACTTAGCAGTTCTTCTTTCGTCGAGAAATCTTCAAAGACCATACGAATAAAAATAAGTAACTGTGCAGTATCAGTGATATCTGTCGACTCGTCAAGTTGTAACGAAAAAGCAACACAGCAGGCAATATCTTTTTGTAGTTGTTCGTTTATATTTTTACTTATCGTTTCTATACGGCGCATCACAGCATTTCACACGCTTCCCGCTTATTGTTCATCGCATGCCGAAAACAAAAGAGAGCTAAACTGCGTAGAAGAGAGGATAAATAACGTGACGGAATGACGATTAAAAAATGATACAAGATGATGCAGTTGGTGAATACGTTGCGGAGTTTGTTCTACGTATTTATATTTTTTGTCTGGTCACGATCGACTGGACTATAGTCGCGATCGACCGGTCGATCGCGATCGACCGGTTGGCCACCCCTGATCTATACGGTCTATAACTATAAAACTGATATTAGAGTGTAAATTATTTTTGCAATGTTGTATGTACATTTCAATCAAATCAACCATATTATTATTCATATAACTTTTGTCTTCTATTCTGAGTACACGACTTTAAGGAGTATAATTATATAATTTGAGTGTGTTTTGGCAGCGTACAGGGCAGAGTGGGAGCAAGACCCATTACTGTCATCGTGGCTTACTAAAGCTGAATCTTAGCTGAAGCTTACAACCCTGACAGGGCATTTTGTAACGCATGCAATTGTAAATTGCCATCGCGTCTATCTGCCATAAAAAACATGCCTGTATAACAAAGAAAAATTTGGAAGAGTATCACTATATAGGGGGTAGGCAGTCACCAGTGAATTATCTTTTATTTAATTAATTTTATCGTATCGAACTAAAAAAATTATTCTTTGCGTTATGTGTATCTAATGTAGGTTTAATAGTCGCTAAAATAAAGTAATAGCAGCAACTTCTGACTAAAATACTCTTACTATTGCGAGACTTTATACGTGTTTTTTCATATAGTAATGTTGTAGGTTACTAAATTTTTCAAGAATTGTGTTTCGTTTTAACCAACCAAAAAATGGTCAAACGGATGACTAAAGACATGCAGCGATGAATATAATCTTAATTGTGACGTATGATCGACATTTCATATTAACAATATCAATAAAAAAATATTATTATTATACTGACATTATTTTGGCATTTTCATTATAAACTTTGGCAGGATTCTATTCAAGCTAAGGCAGGATTATTAATTTTGAGATGGTCACACTGCCCCTTGTTTTATAGTTGTTGGAGCGCAAGCGACCTAACTTCGTACAAGTACTTAGTACAATCGATTATCGAGCATGAGCATTGTCAGCATAATTCGGCATTGTGCACCACTGAGTCACATTAAGTTCTGTAATTGAAACACAAGGCGTATATTTTCATTTCTCAGCTTTTACAAGTTATTTTATAAGTGTATACAAATTTATCATGTCGAGTATTAATATAAGCAGTGTCTGTAGATGTTGTCACATAAATGGTGGATCTGTGAGTTTGAATACCAATGATACTACATTCGGTATGAAATACAGCAAAATTCTAGAAGAAACATTCAATATCCAGGTATTTATAAAAATTGTTACAACCGTAATCTGGTCAGATCTTAAATATGCATTACGTTGTATTAAGAGTGACTTACCTTGTTCTAAGAATACGTTTACATATCTAACCCTTTATATATCATTAATTAGACCTCAGTTAGTAGAATATGCTTGTTGCATTTGGAGTTCTATAAATAAAAAATATGTGGATCAAATGGAAACTGTACAACGTAAGTACCTCTGTAAGTGTGCAAGTACAATTCATTATCGTTGCCTCAGTACTCACCTTGCCTACTCTCAACTGTTACACGAATGTAACATTCTCAACAACTCTACAGTCCTGTGGAAAAATTGATGATGTACACCATTTTCTTGATGGAATTTGTCCGAACGAAAGACAGTAGGGAGCGACTAGTACGATCTCTGCGAGTCAACTTGTGGGAAGTGGGCGTTTTCCAGAGCATCCTTTCGAGGCCGCTCTCTGCTGCCGCTGTTTTCATCCATACTAATATTATAAATGCGAAAGTAACTCTGTCTGTCTGTTCCTCTTTCACGCCTAAACGGCTGAACGGATTTTGATGAAATTTGGTATGGTGATAGATGATAACCTAGAAATGGTCATAGGCTATAAATAATCACGCCATCGTTCTTAGGGGGTAGGCAGTAGGCAGATAACTAAATTGAGTTAGTGATTTTTTGTGCTTATCCGGTATCTATGAGAATCGGCCAACATCTATTTTTCATCCCCCTAAATGTTAGGGGTGACCCACCCCCAAAAAATTTTTTTAAATTTTTTGACATTTTATTATTTATATGGCAGAACAACGTTTGCCGGGTCAGCTAGTTTATAATAATTTTAAGATTTAGAAATTAGATTTTTTTTGTAATATGTAATTAGGATAAAATGGGGCTGACATTATATTCTTATAAAAAGCCCCCAAATAAATTAGATAATAAAAAAAAAACTACAGTCTAGGCTAGTCAATTGGCGGCAATGTTGCTGTTCAAAATATGTCATAGCCTTGTTGATTGCTCATAAATAACTAATAGATTATGTTACACTGTCCCCAGAACAGTTTATTGGCTCGAGTTGCGGGCACATACACTGTTTGCGATTGGGAAATGTGCTAACGCAGGTGTGCGCTCTCCCTTACGTCGAATGTTGAATGAGTATAATACTGCTTTTGATGGTAGGTATAGATATATTGGCAACATCTGCATATCAATTTCAATCAAAGGTTATCGAGGGTCTCAGTAGTGGGCCACTTGCTGCACATTAAGCAGCATATTGCTTACTTTTGAATATTGATTCCTTTTCTCATATGAATATATGTATGTATATGGGTATGTA